>JARQOD010000005.1:97924130-97979541 GCA_033576555.1 Oophaga sylvatica | reverse complement strand
GGACAGGTTTATTGAAAATTGTATTGCGTGTTACAAACCTGGCCCATACAAAAACGATGGATGAGCAAACTTTTCCCAAGCAAAACTAGGTGTCCATTCACGCAGTACATGCCTTCCAAACCAGATAAATATGGCCACAAATATTGGCTAGCTGTTGATAAGGAAAGCAAATATCTGGCAAATGGCTTCCCTTATCTAGGCAAAGATGACACACGCCGTGCTGAGGACCGTTTAGCTGACCATGTGGTAATGAAGTTATTGGACCGTTTTTGAAAAAAAGGTCGCAATGTTACAACCGATAATTATTTTACTTCAGTAAAATTAGCTAAACAGCTAAAAAGCAAAGGAACAACCATCGTGGGAACACTGAACAAGATAAGGCGAGAAGTGCCTAAAGAAATAAAATCAATGAAAGAGGAATTGTACAACACTAAAGTGTTTAGAAATGAAGACAATTTTACACTTACAGTATATCAAGGAAAGCCCAACAAAAATGTTGTCATTTTGAGTTCCGTCCATCCAGATGTTGTTGTTGCGTCTGATTCCGCTAAAAAAAAACTCCAGAAACGGTAAAGTTTTACAATGAAACAAAATATGGAGTAGATGTAGTGGATCAGATGGCACGAAAATATACCACACGAACATGCACAAGGAGATGGCCTGTTCATGCATTTGAAAATGCCTTAGACTTTGTGGGTATAAATGCATGGATAATATTCAATGAGATAACCCACCAAAAAATGTCACGCAAGGCATTTTTGCAAACGCTTGTGAGAGAGTTGAGTGGTCCTTATGTCACAGATAGGGAAAAGGGTTCCACGTCCCAAGTTTCTACATGCTCAGAAGTGATGGTTTCAAACAAAATTTTGCCAGATCAAAGAAAAGTGCAAGAAAAATAGATCTGTCGGCAATTGTAAGACTTGTGGTAAGTCTTTGTGTGGGCAATGTACTGCCATAAAATCAAAGGCAATGCCTAAAATGCGAAACACCAATGTTTAGAAGGTGAATTCTGCGCCATATTTTTCATTTTTGTGCTCCTCCACCTACATTTTCTCTGCTTTTTGTTCTTCAGTTGTTGTTTATATGTGTGCACTTGAATAAAAAAAAATGTTTGAAAAACGTCTATTATAATTATTGTTATTTTCTGTAGAAAAATAAGAAAAGCAGAAAAAAAACAATTAAAAGCATTACTGTTGGATCTCACAATAATAATACATTACAAAAAATATAATTATTAATAAATAACCACAAATGAAACTCTAAAAATAAACGAAAACAAGCAAGGAGTCAAAATGACTCCTTTCAGTAGTTCTAGGCGGGGTCACGAGTCCAGTAGTCCTAGTGTTAAACCGAGGACCATCAGTCCTATGCCGGTTAGCAAACCGCTGGGCCCTCTTCTGAGAGAGGGACAACCTCTCCACTACCTGGTCCCAAATCTGTTGCATACGCTCCACAACAGAGTCAACACCTGGACAGACAGAAGCCTCCGTCTGTCCTGAAGAAAATCGAGGGTGAAACCCAGAATTACAGAAAAATGGAGACATCAAAGTGGCAGAGCTAGCCCTATTATTAAGAGCAAACTCAGCCAAGGGCAAAAAAGAGACCCAGTCATCCTGATCAGCAGACACAAAGCATCTTAGATAAGTCTCCAATGTCTGGTTTGTTCTCTCAGTTTGACCATTGGTCTGAGGATGAAACGCCGAGGAGAAAGACAATTGAACACCAATTTTAGAACAAAAGGTCCTCCAAAATCTGGAAACAAACTGGACTCCTCTGTCAGACACAATGTTCTCAGGAATGCCGTGTAAACGAACCACGTGCTGAAGGAACAAAGGCACCAATTCAGAAGAGGAAGGCAACTTAGGTAATGGCACAAGATGTATCATCTTGGAAAACCTATCGCAAATCACCCAGATGACGGTCATTCTCTGAGAAACAGGGAGGTCGGAAATGAAATCCATAGAGATATGGGTCCATGGTCTCTTGGGCACAGGTAATGGCATCAACAAACCACTAGAACGAGAGCAAGGCTTGGAGCGAGAGCAAGTCCCGCAGGACTGCACAAACTCCCTGACATCACGAGGCAAGGTAGACCACCAAAAGGACCGACTAACCAAGTCCCTGGTACCAAAAATTCCGGGATGACCGGCCAACGTGGAACAATGAATCTCAGACATTACACTCTTTTTCCACTGGTCCGGACAAACAATTTCCCAACAGGGCAGCGCTCGGGCTTATCCTCCTGACACCCCTCCAGAGCCAGTCTCAAATTGGGCGAGATGGCGGAAAGAACTACACCCTCTTTCAAAATAACAGAAGGATCAGATAACTCAGGAGAGTCCGCCAGGAAACTCCTCGAGAGGGCATCCGCCTTAACATTTTTAGTGCCAGGAAGAAATGAAACCACAAAATTAAAACGTGTGAAAAACAAGGCCCACCTGGCCTGTCTAGGATTAAGTCGCTTGGCAGATTCCAGATAAACTAGATTCTTATGGTCCGTAAGGACCACCACCTGATGTTTAGCTCCCTCCAGCCAATATCTTCACTCTTCAAAAGCCCACTTCATGACTAATAACTCTCGATTACCCACGTCATAATTACGTTCAGTGGGAGAAAATTTTCGAGAGAAAAGGCACAAGGTTACTTTTAGAGGTCTCTGGATCTCTTTGGGACAAAACGGCACCTGCTCCAATTTCAGAGGCATCAACCTCCACCTGAAATGGTAGAGGAACATCAGGCTGCCGTAGAACAGGAGCAGAAGTGAATCTCTGCTTAAGTTCCTGAAATGCAGAGACTGCCTCAGGAGGCCAATTCACCACATCAGAACCCTTCTTGGTCAAATCAGTTAATGGTTTAACAATAACAGAGAAATTACCAATAAATTTACGATAAAAATTGGCAAAACCCAAGAATCTTTGAAGAGCCTTTAATGAAGTAGGTTGGACCCAATCACAGATGGCCTGAACTTTGACCGGGTCCATTTCAATAACAGATGGGACAAAATGAATCCCAGAAATGAGATCCTCTGAACGCCAAAAAGACACTTTGATCCCTTCACATATAGAGCATTCTCTCTCAAAATCTGGAACACAGTCCGAACATGTTTTACATGAGAGTCCCAGTCATTGGAAAAAATCAAGATATCATCCAAATAATCAGAAATTTATCCACAAAATCCTGAAAATGTCATTCATGAAGGACTGGAAGACAGAAGGAGCATTAGTGAGCCCAAAGGGCATCACAAGGTACTCAAAATGCCCTTCAGGGGTATTAAATGCCGTCATCCATTCATCCTCTGGAATGCTCTACCCCAAGAAATTAGGACTATCCACAATTTGCATGGTTTCAGGAGCTCCCTCAAAACACATTTGTTCAGAGTGGCCTATCACATTCACTAACCAAAGTCGTTCTATGTTTAAGTGTGTATGTGTAGCCCATTCACTATCTCCATCCATGCCTCACTCCCTCAAGATGGCTGGACCATTATTGTAAATGCACCATTGTATATACACACCTGTACTTTGTATCTCCCCCACCTCATTGTAGATTGTAAGCTCTCACGAGCAGGGTCGGCTTATTTTGCTTTAATTATTGTATTGTTAACGTTGTTACCTATGACTTGTGTTTTGAAACTGTTAAACTGTAAAGCGCTGCGGAATATGTTGGCGCTATATAAATAAAGATTATTATTATTATTATCCCCGTGCTTAATGCGAATAAGGTTATATGCCCCCCTGAGGTCAAGCTTGGTAAACCAAGTAGCGTTTTTCACCCTGGAAAACAGATCAGAGATCAAGGGTAAAGGATATTGATATTTCACAGTAATATTGTTCAAGAGACGATAATCAATACACGGCCTTAATGAACCATCCTTTTTGGCCACAAAGAAAAAACCGGCACCTAAGGGTGAAGAGGATGGTCTGATATGACCCTTCTCCAATGACTCCTTGATATAAGACCGCATAGCGTCATGTTCAGGTACAGACAAGTTAAAAAGGCGACCTTTAGGGAATTTACTAACAGGCACTAATTCAATAGCGCAGTCATAGCTCCTATGGGGAGGTAAGGATGCAGATTTACTTTCGCTAAACACATCAGAAAAATCTATCAAAAAGTCAGGAACATCCTGAGCCTGGGGGGAGGCAGAAAAAACAGGAGTGTTGGTATTAACACATTGGCAGCCCCAACTGGTAACAGACACAGATTTCCAATCCAAAACAGGATTATGAGACTGTAACCAAGGGAAACCCAGTACGATAATGTCATGCAGATTATACAGAACCAAAAATTTGCAACTCTCCTGATGATCAGGTTGTACCCTCATTATCACCTGAGTAGAGAACTGAGGTTTATTCTCAGCCAAAGGGGTAGAATCGATCCCCAGTAGGGGAATAGACTTCCGTAGGGGTATCAAGGGAAACCCACAACGTTTAGCAAAATCAAAATCCATCAGGTTAATAGCTGCTCCAGAATCAACAAAAGCCTGAGCAGAAAATGAGGACAGAGAGCATATCAGGGTAACAGTTAATAAAAACTTAGTCTGAACACTACCCAAGACAACTGAGCGTGCAAAACGTCTTCCCCGCTTAGGGCAGACTGAAATAGCATGAGAGGCATCACCACAGTAGAAACATAACCCATTGCGCTTTCGAAATTCATGAAGCTGTGCCCCAGAAACCACTCTATCACACTGCATGGATTCAGAAGCAGGTTCACAAGGCAACATTATTCCACGCATACCTTTCCGCTCACGCAATCGTCTGTCAATTTGAATCGCTAATGACATAGAATCATTGAGACCAGAGGGAACAGGGAATCCCACCATAACATCCTTTACATTATCTGACAGTCCCTTCCGAAAAAGAGATGCCAAAGCGTCGTCATTCCATTTGGTCAGGACTGCCCACCTACGGAATCTCTGACAGTATAACTCAGCGTCCTCAAGCCCCTGACTTAATGCCAACAAAGTTTTTTCAGCTTGATCAGTGACATTAGGCTCATCGTACAATAACCCCAAAGCCTGAAAAAACGCATCAACATCACTCAAAACAGGATCCCCAGGTGTCAGAGAAAAAGCCCAATCCTGAGGGTCGCCGCGCAGGAGAGAGATGACAATTTGAACCTGCTGCGCTGCTTTCCCTGAGGACTTAGATTTTAAGGCAAAAAACAATTTACAGTTATTTTTGAAATTCAGAAATTTAGCTCGATCCCCTAAAAACAAATCTGGCATGGGAATCCTAGGTTCCACAACAGGCAAGATAGGTAGCAATACTCCGAACTTCAGTGGCAAGCTGATCCACACGGCCAGACAACTGTGCAAACTCCATTGAGAGAGAAAAAAAAATCCTCCTCAGCACCCAGAGATACAGAGGGAAAAAAAAAATGCAACAAACAGAAAAAAAAAAAAATCTCTGACAACTCTGACAACTTTTTTTCTTTCCACAATATTTTTCCCTTCTGTGAGTACCATATAATTTTCAGTTTAGGCCGGTGATACTGTTATGATTTGGTAGCTGAGGAGAGCAGGCAAAAAGTAAATACACCAGAGCAGTTGGAAACTATGAGATCGCAGTACCCTGACTAACCACCACAACTAGAGGCAGCCGTGGAGCGTTCCTACGTTGGTCCTAGACGCCTCGTCACAGCCTGAGAAACTAACTACACCTAAAGATAGAAAGAGGAAAGCTATCTGCCCCGGAGCAGATCCCCAAAGAACATAGAAAGCCCCCAAACATGTAATGGCGGTTAGACAAGAAGAAATACTGACACAGACAGAAAATAGTATGAGCAAACGTTGGGGCCCAAACTTACTAAATAGAAAAGGATAGGAAGGGCACTTACTGCAATCCCAAAAAACCCTGAAAAGCACCAACTCTACTAATTTCAAAAACACCTGAGATCACATGACCTCTACCACCTAAATTAGTTCTCTGGTGTAACCAAAAACAAAACAGCAGCCACTGAAAAAAACTGGAAAAAGCAAATGTACAAACATCAGTGGCTGAACTGAACTGAGAGGGCAAAAGCCCCCAGAGGAGACCCTGAAGGCCCCCACAGAAGTGCAGGACAAAATGCAAAAATCAAGCACAAAAACAAAAAGAAGAAAATGTCTTATCTGTTAGCAGGAGATTCAGACACGACACAGCAGGCTACCAAGGAAACAGGAATCAAGGATTGAGACCAGAACAATTGATCACCGGCAACCCTGATGGGAAGGCGACTCCCTTATATAAGACCAGTCAGTAACACCTGATTCCCAATCCTCACAATCTTCACTGGACAGTCCAGTACCGTTTGTAACCACCAGAGGGAGCTTCTGCTCAGAACTCATTTCCAGCCTATTCACAACACCATTCTTCCTTGGCAAACAGCTCGAGCTCAGTGAGGTTGGATGGAGATCATTTGTGAACAGCAGTTTTCAGCTCTTTCCACAGATTCTCGATTGGATTCAGGTCTGGACTTTCACTTGGCCATTCTAACACCTGGATACAATTATTTGTGAACCATTCCATTGTAGATTTTGCTTTATGTTTGGGATCATTGTCTTGTTGGAAGACAAATCTCCGTCCCAGTCTCAAGTCTTTTGCAGACTCCTACAGGTTTTCTTCAAGAATTGGTCCTATATTTGGCTCCATCCATCTACCAATCAATTTTAAACATCTTCCCTGTCCCTGCTGAAGAAAAGCATGCCCAAGCCATGATGCTGCCACCACCATGTTTAACAGTGGGGATGGTGTGTTCAGGGTGATGAGCTGTGTTGCCTTTACGCCAAGCATATTGTTTGGCATTGTTGCCAAAAAGTTCAATTTTGGTTTCATCTGACCAGAGCACCTTCTTCCACATGTTTGGTGTGTTTCCCAGGTGTCTTGTTGCAAATTTTAAACAACACTTTTTATGGATATCTTTGAGAAATGGCTTTCTTCCTGCCACTCTTCCATAAAGGCCAGATTTGTGCAGTGCACGACTGATTGTTGTCCTATGGACAGACTGTCACACCTTAGCTGTAGATCTCTGCAGTTCATCCAAAGTGATCATGGGGCTCTTGGCTGCATCTCTGATCAATCTTCTCCTTGTTTGAGATGAAAGTTTAGAGGGACAGCCGGGTCTTGGTAGATTTGCAGTGGTATGATACTCGTTCCATTTCAATATTATCGCTTGCACATTGCTCCTTGGCATATTTAAAGTTTTGGAAATCATTTTGTATCCAAATCCGGCTTTAAACTTCTCCACAACAGTATCATGGACCTGCCTGTTGCGTTCGTTGGTCATCATGATGCTTTCTGTGCTTCAAACAGAACCCTGAGACTATCACAGAGCAGGTGCATTTATACGGAGAGTTGATTACACACAAGTGTATTATATTTATCATCATTAGTCATTTAGGACAACAATGGATCATTCAGAGATCCACAATGAACTTCTGGAGTGAATGTGCTGCACTGAAAGTAAAGGGGCCGAATAATATTGCACGCCCCACTTTTCAGTTTTTGTATTTCCACAAAAATTTAAAATAATCAATAAATTCGTTCAACTTCACAATTGCGTCCATCTTTTTATTGATTCTTCACCAAAAATTTACATTTGGCATCTTTATGTTTGAAGCATGATATGTGGGAAAAGGTTGAAAAGTTCCAGGGGGCCGAATACTTTCACAAGGCACTGTATTATTTAATATTAAAATACAATGGTTAACAGATGCCTAGTGGGGAACACAATGAGAAGCATACTTGCTATGGACAAAGATGAATACATTTTGGAAAACCACACAATGCTTGATAAAGCTGACAAACCTGTGAATCTTATTCTTCAGAGGAAATTGAACTGCATGTTCCAGAGCCTGATTATGTACAAGCCTCATAGATTGAGTTTTTACAGGTTGTATATACAGTATGTGTGTGCTACAAGTACATACACAGAGTGTTCCGTCTTGCTTTTGGGTTCCTTTTACTAATTAGTAACCTATTTATGTGAAGAACAATTAATCCTACGGCAGCGGGAGACCCTGATACACTGTTACATTTTTAATGATGTGTTCTGTTATTTTATAGCTGAAGAATCACCTCTGTTCATTATAATGATTAATGATAGATTAATAAAATAACATATTGTAATACTGTGAATACATCAGACTTCATAACTATGTGAAATTCGTCATTTAAGACACCTAACACCTGTTGAGTTCTCTTTATTAGCACTTAGAAAAGTGTGAAGATGACTAATTAGAAGTGAGACAAAGACAGATAAGCGTGAGATTATTAACCCCTATACAACTTAAAGCACTGCCACACTTAGCGATCGCACCAGCGATCACGACAACGACACGACGAGATCGCTAGTGCGATCGCTATGTGATCGCTGGTTAGATTCCAAACACAACTCATCAGCGATCTGTATAGCGACCTCTGCGGTCGTTGGGAAAACCTAGTCCCACCTGCGATGCTGGTGAAGTCGTTCATAAAGGGTGTCACACTCAGCGATTCAGGCTCACCAGCGGGACACCAATGACCAAAAAACGGCTCAGAACTTTCATAAGCGATCAGCAACATCTCAGCAGGGGCCACATCGCTGCTACATGTTACACACAGCTAAGTCGCTAACGAGATCGCTAGCGATCTCGCTTAGTGTGGCATACCCTTTAGCCAATTTTGACCTTATTAACTTTGTAATTTTTTCTTTTTGTTTTGCCTTCCCACACTCTGCCAGTGCTAACATTGTTGAGGCCTTGCTATTTTGTAGCAAACACTAATTTGGGGAATGGAGTATGCAGGACCGACATTAGGGGCAGGCAGACTAGGCAGCTGCCTAGGGCCCCTGCTCCTCCAGAGGCTCCCAGCCAGTGGCGTGCCGCTATTAGCGGCACATCACGCAGCTGCTACGAGGCCCGTGAGTAAAAGGGGTCCATCATAGTTGCTAATACACTTGAAAGCAGTGATAGAGGAGAGTGCGTCTGATGACACTCCCTCTCCTATCACGTCACCACTGCCTGTGAATCAGCAGATGTGTGATGATGTTACATCATCGTATGCCACACTGTGCAAGCAGTGGATCTGATGAGACTGGAGAAGAGCCTGGAGCAGTGTGGGGAATGAGGAGGAGAGATGAGTATTGTGTGCATGCGTGCATATGTGCGTGCGCCTGTCTGTGTCTGTCTCTATCTGTCTGTCTGCACTACACTGTGTGTATGTGTGTGTGGGGATGCATTATACTGTGAGTGGGGTTGGGGCTGCATTATACTGTGAGTGGGGTGGGGGCTGCACTATACTGTGTGTGAAAAGTGCACTATACTGTGTGTGGGAAATGCACTATACTGTGTGTAAGAAATGCACTATACTGTGTGTAGAGGGGCTGCACTATACTGTATGTGGGGGTAAATGCACTATATTGTGTGTGGGAGGCTG
Source organism: Oophaga sylvatica (assembly GCA_033576555.1). Lineage (NCBI taxonomy): Eukaryota > Metazoa > Chordata > Amphibia > Anura > Dendrobatidae > Oophaga > Oophaga sylvatica. The sequence goes on along the minus strand of JARQOD010000005.1, from coordinate 97,970,143 downwards.
CACTATACTGTGGGGGCTGCACTATACTGTGTTTTGGGGAAATGCACTAAACTGTGCGGGGGCTGCACTATAATGTGTGTGGCAGGATTGCACTATACTGTGTGTGTGGGAACTGCATTATACTGTGAGTGGGGGGCTGCACTATACTGTGTGTGTGGGGAAAGTGCACTATAGTGTGTGTGTGAAGAATGCACTCTACTGTGTGGGGGGCTGCACTATACTGTATGTGGGGGCTGCACTATACTGTGTGTGGAAGGGCTGCATTATACTGTGTGTGGGGAACTGCACTATCTTGTGTGTATGGGGAAATGCACTATATTGTGTGTGGGGGCTGCACTATACTGTGTGTGGCAGGATTACACTATACTGTGTGTGGGGTACTGCATTATACTGTGTGTGGAGGAACTGCATTATACTGTGTGTGCTTGGACTGCATTATACTGTGTGTGGGGGTTGAATTATACTGTGTGTGTGGGAACTGCACTATACTGTGTGTGGGGGAACTGCACTATACTGTGTGTGGGGGAACTGCACTATACTGTGTTTGGGGAGGCTGCACTATACTGGGTGTGTGGGGGAACTGCACTATACTGTGGTTGTGGGGGACTGCACTATACTGTGTGCGGCTGCATTATACTGTGTGTGGGCAGCATTATAATCTGAAGGGGCTGCATTATACTGTGTGAGTGTATGGCTACAGTATACTCTGAGTTGGGCTGCATTATACTCTGAGGGGGCTACATTATACTGTGTGAGTGGGGGACTGCACTATATTGTGTGTGGGGAAAGTGCATTATAGTGTGTGTGTGGGGAATGCACTATATTGTGTGAGGGCTGCACTATACTGTGTGTTGGGGCTGCACTATACTGTGTGTGGAAGGGCTGCATTATACTGTGTGTGGGGAGAACTGCACTATCTTGTGTGTGGGGAAAAGCACTATATTGTGTGTGGGGGCTGCACTATGCTGTGGGGGCTGCACAATACTGTGCTTGGGGGAACTGCACTATACTGTGTGGGGGCTGCACTATACTGTTTGAGGCAGGATTGCACTATACTGTGTGTGGGGAACTGCATTATACTGTTGTGTGGAGGGACTGCATTATACTGTGTGTGCTTGGACTGCATTATACTGTGTGTGGGGGGACTGCACTATACTGTGTATGGGGGCTGCACTATACTGTGTGTGGGGGCTGCACTACACTGTGTGGGGGCTGAATTATACTGTGTGTGAGGGGCAGCACTATACTGTGTGTGGGGGCTGCACTATACTGTGTGAGTGGGCTGCTCTATACTATGCGTGTGTGAGAACTTCACTATACTGTGTGTGTGGGGAACTGCACTATACTGTGTGTGGTGGAACAGCACTATACTGTGTATGGGGGAACTGCACTATACTGTGTGTGTTGAGGCTGCACTATACTGTGTGTGTGGGGGAACTGCACTATACTGTGTGGGGGCTGCATTCTACTGTGTGTGGGCTGCATTATAATCTGAGGGGGTTGCATTAAACTGTGTGAGTGTGGGGCTGCAATATACTCTAGGGGGGCTGCAGTATACTCTGAGGTGGCTACATTATATTCTATGGGGGCTGCATTATACTGTGTGAGTGTGGGGCTGCAGTATACTCTGAGGGGGCCTGAAGTATACTCTTTCAAAGACTATGTGGAGTGCATTATTCTATGAGTACTATATGGTAACTGCATTATACTGTATCGAGGACTGTCTGTCCCCATCATTCTTACTCAGCCGGTGTAAAGAAACTCAGGAACATGCGTCGAACGACTTCAATATTGTCGATCGCACTATTTTAACAGTCTGAACTCAGCGCATGTAAATACAACTGAAATGTTTCTGTGTGGCGGTGCAATATGTGAGTATTTGGGGCCCAAATTTAAACTTTTGCCCAGGGCCCCACTTTGTCTAAAGCCGGCCCTGGGCGTATGTTATGCATATAAGATCTCAATCACACATCTTTTTTTTCACGTAAGATAAAAACTTGCCAAATTTCATCAGTGATTTCGGACAGAGTTTCATCCTAGTTTTATCAGTTTAGTCTAAATTCATGTTTCATCAGCTTTTCTCATACGTGAAAAATGTCTCTCTATATTTTTCCTATCTAGGGCTATTTTCACATTTTCCGTTTTTGATGCGCTCTTTTTCTAAGGCAAAACCTGCTCTCTTGACAGTAATAAATATGCCTCAAAAAAGCAGGCTTTAATTATTTTTTGCTGCACATTTGCTGCCTTTTTGTCAGGGTACATTTACAGGTGCTTCTCAGAAAATTAGAAAATCATTAAAAAGATAATTTATTTCACTTCTTCAATACAAAATGTGAAACTCATATATTATATAGAGTCGTCACAAACAGAGTGACCTATTTCAAGTGTTTATTTCTGTTAATGTTTATGATTATGGCTTACAGTCAATGAAAACACAAAAGTCATTATCTCATTAAATTACAATTCTTTATAACACCAGCTTGAAAAATGATTTTAAATCCAAAATGTTGGCCTACTGAAATATATGTTCAGTAAATGCATTCAGTACTTGGTTGGGGCTCCTTTTGTTTCAATTACTGCATCAATGCAGCGTGGTATGGAGGCGATCAGCCTGTGGCACTGCTGAGGTGTTATGGAAGCCCAGGTTGCTTTGATAGCAGCCTTCATCTCATCTGCATTTGTTGGGTCTGGTGTCTCTCATCTTACTCTTGACAATACCACATAGATTCTCTATGGGGTTAAGGTCAGGCGACTTTGCTGGTCAATCAAGAACAGTGATACTGTTGTTTTTAAATCAGGTATTAGCATTTTTGGCAGTGTGGACAGGTGCCAAGTCCTGCTGGGGAATGAAATTTCCATCTTCAAAAATCTTGTCAGCAGAGGGCAGCATGAAGTGCTCTAAAATTTCCTGGTAGACGGCTGCACTGACTTTGGTCTTGATTAGTGATGAACGAGTATACTCGTTGCTCGGGCTTTCCCGAGCAAGCTCGGGTGATCTCCGAGTATTTGGAAGTGCTTGGAGATTTAGTTTCTGTTGCCACAGCTGCAAGATTTGAGGCTACTTGACAGCTTGAATACATGTGGGGATTGCCTGTTTGCTAGGGAATTCCCACATGTATTCAGGCTGTCAAAAAGCTGCAAATCATGCAGCTACGGCAACAGAAAATAAATCTCCGAGCACTTCCAAATACTCGGCGATCACCCGATCGTGCTCGGGAAAACACGAGCAATGAGCATACTTGCTTATCACTAGTCTTGATTAAACACAGTGGACCTACAACAGCAGATGACATGGCTCCACAAACCATCGCTGAATGTGTAAACTTCACACTTGACCTCAAGTAGCTTGGACTGTGTGCCTCTCCACTCTGAGACCTTGATTTCCAAATGAAATGCGAAATTTACTTTCATCTGAAAACAACACCTTCGACCACTGAGCAACAGTCCAGTTCTTTTTCTCCTTGGCCCAGGTAAGACACTTCTGGCGTTGTCTATTGGTCATGAGTGGCTTGACACAAGGAATGCAACACTTGTTGCCCATGTCCTGGATATGTGGCACCCCAGAGTCCAGTTGCCACGATGACATTGCATCTCTCTTCAGGGTGGTGATGTCATGCCTGGAAGCAGGAAGGAGGTCCCTATGCGAGGTAATAAATCAGATACACTTGTTCTAACTCCAGACCAAAAGGGGCAGAGCTTAAGGGAGTGACATTAGATGGGAGGAGTTAGCGCTGAGGTAAGGAAATTTCTCTGGAAAAAGTCAGTTGGTCTGAGGTGAGGGAAGAGAGAGGAGGGGAGATAAGAGTTCTGGGAACTTCAGCTGTGTCAGAGCTGATCACGGAGCGGAGCGCTGATAAAAAGGACGCCAGAGCCCTGTGCTGTGCATGTGCTGTATGCTCCGACAGCCGAATCTAAAGGGCAGGGGACTGCAAGCTCCCTGACCACACCGAACACTTGGAGGCACCGCAGCAGAGCAAGAGCCCAGGGCTGCCAGTGAACGGACAGTGCCTGTGATAGGCTCATGCTGTTTGCCATACAGGTTAAAGCCAAAATGCAGGAGAGGGTAGCAGCTTAGCTACGGGCAGTAGGGACCAGAAAAGAGAGCACAGCAGGAAGGCCTCTAACCCCACCTGGCAGGGTGGATCCCCAGAATGCTTCCAGGCAAGCTGGACTCTTGCTATCATCTGTAGCTAGTACCCCGGATTGCATTTTCACTTACCAATCAGTAAAAGGTAAAGAAAACTGCACTTTTCTGTGTCCCTTGCTTATTCTCTGCACCTCAATGTTCACCATCACCTGACAGACTGTTATATCTGCCCTGGAGCCCCGCTCTACCCGTGGGTAGCAGTAACATCTCTGCTGCGCCACCATCCGCCACAGTGGACCTGAACCACAGCATCCGCCATATATAGCCAAACACAACTGGTGGCGTTACAAACTAATTTCCCTACAAGCTACCCCCACCATCATCTTTGACAATTTTATTTTATTGGACATCTGTCAAGCCAGCAGTCTTCCTCATGATTGTGGAGCCTACGGAAACAGACTAAGGGACCTTTTTAAATGCTTAGGAAGCCTCTGCAGGTGTTTTTTGTAAATTATTCTATTTACTGAGGTTTCTGACTTTTGGGTTTTCATTGGAGGCAAGCCATAATCATCAACATTAACAGAAATAAATGCTTGAAATAGATCACTCTGTTTGTAATGACTCTATATAAAATATGAGTTTCACTTTTTGTATTGAAGATCTGAAATAAATTAACTTTTTGATGATATTCTAATTTTATGAAAAGCACCTGTATTTCTTTTGCATGCTGATAAAATTTAGCGAAACTTCATCAGGTTTTGGCACCAAAAATGCAGCAAAACCTGATACCTGCATTGTTGCAGCATTTTTTCAGTGTGTTTTGCAACAAACATTGCTTTCAATACGTGAAAAATGCTGCAAAAACTCTGAAAAAAGCCACGTGCTGCATTCTGCAAAAAATAATGTTTTGCACAAAGTACTGAGGACAAAAAGACCAAGTTGTGTGCATGAGACTTCTGAAATCTCATAGACTTTGCTGGTACTGTAAAACACAGCTGAAAATTTTCATTAGGCCGAAGTCACACTAGCGAGAAATACGGATGAGTGTAATGCGAGAAAAAATCACATTGCACTCGGACCAATGTTAATCTATGGGGCAGCTCCCAGCAGCCGATTTTTTTCTCGTCCGTTTTATACATGCGAGAGAAATCGCAGCATGCTGCGATTTGCACTGTATTACAGCCGAGACTCGCCAATGCAAGTCTTTGGGTGCGAGAAAAAAATCTAATTACTCACGGACTGGGCGTATGACTTGCGAGAAATACAGAAGACTTCTCCAGGTAACAGGAAATTCAATTATCCATTATCAGGAAGTTTTGACATGCAAATTAACCTGGCACACTCCACACCAAGCCAGGAAGCACGCCTCCACGGAGTCTAGCATCATGGCCAGACATATCAATGTGGAGATGCTAATTGTATTGATCCAGGAGAGGCCTGAGCTTTGGGACTAACGCAACGACCATTATGCGGACAGCACACGGAGAGGTCAATCTGCGGTCACATGTTCCCCGATTTTGAGGAGCGACCTCGTCAGGTGTAGCAAGAAATTAGTAAGTAGAATCATATAACAAATGTGAAATAAAGTTTAACATGAGTTAACAAAATACCTTAAATGTAACATATGTGATGAGATTACTATATGTGGCATATTTAATACTATACACATGCTAAAAATAGCAGGCCACATTACACTGAAGCCTACATGTTGAAAGACACACAATGTGATTAATTTATTTTTCATTAAATTTTAAGTGAATGATGTCACTAGACGCTGGCGGAGTTGCCGGGACCAGTACCGGTGGGACCGGCAGCATTTTGGGCGGAGTGGCGATGTAGCCCCCAAGAAAAGAAAATACATATATTTTGACTTATTAAATTTTCTAGCACCAAGCATGGATCTGAGACCATAAGTGCATGCATGAAGGCACATCTTTTACACATGCTGCAAGTGAAAAAATTAAAATTGTTTGTAATGTTAAATGATTTCTATACAACAGAACGGAGTCAAACCTTACCGAAAGGGAGACAGCTTCAGACTCCGAGGTCAACATTGACCCCGTTGGTGAAGATGACGAAGTGGCTGGCACCCCTAGACACCAATCAACCCCCCACCAGCACCATCACCAGCAGCATCTTCTGCCACACAGGAGGCAATCCCCAGGATGAAGAAGGGGCCCACAGCAGCAGTCCAACTGTGCCTCTGGAGATGTCACCCCTGCCTTCAGCCATACCACGTCGTGGCCGGCGCAGAAGGGTGCTTTCCACCACTGGCACAAGGAGGCAAGTTTACACAGGGGTGTTGGACTATTTGTCCAGGGCTGCCCATGACGATGGGGAGGAAGCATACTTCTGCAGTCTGACACGATACTTGCGGCCCCTTCCGCGTTCGGTGAGGCTGCGGGCCAGAGGTGCCGTACAAATCCTCATCGATGCCTGTACACTTCCAAACAATCCAACTCCTGTCTTTCTTTTTTTGAAAGGTGACAAATGTCATCCAGTACCTTCTGCCATTGCAAGATATTCAAGAGCAGTAGGCAGGAGCAGTAGCTTCAGCACCTCCGCCACATATGGCATCCCAGTCACAGGCCACACAAACCCAAGTCCAACCCCAACCTGGACACATGTATGACTATACAGCACCTGCCCAATATGGTCATTTGAGCAGACCCACTGTTGGAGGCTGGCCTCAACATGTGTCTGCTCGATTCAACTCATTATTGCGCTGCCGCCGACCCATAATGGAAGAATTGAAGACTCTGGAGTCTCCAGTTCTTCCATAGGCCCCAATATCTACAATTATAAACCTGCAGCTACTGTCGACCAGGGCAAACAGTACTGCAGAAAAATATTGTTTATAATTGTAATATTGGGACCCTGAGTTCGGCCGCTTACGCACACGGATGTGCTTCCCATCCAGGGCTCCAATACAGTGTGTAAACTGGCACGTCTCCTGAAATCCACATGCTATACGTAACCAGTCTTGCATTTTGGGCTCCGGCATGACCAGTTGATGGAGTCGGGACCAGATTTCTGCGCATGTAGACCTGACAATCCATGAGATGGTTGACTTTCCAATTAAAAATTCTGAATGCAGTGCTGCATATGAGAGCCCAGTGGAAAGGAAGATAAAAGTAAACAAACAAAACAAAAAACAATTAGAAGCCATGCAATTAAATATCAGTTTATACATTGGTAAAAGTTATAGTCTATAAATAAGAAACCATGCAGCAACAACATTAAAATTGATGCAATGGGTTTGTTGGTTATTATACAACCATATATTGTGAATTTTCAAATGAGGGTTTTGACACATACATAAATAAATGTGTAAAGTACTAAGGTATAAGGCCATGAAATACACTAATCTGTAAAATACATCATCAACATAGAGGTTTCATACATACCGGAACGTAAGGATAAGGGGCTCCTCAGCAGAAATAGCTTTTCGCATCCTGGTGTCCTGAAATGTGATCCCAGGGGCATAATCTCCAACAAAATATCAAATGTGGCAAGGGTCATCCGACAATAATCAAAAAACTTGTCCGGATGGGTATGCAGAGATGCGTAGAGACGGTGGAAATGGCCTTTACTGAGCCGTTGCCTCAAAAGCGGATGGACCCACATTCTTCTCCGCCTCCTCGGATCTACAATCACTGGGTATGGCTTCCCAAAACGTCGGGTCAAAACCCAGTTGTACAGCACACTCTCAGTTCTGTTAAAAGTAAGTCTGTCAGACATATTTTGGACAAAGCAGAAGTAACACAACACAACCACGGACTGAACTGCAAAGACTTGAGGGTGCCACCTGTTGTAGAGCCAAAATATAGGGGTCTTGATGATGATTTTAATGACATTCAGGCCTAAAAAACCGTTATTTGTCCATTTTGCAAGGCGACGAGAAAATCTCGCAGCACGGATAACATACGGATGTCACTTGGATGTCACACGAATGCTTATATGCGAGGAAATCGCACCCTCACATTCCACTCGGATGACATACGGATCACTGTTCAGGGAACATTTGTGCGATTCTCGTCTGTGAAAAACGGACCGATTTTTTTATACGTTGTGTGTGACTCCAGCCTTAAAAAAAAACACAACTTGTGAACATAGCCTATCATTCGAATGCACAAAACAAACATCTGAACATCCCCTATTTAAAAAAAAATGTACAATATATGATATTATCTAAGTTTTCATTTTACTTCAATGTTTAATAAAAAATGTATTCATTATAAAAAATAATTAGAAGTTTTATGTTTAACTTTGACAGCTGCAGTTTTATTCATTTTTTTATAATTATTTTTTTTATTTCTAGTTTGGATAACTGTAGTATGCTTCTCTTGTTTCCAAAGCAGTCTTGTTATCAGTCAGAACTTCCATAACAGGGGCAAAGGCAGACTATATAGAACCCTTGTGCAAAAACTGTTAATGGGCCCAACTTGTCCTATAGCTGATCATAATTATTTATCTCAATTCACCGGTAATTGTGAGCTATGAAGTTTATTAGTTTTTGCTCTTATGTGTAACTACACAGGGTGGACCACTGGTATTCCCACCGCTGCTCCATAGATCAGTAGAATTTAAAGGTGAAGTGAAGACCTCAAATTCTTTGCCATGTTTCCCAAAGCAATTTTAAACATTTGTAGTGTGGTAGGGCGCATTATCCTGCCAAAAGAAAAGGCTACTGAATTACTGAAAAAGAATGGCATTGTTATGAAAGAGTGTACGTGGTCTGCAACATTGTTTAGGTGGCTGGTACGTGTCAAAGCACCATATTCCTTGTTCTTCTTCTGGGCATTACACTGCCCCTCTGCCTTGTCTTGTACCCATGGAACCATCTCTTTCCTAATAGAATCTAGAATATGGGATCCAGTTTGGGGCCTCACGTTTTAAAAAGAATATTGGAAGGTTGGAGTCAGTTCAAAGGCAAGAACCGGATTATTACAAGTGATGGAAAGTCACTCCTATAATGAGAGGCTGGAAAAGTTGGGCTTGTTTAGCTGAGAAGAAAAATCGCTTCAGAGGAGATCTCATATATAATATATATATATATGTATATATATATAAATATATGTGTGATCAATACACAGGATGGGCATATGATTTATTCCTTCCAAAGACCTTACAAAGGACTTGCAGACATTGGTTATGTGTGGAGGAAAGCGATTCCGGCAGCTAAATAGGAAAGGGTTCTTTACAGTTAGAGCAGTCAGACTGTGGAATGCTGACCACAGGAGATAGTGATGACAGACACTATATCACCATTTAGGAAAGGACCAGATGATTTTCTCACAATAAATGGCATTATGGGTTATAAATAATCTAGCCATAGAGAATTTATAACTGGTGGAGAAAGGTTGAGCTTGATGGACCTGTGTCTTTTTTGAACTTGTAATTTTGTAACTGTGCATGGTATATCACATAAGAAGGTAAAAAGGATAAGGAAAGTCAGCTCACCACATTCAATGCACCTTGTCTTATAGAAGTTCATCACACGGGGTCGTCCTAGTCTGGGACGTGAACATCAAATGCAACAAGAAAAAAGATTTTCCTCCAGCGATGACGAAATCAGGTAAAAAATTGAAAATTCACTTTTATTAATCCAATATCAAAAATTAATACACTGGCCACCAAGGGATATCCATAGCAAACAACCGACACGTTTCAGCTCTTATATATCCTGCTCCGATTAAACACAGGTGTGTGAATAAATAAATGAGGGTTCACCTGGGATTTAACCCTGTTATGTAGAAACACGACAGGATATATGAGACTCATTATAAGGGTAGACAAAATCCTAGACAAAACAATATAAAAATGACAAACGTATAAGCAGAAAAATAGAATCAGCATATTATATTGCAAAATCAAATCTTGTCTGGTGTTCATACCAAAGGGTACTCTAGTTTGAAGTTTGAAGATCCAGCACGATTCCCTATTCAGGATTTTTATTTTTAAATCCTCCCTCTTATGGGTTTAAATACTTTTTCAATTCCAGAGAATTTTACTGAACTAGTGCTACCATTATGTTTCTGGGACAAATGTTTTGAGACTGCTGAGATATTAACCGCTGTGGAACTGATAACATCGGATATATTTCTCCTGATGCGTTTCTTGAGTGACCCTGAAGTACAACCCACATATTGAATGTTACATTCTATGCATTCGACCAGATATATTACTCCTGTCACATGACAGTTAATGAAACTATATATTAAAAACTCCTGGCTTTTTATGCTAGAAGTAAATGTAATTTTTTTATCTGCATGAAAACATGGCTTACATGATCCGTGACGACATTTACAGAACCCTATATGGGAGAGCGATGTAGAATGACCGGTGAATTTATTCCCTTGGAAATAGCTGGGGGAAAGGATGTTACCTAGTGGGGGTGCCTTTTTGCCACAAATCTAACTTTTTTAACAATTTTTTTTAGGACCTCCACAAACTTGTTGCCTTTATTCAATATTCCTAAGTATTTTTCTTATTATATTTATTATATCCAAATATCGGGGGCTGTATTGAGTTGAAAACGTTATGCATGTTCCATTCTTATTGTCCTTATTACGTTCTAGTATATTGGTGTTTTTCTATCTATATTCTTCACTATGGTTTCTGCTCTTTTAAGGGTACGACACATATAGCCTCTATGTTTTAATCTATCTAATACTCTGTTAGACTCCATGTTATTATTTTCCTATGATGAACAATTTCTTTTTGTTCCAATTAGTTCTCCGGTCGGAATGTTATTTATTACATGAGGAGGATGGCATGAGTTTGCTGCTAATATGGAGTTACTGTCTGTGAGTTTTCTGTAAGGAGCAATAACAATTTATGTTCTATCTAGATAATTATTGTAGAAGATAGGTTATGTGTAAAAGAAAGATTACATTTGTTATTGATGTAAAAGAAAAATTTATTGGCTTCCCTGTCTGTACCCTTCCAGATTATGATTAAATGTATCGACCATAAAATTCTATTTTGTCACAAAAAATGTTATTGTTTGAGAATAGAATTTTTTCCTCCCATACTGCTACTAGAATATTTGCCTCCAATACTAACTCCCTGAGTTTGTAAAAATAATTTTCCATCAAAAGAAAAATAATTGTGTGATAGCAGAAATGAAACTCCTAGAAGTATAACATTTTATATTTCCCTTTTATATGTACAGTATTTTGTTAATCAAGAAACTTTTTTTTTCTTGATACACATAGTATGTATAAAAGGGAAATACAAAATTTCACACTTTTAGCAGTTTCATTTCTGCTATCACTCAATTATTTTATAGGCAAGGAAACCAATATATTTCTCTGCTACATCAATAACAACAAGTTTAATCTATTTTTTACACATATCCTAACCTCTACAATAATTATCTAGATATTGCATTATTTGGAATCATTAATACAGGGAGAATTGTTATTTCTCCTTACAGAAAACCCACGGACGGAAACTCCATATTAGAGACAAACTCATGCCGTCCTCCTCATGTAATAAATAACATTCCAACCGAAGAACTAATTAGAACAAAAGGAAATTGTTCATCTCAGGAAAATAATAACATGGAGTCTAATAGAGTGGTAGAATCATAGAATCATAGAATTCTATGGTAGATAGATTAAAACATTGAGGTTATACGTGTCATACTTGTAAAAGAGCAGAAACCATAGAGAATAATATAGATAGAAAAAACCTTTAACATTTAACATGCCTGTGCGGGAAGCGCATCACAAACCCTGCCCATCAGCGTCTGTGTCACATGACGGCAGGTCGCCGAAGGGTTGACATGACAACCTGGGGTTTGTGGGAGACCCCTGTAGTTGTCATAGCTGGGTAGCCATGAGCGCCGCCCAGTGGCCATCGCTAATAGCAAATGAGCATTTCAGCTACACAGAGCCCTGCTTTGTGTAACAATAGCGATCAGAAGATTGCAGCTTCAAGTCTCCTGAGGAGACTATTGAAGCATGTATAAAGTAAAAAAAAATGTTAAAACATATATAAATGTATATATATATATATATATACAGTACTGACCAAAAGTTTGGACACACCTTCTCATTTAAAGATTTTTCTGTATTTTCATGAATATGAAAATTGTAAATTTACACTTAAGGCATCAAAACTATGAATTAACACATGTGGAATTATATACTTAACAAAAAAGTGTGTAACAACTGAAATTATGTCTTATATTCTAGGTTCTTCAAAGTAGCCACCTTTTGCTTTGATTACTGCTTTGCACACTCTTGGCATTCTCTTGATGAGCTTCAAGAGGTAGTCACCGGGAATGGTTTTCACTTCACAGGTGTGCCCTGTCAGGTTTAATAAGTGGGATTTCTGGCCTTATAAATGGGGTTGGGACCATCAGTTGTGCTGTGCAGAAGTCTGGTGGCTACACAGCTGAATAGACTGTTAGAATTTGTATTATGGCAAGAAAAAAGCAGACTAAGTAAAGAAAAACAAGTGGCCATCATTACTTTAAGAAATGAAGGTCAGTCAGTCCGAAAAATTGGGAAAACTTTGAAAGTGTCCCCAAGTGCAGTTGCAAAAACCATCAAGCGCTACAAATTAAACTGGCTCACATGAGGACCGCCCCAGGAAAGGAAGACCAAGAGTCACCTCTGCTTCTGAGGATAAGTTTATCCGAGTCACCAGCCTCAGAAATCGCAGGTTTACAGCAGCACAAGTTAGAGACCAGGTCAATGCCACACAGAGTTCTAGCAGCAGACACATCTCTACAACAACTGTTAAGAGGAGACTTTGTGCAGCAGGCCTTCATGGTAAAATAGCTGCTAGGAAACCACTTCTAAGGACAGGCAACAAGCAGAAGAGACTTGTTTAGGCTAAAGAACACAAGGAATGGACATTAGACCAGTGGAAATCTGTGCTTTGGTTTGATGAGTCCAAATTTGAGATCTTTGGTTCCAACTAGTGTTGAGCGATACGATACCGCAAGTATCGGGTATCGGCCGATATTAGCTGTTTCGGCCTTTCGATACTTAGTTCCGATATTTTCCATATATCGTATACCGAAATCGGAAGTTCCCATAATTCTTTGAGAGGCAATGTGATTTTAGTCAGCCAATGAGGAATCATAAGAAGTGTGGGCACATCCTGTACTGCTGCGGTCATGTTAACTAATGGCATGGCTGTGATTGGATGCTGAAATTATGTCAGAATGCACTATAAAAGGCGCCGCCGCCATTTTAGCGTCACTGTGCTGTGAATTCAGTAAGGGACAGAACGCTGCTGTGCTGACTCTGAGGGACAGTTAGAGATTGCGATTTAGTGTACTGTGCTGTAGGCAGGCTAGCACCAACCACTGTGTAAAGCTTCCTTTTTCCTGCAGTGTTGTTTTAACAGCTTTGCAAGGTGTGTGTGAGTGCAGGTGACGCTGCAGTTTGCTCTGCATGCAACGCTGTCTGTAGGCATCTGCACGTGTCACTCACAGACTCTTTTTTTTTTCTTCAGTGTAATTCTTGCTGCTCCATGCAATTTAACTATTAGTGTGACGCGCTTCCATCCGTATCCAATACATTGGTTGCAAACACTATAGAAGTAGACAAAGGAGTAGCCTTTCACAGATTGTGAACAGTTGTGTTTCAGTGTTCACTTCAGTCTGTGTTTTTTATTTTTTGAGTGCACATCACGCTCCAGTTACTTGTTCAAGCACTGCTGCTTGTACTCTGCTGAGCGTGTCTCAGTGCCTCATCCTTTTCATTTCTCTCCAATTGGTTCTGCTCCATTCCATTTAAAATAAATATAATCTATTAGTGTGACGCGCTTCCATCCGTATCCAATACATTGGTTGCAAACACTATAGAAGTAGACAAAGGAGTAGCCTTTCACAGATTGTGAACAGTTGTGTTTCAGTGTTCACTTCAGTCTGTGTTTTTTATTTTTTGAGAGCACATCACGCTCCAGTTACTTGTTCAAGCACTGCTGCTTGTACTCTGCTGAGCGTGTCTCAGTGCCTCATCCTTTTCATTTCTCTCCAATTGGTTCTGCTCCATTCCATTTAAAATAAATATAATCTATTAGTGTGACGCGCTTCCATCCGTATCCAATACATTGGTTGCAAACACTATAGAAGTAGACAAAGGAGTAGCCTTTCACAGATTGTGAACAGTTGTGTTTCAGTGTTCACTTCAGTCTGTGTTTTTTATTTTTTGAGTGCACATCACGCTCCAGTTACTTGTTCAAGCACTGCTGCTTGTACTCTGCTGAGCGTGTCTCAGTGCCTCATCCTTTTCATTTCTCTCCAATTGGTTCTGCTCCATTCCATTTAAAATAAATATAATCTATTAGTGTGACGCGCTTCCATCCGTATCCAATACATTGGTTGCAAACACTATAGAAGTAGACAAAGGAGTAGCCTTTCACAGATTGTGAACAGTTGTGTTTCAGTGTTCACTTCAGTCTGTGTTTTTTATTTTTTGAGTACACATCACGCTCCAGTTACTTGTTCAAGCACTGCTGCTTGTACTCTGCTGAGCGTGTCTCAGTGCCTCATCCTTTTCATTTTTCTCCAATTGGTTCTGCTCCATTCCATTTAAAATAAATATAATCTATTAGTGTGACGCGCTTCCATCCGTATCCAATACATTGGTTGCAAACACTATAGAAGTAGACAAAGGAGTAGCCTTTCACAGATTGTGAACAGTTGTGTTTCAGTGTTCACTTCAGTCTGTGTTTTTTATTTTTTGAGTGCACATCACGCTCCAGTTACTTGTTCAAGCACTGCTGCTTGTACTCTGCTGAGCGTGTCTCAGTGCCTCATCCTTTTCATTTCTCTCCAATTGGTTCTGCTCCATTCCATTTAAAATAAATATAATCTATTAGTGTGACGCGCTTCCATCCGTATCCAATACATTGGTTGCAAACACTATAGAAGTAGACAAAGGAGTAGCCTTTCACAGATTGTGAACAGTTGTGTTTCAGTGTTCACTTCAGTCTCTGCGTAATAACCACACTTAGGCCTTATAACTTTTCTGACTTTCTTTATCAATCTACCAAGATGAAGAAGGCAGGGAGTAAGGCACGTGGTCGTGGCCGTGGAGTTTCAGCAGGGAGAGGACGTGGGGATTCTGTGGCTGCTGCCGCCCTCAGTGACACAGCATCCACCAGTTTTACCCATGAGCGTTCCTTTATGCGCAGTTTGGTAGGAGCTCGGCGTGCCCCCCTGCTGCGGGCAGAAGAAATTAAAGCCGTTGTTGGTTGGATGGCAGCCACTGCATCGACTTCAATTCCTTCCACCTCCTCTCAGGAACACAACACTGTTGAGCAACCATCTGTCTGTTCACCGCCTGTCAAATTGCCCAGGCAGTCAGAGAGTTCTGTACAGGAGCCAGCTGAGTCTCTGCTTCTGTTCTCAGAATCTGTTGGCTCGCAAACACGGGCACAGGCAAGCAGCATTCTGCAATTTGAAGAAGAGGGAGTATGCAGTGATGCGCAACAGCTGTGTCTCTCTCAATCTGAAGAGGAGGGTGAGCCAGTGCCGATGGACAGCACACCGCAGAACGCATCTTATGATGATGATGAGACTCAAGTGCCAGGTTTTGTGGAGCATGGTGCTGCCCAGACCATCCAACAGCAGCAGGTGTTGGAAGAGGGTAGTGGAGATGATGAAGTCCGAGACCCAACATGGCGTGAGCAACAGGAAGGTGGTGGGAGCAGCTCTGAGGAAGAGATTGGCCCAACGGTACAAAGAGGAGGGAGAGGTAGGCTGCAGACTCGCTTGCCTGTAGCCTCCAGTTTGGCACCTGTTGGGAGCAGTTCTCTTAGAAATGTCCAAATTGGCGCTCCCATGACTTGCACTGCGTGGTCCTTTTTTGACAGACTTGTAGATGATATTTGCTATGTTCAATGCAAGCTGTGTAAGCAAAAAGTTAAAAGAGGTAAAAATATCAGTAACCTGAATACCACAAATATGTGGAAACATGTACGGACAAAGCACGTAGCTGAGTTACAAAGACACACTGGAGATGTAGGCCAACCTACAGCAGCACCTACATCTTCAGGTCGTGTTGGAGCCTCTACCTCCAGCTCACACACACCTGGTTCGGCTTCCTCACAGGATCTCCATGGAAGAACCTCGGTCACTGTTGTCCATAGACAAACTGTTATTCCACCCACAGCAGCAAGTTCACAGTAAGCGTCACACTCCCAGACCACAAAACAGCCATCGGTACCACAGGCATGGGATAAAAGACGGCCATACTCGGCAAACCATCCACGAACACAGGCTCTGAATGCTGGCATTGCAAAACCCTGTCCCTTGAAATGCTGTCATTCAGGCTGGTGGAGACTGACAGTTTCAGGAACTTTATGGCATTGGCAGTCCCACAATATAATGTGCCAAGCCAATTTTATTTCAGCAGGCAAGCCGTCCCTGCTCTGCAAAAACATGTCGAGGGAAACATTAAACATGCGCTACTAAACGCCGTCAGTAGCAGGGTCCACCTGACCACCGATGCATGGACCAGTACCCATGGCCAGGGACGATACCTTTCCCTCACTGCCCATTGGGTCAATGTTGTGGAGCCGGGTACAGATCTTGCCAGTGGCGCTGTACGTGTTCTGTCAACTCCAAGGATTGCAGGAATCCAGTCTGTACACATTGATTCCTCCTCCTACTCCAGTTCCTCAGAATCATCGCTGCACGAGCCGTCACGGTATACCTCCACATGGACCCGTGAACGCTTACCTGTTGCGACCGATATGAGCACAGCAGTGGCCAAACGTCAACAGGCCGTCCTGAAATTAATTTCCATGGGGAATCGAAGCCACACAGCGCAGGAGCTCTGGGATGCCATCAAGCAGGAGAGCGACGTGTGGTTTTTGTCAGCTAATCTCCAGCCAGGCTTGGTAGTGTGTGACAATGGCCGAAATCTGGTGGCAGCTCTGGGCCTTGGCAACCTCACTCACATACCATGTCTGGCACATGTGCTCAACTTGGTTGTGCAGAGTTTTTTGAGGGACTATCCGGATCTTGATGCACTGCTGCACAAGGTCCGCCTAGAGTGCGCTCACTTGCGACGTTCCAGCATGGCCAGATCGCGCATTGCAGCTCTGCAAGTCAGATTTCGCCTTCCTGAACATCGCATCATATGTGACGTACCCACCAGGTGGAATTCCACGTTACATATGTTGGAGCGGTTGTGTGAGCAGCAGCCAGCAGTAATGGAGTATCAGCTGCAACAGGCGCAATCAACTCGCAATTTGCGCCGTTCACACTTCACCACTACTGAGTGGGCCTCTATGAAGGACATCTGCGACGTTTTTGCGTGCGTTTGATGTCTCAACGCGGATGGCGAGTGCAGATGATGCACTAGTCAGCATGACTGTCCCCCTTATCTGCCTGCTTCAGAAATCACTGAAAGCACTAAAGGAAGAGGTTTTGGAAGAGGTGGAGGATGAGGAGTCACAAATTCTTTTGTGACAGCAAGAACGGAAGGATGAACAATTCATACTTTTACAGATTACAAGTACAGGAATCTCTGTCACAAATAAGAATATGATGAAGAAGATGAAGAGGAAGAAGATGAAGAATTTGAATATGAAGAAGATTAATTAGTTTAATAAAACAATATGAGTAATGTAAACAAAAACATGAATAGCAAGAAGTTTAAGAAGAAGATTAAGAAGGTGAAGATGAAGAATAATTTGATGAGAAAGATGATGCTGCTGAAGATTATGAAGGAGAAAGTGTGGCACTGGCAAAAGTTAAAAAGGTGAAGAGCATGGAAGTTGTGAAACATACATATTTGCCAAAATAGAAAAAAGGTTAACAACATTGTCAATTTGTTAGTCAATCCAAACGTATTTCCAAAAAAAAATATATTAATGCTATTCCAATGCATTGGGTTAAACATGTATGCCTTTATTGTCTCCTCAACCTCCCCCAATACATTCTACATTAGTCTTTGTTGTTTTCTTTCATGTACAATTAACCAACAAGGCAAGAATGGGTTTTTTTAATGTCGATATTTGGTTCCCATAGACTTACATAGGACTTCCGGTATCGGAATCGGATATCGACGATATTTAGTGATATCGGCGATACCATTCCGATCCGATATTTTTAGATATCGAGCAGTATCGCTCAACACTAGTTCCAACCACCGTGTCTTTGTGCGATGCAGAAAAGGTGAATGGATGGACTCTACATGCCTGGTTCCCACTGTGAAGCATGGAGGAGGTGTGATGGTGTGGGGGTGCTTTGCTGGTGACCCTGTTGGGTATTTATTCAAAACTGAAGGCATACTGAACCAGCATGGCTACCACAGTATCTTGCAGCAGCATGCTATTCCATCCGGTTTGCATTTAGGTGGACCATCATTTATTTTTCAACAGGACAATGACCCCAAACACACCTCCAGGCTGTGTAAGGGCTTTTTTTTACCAAGAGGGAGAGTGTTGGGGTGCTACACCAGATGACCTGGCCTCCACAGTCACCAGACCTGAACCAAATTGAGATGGTTTGGGGTGAACTGGACCGCAGGGTGAAGGCAAAAGGGCCAACAAGCGCTAAGCATCTCTGGGAACTCCTTCAAGACTGTTGGAAGACCATTTCTGGTGACTACCTCTTGAAGATCATCAAGAGAATGCTAAGAGTGTGCAAAGCAGTCATCTTTTTTCTTTTGCGATCGCCGTTATATGGCGATCGCAAAAGAGTGGGGACTGCGGAGGACCCTTATTATGTTCTCTGGGGTCTCGGCTACCATAGGCAGCCGAGACCCCAGAGAAAATCGCCCAACCACCCGGCACCTCGCGGCGGGCGCACTACGCATGCGCCAGCCATTTTCTCGCCATTGGAGCATGGCGGTGGCACCAGGGACACAGGAGGGCCCTACGACCACCAGGGGCCACAAAGGGGGAATTGGGGACTCTATTTCTCTCTCCTCTGATGTCCGATCACATCAGAGGAGAGAGAAATTAAATAGCACATCAGATTTTTTTTTTGCTGCGATTGCCGTTATAGGGTTAATAACGCCGATCGCAACACCGGGGACGGTAAAACCGACCCGATTCATGTTCTCTGGGGTCTCGGCTACCCCAGGTAGGCGAGACCACGGAGAAAATCCGACTGTGGGGGGCGCCATACACTTTTTCCACAGAGCCGTTAATTAACGGCACTGTGGTTTAAGCTTAATGACCGCCGTTAAAAGGCGTATCGGAGATCGTTAAGGGGTTAAATTTTTATTATGAATGACATACAAAAACTTTTCTAGGAAATGTGTTTTAATTTTTGGTGAATATTGTCATGTTAGTTTTAGACCTTTAAGAATAGATCCACATGCAGCAGATTTTTCCACCAGAAATCCATAAAATATTGAGAGGATGAAGTCTATCGTGAAATATAAAATACATAACAGAAATTGACATGTTGTGAATTTTCTATTCTGCAACACAGATCAATTTATATAGAGAAAATTTCCACAGCATGTGGACCAGAAGTCTAAATTTTTATCAACTTTCCCAATATTGTATGTCTCTCTGAATTTTACAGGTGCATGTAAAATCCACAGCAGTTCCCAGCCATGTGGGCTTACCATAATAATGGTTTTATTAAAAATTGTATCTGATTGAGCCACAATAGTCACTACAATGACAAGCGAAAGAACTATGGATTATTAGACTCATCCGATTGATAGTAGATATTTGTGGAGTTTCAAATTGAGGTTTGGTCTGAGGGGACCACGTTTTGACCCAATAATGGGCTTCTGATACAAACAGGGCTCCAAAGGTCATGCAGAAGAAAGCTTGATTTGGAGTTGTCTTTGGAGCCAATATCTTAACATTTGGATCTGTTTGTTTTGGCTGGTTAATTGATGATATGTCCTAAACTTGCAGTGATAACAGTAGGTTCATGATGCAACTATAAGTTGGCGTGCAACTGAAATGTGTATACAAAGGTCATACCCTCTGAATAGTTCTGTGTTATGTTTCGGTAGCTGAGGAGTGCAGGTAAAAAAGGCAATACACCAGAACAGTTGGAATCTATGAGATTGCAGTACCCTGACTAACCACCACAACTAGAGGCAGCCTTGGAGCGTTCCTACGTTGGTCCTAGACGCCTCGTCACAGCCTGAGAAACTAACTACACCTAAAGATAGAAAGAGGAAAGCTATCTGCCCCGGAGCAGATCCCCAAAGAACATAGAAAGCCCCCAAACATGTAATGGCGGTTAGACAAGAAGAAATACTGACACAGACAGAAAATAGTATGAGCAAACGTTGGGGCCCAAACTACCTAAATAGAAAAGGATAGGAAGGGCACTTACTGCAATCCCAAAAAAACCCTGAAAAGCACCAACTCTACTAATTTCAAAAACACCTGAGATCACACGACCTCTACCACCTAAATTAGTTCTCTGGTGTAACAAAATCAAAACAGCAGCCACTGAAAAAACTGGAAAAAGCAAATGTACAAACATCAGTGGCTGAACTAAACTGAGAGGGCAAAAGCCACCGGAGGGGACCCTGAAGGCCCCCACAGAAGTGCAGGACAAAATGCAAAAATCAAGCACAAAAACAAAAAGAAGAAAATGTCTTATCTGTTAGCAGGAGATGCAGACACGACACAGCAGGCTACAAAGGAAACAGGAATCAAGGATTGAGACCAGAACAATTGATCACCGGCAACCCTGATGGGAAGGCGACTCCCTTATATAAGACCAGTCAGTAACACCTGATTCCCAATCCTCACAATCTTCACTGGACAGTCCAGTACCGCTTGTAACCACCAAAGGGAGCCTCTGCTCAGAACTCATTTCAAGTCCATTCACAACAGTTCTGCCTTTTGAGTCCAAGGATATAAGCTAGTATGAAAAATAACATAATATCAATGTACAAGTAGAGCGCTAATGTTTGACCAAAAAAAGCTGTTTATAATAATGCATAAATCATTCCCTGATGTCATGCCAATTTATTTCAGATCCATCATTCGTAATGAAAAATCAAAATGAAAGGCATGGTGGTCTTAAAGTCAATAGGTGGACCCTGGCATGTGAAAACCCAGAATCCTTTTCACCTATACTGTTTTGTGCTTAGGCATCTGGAAAACGTTAGAAAGACTCTAGTGAACTCTGGAGACCTCATTCTGCTTGTCTCTCTGCTATTCGCATTAGAAGAATTGCTAAATTGAGGTGTGGGAAGAATAAAGATGTTTATAAAGTTAGAGGCACAGCCAAAGCAAGACATTTTATTTCAGCACTGCACATGGACTAATATTTGAACCAACCAGACATTTACAGTTAATATAGTATTTGGTGTGAAATTTCTAGATACAAATGAAATAGGTGAGGACTATAAAGCCATACAGTCCTGGCCTTAGTGATGTGACTTATACTCAAATAAGTTATCCTGAAATATAGACTAGCAACCCCTCTACTAAATTCAGAATTTTGCTGACTTCCACTTACCAGAATGCTTTATTGTGCTATTTATTGACAAACTTTTAGAGTAAATTCATACGTAGTGTAATTGTTGTGCCCAATCATGTTGTTCTGAAAAACCTCCCAAAAAACACATTTTAGGGAATGCTTTAGATTTTGCTATAGACTTTGTTACAAACTTGGGACAAAGTATGAGATGCAAAACTTCTACAAGGTATGAACTTAGCTTAACATCCCATGCAAAGTGAAGATAAATGTATGCCGGTATTTAAAAGCAGCAAACCAAAATTTGTACAATTTTGTAAAATGAGAAATTGTAAATAATGGTTTAAAAAGTATAGTCAAATTGAATAGTAACTAGACCAGCTCCCCTAAATATATAATGTAGAGAAAGCAATACTAATCCCACTGCTACCTGCTGGAGATATTATACGGATCTATGCACCCTCCTTACTAGTAGAATACTCACCAATATCAAAAATAGAGAAAAATCTGCGCTATTTGTATGTCAATGGCAACTGCTTAAAAGGCAATGCTCCACATAAAGGATGACTCCTAGAAGGGCTAATAATGCATAATTGTAAAAAGATCAACTAATAGAAGAAACAATGGTCATAAAGGTAATACTAAAATGTCCAACACCAGAGAGGAGAGTTTGGAGGCCAAGATCTACATACTTGGTTGTCAATAGTTCTCAGGCATGGCGCAATATATGAATACAACGTATTGTGGATAACGTCCTAATATGAAAGTAAATACATAGGTGGCTCTCACTATGAGTTTTACAAGTTCAACATGTGTCCATAAAGTGAGACAATCCGTGATGACAATCCCATGAAGAAAGCAAAGGAAGACTGCGTCATCCACAAGAAGAAAGGCAAGGAGGACGGCAATCGCAAGAAGAGAGGTGGTGCTGGATCAAGACCAGAGACGCTCATCGGGTCGGACCGTGTCACCTGTGAGTGTAATAAAAGGTCTTTTTTGTGTCTTGCATAAAAGATTGAGACTTACATACAGCATTATATGCTGTTTATAAGTCCCAATGCTGTAACAGAGTTCTTACAGCTGCTGGATGCACATTATATGGGGAAAACCTGGTGACAGTTGAAAAAATGCCCCGAAAATGTCCCTATCCTTTACGCTGACCTTCATCAAAAAATGATATAAATTTAGGGCTCTCTCACAATAGTAAATGAAAGAAGACGGTTTGAGGTATGTGTACAAGCAAAAACATGTGGGAACTAGTAATGTATCAATGAGTCACTCAATGATATTCCAACAATATAAAGGAGGTTTATTTATACTTTTTTAGGGAATTCATGTTGGATATTCCAATAAATAATATCTCTTTTTTCACAGAAAACACGTCATTTGATATCTGTATATTGAGGTTGTCATGAAACTAATCCGAAAACTAAGTTACAGGATTAAAGTAATTTCAAAGTAATTTTTGGAGCATTTAGTAGTAAATGATATTGTCGATTCAATCTACCTCCCTTCATGTGATTAATCTTTAAAATGCATTTTCTTGCAGAGAAATCCACACGCCACCAAATCTCACAGGATGCAAAGGTTAATGATGGCAGCTAAGTCACAGTTTAATTTTGGTAGAAGTTTCATTTCCATTGACCCGGGTATGAAACAGAATAGAATATGGAACGAGTCGGATTATAATCAGCTGCGCTAATCATAAAAAGATGAAGCGGATAAAAGAATGGCATGACTGATAATAAACATAGCAATGGATCGCTATTTCCTTAAATGAATGATCAACAGTATTACTGCTGTCAGATCTTGAAGGATTCCTGTGGTGCCACAGTGATTGCACAATTATATCCTATGCAGGTATAACATTTTATTGGGGCTTGCATTATTGTACAAAGGATAAGCCATTCTCTTAAATCTGTTCCATAATTGTAAGATTATCTGGAAGAGGCTTGTCTGTGTCATGGTAATTAGAACACCAGAGACACAGGCCCAAGAATGGAGAACTCACAATGGCTATTGTCCTTCTTACCTGCCTATTGGAATGTGATGAGTCGACTGTCAGCACTCGCCAATAAAGCATTTGTGTAGATAAACTTTCACGTCATGTGCTCTATATATTGTTGGGTTAATCAGTCACAAGATTTTACAGTAAAATAAAAGTCCATCTACCTGTGTCTGGTGCCATAGACTTTTATAGTTTCCAAAAAGAAGAGTCATTATTCTAAAGATCATCCATAGATAAAAGACTGAATTCTAGTAATTGTAAGAAGTTATTGCTATGTTAATATGTGGGTAGTGTCCTGAGTTACGGCTCTCTCAACTTTAAGGGAATGTGTAGTTTAAACAAATAATTAAAGGGAAGCATAAGAATATTACTTATTATTTAAATTAGGTTTTTGATTTAAATGGATTCTTTCAAATATTTTTAGCAATTATTTTTTTTCATCTCACAATCTTTATTAAAAATAAAAATGATAAGTATTGTAATTTTCACACTGGCCACTGGGGCTGTTTTAGACTCAAACTTCCTGTTGTTTCAGGAAAGCCTCATGCTCATTGGCAGCAATAGACTGATTCAGACATTATTTTCCTATCTTGTGTATTAAAGCATTCATTGAGCATGTGCAAAGGTTGTTGTGAAGAAAGGAGAGCAGTGTCAGCTGTGACATCCCCTATTGTGATTGGTGGATCCAGTATTATCAGCTGAGTATAGAGGCTGCATGGTTTTAATAGAGATTGTAATTTGAAACAAAACACACGGCCACATTTTTAAAAAACACATACCTGATTTAAACCTGATTTAAACAAAATGTCATTTTCTGATGAATGCTTCTCTTTAATCACTGGCTTGTTTGTTTGGTGAGCTAGGTATTGTCAATAGCGCAGTGTAGCTGTGAATCCAGTTTTGAGGTAAGATTAATTACTTGCTACAGAACCTGAGGAATGAATTTGTTTATCTGTAGTTATTAGTGCCTGTGCCCCAGTACTCGCACCTGACATCTCACTGTGCTGGCGGTCCATTTTGAGTTAAGCAAGATAGAGTTCAGCTGTTTATTTTTCAGAGTAGATGGTGAATTCAAGAGGCAGGTGAGAGAGAGGAAAAGGCTCCAAAGTGGAGTAAGAAGCAGATTTCTCTGACAAAATATATTATAAAGTTTTGTGTATTTGCTTGTTCAATTGAGTAATGAAAGTTTGTTGAAAATATATTTCCATTCTAGAGGATTAAAGATATAAAAAGGTGAAAAAAGTATTTAAGTACATAAATAGAGCATAATAAATAACATGAAATAAACAAGTTCAATAAACATGAACTGAATGAAACAATAGTACAAAGGGAAAGAAGACTCTGTCCGCGATGCACACCTATTCAGAGTGTGTGACGGTAGGAGACCCTCATATAGCACGGTAATAGCAGCAGGCTTTCTTCTGGAACTTTCTGAAGGGTTGGTTACTTTTGAAAACTATCACTTCTGCAAGAAGTTGTTTGCTTCATCATTTCCTTGCAGTTACCTGGTCCCTGGTTTCTGCTATTCATAATTCACAATGATCCTTACTTCCATATTAAATGTTATTTATTTGGTGAAATTTAGGATGGTAGCTGACTTATAAAAGAGTAATGGATTTTTTGTTTCATGGGCATAGATTCAATGACATTTTTTTGCTGTTTAATCTATACCTACAGTATAGACCAAAAGTTTGGACACACCTTCTCATTCAATGATTTTTCTGTAATTTCATGACTGAAAATTGTAGAATCACACTGAAGGCATCAAAACTATGAATTAACACATGTGGAATTATACATTACACTTTACAAAAAAGTGTGAAACAACTGAAAATAGTCTTATATTCTAGGTTCTTCAAAGTAGCCACCTTTTGCTTTGATTACTGCTTTGCACGCAGAAAAGGTGAACGGATGGACTCTACATGCCTGGTTCCCACCGTGAAGCATGGAGGAGGTGGTGTGATGGTGTGGGGGTGCTTTGCTGGTGACACTGTTGGGATTTATTCAAAATTGAAGGCATACTGTACAGCATTGCTACCACAGCATCTTGCAGCAGCATGCTATTCCATCCGGTTTGCGTTTTATTGGACCATCATTTATTTTTCAACAGGACAATGACCCCAAACACACCTCCAGGCTGTGTAAGGGCTATTTGACCAAGATGAAGAGTGATGGGGTGCTATGCCAGATGACCTGGCCACCACAGTCACCAGACCTGAACCCAATCGAGATGGTTTGGGGTGAGCTGGACTGCTCACCGCTTTAATTTTGAATAAATCCCCAATGGTGTCACTAGCAAAGCACCCCCACACCATCACACCACCTCCTCCATGCTTTACGGTGGTAACTAGGCATGTAGAGTCCATCCGTTCACCTTTTCTGCGTGCAAAGCAGTAATCAAAGCAAAAGGTGGCTACTTTGAAGAACCTAGAATATAAGATATATTTTCAGTTGTTTCACACTTTTTTGTAAAGTGTAATGTATAATTTCACATGTGTTAATTCATAGTTTTGATGCCTTCAGTGTGATTCTACAATTTTCATAGTCATGAAAATGCTGAAGAATCTTTGAATGAGGTGTGTCCAAACTTTTGGTCTGTACTGTATATTTGCTATGTTCGTGTTTGGACACTGAAGCTCAATAAGGACATAAAAATCTAAACAACACAAAGTTGAAAACGTTATAAAGTGAAATTGGTTACAAAATACAAGGCCTAAAATATACATTTTCTTCAATATATTTTCATATTTTTATTATTTTGCATTTCTTAAAAGTTAAAGCACTGAATATGTAGACAACCATTTCCACACGAGACTGTGAATATGGACATTTCTCAATAGGAGACTTTTGATTGATCAAACCTTCAGCTAACTAGCTTGGAGCCAAAGTTATAAAAATATTTGAAAGGCTGGTTTCTGAAAATTCAGGAAAAGCTTGGGACAAAAAAGAAATTTAACAATTCATTGTTCAAAGGAGGAGCACAGCGAGAGAGAGAGCCTGGGCACATTTCATTATTACATCCGTACAACGCTCTCAAAGACAATACAAGTAAATGCAATTTTGTTAAGCTTGGTACCAAGGGAAATGTAACTGCCTTTTGTGACAGAGTGATGTACTGGTGTTTTCCAGACCATTAACATACACTCCTGAAAAGGTAAATTGTCCATCAAGATTTGATGAAACAGCTGGATCCACTAACCAATGCAAACACTGTTCACTTGATTGCATGTTCAAAAGTGCTTGTGATTTTAATGAATCTGCTGAAATAAGAAGGAGCTTGATAAACCTTGATGGAAAAAGGAGCCACAAGCAAGAAAGACTCCAGACTTCACAATATATTCTAAGAATCAGTGTTTTGTTGCTCATATGCTTATCGTCACTTACAGAAGTTCAATAGGGAAGGCATAAGGCAAAAATGAATGTACAAATTTGATGACATGTCCATAACACAAATATACAGGCCTGTAAAAGGTACTGTATGAAAGAAGGACTTCTTTGTGCTGATACGTCACCTTCCTTTCATGGACAAACAGTATGGAAATTAACACTACTACCAGACCTGTTTGTTTTCTGAAATAATACAGCAAGCTACGGTCAACTTGGACAATCTAGTCACATCTGCAGGTCCACTTGCTTGAGATTGCACGTAAGATTCCTTGTAAATCCCATTGTGCGAATGATTTCGAGATACCAATTACCATAGCAGTAGTTTATTTAGGATTTCAAATATCGCCTTATTACTAAAGGAGAACATTGTTTTGTGAGAAAAAGCAAATTTTCCCCAGCAGTGATGGGCATAGTTGATCATGAGGACGGTCAAAGGTGGGAAATATGAAAGTTTACGAATGATCCAATGCCTGGATGGAAACCAAGTACATATTTCAGTGAACCACACCATTAGATAGAATGTGGAGAACAAGATGGTGGTTTTAATGCATTTTATATGAAGAGTATCAATTTCAATACAGATGGGCAGAAATTTCCAGTCTTTTCCTGGTTTCAAACTCACAACCTACAGCAAGGCTGTCAAAAAATTAAACATTGAAGCGCAAGTTGAATTGTAAAGTTTTTGAGGAGTTTCTCAGTCTAAAGTTTAAATAGATTTCTTTATCTTTACAGGCATATTGTACTGGCACAGTGAGATCCATCTCTAGATACCTGTACATCTCTTTAGACCTGTTTATTAGTGGTAAAATAAAAGTCAAAGTTTATTTTCCTATTATAATTACAAAAGAAAGATGGAAAAAAATTTCAATACGCTTTTTTTCATGGTGTCAAATGGTGTCAGCATTTAAGAAATAATATGTTAAGGTTTGAGTTCCCGCTGCTGCACAACGGGAGTCTCAAACCAGTCCCGCTGCGGTCCCCCATTCATCTCCATTCGCAGTGGAGCCTGCTCAGCTTAGATGTCGGTCCCAGCGTCTCGCCCAGTCTAACAGTGTGCAGAGGATTACTGCTGTTCCTCCAGGCTCTGCTATTGTGGCTAATACTGGTTAGCGGCGAGCAGACGTCTTTATGACAAAGTCCTTGTTTTCCCCTTCTGAGCATGCCCAGAGTAAGATCTCTCATTGGAGATCAGGGGTCACATGTTCAGGTACTGCAGCAGCTCCTATTGGTCCGCCAGGAAGGTTCTGTGACTACGGTTGTTCTGGAACAAGTTTCATTGGTCCTTGTTTCTGGCAGGTCCTGTAGCTGTTACTATAAAAGGGTAGCATGGCTGGTCCGCCATGCGCTAATATCAACCATTATATGCTTTGCGCCAGTGTGGTCATGCGTGTGTGTGGTTAGGGCCCGGCTGAAATAAGCCCCTAGAATACCGACTTAATCGGTGAGGAGTTTGGTATGCTAGCTGGTCAGGGTCGGTGTCCTAGATGCCCTAGATTACCGGCATAACCGGTGAGGAGTTTGATTGCCGTATTCAGGGCCTGGCGTTCAGACGCCATAGATTGCGGGTGACTCCCGCGAGGACATTAGCGCATGATCACGTTCTATGTTCGCTTAGCACTTAACTGTGTACCTGGGTGCCTGACAGGACACAGAACTTTTTCTCAGCGGCCCTGTGACGTAACAGGGTTCGCTTTCAACGCTAGACAGCGCCCTAGCGTGTTTATTTTGCGACTCAGTTGTATTTAGTGAGTGCGCACACATCGCCATATAGCTCTGCGGCACTCCTTCTAGCGGCTCTGTGAAATAACAGAGTTTGCACTCATTGCCACAGCGCATTGCGGTGTTTATTTTGGCGACTCTGCGGGATAACAGAGTTCGCGTCTTGTGCCATTTTACTAGCAGCAGGTTCCGCCTGCACGGTGGACCCCGGGCTGCGAACGCACCTCTCTACCTCATATATTTGGTGCGTTCCGCAGACCCTAACATAATATCAACAAATTTAATATCCCTGTAATCATAACAACCCGTAGAGTGTTGTGAAGAAATTAATTTTGGCAATGGGCAAAGTGCTTGAAAATATATTTTTATTCTTCTCCATTAAACCCTTAAAAAAGATAAGACAAATATAATGTCTGTATATCTGTTTGGCAAAATGGCAAATAAAAAGAACTGCAGTTCATTTTGCAAAATCTCAATCCCTCATATATTGAAGCTTATGCAAAAATAATAAAGTTACAGATTATAGCTGCTACAGGTGCGAATGAAAGAACAAAAACGAATATGTCTAGTCATCTAAACAAGTTCATAAGAAAAATGTGTATATGCATATGTGCGTATTTTATATGTGATTGTGTACATGTGTATTATATCATGTGAGTAATGTGTAATTGCGTTTATAATCTACTAGCATGTGCATATATTTCATATGTGTTCCTAATGTAAATATATGTTAATGTTCATATACCCTGCTTATGCAGATGAGGCATGATGAAGGAATAGACTGTCAGACATAATGCTGCTCAGGGGCCTTCCATTGTCAGTGTCCAACCATGGGTACAGTGAGTAATTCTCTGCAAATTATGACCAAAATTGTCAGTGCATTAACTATGGTGCCTGAGATGTGTACATATCCTATTGCACAACACTGCAGCCACTAAGCTCAGGCGATATAACAAATATAGACATACAGTGGGTACGTAAAGTATTCAGACCCCTTTAAATTTTTCACTCTGTTTCATTGCAGCCATTTGGTAAATTCAAAAAAGTTGATTTTTTTTAGTCAATATGGGGTGCAGAGTGGACATTAATGAGAAAAAACATTTTTGAATTTACCAAATGGCTGCAATGAAACAAGGAGTGAAAAATTTAAAGTGGTCTGAATACTTTCCGTACCCACTGTACACTCCTCTGTACTGAAATTGCAACACAAATTAGGAAAACTTGTGTAATTATGAAAATTTCTTACATGTTAATTTGCAAATGATGAAAAAGAGCACCATGAGCAGAAAAACAGCTCTGGCAAAAATTAAGAGACCACTGAAAAGCTTTATAAAAATCAGCTTCTCTACATGTCTGACAGCCATTCCATTCCAGTGTCAGTTGAATTCCAACCAGAGTTCACCTCATTCTACTTAATGTGCTTCTGATTAGGTGATCACCTGAACCAAATCATTTTTAATGAAGGAAAGTATAAAAAACACTTCTGTAGTGTTCACAATCCTCTTGCAATGGGACAAGCTGGAAGGCAAAACAAGTGCTAGTAATATCCCAAAAGTAATAGGAATGAAAAAATAACTTTTAACAATGCCAAAGGAGTTGAAAAGAAAAGTCTTGAGTGAGGAAAAGAAGAGCTCAATTCTGGTTTTACTAGCAGAGGGATACAGTGAGCGTCATGTGGCCTCCATCCTTAAAATTTCAAGGTCAAGCAGCAGACATAGGGACAACAAAGCTACAGACCTGCAGAAGGTGAAAACGACTCTCCACTGATCAGGATGACCGTCATCTTATTCGAATGTCACTCAGCAACAGCAGGATGACATCAAGTGACCTACAAAAGGAATGGCAAATGGCAGCTGGGGTGAAGTGCATGGCAAGAACAGTTCGTAACAGGCTCCTAGAGGCAGGGCTCAAGTCATGTAAAGCTAGAAAAAGCATTTCATCAATGAGAAGCAAAGGAGAGCCAGGATGAAGTTTGCCACAGACCATAAGGATTGGACCATAGAGGATTGGAGTAAGGTAATCTTCTTTGATGAGTCTAATTTTCAGCTTTGCCCAACACTTGGTCGTCTAATGGTTAGATGGAGACCTGGAGAGGCGTACAAGCCACAGTGTCTTGCACCCACTGTGAAATTAGTTGGAGGATTGGTGATCATCTGGGGATACTTTTGCAAGGCTGGAATTGGGCAGGTTAATCTTTGCGAAGGACGTATGAATCAAGCCGCATACAAGGTTATCCTGCAAAAACATTTGATGTCTTCTGCTCA
Source organism: Oophaga sylvatica (assembly GCA_033576555.1). NCBI lineage: Eukaryota > Metazoa > Chordata > Amphibia > Anura > Dendrobatidae > Oophaga > Oophaga sylvatica. Next base: position 97,939,289 of record JARQOD010000005.1, on the reverse strand, counting down.
AGCAATTTTCCCCAACTCAGAGGGACAATGCGCCATGCCACACAGCTGGTCAATCAATGTGTGGTTGAAGCACCACCACATCAAATCCCTGTCATTGTCAGCCCAATCTCCAGACCTGAACCCCATTGAAAATCTCTGGAATGTAATCAAGAGGAAGATGGATAGTCACAATCCATCAAAGAAGAACTGCCTAAATTTTTGTACCAGGAGTGGCATAAGGTCACCCAAAAGCAGTGTGAAAGACTGGTGGAAACATGCCATGACGCATGAAAGCTGTGATTAAAAATCATAGTTATTCCACAAAATATTGATTTCTGAACTCTTCCTGAGTTAAAACATTAGCATTGTTGTTTCTAAATGATTATGAATGTGTTTTCTTAGCATTATTTGAGATCTGCAAGCACTGCATTTTTTTGTTATTTTGACCATTTCTCATTTTCTGAAAATAAATACAAAATTTATTGCTTGGAAATTCTGAGACATGTTGTCAGTAGTTTATAGAATTCAAATTTTAATAAAAAATCTAATATATAAAGCTGAATGTATGTATGTGTGTATGTATGTGGGTATGTTTGTCCGGGATTGGAATCCGCACCGTCTCACTTACGGGCATGAAATTTTGCACGCCCGCACATCTCGACCCCGAAAGCGTCCTAGGCTATGTTTTGAATCGAAATTTTAACCCCGCGCGTTCCAAATCGCCAAACAATTTTGGCCCTATCTACATAATGGGGAGAAAGCTGAATGCTTGTGTGTATGTCCGGCATAGGAATCTGCATTTACGGGCATGAAATTTTGCACACCCGCACGTCTCGACCCCGGGAGCGTCATAGGCTAGGTTTTGAGTCGAAATTTTAACCCCGTGCATTCCAAATCGGCAAATAATTTTGGCCCGGGATAGGAATCTGCACCGTTGTACTTACGGGCATGAAATTTTGCATGCCCGCACATCTCAACCCCAGGAGCATCATAGGCTATGTGTTGAATGGAAATTTTAACCCCCGCACATTCCAAATCGCCAAACAATTTTGGCCCTATCTACATAATGGGGAGAAAGCTGAATGCTTGTGTGTATGTCCGGCATAGGAATCTGCATTTACGGGCATGAAATTTTGCACACCCGCACGTCTCGACCCCGGGAGCGTCATAGGCTAGGTTTTGAGTCGAAATTTTAACCCCGTGCATTCCAAATCGGCAAATAATTTTGGCCCGGGATAGGAATCTGCACCGTTGTACTTACGGGCATGAAATTTTGCATGCCCGCACATCTCAACCCCAGGAGCATCATAGGCTATGTGTTGAATGGAAATTTTAACCCCCGCACGTTCCAAATCGCCAAACAATTTTGGCCCTATCTACATAATGGGGAGAAAGCTGAATGCTTGTGTGTATGTCCGGCATAGGAATCTGCATTTACGGGCATGAAATTTTGCACACCCGCACGTCTTGACCCCGGGAGCGTCATAGGCTAGGTTTTGAGTCGAAATTTTAACCCCGTGCATTCCAAATCGGCAAATAATTTTGGCCCGGGATAGGAATCTGCACGTTGTACTTACGGGCATGAAATTTTGCATGCCCGCACATCTCAACCCCAGGAGCATCATAGGCTATGTGTTGAATGGAAATTTTAACCCCCGCACGTTCCAAATCGCCAAACAATTTTGGCCCTATCTACATAATGGGGAGAAAGCTGAATGCTTGTGTGTATGTCCGGCATAGGAATCTGCATTTACGGGCATGAAATTTTGCACACCCGCACGTCTCGACCCCGGGAGCGTCATAGGCTAGGTTTTGAGTCGAAATTTTAACCCCGCGCATTCCAAATCGGCAAATAATTTTGGCCCGGGATAGGAATCTGCACCGTTGTACTTACGGGCATGAAATTTTGAATGCCCGCACATCTCAACCCCAGGAGCATCATAGGCTATGTGTTGAATGGAAATTTTAACCCCCGCACGTTTTGGTGTGTGATTTTTATGTGCAGAATAAATTTTTGTTAACATAGTCTATTTTGTTACAGCTAACAGCAGTTATTAATTAACCCGGGCGAAGCCGGGTACTACAGCTAGTATACCTATAAAGAGAAAAATCAGACAAACTGAAAATTTTGCAGTGGTCTCTTAATTTTTGCCAGAGCTGTATATGCAATTACTTGATTTGGCATGTTATCAATGAGGTTATTAATGGTTATCCAAGAGATGTTCTGCCACGTTGAATGCACATGGGTACACAAATTATTGTGTTCCACGGCTGGCAGCTCCCTTTGCAATTGCCAACCAATGAGGTTCCAAATGTGTTCAATGGGAGGCAAATCTGGAGATCCTGCAGGCCATGGTACCACATTTATTCCATGCAGTCTGCTCACAGTAGCACCAGCAACTTGCAGTCTGGCATTATGTTGAAAACAACTCCTGGAATACTGTCATTCCCTTATGAAGGCTTCATGGTTTTGCAAACGTGATCTCCAGACCGATCTCTGGCTAGCATTGCAGCCAAGACAAAAGCAGGACTCATTGCTTAAAAGGATGAACCTCAATTCCAGCCACCATTGCCACATCGCACTGCACCATGATAACCTTTGAAAGCAGTGGTGTGATGTCAATTTAACAGCTGTTGCTGGACATATGGCTTGTAGATCAATATCCTGCAAACTCCTTCTGATGTTTTGTGCGGCCTTTTTTGTCTGACTCTTAAAGTGCAGCATGGATCATTATGTGTCATTCTTCGAGTCAGATGAAAACATATAGACAGTGCCATTAAGAATTGCTGTGCCACCGTCTTGTGACCACAGCTCCTGACTGACTGGAAGTCAAAGGTCAAAAAACCTGACTGGCACTTCCAGACTAATGTGAACTAGGTGCAAACCAAAGGGAGCTACCCCCATGTAAAACATCCAAAAAAGGCTGCACTCAAGCATACTAAAGCATGACACATAGAATACATGAAATTTTGAATAGCAATATGGCTTTGGAATATAAGGAAAAATTTGAGACGCTTAGTATAAACATTTGGCCAAACATTTTAAAGCCAACAACCATCGTCAAGGTGGTCTCAATTCTGTTGAGTCCCTAACCTAATGTGAACAACCTCTATTAGGCTGATATCTGAATTTCTGGGTGAATATGCACCTCTGTCAGTAATGCCTGCATTTATGGGTAAGTAGGACCTGGTGTAATTAAAATCACCACCTGGTGGGGGCGGAGTGCTTGGTCAGCATGCTAACATTCAAAAGACAAAAACCTGACTGGCACTTCCAGACTAATGTGAACTAGGTGCAAACCAAAGGGAGCTACCCCATGTAAACATCCAAAAAAGGCTGCACTCAAGCATACTAAAGCATGACAACATAGATACATGAAATTTTGAATAGCAATATGGCTTTGGAATATAAGGAAAAATTTGAGACGCTTAGTATAACATTTGGCCAAAATTTTAAAGCCCAACAACCATCGTCAAGGTGGTCTCAATTCTGTTGAGTCCTAACCTAATGTGAACATACCTCTATTAGGCTGATATCTGAATTTTTGGTGAATATGCACTCTGTCAGTAATGCCTGCATTTATGGGTAAAGTAGGGACCTGGTGTAATTAAAATCACACCTGGTGGGGGCGGAGTGCTCGGTCAGCAAGCTAACATTCAAAAGACAAAAACCTGACTGGCACTTCCAGACTAATGTGAACTAGGTGCAAACCAAGGGAGCTACCCCCATGTAAAACATCCAAAAAAAGGCTGCACTCAAGCATACTAAGCATGACAACATAGAATACATGAAATTTTGAATAGCAATATGGCTTTGGAATATAAGGAAAAATTTGAGACGCTTAGTATAAACATTTGGCCAAAGGTAACAGTCATAAGCTCTCAATGTAAGTCTATGAGATTCTTGTTTTGGCTCTTATAGAATTACATTGAGTTTATGACTTCTGGATCCCCCATAAAAGATAAAGACGGTGGTTGGTAAGTTTAAAACGGGGGGAACTTGCCGTACATTACTCCAGTGCTGCATTAGAAAATGCTATAAGAGATACCCATGTTTCTGAGCAATATATATTTCTTGTATTCTAGTCTCCTCTATAGGTCAGTCTTGTTTAGATCACTCTTTAATAGAATTATTATATCCAAATGTAACATAGCTGTTGGCCAAACAGTTATTCGTCCTACCCTCCACAAGCACATATAATCTTATTGTTCATGTAGAGAAGCTGATAAACCATTTAGACAAGTTGATAATTGATTTAGATGGTCTTTTGTACCACACAAGACATTTTATTTTTCTCGATTATCGCCCATTTGAGTGATCAGATAATTTATACATAAAAATTATTGTTATCTGCAGCAAATCACAACAGAGTTTGTGCTCTATGAGTCATTTAATAATCATTCTCTTCCATCAGTTTTCATTGACCCGTGTTTATAGGTTGGTAAAGAAGCTTGAACTGCGTTCTTTAATGGCCAAAATCAGCCCATCTAGATGCATCTTTAGGCTCCATTGACTTAATCCCTTAAAAAAAAACAAATCTTTCTTTCTCCATCATCTTCATTGTGGTAAAATCAGAACAACACCATACACGTAAATGGTCTGCAATTCTGCCAAAATCAGTAGGCTTGGACAACTGTAATCTATTGTGTATGGCAACCTTTAGATAGCTCATTGGACATCCATACTCAAGTGACTGTAAGTGACTTATTCGTGTAAATGTATATTATGCAATCATTGTCTAACCTCTGGATTCATTTTTGTGATTGTGATGAAATGTGAAGCATTAATGTAAATGTTAGAGCTGACAAAATGAAAAATTATGCCAGCTATTAAATAACCATATTAGTGAACACAAGAAAAATCCACCAAAAAATACAATTGTTATCTGACTTCCCAGGTCATGGCATCTCTGTATATTATACCAAATGATCCTGCTGTGCTGGGACCTTTTTGACAAGGTAAATTAATGTGATGGAAATATAATACCCGGAGCATTGTAATTACAAGCCATTTGAAGAAGGTCACTTTATAGGAAAAGGTTAGGCTTCTAGTAGTGAGTTCAAAAAATGAGCAACAAACAGAATAGGCCCAAACACAACAAGGTACTTTATCACCCGGTAGTGGTTATTTGATCCATTTCCCTTATCATATAAGTAATTATCAACCAGTGAAAGAGAGTACAATTGTAATTATTGACTCCTGCAATGTATGATCTATATTTATTTTTCAGAAACAACATTATCATCTCGAGATGAACTGTTGGTATAGGGTAAAGCACAGTCAATACTATTAAGCTGCAATTACACCGAAAGATTATTTTAAAATGAGTGCTCTGATGAACTCAGCAGCACATCATCCTGTGTAAACAGGACTCGCACTGCCAAAAACAATAGCAGTCTATGTGCACAGAGGGATCTATTACAGATTGTTCAGTTTGCATCCTTTACCGCGGTCTGCCTGTGTAAACAATCTTTTAAACCATAGCCAACTGGTAAATGTTTACCAGTCTGTGTTCATTTAGTGCCACCAGTTGGTCTGAGTAAATGGACCCTTACACTTTACTCTGTCTTTCTGTAGATAAAGCTAAGATTGGACAGTGACGTGTAAAAGTTTGGGCATCCCTGGTCAAAATGACTGATATTGTGAAAGGTTAACCCCTTTCTGACGTCGGGTGTTATACAGGGTGGGCCATGTAAATGGATACACCTAAATAAAATGGGAATGGTTGGTGATATCAACTTCCTGTTTGTGGCACATTAGTATATGGGACAGGGAAAAATTTTCAAGATGGGTGGTGACCATGGCAGCCATTTTGAAGTTGGCCATTTTGGATCCAACTTTATTTTTTCCAGTGGGAAGAGCGTCATGTGACACATCAAACTTATTGAGCATTTCACAAGGAAAATAGTGGTGTGCTTGGTTTTTATGTAACTTTATTCTTTCATGAGTTATTTACAAGTTTCTTTTTGTTTACAGCCATTGACATGTAGCAGAGGTTAACATGTGAGGAGTGGATAGAAATTGTGTTGATGTCTGGTGAACTTAGTACCGGGGTCTTTGTAGCAGATTTCAATGCAAGACACCCTACGCAAGAAAACTGTCACCATTCCTATTTCATTTAGGTGTATCCATATAAATGACCCACCCAAAAAAGTTTACCTCATCACTGAACATAATGTTCTGTGTAAACTGAGGATCTTGTTTCAATTTTTGTTTTGCCCATTCTGCAAATTCAGCGCGCCGATCTGGGTCATCGTTGAGATGCTGCAGTAGCTGGATTTTTTAAGGGTGCCATTTGTGAGTAGCTAATATCCGCCTAAGGGATGTTCAACTGATGCCAGATCGGCACGCTACCTTTTGAGGTAGTTTATTGTGGATTTTGACGTGTGTTTAGTTCATTATCCTTTTGGAGAACCCATCCTCTTTTCAACTTCAGCTTTTTTACAGATGGTGTAATGTTTGCATCAAGAATTTGTTGAAATTTCATTGAATCCATTATTCCCTCTACCTATGAAATGTTGCCTGTGCCATTGGTTGTAACACAACACCAAAGCATTTCATATTCTTCCAACTCATGACAATCCAGAAAACGATTATGGAAGATTCCATCTTTCCCTTTTAGGGCCGCATTGGTCGAGGTGTAACGTTATGGCCACTAACAGCTATTCTCAGTTCCCAACTATTTATTGAGGACCCTACTGCTTGAGGTATGTCTGTATGACTCCTCGAGTGAACTTCGAAAGTCCACTGCTCTTCATAGGAAAATTTAAGTCCCAATATGGCGACCACAGCTTTCTTTCAATATATACAGTCGAGCTTCCTTTCATCGTAGACAACTGTTCACTAGCAACCTACTTATACAACTGCTTCTCTGCTTTCAATACCCTTTAAGTGATCCTTCTGTTTACCCCTAGGCAAAGTTCCATACAGTTTACAAGCCTTCACTGGCCTGAGTTCAAATCTGTCAAATATCTGTTTATGTTTCCTTGGTTCATAGGATGTATTATCTGATGTGCAGTTGTTCTACCTTTTTGATAATTTTAAGGGAATGGGCGCATCAAATAATCAAAAATAAATAAATAGGGAGGTGCGGATCGGTAGAAGAAACAACAACTGAATGAAGGAGAAAAGAACTACCGTAGTAACGCACACTACACAAATAATATAAAGTGAAAAAAATATCAATTTTTATTGGTTTGTACAATAAGTGAAATAAAACATAATGTAAAATCAAGGTGACTCTGGTCCTAAAAAACTGCCTGTAACCATAGCTGAGGTACTGTGATATATAATATCTCAAAAGTTACAATAACATGAAAATGGCAAGGGAAAAATTATGACAATGAAGCATTGAACAAAATAAATGCATAATAACATAAATCAAAATTTAATGCCGAAGGGTATAATAATCCACCTACAACTGAGAGAACCTGTATGGATACAAAAATAAAAAATAAAAAGACACCCAACCAATATAAGGAATAGGATGTCAGGGGTAAAATAATCCCCCACCTACAGGCTAAGAAAACCTTTGTGGACCAAAGGATGGCAAAAGGTGAGCAAACAATAAGGAATAGAATGCTCTGCAGAGAACTAGATAATACCCATAATAAAGGCAGCCATTAAACAATCATATTTACCCCAGAGCAGACCTCATGATAGACTGTACACTGTACACTTTCCCTGAGGAAGCCGCACAGACTGCGGCGGAACGCGTGGGACCGCGGTGTCCTCTTGTCCTAATTGTCCGCTTGTCTCTCTCATGCATCTATCATGAGGTCTGCTCTGGGGTAAATATGATTGTTTAATGGCTGCCTTTATTGTGGGTATTATCTAGTTCTCTGCAGAGCATTCTATTCCTTATTGTTTGCTCACCTTTTGCCATCCTTTGGTCCACAACAGGTTTTCTTAGCCTGTAGGTGGGGGATTATTTTACCCCTGACATCCTATTCCTTATATTGGTTGGGTGTTCTTTTTATTTTTTATTTTTTAATCCATACAGGTTCTCTCAGTTGTAGGTGGATTATTATACCCTTCGGCATTAAATTTTGATTTATGTTATTATGCATTTATTTTGTTCAATGCTTCATTGTCATAATTTTTCCCTTGCCATTTTCATGTTATTGTAACTTTTGAGATATTATATATCACAGTACCTCAGCTATGGTTACAGGCGGTTTTTTAGGACCAGAGTCACCTTGATTTTACTTATGTTTTATTTCACTTTTGTACAAACCAATAAAAATTGATATTTTTTTCACTTTATATTATTTGTGTAGTGTGCGTTACTACGGTAGTTCTTTTCTCCTTCATTCAGTTGTTGTTCTACCTTTTCACACACTGTAGCGTGTCACTTTGCTAACTGTCAAACCTTGGGTTCTACAATACTCATTCCTAGGCCCTGTCTGACTCACGAACAGGAAGCAGTCTCCTGTATCCCCACGTAGCCCCTCCCATTCTAGGAAAGTCCCAACTATTAACTCTATCTATTCCCCAACTATGCGCATCCAAATTGTCAAACAGCTAAAATCACATTTAAACAGTGCAATGTATTTTATAACAATATCATATTTTCAAAGTGGTGTGGGCAGCACCTCCCCTTCCTTTCACTTCAGCCAATCATTTGTCAGACAGCCATCTCAACCAATGCGGCCATAAACCCCGAGCGCTTGCTCAGTCGAGCGTACCTGTGTTCTCTATGAAAAAGATATTGACAGATATTGATATGCGCACATCATTATTTTTCCTGCCCATTAGTAGGCCAACACTCCATACACATTAGACCGTTGTCAAAACCAGACAATATTGGCAGATTCAGCCAACATTAGTCTAATGTGTAAGGGGGCCTTAACTATAGGTATTGTAGGTTTGACTTTGAGGAAGGAGCTGTGGAGGTGTCAATCAGACATGCTATGGGTAGTGCTTCTATTCTCACATTATGGTATATATGGACAAGGGGTTCCAGTAGTTTAAAGGTTGTGAATTCAAGTTAATAGTAATGATTGTGCCTTCTGGTCACCACTTCTACGACCCATCATAACTATCTCCAGTTTTAGAATAAAGCAATATGCCTTTTAATTGGAAGTTCAGAGACTTTGGGTGGATTTACACATGAAAATAATCGGAATTAAGTGTTCATAGAAACAAACATTTCTAGAGTATTGGCTTGTCTATCACTAATGAACGAACAAAACAGAGCATACAGTATGCTGCCGATAACAATGATATTCTACATAATCTTACTAATGATCGTTCTGTTCACATTGAAGTGTGATCAGCTTGTGTAAACAAGCTTTAAAATGACTGCTATTTGGTTTACTTGTAGCCAGGGTGAATGTTCCCTCAGTGAGCTCTTTCTAGTTGCATTATTTTCTCTTCCCCTCAACACTTTTAAGCTGATTTATGTCCACATCAAGGTTGAGTTTAGAAGCTTCCATGTACATTAGACAAAATTAACCACAATGTGCCATTTTTGGAACGATTGACAAACAATCAAATATGTATGGGGTTCTGCTACTGTCCCCCCAACATCATCTGAAATTCAAAGGCCTGGCAGTGATTCTCTCATTGAGAACAAAGGGGCATTTGGTCGAGCATTCCTTTCTATGAGTTAGGAAAGATGGCTGACAGCTGAATAATAGCTGGGAGCCTAAACTTTCACTTGTTCATAAATTAGTTTATAGGAGTTCAAGAGAATAAAGATATCTCACTGACAGCTTAACAGTTAACTCATTATACAGCAAGCTATGTACTATAATATATAGAGACTGTAGAAGCCAAATGTGTTAAGATTCGGTAACCGAGGAGGATAACAGAGAAATAGGCTAGGCAACCAGACACCCAGAGAGGTTGGTAACTTAGCGGATTGCAGACCCCTAAACTGACAACACAACTAAAATTAGCCATGGGACGTACCTACGATGCCCTAGACGCCTCGACACAGCCAAAGAGTTAACTAAGCCTAAAGAGAGAAAGGGAAAAGCTAAACTGCCCCGGAGTAGAGCCCCAAAGGAATAGATAGCCCCCAAACATATATTGCCGGTGAGACAGATGAAGTACAAAACACAGGCAGAAAATAGAGTGAGCAAATGCTGGGGCCCAAACTGTCTGGATAGAACAGGACAGGAAAGGATACTGTCTGCAATCTCGCAAAAACCCTAAGAAAAATTCCAACACATCTGATATGCAAAAATACTGAGGCCACACGACCTCTCCCCCACTGAATCAGAACTCTGGTGTGAACTGGATGCAAAACAACAGATACTGAAGTAACTGAGGACTAGAAATACAGAAAAGACTGACATAAGCTGTGGCAAAGGAAAACAAAGTCCAGCACAGGTCCCAGCAGGGAACCCGGCTGAACTCACACCAGCAACGCAGAGAACAGAGAAAAGCAAAAATGCCACAGAGTAAAACAGGCAAATAACTTTTCTGAAAGATGCAGGACAAAGCAGGGAGCAAGCAGACTTCCAGAAGGCTAAAGAAGAAGACCAAATCACCGGCAACCACTAAGGGAAGGCTGCTCACTTGAATCTCTCCAGTCAGTAACACCTCATCTCCAATCATCCTCTTAAGGTGATTGACTTCTGTCAGCCAGACTAGTTCCATTACCAGCAACAACCACCAGAGGGAGCCCAAACTCAGAAGCCAGATCAAAAGTGTTCACTGTTATGAAATGGTAGCTGAGGAGGACAGTAACAAAAGTAGGCACGGCAGCCAGTCACCCATAGTGGTTGGTAACTAATGGATTGCAGACCCCTAAGCTAACCACACAACTGGAAGCAGCCGTGGGACGTACCTACGATGACCTAGACACCTCGACACAGCCGGAGAGTTAGCTAAGCCTAAAGATAGAAAGGGGAAGCTAACTACCCCGGAGTAGCGCCCCAAAGGAATAGTAGCCCCCACACATATATTGGCGGTGAGACAAGATGAAATACAAAAACAGGCAGAAAATAGAGTATGCAAATGCTGGGGCCCAAAACTGTCTAGATAGGACAGGACAGAAAAAAATACTTTCTGCAATCCAGCAAAACCCTAGGAAAAATTCCAACACTTCTGATTCCAAAAAAATACTGAGACCACACGATCTCTCCCCGCTATATCAGAACTCTGGTGTGAACCAGTAGCTACCCAGGAGCCACTGAAATAACAGGGACTGAACAAATGTACCGAGATAACTGAAAAACAGAGACCAGCGCAGGCCCCAGCAGGGGACCCGGCTGACCTCACTCAGAAGGCAGAAAAGCAAAAGAAAACAAAACCACAGAAACAAGCAGAAAAAGACTTATCTGAAATTTGCAGGAGACAGCAGAAAGCTGGCTTCCAAACTGGACCAGGAAGAGACAACTAATCACCGGCGAGGATCATGGGAAAGCTACTCCCTTAAATCTCCCCAGTCAATTGCCAATCGTCCGCAGCTGAATTGTCAGCTGAAGGGTTTCTGTCAGTCAAGACAGCTACGTTAATATCAACAGCCACCAGAGGGAGCCCCAACTCAGAATCCAGAGAATTCACAACAGTACCCCCCTTGAGGAGGGGTCACCGAACCCTCACCTGCGCCACCAGGCCGATCAGGGTGAGCCTTGTGATAGGCGCGAACCAATCTTTCCGCATGAATGTCAGAAGCAAACACCCAAGAATTGTCCTCCTGACCATAACCTTTACACTTAACCAAGTGCTGGAGTCTCTGTCTAGCCAGATGAGTATCCAATATCTTCTCCACTTCATACTCCAGATTGCCCTCAACCAAAACAGGCTCAGGGGCGCAGCCATAGGAACCACTGGCTCAACAAACCTTTTCAATATATACTGTATTTGTGGAAGAGGTTGTGAATCTTAAACATCCCTGGAAGAGCAAACCGAAGGAAACAGGATTAAGAATTTCCAAGATCTTATAAGGTCCAATGAACCTTGGCTTAAATTTTGGAGACGCAACCTTCATAGGGATATTTCTTGTGGACAACCAAACCATGTCACCCACTTTAAACCGAGGACCATCAGTCCTATGCCGGTTGGCAAACCGCTGGGCCCTCTCCTGAGAGAGACAACTTATCCACTACTTGATCCAAAATCTGCTGCATTCTCTCCACCATAAAGTCAACACCCGGACAGACAAAAGCCTCCACCTGCCCCGAAGAAAATCGAGAATGAAACCCGAAATTGCAGAAAAAAGGGGACATCAAAGTAGCAGAACTAGCCCTATTATTTAGAGCAAATTCAGCCAAAGGCAAAAAAAGAGACCAAGTCATCCTGATCAGCAGACACAAAACATATCAAATAAGTTTCCAAGGTCTGTTTTGTTCTCTCAGTCTGCCCATTGGTATGAGGATGAAACGCAGAGGAGAAAGACAGCTGAACTCCCAGTTTAGAACAAAAGGTCCTCCAAAATCTGGAAACAAACTGGACTCCTCTGTCAGACACAATGTTCTCTGGAATGCCGAGCAACCGAACCACCTGCTGAAAAAACAAGGGCACCAACTCGGAAGAGGATGGCAACTTCGGCAGTGGCACAAGATGGATCATCTTGGAAAACCTATCACAGATCACCCAGATAACTGTCATTCTCTGAGAGACAGGGAGGTCGGAAATAAAATCCATAGAGATATCTGTCCATCGCCTCCTGGGCAAAGGCAATGGCATTAACAATCCACTAGAGCGAGAGCTAGGTTTGGACAGAGAACAAGTCCCACAGAACTGTACAAAGTTCCTGATGTCATGAGATAAAATAGACCACCAAAAGGACCGACTCACCAAATCTCTAGTACCAAAAATAACGGGATGACCAGCCAACGCAGAGCAATGAACTTCAGATGTAAATTTTTCCCTCTATTGGTCTGGGACTTGCAATTTCCCCACAGGGCAATGTTCAGGTTTATCCCCCTGAAATTTCTCCAGGGCCAGTCTCAAATCGGGTGAGATAGCGGAAGGAGACCACAAAGTTAAAACGGATGAAAAACAAGGCCCACCTGGCCTGTCTAGGATTCAATCGCTTGGCTGATTCGAGATAGATCAAGTTTTTGTGGTCAGTGAGGACCACAACTTGATGTTTGGCTCCCTCTAACCAATGTCTCCATTCTTCGAACACCCACGTCATAGCCAATAATTCCCGATTCCCCACATCATAATTACGTTCAGCTGGGGAAAACTTTCAGGAAAAGAAGGCACAAAGGTTAATCTTAGAGGTTACAGGATCCGTTTGGGACAAAACGGCTCCTGCCCCAATCTCAGAAGCATCTATTTCCACCTGAAATGGGAGAGAAACATCAGGTTGCTACAGAACCAGAGCAGAAGTGAATCTCCGCTTAAGCTACTGAAAAGCCGAAACTGCCTCTGTAGACCAATTTACCACATCAGAGCCCTCTTTGGTCAAATCAGTCAGTGGTTTCACAATACCAGAAAAATTACTTATAAATTTACGGTAAAAATTAGTAAAACCCAAAAATCTCTGAAGAGCCTTCAATGAAGTGGGCTGAAACCAATCAGAAATGGCCTGAACCTTGACTGGGTCCATTCTGTTTTGCATGCTGAAATATATAGTAATGGTATGAACTGCATTCATTGGAAGCAAACAGCTGAATGATACAATCCCTATCTGTCTTGCATGCTGAAATATATAGTAATGGTATGAACTGCATTCATTGGAAGCAAACAGCTGAATGATACAATCCCTATCTGTCTTGCATGCTGAAATATATAGTAATGGTATGAACTGCATACTTCTGCTTGCTGCCAACCACTGCTTTACCATCTTGCAACATAGTTTAATGTGCCTGGTAAAGCTTTGGTATAATTCATTTTTTGCACTGTGCTTAATACTTACTGCTGTATATCCCTGTGACTGGGGCCTCTCTAGATCTTATCAGGTGGAAGGTGCTATAACATATAGATGTAGCCAGCTCTAGTGCCTTTGATGATCTAACCACCCACTGGTATGCTGGCCCCAGCTGCCAAATTATCCCAAAGCAGCTCCCACAATCCCACTTTCTTGACCCTGTAGTGTGGGCTATATATTTAGGAGTAGACTAAGGGGCGCACGCAGTGTGGGGGCGCACGCATCACAGAAAGCAAAGCATCACAGAAGATAAGCATCATGTAAACGGCAGTTATCCATGGCAGTTAATCAGGGCTGGAATCAGGTACCCCACACTTTGCTTTCATTTTAATTATGTACTTTATTTCTCTCCTCCTGTGCTCCCTTGCCATCCACATTCACCGCCCCATCCCCCCTCCATCACATACACATCAGCCCCTCCATACTTCCCTCTCCCATGTACAGCTCCCATACACTCCTCACCTTCCTGAGAAACCTCAGCCCATCTTGCCCGAACACATCACAGAAAAAAACTACTTACAACTCCAACAACTACCTGCTCTTTATCTTCCTTCTCCTACTGATTTCAGGGGACATCTCCCTGTTATGAATGTGCTAGAGATGGTTTCTGAGCAGAGGCTCCCTCTGGTGGTTACAGACAGTACTGAACCTTCCAGCAAGGAATGGCAATCTGGGATCACTGACTGGACTGATATAAGGGAGGTTCCCTCTCATGATGGTTGCCGGTGATCAATTGTTCTTGTCTCAATTGTGGTTCCTGGTTCATTTGGAAGTTTGCTGAGTCTTGCCTGCATCTGCTGCTTTCAGATAAGATATTTTATGATTTTATTTTTGTGCTTGCTTTTTGCATAGTTCTCTGCACTTTTGTGGAGGTCAGCCGGGTCCCCTCAGTTTATCTGTAGCCACTGTTATTTGTTCATTTGCTTTTTCCTGTTTTTTCATTGTCTGCGGCTTAGTTTTGTTACCCCAGAGATCTGATTTAGGTGGTGGAGATCGTGTGATCTTAGGTGTTTTTGCAATCAGAAGTGTTGGTATTTTTAGGGGTTTTTTTGGATTGCAGTAAGAATCCTTTCCTGTACTTTTCTGTCTAGACAGATTGGGCCCCAGCGTTTGCTCATTATATTTTCTGTCTGTGTCCGTGCTTCTTCTTCTAACCACCATTACATGTTTGGGGGCTTCCTATTTTCTTTGGGGATCTGCTCCGGGGCAGATAGCTTTCCTCTTTCTGCCTTTAGGTGTAGTTATCTCTCAGGCTGTGATGAGGCGTCTAGGATCAACGTAGGAACGCTCCACGGCTACCTCTAGTTGTGTGGTTAGTTCAGGTTACAGCAATCCAATAGGTTCC
>JARQOD010000005.1:97893770-97924030 GCA_033576555.1 Oophaga sylvatica | reverse complement strand
GCTGTGTTTAATTAAATTGAAAGGATTTGATTTGTAAAGGTACACACCTGTCTATGCGCCACCGCTAGGGCCGTGGGGTGCTCGGGCCGGTTCTGACGACTCTTAAAGGGATGGTCACTGGTGCAGTGACCCGGTCCATGGCCCTTGGGCGTGCAATTAAAAGGGATGAGGGAATGTTTGAAGGGGATTGTTTGTGATGCCACCTGTGATATTCGGCTATAGGTGGCCGGTGCTGCTTAGAGGGACCACTGGGGCCGATAGTGATGTAGCCTAGATGGTTCTGCTCCACACAGGTGGAGCGGGGCCCCAGGGCTACCAGAACAGTCTGTTAGAGGTTATCAACGTTGGGGTGCAGGAATGATTGCAGGACACAAGGGCCGTAGTTTCTTTACTTTTAATTTAGGTACAGTCCGGAGCACTGGTACAGGTGATATTGGAGAACCAGGCAGCCTGGATGTATTCAGAATCCCCCTAGCCAGGTGGGTTGGAAGCCTCCCTTACTGCGCTGTGTTTAGTTCTTGATGACTTAGCTCTCTTCAAGTCCCTCTCTCTCAGTCTGTCCTTTAAGTGGAACACTACCCGTATGGCAGGCTGCTCAAACCTTTCTCCTGATGTCACTCCCTCGTGGTGACTCTAGCTCCATGCTGTGCCTTTGGAGTCAGATTTGACCAGGAGACCTGCAATCTCCTGTTCTCCGGATTCAGTTTCTGGGCATGCATTTCCCACACAACCACGGACTCCTGTGTCCGGTCTGTTGCGCTCAGTCCTGGGGTGAGCTCAGTCAGGGGTGGGATTCAAATTTTTAACAACAGGTTCTGTGTTTGTGCGTCGGAAAACCACACCCATTTTAAGTCACACCCATTTTAAGCCACGCCCATTTTTAAAGCCACACCCATTTTACACGCACCTTTTCCTCAACATATACAAGTAGGGGCGCAGTCAGTTGAAAAAACAATAATTGGAATGAGATCAGAACAGTGCACATTCTGGCCAGCGGCTCTCCTGACCCGAGTGTGACAGCTGCATATATTTCTATATATATTTTCTATGCAGCTGTCTCACTTGACTGACCGGCTGGCCAGGCTGTGCACTACATTCTGATTAAGAAGTCTCTTTCTAGTCTCATACTGAACTGAAGATTAAACTATAGTATTATGTAGCTGGGACTTACAGTTCTACCTTCTATCCAGAAATACAATATACAATAATTAGTGATGAGTGAACGTACTCGGATAAGGTGTTATCTGAGCATGCTCGGGTTCTAACCGAATGTCTCTGCATGCTCGAATAATATGTTCCAGTCCCGCGGTTGCATGTCTCATGGCTAGTGTTGAGCGATACTGCTCGATATCTAAAAATATCGGATCGGAATGGCATCGCCGATATCACTAAATATCACCGATATCCGATTCCGATACCGGAAGTCCCATGTAAGTCTATGGGAACAAAATATCGCAACTAAAAAAAACCTTTATTTCCTTGTAAAACACTAAAATATACACACATAGAATACATATATATATATATATACATGTCATTGTGACATATATATATACATATATGTATAGTTTATACACTT
This sequence comes from Oophaga sylvatica, assembly GCA_033576555.1. Taxonomy (NCBI): domain Eukaryota; kingdom Metazoa; phylum Chordata; class Amphibia; order Anura; family Dendrobatidae; genus Oophaga; species Oophaga sylvatica. The sequence continues at coordinate 97,922,451 of JARQOD010000005.1, read as the reverse complement.
CTACATAGTAAAAATATCCTCTGATTCAATTGCCGGGTAAAGCCGGCTTCTGTGAAAAGACAGAAGCACCCGACATGAAATGACACTTGGTGTACATAGGGTTAACCATGTCTTTTCAAGTCGTTTGCAATCTGATTTGCACAAACAATTACATCAGTCTATGTGTGCAAAATTTCACACCTGTAGGGGTTAATTAAAGGTGTAAATTCGTTGTAAAAAAACAGACTTTTTTGCTACGAATTTACACCTTTAATTAACCCCTACAGGTGTGAAATTTTGCACACATAGACTGATGTAATTGTTTGTGCAAATCAGATAGCAAAGGACATGAAAAGACATGGTTAACCCTATGTACACCAAGTGTCATTTCATGTCGGTTCTGCATTTTCACAAAAACCGTCAATTTAATTAGCGGCTATTATACTATGTAGAAGTGTATCAACTATAAATATATATATATATATATGTGTCACAAACTCAATGACATGTATATATATATATGAGGTGTAAAATTGCTGAAAAAAAATGCGTGGGCTCCGCCCTATTTTCGCAACCAGACAGACAAAGCCAGTGAGTGGGGGCAGATAATAATAGCCCAGAGAGGGACCATTATTTTTGCCCCCCCCCGGCTACTAACATCTGCCCCCAGACACCACAGAAAGGGCAAATCTCTAATTAGATTTGCCCTTTCTGGCACTTTGCCCGTCTATTCCCATTGCCCTGTAGCGGTGGCGAATGGGTTAATAAGGGGTTAAAATTACCTTGCAATTGAAAGGTCACTTTAAGCCAGGTTAATAATTGAAAGCTGTCAATTAGACAACTATCAATTATTAATCCTATTGTATGAAAGAAAAATCAAACACACACACTTTAATAAAAAAGAAGTTTAATGAAATAATCACACAGTTTTTGACCATATTTTATTTACCTGCTAAAACCATTTCCTGTAATAAAAATAAAATAATAAAGCAAAATTATTCTTACCTATCCCATGCACAGTCAGGTCCCACGGTGTAATCCTTCAGAAAGGGTTAATGTTTACTGCAGGGACCGCAGCTAATGCTGCAGCCTCACAGTAAACCCCCAAATGAATGAGCTCCTCTCCTGGCTGACAGGAGAGGAAGTGGAAAGCTTAATTGATTGCTTTCCACTTTCACTTCAGGTCAGCCAGGGACACCATCAGTGACGTCAGAGGGAACTGATTAACAAAAATAGGGGTTCCCTTCGAAAAAAAAATGGCGTGGGGTCCCCCCTATTTTTGTTAACCAGCCAGATGAAGCAGACCGCTGAGACCTGGATTTTCAGGCTGTTAAGGAGCCAAGATCCATGGACCTTGCCAGCCTGATAATACCAGGCCACAGCAGTCTGCATATCTTGGCTGATTAACAAAAATAGGGGATCCCCTCGAAAAAAATTGGCGTGGGTTCCCCCCTATTTTTGTTAACCAGCCAGATGAAGCAGACCGCTGAGGCCTGGTTTTTCAGGCTGGTAAGGATCCAATATCCATGGACCTTGCCAGCCTGATAATACCAGGCCACAGCAGTCTGCTTAGCTTGGCTGGTTAACAAAAATAGGGGATCCCCTCGAAAAAAAAACGGCGTAGGGGTCCCCCTATTTTTGTTAACCAGCCAAGTAAAATGCAGACTGCTGCGGCCTGGTATTAAAAGACTGTCAAGGCCCATGGATTTTTTTCCTCAACAGCCTGATAATACCAGGCTACAGCAGCCCCACATTTGGCGCATCAAAAGATGTGCCAATTGTGGCACTTTACCCGGCTCTTCCCACTGCCCTGTAGCGGTGGCAAGTGGGGTAATAAGGGGTTAATGTCACCGTTGATTGCACGGTGACAATAAGCCCGGTTAATAATGGAGATGTGTCAATAAGACACCGATCCATTATTAATCCCAAAGTTATTAAATGTATAAAAAAAAGACAAAGCAAGAAAAAAGTCTTTTAATGAAATAAAAGAGACAACACAGTTTTCATTAATTTTATTATACTCTCATTCCTGCGACGCCATCGATCTCCTGTAAAAAAAGAAAAAAAACAAACCAACAGTATACCACCTGTCCGACGCAGTCCATAGTAACGACAGTCCCACGACGATCCAGCTCTGCTACATCGCAATGACAGGCAGAGCCTGTCATCGCAACGCAGCACAGCTGATTACCTGCTTCCCCGGCTGTGACGTCTTCGGTAGAGTTGAGCGATACTTTCCGATATCCAAAAGTATCGGAATCGGAATGGTATCGCCGATACCATTAAAATATCGGCGATACCCGATACCGGAAGTCCCATGTAAGTCTAAGGGAACAAAATATCGCAACTAAAAAAACCTCTTTCTTTCCTTGTAAACACTAAATATACACACATAGACTACATATATATATACATGTCATTGTGACATATATATATATACATATATGTATAGTTTATACTCTTCTACATAGTAAAATATCCTCTGATTCAATTGCCGGGTAAAGTCGGCTTCTGTGAAAAGACAGAAGCACCCGACATGAAATGACACTTGGTGTACATAGGGTTAACCATGTCTTTTCATGTCGTTTGCTATCTGATTTGCACAAACAATTACATCAGTCTATGTGTGCAAAATTTCACACCTGTAGGGGTTAATTAAAGGTGTAAATTCGTTGTAAAAAAAACGGAATTTTTTGCTACGAATTTACACCTTTAATTAACCCCTACAGGTGTGAAATTTTGCACACATAGACTGATGTAATTGTATGTGCAAATCAGATAGCAAACGACATGAAAAGACATGGTTAACCCTATGTACACCAAGTGTCATTTCATGTCGGGTTCTGCATTTTCACAAAAGCCGGCAATTGAATTAGCGGCTATTATACTATGTAGAAGTGTATGAACTATAAATATAAATATATATATATATATGTGTCACAAATTCAATGACATGTATATATATGAGGTGTAAAATTGCTGAAAAAAAATGCGTGGGCTCCCCCTATTTTCGCAACCAGACAGACAAAGCCAGTGAGTGGGGGCAGATAATAATAGCCCAGAGAGGGACCATTTTTTTTGGCCCCCCCGGCTACTTAACATCTGCCCCCAGACACCCCAGAAAGGGCAAATCTCTAAATAGATTTGCCCTTTCTGGCACTTTGCCCGTCTATTCCCATTGCCCTGTAGCGGTGGCGAATGGGTTAATAAGGGGTTAAAATGACCTTGCAATTGAAAGGTCACTTTAAGCCAGGTTAATAATTGAGAGCTGTCAATTAGACAACTATCAATTAATAATCCTATTGTATGAAAGAAAAATCAAACACACACACTTTAATAAAAAGAAGTTTAATGAAATAATCACACAGTTTTTGACCATATTTTATTTACCTGCTAAAACCATTTCCTGTAATAAAAATAAAATAATAATGCAAAATTATTCTTACCAATCCGATGCACAGTCAGGTCCCACGGTGTAATCCTTCAGAAAGGGTTAATGTTTACTGCAGGGACCGCAGCTAATGCTGCAGCCTCACAGTAAACCAACCAAATGAATGAGTTCCTCTCCTGGCTGACAGGAGAGGAAGTGGAAAGCTTAATTGATTGCTTTCCACTTTCACTTCAGGTCAGCCAGGGACACCATCAGTGACGTCAGAGGGAACTGATTAACAAAAATAGGGGTTCCCTTCGAAAAAAAAATGGCGTGGGGTCCCCCCTATTTTTGTTAACCAGCCAGATGAAGCAGACCGCTGAGGCCTGGATTTTCAGGCTGTTAAGGAGCCAAGATCCATGGACCTTGCCAGCCTGATAATACCAGGCCACAGCAGTCTGCATATCTTGGCTGATTAACAAAAATAGGGGATCCCCTCGAAAAAAAAATTGGCGTGGGTTCCCCCCTATTTTTGTTAACCAGCCAGATGAAGCAGACCGCTGAGGCCTGGATTTTCAGGCTGTTAAGGAGGCCAAGATCCATGGACCTTGCCAGCCTGATAATACCAGGCCACAGCAGTCTGCATATCTTGGCTGATTAACAAAAATAGGGGATCCCCTCGAAAAAAATTGGCGTGGGGTCCCCCCTATTTTTGTTAACCAGCCAGATGAAGCAGACTGCTGAGGCCTGGTTTTTCAGGCTGGTAAGGATCCAATATCCATGGACCTTGCAAGCCTGATAATACCAGGCCACAGCAGTCTGCTTAGCTTGGCTGGTTAACAAAAATAGGGGATCCCCTCGAAAAAAAAACGGCGTAGGGGTCCCCCTATTTTTGTTAACCAGCCAAGTAAAATGCAGACTGCTGCGGCCTGGTATTAAAAGACTGTCAAGGCCCATGGATTTTGGCCCTCAACAGCCTGATAATACCAGGCTACAGCAGCCCCACATTTGGCGCATCAAAAGATGTGCCAATTGTGGCACTTTACCCGGCTCTTCCCACTGCCCTGTAGCGGTGGCAAGTGGGGTAATAAGGGGTTAATGTCACCGTTGATTGCATGGTGACAATAAGCCCGGTTAATAATGGATAGGCGTCAATAAGACACCGATCCATTATTAATCCCAAAGTTTTTAAATGTGTAAAAAAAAGACACAGCAAGAAAAAAGTATTTTAATGAAATAAAAGAGACAACACAGTTTTCATTTTTTTTATTACTCTCTCATTCCTGCGACGCCATCGATCTCCTGTAAAAAAATAAAAAAAACAAACCAACAGTATACCACCTGTCCGACGCAGTCCATAACGACAGTCCCACGATGATCCAGCTCTGCTACATCGCAATGACAGGCAGAGCCTGTCATTGCAACGCAGCACAGCTGATTACCTGCTTCCCCGGTGGTGACGTCATCGGACTGACTGCTTTACGGCCGGGATTACCCAGCAGTCACTGCAGTTATTGCGAGAAACTGCATGTGACCGCCGGGGAGAAGAGGATGGCGGCCATGAAGCAGTCCAGGACGTGACCGCCGGAGATCTTCTGCCAGGTAAGTGCCGCTGACTCCTGACAGACCCGACAGACGGACACTGACAGTGACAGTGACATCCCGATTCCGGTATCCGATATGACGAAAATATCGGTACTCGGAATCGGAATTCCGATACAGCCAATATCGGCCGATACCCGATATTTGCAGTATCGGAATGCTCAACCCTAGTCATCGGACTGACTGCTTTACGGCCGGGATTACCCAGCAGTCACTGCAGTTATCGCGAGAAACTGCATGTGACCGCCGGGGAAAGATGATGGCGGCCATGAAGCAGTCCAGCCCGTGACCGCCGGAGATCTTCTGCCAGGTAAGTGCCGCTGACTCCTGACAGACCCGACCGACGGACACTGACAGACCCGACCGACGGACACTCACAGACCCGACCGACGGACACTGACAGTGACAGTGACAAATCCGATTCCGGTATCCGATATGACGAAAATATCGGTACTCGGAATCGAAAGCCCGATACAGCTAATATCGGCCGATACCCGATATTTGCAGTATCGTATCGCTCAACACTACTCATGGCTGTTCGATACCTGCCACACATGCAGGGATTGCCTAACAAACAAGCACATTTGCTCATCAATAATAATAATAATGTATTTATTTCTCTAAGGATAGAGTCACACGACCGTATTTTGTCTCATCCGAGAAAATCGTTCCGATTAAGCTAATCACACTCTGATCGGAGTTTGATCAGAGTGTGCTCACAGCGTGCTCCGATTTTCACGGATGTGGAGAAGGTGGAAATAAAAAGTTCCCCATTTTCTTCATTCTGTAAAGCTGTGAAAATCAGACTGCACTCAGATGTCATCCGAGTGCAGTCTGATTTTTTTTTCACGGACTCACTGATTTGCCTGGCTGAGTGCGATCCCATAATCGGATGCAACTCGTGCGTGCTGCCATTTTCTCTTCTGACCAAAAATACGATTGTTTGGATCAGCCTAAAGTCGATACTACATAATATCTGAATAATAAACGTGTGTCTAATATCTAGACAAATGGGGAGATGCTGGGACTTATACTAGTGATTGTAATAATAGAACATATTTATTGTATTACCTGCAGTAATCTCTATAGATCAGATGCCAATATGCAATTCTGGGACTTACAGTTCCCCCACCACCACTGCATGTACAGTAACTAAGGTACGATATAGGTATTACTGTAATCTTTATAAAGTAGACCGTATAAAAAGCCGCAGGATGTAAATGTGATTCTATACACCTGGGTACATACAAGTGGATTGCAAGCTTCTCGGTAATAATGTCTAAAAAGGCACCAGGATCTGGGAGCTGGTGGTCTGTCTCCAGCTGGGGGGCTTTCTACAGCTGTGCCCTACAGACAGCTCTGAGCATAGACCTCAAGCTCTCCAGAGAAGAAGACAACGCAGGGGCTAGAAGAACTGCTCTTCCATGGAGGCCTTACTACTCTGACCGGCGTCTATCTATCATAGATAGACGCCGGTCAGACCACCTCAGTCCACACAGACACACTCCTCCAGCTCCACTCCAGGGCCCAGGCAGCGCCACAGCTCAGCTCACACAGTACCTCTCTCCTCTCCGCCTCGTGACTAAAGAAGATGGCCGCGGTGCTACCCAATCGCCGCACTGCAGAGATCAGTCCGCGGGGGCCGGGGCTGGCGGTGTGATGCGGCGCTGCAAGCTGGCTGCAAAATAGTACCGGACATGGGCGTACCCAGGATCAAAACTAGGGGGGGGCAAGCCAATGTCGCATCTTATACAGGTTACATCATATACACTGTACATTATCCTGCATATTAGGTATGGAGCATTAGAACTGTTGTATATTGTATAATACAGCAGTGTATGCGACACTACGCTGTATATACCATATATTATACATGGCAGTCGTGCTCATGTCAGGAGCGGTACCAGCAAGTCCGAGGATTGCAGTGCGATCCTCGCATGAGTTATACGGCCGCCTGTCTATGCCCTTGTTATAATAATACTGAAATATTAATCTATTATTAAAGTATTAAGGAGCTCACAAGTAAAAAAAAGCCCCTTACCTCCCCTGTCCCTCACCCACACCCCAACAGCCCATCATCTCACATGCACCCCTCAGTGCTCTGTCCCACTGACCCCACAATACCCCCATCCTCTTACATTCAACCCCAGTGACCTGTCCACCCTCCCTCACAATACCCCATCCTCTCACATCAACCCCTGTGTGCCAGCCCCCACAATACCCCATCCTCTTACATTCACCCCAGTGCCCTGTACCCCTCCCCCACATTACCCCATCCTATCACAGTAACCCCCAGTGCCCTAGCCCCCACAATACCCCATCCTCTTACATTCACCCCAGTGCCCTGTACCCCTCCCTCACTGTACCCCATCCTCTCACATTCCCCCCACAGTGACCATGACATGCCTGAGCAGAATGAATTTAATAAATTCCATCCCCTCTTACCATGAAGCTTGCAGGTAGTGGCTGAGGCAGGAGCAGGAAGTGTCCAGCGTCGGCACACAGAGGGCACTAGGACCCAGTGTGGCTGAGACAACCAGAGCCTGCAGGGCAGAAAGTGAAACTACAGCTGCAGCCAGGAAGGAAGGAAGAAGCTCCTCTGGTGCGACAGCAGCTCCGTGCACTGCGCACACTTACGCCCATGGTACCTGATCGCCGCTCTGATTCTCCCCGGTTCGGGGAACCGGCTGCTTTTTGAACAACCGGTTCCATCGAACCGGGGAGAACCGGCTGAATCCCACCCCTGAGCTCAGTCACAGCTCCGGTCCCCAGATTCTCCTCACTTGCTTCCTCTTCCTTCATTGTCTAACACTCACTCCCCACTAACCCCGCCTCCAGACCAGAACTTATAGGGAAGCTCCCTTGAAGCAAGGTTTAGAACTCCCACTTCTGGTCTGGAGTCAGGAAAGGTGTTGTATGTCAGTGTTACCTGTTAAGGGGATCACTTATTGCTTCCAGGCATGACATCAACCCTTGTGAGGGAGGCTTTTGCCACTGTGGCATCCGAACTCATAGGGTGCCACAGCTGTATAAGACCTCACAGCTCACAGTGCATGTCAGACCAAATGAGAATTATGAGGTCAAAGGAACTGGCCACAGAGCTCAGAGAATTGTACCAAGGCACAGATCTGGCCAAGGTTACAAAAGAATTTCTGCAGTATTCAAGGTTCCTAAGAGCACAGTGGCCTCCATAATCCTTAAATTGAAGAAGTTTGGGACGACCTGAAGTCTTCCTAGACCTGGCCGTCCAGCCAAACTGAGCAATCATGGGAGAAGATCCTTGGTGAGAGAGGTAAATAAGAACCCCAAGATCACTGTGGCTGAGCTGCACAGATGCCGCAGGGAGATGGGAGAAAGTTCGCAAAGTCAACTATCACTGCAGCCCTCCGCCAGTCGGGCCTTTATGGAAGAGTGGCGGGACGGAAGCCTCTCCTCAGTGCAAGACATATGAAAGCCCACATAGAGTTTGCTAAATAACACATGAAGGACTCCCAGACTGAGAAATAAGATTCTCTGGTCTGATGAGACGAAGATAGAACTTTTTGGTGATAACTCTAAGCGGTATGTGTGGAGAACAGCAGGCACTGCTCATCACCTGCCCAATACAAGAGCAACAGAGATACATGGTGGTGGCAGCATCATGCTATGGGGGTGTTTTTTAGCTGCAGAGACAGGACAACTGGTTGCAATTGAAGGAAACATGAATGCGGCCAAGTACAAAGATATCCTGGATGAAAACCTCTTCCGGATTGCTCTGGACTTCAGACTTGGCCGAAGTTTCACCTTCCAACAAGACAAGGACCCAAGCACATAGCTAAAATAACAAAGGAGTGACTTCAGAACAACTCTGTGACCATTCTTGACTGGCCCAGCCGGAGCACTGACCTAAACCAAATTGATCATCTCTGGGGAGACCTGAAAATGGCTGTCCACCAACGTTCACCATCCAACGTGATGGAACTGGATATGATCTGCAAGGAATAAAGGCAGAGGCTACCCAAATCCAGGTGTGTTACATCATTCCCAAGAAGACTCATGGCTGTACTAGCTCAAAAGGGTGCTTCTACTCAATACTGAGCAAAGGATCTGAAAACTTATGACCATGTGATATTTCAGTCTTTCTTTTTTAATAAATTTTCAAAAATGTCTACATTTCTGTTTTTTTCAGTCAAGATGGGGTGCAGAGTGTACATTAATGAGAAAAAAATGAACTTTTTTGAATTTACCAAATGACTGCAATGAAACAAAGAGTGAAAAATTTAAAGGGGTCTGAATACTTTCCGTACCTACTGTATATATAGGACTACCACCACTAGATGACCATTATTTACTACAATTTTGAGTGCTTGCCTTAAAGATGGTCTCTCCTTTTTCTGCCCTTATCTACATTGAGTTTTGTTGACACAAGGTAATGTTTTAATACTAGACAAGATAGAATGTATCAATTTTGGTAAACCTTGTCATGGTGCGATGGATTTTACGCTATATTGATCCAACTCATGTTAACTAAGTACCCTATGTTATTTACATGTGTTATTGCTATTTACTTATTTTGTTTTTTATATGCTCATTTTGTTTTTCTCTTGGGCTTTATCTGTAAAATAGCCACAGGTCTTACACATTGCACGTATACCAACTTATGCTCCGGCTCTTTTCTTTTGTTTTACTTTTAAATATCACCTAGCTAGGGACAAATGAGGAACAGAGAGAATGGGAGCTTTTTTGGACTATGGATAATGCACAAAATGACAAGCTAGGCTGATCAAAAATAACCTATATGGTCAAAGATCTGTCTGTTTACTTCCAACATTACACTAAACAAAAATATAATTGCACTTTTGTTTTTGCTCTCATTTTTCATGAGCTGAACTCAACGATCAAAGACTTTTTCAATGTACACAAATATTGATCACCAATTTCCTGCAGTCAGCATGCCAAAACACCCTCAAAACTTGCAACGTCTGTACCTTTGTTCTGTGTGATAAAACTGCACACTTTGGAATGGCTTTTTATTGTGGCAAGCCTAAGGCACACCTGCGCAATAATCATGTGTCTGATCAGCATCTGGATATGCCACATCTGTGAGGTGGATAGATTATCTCGGCAAAGGAGAAGTGCTCACAAACTTAGATTTAGAAAATTTGTGAACAATATTTGAGAGAAAAAGTCTTTTCTGTGTATGTATATACAAAGTCTTAGATCTTTGAGTTCAGCACATGAAAAATGGGAGCAAAAACAAGTGTTGCGTTTATATTTTTGTTCAGTGTGCTTTTGATTTTGTTCCTTATTTAATGATACCATAACTTATTGTACCACTTTCAGCACATATACTAAGAAATAGTAAGGTTGGAGTCACACCACCGTATAACACGGCCTAGTAATATTCGATAAAACATCACACAGCACTCGGCCGAGTGTTACAGTCGATCCGGCATGACTCAGCTCACTCACACCCATACCAGTCTATGGGTGCGAGTGAGACATCACACTGCTCTCAGATATCAACCGAGTGCAGCGCAACTCCCGCCGACAATGGTAGTAGAGGAAATGGAGAAATTACTTTCTTCTTCTTCTTCCCAGCTGTGCTCCAATTCTATCATGCTATATGATAGTGTGACTCCAGCCTAATAGAATTTTTTATAGTCAGGATACATATTGTACATATATTCTGTAACATCGCAATTAAAAAAAAACATCTTTATTGAAAAGGCTAAATGTGAACTTGACCTGATTCTTTGACACAGTTTCCTTTACTGTATATATAAGGACTACCCCACTAGATGAGAAAGAGAAGTCCCAGAAGATTGGAGAAAGGCACATGTTGTCCATATCTTCAAAAAAGGAAAGAAGACGGAGCCCGGAAATTACAGGCCAGTGAGCCTTTCTTCTACAACAGGAAAGTTATTTGAACAAATTATTATACAGCATGTATTTAAGTACTTGGATAAGAATACAGTAACAAACTAGAGTCAACATGGGCTTGTAGAGTACAAGTCATTCCAGACCAATCTAATGTCCTAATATGATGGAATCATTGACTGGGTGGATCAGGGAAATGCGGTAGATATAGTATATCTCAGCTTCAGAAAAGCATTTGATAAAGTATCTCATACTATCATTTTTGAAAAAATGACCACGTATGGGATTGACAAAGCTACAGTTAGGTGAATTCATAACTGGCTAAGTGATCGTACTCAAAAAGTGGTTGGTAATAAATGGTTGCATATCCAATTGGAAGAGTGTTTCAAGTGGGATGCCACAATGCTCTGTCCTGGATCCAATGTTATTCAACATTTTTATAAATGATCTAGATAAGGGAACTGAAGGTAAACTAATCAAATTTGCAGATGATGCTAAGCTAGGAGGGATAGCTAACGCTAGAGAAGACAGAAAATGGATTCAGAAGGATCTAGATAAGCTTCAACAATGGGCAGCAACTAAAAGAATGATATTTATCAGGGAGAAATTAAAGATTCTACATCTGGGCAAGAAAAACAAAAATACATCTATAGAATGGGATAAATAGAACTAAGCAACAGCACATGTGAAAAAGAATTGGGTATACTAATAGATCACAGACTGTACATGAATCAACCAGCAGCAAAAAAGGCAAACACAGTTCTAGGATGTATTAAGGGAAGCATAGAGTCCAGATCAAGTGCAGTAATAATCCCCCTCTACTCCTCCTTGGCCAGGCCACATCTTGAATACTGTGTCCAGTTCTGGGCACCACAATTTAAAAAGACATTGAAAAACTAGAGCAAGTTCAGAGAAGAGCTACCAGGATGGTAAGCGGACTGAAAAGTGTGTCCTATGAGGAACGGTTGAAGAATCTGGGAATGTTTAGTTTGCAAAAAAGAAGACTGAGAGGAGACTTGGAATGAAACTGCAAGGGAGAAGATACATATTAAATATTAGAAAAAACTTTATGGCAGTGAGAATGATCAATGAACAGAACAGGCTGCCATGAGAGGTGGTGAGTTCTCCTTCAAAGGAACTCTTCAAACAGGCTGGACAGACATCTGTCTGAGATGGTTTAGTGAATCTTGCATTTAGCAGGGGGTTGGACACCATGACCCTTCAGGTCCCTTTAAACTCTAATATTCTATGATTCTATGACTCAATGATTGCCATTGTTTTCTCAACTAAAGAAATGTGGTGAAATGATGCATGAGGGTGAAATGATGCAGGGTTGGCATAAAAATGTTCCACTTCAATTTTGGTCATGAGTGCTTTGGTCCAGGACTATTTTTGAAGTTGACTTTCGAGCTGGAGTATATTCTTGATGTAATAATGAGAGCAATAGTTTAAGGGTATTTTGTTTGCATTGTTCCTTTGAAAAATGGGACTAATATTGTGTCGGTATAGGAGGTGTTCTTGATTTACAAGCCATCTTTAAAAACATATCAGGGAATTCTTAGGTAAAAGAGTATGAAATAGAACTTCTAAAGGTTCCCTGCCAAACCGGACATTAGCTAAAAAGATTTTCACTCTTTACAGTGACTTGCCAAAGTATTCACCCCCTTTGCATTTTTCATGTAAAGAACATGACTGCAACTGTAAATATTTGATTTTTTTACTGTCAAGCAAACAACAAATAGGACAAATAGCTGAAAATAACTGAAAACTTCAGTATGCACATCTATTCACCCCCTAGAGTAAGTACTTTGTAGAGCCTCTTTTCACAGCAATTACAACTGCAAGTCACTTTGGATAAGTTTCTGTGAGATTTCCACTTCTTGTCACTGGGATTTTTACCCATTCCTCAAGACAAATCTGTTCCAGCTCTTTTAAGTAAAATGGTGTTATCGGTTGAACAGTAATCTTCAAGTCTTAGCACAATTTCTCACTTGGATTAAACCACTCAAGCGATGCTTTAACAGTATGCTATGGGTCATTGTCTTCTTAGAAGGTGAACCTCAGTCCCAGTCTCAAATCACTGACAGATTGAAACAGGTTTTGTTCAAGAATATCCCTGTATTTCACAACATCCATCTTCCCTTTGACTGACTATTTTCCCTGACCCTGTTGCCAAAAAAATCCTCACAGCATGATGCTGCCACCACCATGTTTCACTGTGGGGATGGTGTTCTTGGGGTGATGAACTATGTTGGTTTGGCACAAGACATAGCATTTACCTTGGCAGCCAAAAAGTTCAATTTTGGTCTCATCTGACCACAGCACTTTTCTCCATAAATTTGGAGAGTCTCCACATGTCTTTTGGCAAAATTAAAATGAGCCTTACAATTTTTTGTGTGTAAATAAAGGTTTTTTCCTGCCCATTTTTCCATAAAGGCAACCTTTATGAAGTGTATGGTTTATTATGCTTGTATGTACAGATACTCTAGTTTCTGCTTGGGAACTCTGCAGCTCTTTCAGGGTTACCTTTGATCTATGTTCTGCATCTCCTCATTAATGCCCTCTTTGCCTCGGCTGAGTGTGTTTTTGGTGGGTGACCTTGTCTTGGCAGGTTAGTTGTGGTACCATATTCTTTCCACTTGATGATAATGGATTTGATGGTGCTTCGGGGGATCCTCAGAAATTGGGATTTTTTTTTATAACCCCACTCTGATTGGTACTGTTCAGCAACTTTGACCCTGACTTGTTTGGAGATCTCCTTTGTCTTCATGGTCTTTAGTTTGTGGTGCTTCTTGCTTTATGTTGTTGCTGTCTCTGTGGCCTCTCAGAAAAGATGTGTATATACAGACAGACCAAGTGATGCAGATTGCACACAGGTGGACTTCCTATCATTAGGCATGTGACTTATGAAGGTAATTACTTGCACCAGAAATGCTTAGGGCTTCAAAGCAAAATGGGCGAATACCTATGCACATGCCAACTTTAGTTATTTGATCCCATAAATTAAATGCATGTCTATATTTTTCTCACTTCACTTCACCAACTTAGACTACTTAGTGCTGATACATCACATACAAATTGAATTACAAAAATATTTAAACACAGGTTGTAATATAACAAAATAAGTAAAAATCTAAGGGAGTGATTAATTTTGCAAGAGATGATATGTGTAATATAAACCTCACACTAACATGAATTAATGCCACGTAACTCTTTATTACCTATATGGTGGTGCAGCAATGTCTCCAACCTCCAACCCATATGTAAAAATGTCCGTACCTGGCAGTCTAGATATAGAGGTACATATTCATAAGCTGTGAGCTAACTCCATCCTCCAGTCTGATTGACAGTTTTATCCATATGCACAAGATTTCAATTACTGATGGCTGGGCAGAGGGAACACACCTTATAAATATCAAGGACCCAGTGGTGTGAGGTCTCTAGCCTTGGCTCTCGCTGTAACTAATAAACAGATCTCCATTTATTTCTCGTAGAAAAGAAAAACGGACAATTTTTTATCAGTGTGCTGGATCATATTTTCAGCACTCTTTAGTCAGTGGGTCTGTTTTTTTCCATCATTGTTTAAGCAGTTTTTCTTGTATGAATTTTTCTCAAGTTTCTCAAACTTCTAGCAATCAATCATTGAAAAATGGATAGCTGTAGGATACAACTAAGATGCTATCAGTATTCTGCCCGAGTTCTACAGAGCCATGGACTTGAATGTGTGATTATGATCCGTGATTGGCATAAAAAACAAACATGTCTCCTTTTTCTGTTTTTTTGGGTGGGCACTTGGGATGTGGAATAACACAGACATGTGAATGGCCCATAGGCTATAATTGGTAAGTGTTCTGTCAGTGGAAAACATACAAAAACACGTTTGTGAAAAATGAACTTCAGAATGAATACTTATTATGCTGCTGGTTATCAGTAATATGCAGTATTCTGCACAGACAATGGATAGTTAAGATTTTCAGTAAACTGTTTTTACCAGATGCATTTGTAAAAAAATACCGCAGGATACTTTATTTACAAATTAGCTTGTACGTTAAGTCATACATGACTGTTAATCTACACACTGAAGAATAGCAAGCTTCCTGCCAGTTTCATCTTGGCAATAAAAGAATTTCAAGATTTTCTTTTGTTGTTATTTTATATATATATATATATATATATATATATATATATATATATATATATATTTTTTTTTATAGAGACAAAATATTGATGCAATTGTGTAGCCTTTTCTAGATAAACAGAACCTGGCAACATAAAATGTACTATTATACTTGACGTTACGGTCCGGACGCATTTATTGAAAAAAACGCTCTGTAATAAAGATTAGATACTAGCTTTGTTTAAATAAGGAGTTTTGCTTTATTGGCAAGAGGCCAAAAGTGAATTCTCTTCTCTTGTGTTTTCATCGGTCTTTCTAAACCGGGCTTAATTGTAGCCTTGTTTTGTGATAGAATCTGTTACATGCTATGAATAAAATTAGAGCAGGATGAGAGTGAAACAATTTTTATTATATGATTAAAATGATACTTGCATTTTAATATTTCTTTAAATAATGGAAGCTCACTGCAGCTTCCAGCAAGTATCTAGTCTATTATTTCTAAACACTGTTTTTCGGTGATTACTTTGTATCTCCGTTCATACTGCCCCCATACATACAAATGATACACCATTTGAAAGGTAAACTTGCCCCCTTCAGCAAAAAAAATAGCCAAACAAACCACACATCCATGATTTGATCACAAAATACAGTTTAAACATTCATTTTCATAAACCTGCAGTAAGGAAAAATGACCTGCAGGTGGCACCACAGTACCCCAAAGCACACTACCACAAAGCTGCTTGCAGACATCACAAACAAATACAAACATTTGCCTTGGGGGCTTTCCAGCTTGCCAAACTGCTTGACCAGCCTATTTCAGCCAAATTGGAGGATTGCACACTTCACTGCAGGTGAGTCACATATGCAAACACATTTGTAAACATGCACTGCCTATTGAATTGCACACTTGCTCCATTCATACTCCACCCACACAAACAAATGATACACCATTTGAAAGGGCAAAAGACCTGCAGGTGGCAGCACATTACCCAAAAGCACACTACCACAAAGCTGCTTACAGACATCACAAACTGATCCAAACATTTGCCTTGGGGTCTTTCAAGCTTGCCCAAGTGCTTGCCTAGCCTATTTCAGGCACATTGGAGGATTGCACACTTCACTGCAGGTGAGTTACATATGCAAACACATTTGTATACATGCACTGCTTTTTCAGTGATTACTTCACCCCACACATACACAAATGGTGAGTCACATTTGCAAACATATTTGTAAACATGCACTGCTTTTTCGCTGATTACTTCGCACCACACACACAAATGATACACCACTTGAAAGGTAAACTTGCCCCCCTCAGCAACAAAAGAACCAAACAAATCACACATTCACATTCATTTTATCACTAAATACAGTTTAAACATTTATTTTCAGAAACCTGCAGAAAGAAACAATGACCTGCAGGTGGCACCTCAACCGGAAGACATTTTTTGGCCTCTACTTATCAAACAAATTTATTGTATTACCAATCTACATATATAAATACCTGTCTGTGTTCAGCATCTCATGAAATACATTTACATTTGTCCCCGATGACCAATGTGCGAAAAATTTGCACGGGCCAAGCTAGTATATTAATACAAAAAAAGTGTTAAATGCAGGAGGTGCAGAAGTCCCTCTGCCACATATTTTTCACTGGAGGCATAAACTATAAAGCCTCACTCCAATACAAATTAAAACCAAAGCAATGAGCTGGAACACATGTTAGTATAAGTGTATTGTACAGGTGCACACTCATACTGTGGCCATTTAGCAGGCAGAGAAAAAGGATAAAAACAAAATGAGCGAATACCTTTCAGTAAGTAAATAAATTAATAGTAATAGTACATGTAAATAACATAAGGGACTTAGTTGACAATATTTTGATCACTAAAGCGTAAAAGCCATTCTACCACAACAAGGTGTACCCAATCAGGATGGACCCTAACTTTTGTAGTTCATCTCATTATGTGTTAACAGACCTCAAAATAGACAGATATTTATATAAATAAATAAATCGAAAAAAAGACTTGGGGTCTCTTCTATTCTTGATATCCGAGCAGGAAAAACTGACAGCTGCGGGCTGCAACCCAGCTCCCAGCTCTCGGCTTAAGCTTGGCTGATTGTCAAAAATGAGGGGGACCCTACTCCGATTTTTTTCAAAATTATTTATTAAAATAATGTAAAAAAAGGCTTGTGGACCACTCTTTTCTTGATAACCAGCCATGATAAAGCTGACAGCTTGGGGTTGCAGCCCGCAGCTGTCAGTTTTTGCCATGCAGGTTATCAAAAATAGAAAAACCCATGTCATTTTTTTTAAAATGTAGTTATTTATAACACATGTGTCAGCTGATAAATACTCCCATCAGCCAATTCTTTCTTCGCTGTCATTAGTGGCAGCAGGCATGGTGGGAGTAGTACTCTCTCATTAGCAGACACCTCTGTTAACTAAGGTAACCTTTTTACCCCTAGTCACAGCTTCTGGCTCTCTGACCGGCAGTAATAATCTTAACGCCGATCAGAGCTGCTAGTATTTTTTGTGCTGTCATGCAGATGACAGCACAGGAAACATCCAATGTTCGGGGTGCCAAACCCAAACAGTAACACTGCCTTCCTGAAGAAGTCCATGTTCGGGGTGCGTGCCTGAATAGTAGGTGTTTGGCACGGACCCCAAACTTTACTATTCCGGTTCGTCAATCACTAGTCTTAATCAATTTTAGGCCACGATTCAAAGAGTTTTTTAGGAGTGTTTTCTAACTATGAAATGTTTTTCTCTCTTTGCACCAAACACACCACAAGATCTCCATTCAGCTCTAAGTGGCAGCTCTAGTGTCTTTCCAGGTGACCGCTATAACCATTACTCGAAGCAGAGAAACAAATTGTTGAGCATTCAGTGCAGAATGCCCAGCGCACTTCACATGTAGGAAACACCCCCAGACATTTTGATTTGTGGCAAAAAGGTGAGTTAAAACTTCCATGTTTAGCTTATGAAATTAATATGAAAATTACCACAGGAATACGTTAACAGTTTACAAGACAGTAATCTAGTGATATCATCAGTTTTATGGAGTATAAACTTGTAAGGAGGAAGATCGGGCTGCGGGTACCTGTACTGAGCCGGGTCCGGAACTGTTGAGGCTGTGTCCCTTGTTGCCTAGGGGAAGGAAATAGGGGACCGATGGACCAAATGACCCAGGAAGAAGGGGCGTGTCAAAAGGAAAAGCGCACACAGTTTCAGTTATTTCTCATTGGCGGAGACAGAGGCAGGGTGTGTGCGTGCGCAGCGGGCTTCGGCTGTCAGGGAGCAGAAGGTGGTGGACTGTAGCTGATATCCTTGAGCACGGCATCGGGACTGTGAGCAGATACAGGCTCTGTGAAGTTTAAGGCCGGGCTTGTGCATAAAGGCGTAGGCTGCGTACAGGACCCGGCGCTGTATTCCCCCTTGCTGACCAGGTACCAGAGACCTCACACCTCACTTGATACTGGGGCTTCGGCAGCACTTGTGAATTTGGCTGCATGAGTTTATGGACTAGTGGCTCAACAGGTGAGACCAGAGACCGCCCGTTGCCCCAGAAGCTGGACCGGGAGCTGAGGATCCCCATCAGAAGACACCACGCCGGCCTCTATTGGGACTACAACCCCATCTGATTATTATTATCGGATAAGTTTACTGAGTAAACTGTTGCTAATTTTACCATTCTCTTTTATATATCCCCAGTTTAACTGTTCATCTCCCTGTGAGAAGTACCTTTATTGTTAATTATATTGTTAACCCTTGCTCTGCCTTCCTTGTGTCACTGCATCTTGCAACCTGCTTGCAAACTACTGATACGACTCCCTCTAAATCAAGATTTTGCTTTATTGCAAAGAAACTATTTTATTCTGAGATGTTTGTTATAAAGGGCCGCAGATACAGAAGAGAGCCCCTTTGCAAGAACAGCATATGTGCCTCTTGCAGTCCAGTAGCTCATAGTACTGCATAATCCCATAGAGGTCATCATTGTCCCCTTACCTCTTGGGCCTTTGTGGCACAGGTTACATCAATTTCATGTCCGCACCTGATTATCATGAATTGTATACTGGAAATTACAAATTCTTGACACATGATAAGTCACAGAAGACGCAAAGGGCTGTGCATTTGCAGCAGCAATCATGTCACGGGCACTGGGCAAACTTTTGCTCACTGCATGAATGGGTTGCCATGACTGTTTTATACCATCTTTATAACATCTTCAAAAAAGCAAAACAAAACGGAAAGCACCCCAACCTAAGATCTTCAGTGGAACTCCCATTTAAACTGCTACTTCTTAACACAGAATTATTAACAGCGGGCAGTAAATGGGTAAAATACTGACTCAGAGAACTGCTATTATAAATTGATGGTTCAAATATATCGTATTTTCTTTCAAATCAACAAACATAACAGCAGAAATGTGAAAAGAACAATAAAGTCAGAAGGAACAAGCCTTCAAGGAAGATATTTACATGTGATTATGGAGAACAAAGTGTATGGATCGCACAGGAGGATGTGATAATCTAACAAGAGAGGACATTCAGAAATATATTTACAATACTATTTTTATTTGCAAAATGACAATACTAACAACTATTAATAATAGTAATGATAATACTATACAGATATGCTTTGAATAAAAAGAAAAGCATTTGAGAACCACACGATTTCCCCGAGTACTAAAATTTTATGAAGACATGCTAGCAAGGTCATTGTGTCTCATCCTCTTCTAAATGGCCCATAATCAGACTCTGAAAGGCTGAGAACTGCTGTGAGCAGTCGTAATTTTAGTAATAGTTTTGCTGCTGGTGACAAAACCTGCATATAAGTGGCTAGATCTCCACAAGTTCTCCCAGACCGGTCACACAGAATAGATGACTGTCAAAATGTAACTATTTTGTGTTTGTTTTTTTCTTTCATGCTACGAATAATATTAGTTGTCCAGTATAAGAAAAGGTATTATGCATTATGTATTAATCCCATCATCGTTGGGTATCTAGGACTGATAGCACATATGTAAATGCAGTCTGTTGGCAGAGAGATGATAGCTACGGTAACGTTGGTAACCTTGTATGGTACTGTTACGTTTGTTAGTGGCCACAGGTCCAAAAAGGCTACTTTGGATAGATTTGGTGCAAGCCACTCTGCTTGGCAGAGGAACCCTGGCCTTCACCCTTAAACCCCTGTACAGGCATCTGGTCTATAACATGGTCTAATGGATTGCTTCCACAGAAGGGCTGCTATCCGGAAGAGCAAACCAGGGCAAGAGAATGGTCTGGTAACCAGCTCAAAACCATGAGGGCAGCAAAAGTACGAAATTGTCATGCAAAAGGAACTTCAATAAACAAGCCAATGACAAAAGCAGGAGCAGAGAACACAGATCTTAACCAGAGGACCACATGAATAGGGTGTGGTGTTTTACAATTGGCTGAAGCACGATGATGATAACCCCAGCTGGATAGCGCACACACTCATAATGTCACACTGGACAATACTACAGGTCCCAGCCACCCTACCCTTAGTAGCTGGACAGAGTCAGTGCCATCCAGGGCTTCTGGTTCCAACATCTCTTCTATCGCCAGCACCGCCCGCAGAGCAGGACCTGGTGGAGATGTGACAGGTACATGCAAGTGTCTTTGAAACTAAACCACTATGATGTATCTGGATACAGACATTTTAATCTCTTTATTAGTTATTACTCTCTATTAGTGTTGAGCGATACGATAATGCAAATATCGGCTATCGGCCGATAATAGCTCTATCGGCCTTTCGATAATTCGTTTCGATATTTTCGTCTTATCGAATACCGGAATCGGATTTGTCACTGTCACTGTCTGTGTCCGTCGGTCGGGTCTGTCACTGTCAGTGTCCGTCGGTCGGCTCTGTCAGGAGTCAGCGGCACTTACCTGGCAGAAGATCTCCGGCGGTCACGTCCTGGACTGCTTCATGGCCGCCATCCTCTTCTCCCGGCGGTCACATGCAGTTTCTCCGCGATAACTGCAGTGACTGCTGGGTAATCCCGGCCGTAAAGCAGTCAGTCCGATGACGTCACCGCCGGGGAAGCAGGTAATCAGCTGTGCTGCGTCGCGATGACAGGCTCTGCCTGTCATTGCGATGTAGCAGAGCTGGATCGTCGTGGGACTGTCGTTACTATGGACTGCGTCGGACAGGTGGTATACGGTTGGTTTGTTTTTTTTCTTTTTTTACAGGAGATCGATGGCGTCGCAGGAATGAGAGTACAATAAAAGAAATGAAAACTGTGTTGTCTCTTTTATTTCATTAAAATACTTTTTTCTTGCTTTGTCTTTTTTTTATGCATTTAATAACTTTGGGATTAATAATGGATCGGTGTCTTATTGACGCCTCTCCATTATTAACCGGGCTTATTGTCACCGTGCAATCAACGGTGACATTAACCCCTTATTACCCCGCTTGCTACCGCTACAGGGCAAGTGGGAAGAGCCGGGTAAAGTGCCACAATTGGCACATCTTTTGATGCGCCAAATGTGGGGCTGCTGTAGCCTGGTATTATCAGGCTGTTGAGGGCCAAAATCCATGGGCCTTGACAGTCTTTTAATACCAGGCCGCAGCAGTCTGCATTTTACTTGGCTGGTTAACAAAAATAGGGGGACCCCTACGCCGTTTTTTTTTTCGAGGGGATCCTCTATTTTTGTTAACCAGCCAAGCTAAGCAGACTGCTGTGGCCTGGTATTATCAGGCTTGCAAGGTCCATGGATATTGGATCCTTACCAGCCTGAAAAACCAGGCCTCAGCGGTCTGCTTCATCTGGCTGGTTAACAAAAATAGGGGGGACCCCACGCCAATTTTTTTTGAGGGGATCCCCTATTTTTGTTAATCAGCCAAGATATGCAGACTGCTGTGGCCTGGTATTATCAGGCTGGCAAGGTCCATGGATCTTGGCTCCTTAACAGCCTGAAAATCCAGGCCTCAGCGGTCTGCTTCATCTGGCTGGTTAACAAAAATAGGGGGGACCCCACGCCATTTTTTTTTCGAGGGGAACCCCTATTTTTGTTAATCAGTTCCCTCTGACGTCACTGATTGTGTCCCTGGCTGACCTGAAGTGAAAGTGGAAAGCAATCAATTAAGCTTTCCACTTCCTCTCCTGTCAGCCAGGAGAGGAGCTCATTCATTTGGGGGTTTACTGTGAGGCTGCAGCATTAGCTACGGTCCCTGCAGTAAACATTAACCCTTTCTGATGGATTACACCGTGGGACCTGACTGTACATCGGATTGGTAAGAATAATTTTGCTTTATTATTTTATTTTTATTACAGGAAATGGTTTTAGCAGGTAAATAAAATATGGTCAAAAACTGTGTGATTATTTCATTAAACTTCTTTTTTATTAAAGTGTGTGTGTGTTGATTTTTCTTTCATACAATAGGATTAATAATTGATAGTTGTCTGATTGACAGCTCTCAATTATTAACCTGGCTTAAAGTGACCTTTCAATTGCAAGGTCATTTTAACCCCTTATTAACCCATTCGCCACCGCTACAGGGCAATGGGAATAGACGGGCAAAGTGCCAGAAAGGGCAAATCTAATTAGAGATTTGCCCTTTCTGGGGTGTCTGGGGGCAGATGTTAGTAGCCGGGGGGCCAAAAATAATGGTCCCTCTCTGGGCTATTATTATCTGCCCCCACTCACTGGCTTTGTCTGTCTGGTTGCGAAAATAGGGCGGGAGCCCACGCATTTTTTTTCAGCAATTTTACACCTCATATATATATATATACATGTCATTGAATTTGTGACACATATATATATATTTATATTTATAGTTCATACACTTCTACATAGTATAATAGCCGCTAATTCAATTGCCGGCTTTTGTGAAAATGCAGAACCCGACATGAAATGACACTTGGTTTACATAGAGTTAACCATGTCTTTTCATGTAGTTTGATATCTGATTTGCACAAACAATTACATGAGTGTAAGTGTGCAAAATTTCACACCTGTAGGGGTTAATTAAAGGTGTAAATTCGTAGCAAAAAAGTCCGTTTTTTTTTACAACGAATTTACACCTTTAATTAACCCCTACAGGTGTGAAATTTTGCACACATAGACTGATGTAATTGTTTGTGCAAATCAGATTGCAAACGACATGAAAAGACATGGTTAACCCTATGTACACCAAGTGTCATTTCATGTCAGGTGCTTCTGTCTTTTCACAGAAGTCGGCTTTACCCGGCAATTGAATCAGAGGATATTTTACTATGTAGAAGTGTATAAACTATACATATATGTATATATATATGTCATAATGACATGTATGTATATATATATATGTATTCTATGTGTGTATATTTAGTGTTTACAAGGAAATAAAGGTTTTTTTAGTTGCGATTTTTTGTTCCCATAGACTTACATTGGACTTCCGGTATCGAAATCGGATATCGACGATATTTAGTGCTATCGGCGATACAATTTCGATACGATATTTTTAGATATCGAGCACTATCGCTCAACACTACTCTCTATTGCAAATTAACCTCTTAACCCGGAGGTATTATTCGTTTTTTGCGTTTTCGTTTTTCGCTCCCCTTATTCCCAGAGCCATACCTTTTTTATTTTTCAGTCAATATGGCCATGTGAGGACTTGTTTTTTATGGGACGATCAGGTTAATTCTTTTTTTATTGATAGATCGGATGATTATGAATATGGCGATACCAAATATGTGTATGTTTGTTTTATTTTATTGTTTTATTTTGAATGGGGCGAAAGGCGGGTGATTTAAACTTTTATTTTTTTTACATTTTTAAAAACTTTTTTTACTTTTGGCATGCTTCAATAGTCTCCATCGGAGACTGGAAGCTGCCATAGCTTGATCGGCTCTGTTACATACAGGCAATGATCAGATCACCTGTATGTAGTAGAATTACTTATGTGCTATGAGCGTCGATCACTGGTCGGCGCTCACAGCAAGTCAGCAGTGACAACCATAGATGTGTCCAGGAGACCTCCGGTTGTCATGCCAACCCACTGGTGACCCACAATCACGAAGGTCATCGCTGGGCACATTTCCTGCGCGAATGCCAGAAGCGCATGTTAAATGCTGCTGTCAGCGTTTGACAGCGGTATTTAACGGGTTAATAGCCGTGTTTGGATCGTGACTCCACCAGCGGCTGTTTCGGGCACTTGTCTGCTGTTGAAAACAGCTGACATGTCCCGGGAAAGATGTGGGCTCTCCACCGGAGCCCACATCAAAAGGAGAGAGTCCGACATCGGAGTACTATTAAGCTCGATGTCGGAAAGGGGTTAATGTTATTTACTTTTTTTTTGTAACTAAGAAACTTGTGTGTTTTCTCCAGCTCAATATTTGATGTCATTTCCATTTTTCAAAGTTCTTTTTATTTTAAAGTTTGGAAAAAAATGAACCTTTTTCACACCGATGTAGTAAAATGACACAACAGGCTGCCATCACGTCCATAGACTAAGCACAGTCAGACAGGGGGGGACCGCAGTAGGACTCAGACTCCACCTTCTCACAGCAAGACCTACTCTGTGCTCTACAATGTTCACTTTAGCATTCATGGAGGAATTTCTAAGTCTTGTCTAAGTTCTAAGCCCAGAAATGTGAAAAATGCATTTCAATGTGCAACATCCCACACAAGTCCCAGGGATCCACCATGTTGTCTAAGTGAGCTGGAAAGAGGAAAGGCTCTGTTTTCAGAAGCAGCAGGGTGCCCAGTGAATGATTCGGCATCTGTAGAAGAGGTGGACAAGTAGAGGAAACTGAACAGACGGATTTCATATTTTACACAAAGTGAAAAGAGCAGATTTCCTAATTGTAATCTTATTTAGCCGCCGTGCAATCATTTTATTTTTTATGTGGATCTAAATTCATCTTGTACTGAAATAAAACTTTGTGCCTGTAATATGATGCCCCGGAAAGTATATGGTATTATTGCTATTTTGTAATGATATTAGAGGCAAGATTCATTCATTATAATATGGTTTCCTAACCAAACTCCAGACAGTACAAAAGATAAATTCTTACTGTATTTTGCTACAGTTAACATTTATTTGCAATATTTAAAAAAAAAAATATTTCTTGGAAATAACATATAATTGTTTTCTATTCAGTAGACACATATATCACCATAGTTGCAGTGCCAGAGGCCGTAGACGATGAAGTCATGTGATCATATTATGTTGGGGTGGCCCAGACAGTGGGGGCCCCTCTGCAGAAACAGAATATGTGTCTCTTGATCTCTAATATCTCACCATACAGTGCAATCCTATGTATCTCTAACCATTCCGCAGAAATTATGTGCCAGATTAATTTATTAGCTCAGTCCCTTATGTGAAATCTAACAGACGGTCAGAAGATTCTTTGAGGATGGAAATAGCCCCCTTATGTACTTGGCCCAAATACAGCTGCGTAAGTTATACATATGATATGTCCGACCCTAATTATGCATTATAGAATTACTAGTTGTAGCATCACGTGGCTCAGTTTTATGTGTCCACAGGTATTCTGCTATACACTGTGTTTCAAATTATTATGCAAAAATTGTTTAGGAGTAGTGTTGAGCGATACGATACCGCAAGTATCGGGTATCGGCCGATATTAGCTCTATCGGCCTTTCGATACTTTGTTTCGATATTTTCCATATATCGTATACCGGAATCGGAAGTTCCCATAATTCTTTGAGAGGCAATGTGATTTTAGTCAGCCAATGAGGAATCCTAAGAAGTGTGGGCACATCCTGTACTGCTGCGGTCATGTTAACTAATGGCATGGCTGTGATTGGATGCTGAAATGGTGTCAGAATGCACTATAAAAGGCGCCGCCGCCATTTTAGCGTCACTGTGCTGTGAATTCAGTTAGAGACAGAACGCTGCTGTGCTGACTCTGAGGGACAGTTAGAGATTGCGATTTAGTGTAGTGTGCTTTAGGCAGGCTAGCACCAACCGCTGTGTAAAGCTTCCTTTTGCCTGCAGAGTTGTTTTAACAGCTCTGCAAGGTGTGTGTGAGTGCAGGTGACGCTGCAGTTTGCTCTGAATGCAACGCTGTCTGTAGGCATCTGCACGTGTCACTCACAGACTCTTTTTTTTTTCTTCAGTGTAATTCTTGCTGCTCCATGCAATTTAAATTTTAGTGTGACGCGCTTCCATCCGTATCCAATACATTGGTTGCAAACACTATAGAAGTAGACAAAGGAGTAGCCTTTCACAGATTGTGAACAGTTGTGTTTCAGTGTTCACTTCAGTCTGTGTTTTTTATTTTTTGAGTGCACATCACGCTCCAGTTACTTGTTCAAGCACTGCTGCTTGTACTCTGCTGAGCGTGTCTCAGTGCCTCATCCTTTTCATTTCTCTCCAATTGGTTCTGCTCCATTCCATTTAAAATGAATATAATCTATTAGTGTGACGCGCTTCCATCCGTATCCAATACATTGGTTGCAAACACTATAGAAGTAGACAAAGGAGTAGCCTTTCACAGATTGTGAACAGTTGTGTTTCAGTGTTCACTTCAGTCTGTGTTTTTTATTTTTTGAGTGCACATCACGCTCCAGTTACTTGTTCAAGCACTGCTGCTTGTACTCTGCTGAGCGTGTCTCAGTGCCTCATCCTTTTCATTTCTCTCCAATTGGTTCTGCTCCATTCCATTTAAAATAAATATAATCTATTAGTGTGACGCGCTTCCATCCGTATCCAATACATTGGTTGCAAACACTATAGAAGTAGACAAAGGAGTAGCCTTTCACAGATTGTGAACAGTTGTGTTTCAGTGTTCACTTCAGTCTGTGTTTTTTATTTTTTGAGTGCACATCACGCTCCAGTTACTTGTTCAAGCACTGCTGCTTGTACTCTGCTGAGCGTGTCTCAGTGCCTCATCCTTTTCATTTCTCTCCAATTGGTTCTGCTCCATTCCATTTAAAATAAATATAATCTATTAGTGTGACGCGCTTCCATCCGTATCCAATACATTGGTTGCAAACACTATAGAAGTAGACAAAGGAGTAGCCTTTCACAGATTGTGAACAGTTGTGTTTCAGTGTTCATTTCAGTCTCTGCGTAATAACCACACTTAGGCCTTATAACTTTTCTGACTTTCTTTATCAATCTACCAAGATGAAGAAGTCAGTGAGTAAGGCACGTGGTCGTGGCCGTGGAGTTTCAGCAGGAGAGGACGTGGGGATTCTGTGGCTGCTGCCGCCCTCAGTGACACAGCATCCACCATTTATCCTCGTGAGCGTTCCTTTATGCGCACTTTGGTAGGAGCTCGGCGTGCCCCCTGCTGCGGGAAGAACAAATTGAAGCCGTTGTTGGTTGGATGGCAGCCAATGCATCGACTTCAATTCCTTCCACCTCCTCTCAGGAACACAACACTGTTGAGCAACCATCTGTCTGTTCACCGCCTGTCAAATTGGCCAGGCAGTCAGAGAGTTCTGTACAGGAGCCAGCTGAGTCTCTGCTTCTGTTCTCAGAATCTGTTGGCTCGCAAACACGGGCACAGGCAAGCAGCATTCTGCAATTTGAAGAAGAGGGAGTATGAAGTGATGCGCAACAGCTGTGTCTCTCTCAATCTGAAGAGGCGGGTGAGCCAGTGCCAATGGACAGCTGTTATGTTTCGGTAGCTGAGGAGTGCAGGTAAAAAAGGCAATACACCAGAGCAGTTGGAATCTATGAGATTGCAGTACCCTGACTAACCACCACAACTAGAGGCAGCCGTGGAGCGTTCCTACGTTGGTCCTAGATGCTTCGTCACAGCCTGAGAAACTAACTACACCTAAAGATAGAAATAGGAAAGCTATCTGCCCCAGAGCAGAACCCCAAAGATAATAGAAAGCCCCCAAACAAGTAATGGCGGTTAGACAAGAAGAAATACTGACACAGAAAGAAAATAGTATGAGCAAACGCTGGGGCCCAAACTAACTAAATAGAAAAGGATAGGAAGGGTACTTACTGCAATCCCAGAAAACCCTGAAAAGCACCAACTCTACTAATTTCAAAATCACCTGAGATCACACGACCTCTACCACCTAAATTAGTTCTCTGGTGTAACAAAATCAAAACAGCAGCCACTGAAAAAACTGGAAAAAGCAAAAGTACAAACATCAGTGGCTGAACTAAACTGAGAGGGCAAAAGCCCCGAAGGGGACCCAGAAGGCCCCAAAGAAGTGCAGGACAAAATGCAAAAATATAGTACAAAAACAAAAAGAAGAAAATGTCTTATCTGTTAGCAGGAGATGCAGACACGACACAGTAGGCTACAAGGGAAACAGGAATGAAGGATTCAGACCAGAACAATTGATCACTGGCAACCCTGATGGGAAGGTGACTCCCTTATATAAGACCAGTCAGTAACACCTGATTCCCAGTTCTCACAATCTTCACTGAACAGACCAGTACCGCTTGTAACCACCAGAGGGAGTCTCTGCTCAGAACTCATCTCAAACCCATTCACAACAGTACCCCCCCTTGAGGAGGGGTCACCGAACCCTCATTTGAGCAACCAGGTCGGTCAGGATGAGTTCTATGATACGCACGGATGAGTCTCCTAGCATGGATGTCCGAAGCAAACACCCAAGAATTGTCTTCCTGACCATAACCTCTCCACTTAACCAAATACTGGAGTTTCCGTCTAGAAAAACGAGAATCTAATATTTTCTCAACCACATACTCCAGATTGCCCTCAACCAAAACAGGGTCAGGAGGCACAGCAGCAGGAACCACTGGCTCAACAAACCTCTTCAACAAGGACTTGTGGAACACG
>JARQOD010000005.1:97832142-97893670 GCA_033576555.1 Oophaga sylvatica | reverse complement strand
GGTGCGGACATGAAATTGATGTAACCTGTGCCACAAAGGCCCAAGAGGTAAGGGGACAATGATGACTCTATGGGATTATGCAGTACTATGAGCTACTGGACTGCAAGAGGCACATATGCTGTTCTTGCAAAGGGGCTCTCTTCTCTATCTGCCGGCCCTTTATAACAAACATCTCAGAATAAAATAGTTTCTTTGCAATAAAGCAAAATCTTGATTTAGAGGGAGTCGTATCAGTAGTTTGCAAGCAGGTTGCAAGATGCAGTGACACAAGGAAGGCAGAGCAAGGGTTAACAATATAATTAACAATAAAGGTACTTCTCACAGGGAGATGAACAGTTAAACTGGGGATATATAAAAGAGAATGGTAAAATTAGCAACAGTTTACTCAGTAAACTTATCCGATAATAATAATCAGATGGGGTTGTAGTCCCAATAGAGGCCGGCGTGGTGTCTTCTGATGGGGATCCTCAGCTCCCGGTCCAGCTTCTGGTGGCAACGGGCGGTCTCTGGTCTCACCTGTTGAGCCACTAGTCCATAAACTCATGCAGCCAAATTCACAAGTGCTGCCGAAGCCCCAGTATCAAGTGAGGTGTGAGGTCTCTGGTACCTGGTCAGTAAGGGGGAATACAGCGCCGGGTCCTGTACGCAGCCTACGCCTTTATGCACAAGCCGGCCTTAAACTTCACAGAGCCTGTATCTGCTCACAGTCCCGATGCCGTGCTCAACGGATATCAGCTACAGTCCACCACGCTTCTGCTCCCTGACAGCCGAAGCCCGCTGCGCACGCACACACCTGCCTCTGTCTCCGCCAAGAGAAACTAACTGAAACTGTGTGCGCTTTTCCTTTTGACACGCCCCTTCTTCCTGGGTCATTTGGTCCATCTGGTCCCCTATTCCTTCCCCTAGGCAACAAGGGACACAGCCTCAACAGTTCCGGACCCGGCTCAGTACAGGTACCCGCAGCCCGATCTTCCTCCTTACAAGTTTATACTCCATAAAACTGATGATATCACTAGATTACTGTCTTGTAAACTGTTAACGTATCCTGTGGTGATTTTCATATTAATTTCATAAGCTAAACATGGAAGTTTTAACTCACCTTTTTGCCACAAATCAAAATGTCTGGGGTGTTTCCTACATGTGAAGTGCGCTGGGCATTCTGCACTGAATGCTCAACAATTTGTTTCTCTGCTTCGAGTAATGGTTATAGCGGTCACCTGGAAAGACACTAGAGCTGCCACTTAGAGCTGAATGGAGATCTTGTGGTGTGTTTGGTGCAAAGAGAGAAAAACATTTCATAGTTAGAAAACACTCCTAAAAAACTCTTTGAATCGTGGCCTAAAATTGATTAAGACTAGTGATTGACGAACCGGAATAGTAAAGTTTGGGGTCCGTGCCAAACACCTACTATTCAGGCACGCACCCCGAACATGGACTTCTTCAGGAAGGCAGTGTTACTGTTTGGGTTTGGCACCCCGAACATTGGATGTTTCCTGTGCTGTCATCTGCATGACAGCACAAAAAATACTAGCAGCTCTGATCGGCGTTAAGATTATTACTGCCGGTCAGAGAGCCAGAAGCTGTGACTGGGGGTAAAAAGGTTACCTTAGTTAACAGAGGTGTCTGCTAATGAGAGAGTACTACTCCCACCATGCCTGCTGCCACTAATGACAGCGAAGAAAGAATTGGCTGATGGAGTATTTATCAGCTGACACATTGTTTATAAATAACTACATTTTAAAAAAAATGACATGGGGTTTTTCTATTTTTGATAACCTGCATGGCAAAAACTGACAGCTGCGGGCTGCAACCCCAAGCTGTCAGCTTTATCATGGCTGGTTATCAAGAAAAGAGTGGTCCACAAGCCTTTTTTTACATTATTTTAATAAATAATTTTGAAAAAAATCGGAGTAGGGTCCCCCTCATTTTTGACAATCAGCCAAGCTTAAGCCGAGAGCTGGGAGCTGGGTTGCAGCCCGCAGCTGTCAGTTTTTCCTGCTCGGATATCAAGAATAGAAGAGACCCCAAGTCTTTTTTTCGATTTATTTATTTATATAAATATCTGTCTATTTTGAGGTCTGTTAACACATAATGAGATGAACTACAAAAGTTAGGGTCCATCCTGATTGGGTACACCTTGTTGTGGTAGAATGGCTTTTACGCTTTAGTGATCAAAATATTGTCAACTAAGTCCCTTATGTTATTTACATGTACTATTACTATTAATTTATTTACTTACTGAAAGGTATTCGCTCATTTTGTTTTTATCCTTTTTCTTGCCTGCTAAATGGCCACAGTATGAGTGTGCACCTGTACAATACACTTATACTAACATGTGTTCCAGCTCATTTCTTTGGTTTTAATTTGTATTGGAGTGAGGCTTTATAGTTTATGCCTCCAGTGAAAAATATGTGGCAGAGGGACTTCTGCACCTCCTGCATTTAACACTTTTTTTGTATTAATATACTAGCTTGGCCCGTGCAAATTTTTCACACATTGGTCATCGGGGACAAATGTAAATGTATTTCATGAGATGCTGAACACAGACAGGTATTTATATATGTAGATTGGTAATACAATAAATTTGTTTGATAAGTAGAGGCCAAAAAATGTCTTCCGGTTGAGGTGCCACCTGCAGGTCATTGTTTCTTTCTGCAGGTTTCTGAAAATAAATGTTTAAACTGTATTTAGTGATAAAATGAATGTGAATGTGTGATTTGTTTGGTTCTTTTGTTGCTGAGGGGGGCAAGTTTACCTTTCAAGTGGTGTATCATTTGTGTGTGTGGTGCGAAGTAATCAGCGAAAAAGCAGTGCATGTTTACAAATATGTTTGCAAATGTGACTCACCATTTGTGTATGTGTGGGGCGAAGTAATCACTGAAAAAGCAGTGCATGTATACAAATGTGTTTGCATATGTAACTCACCTGCAGTGAAGTGTGCAATCCTCCAATGTGCCTGAAATAGGCTGGGCAAGCACTTGGGCAAGCTTGAAAGACCCCAAGGCAAATGTTTGGATCAGTTTGTGATGTCTGTAAGCAGCTTTGTGGTAGTGTGCTTTTGGGTAATGTGCTGCCACCTGCAGGTCTTTTGACCTTTCAAATGGTGTATCATTTGTTTGTGTGGGTGGAGTATGAATGGAGCAAGTGTGCAATTCAATAGGCAGTGCATGTTTACAAATGTGTTTGCATATGTGACTCACCTGCAGTGAAGTGTGCAATCCTCCAATTTGGCTGAAATAGGCTGGTCAAGCAGTTTGGCAAGCTGGAAAGCCCCCAAGGCAAATGTTTGTATTTGTTTGTGATGTCTGCAAGCAGCTTTGTGGTAGTGTGCTTTGGGGTACTGTGGTGCCACCTGCAGGTCATTTTTCCTTACTGCAGGTTTATGAAAATGAATGTTTAAACTGTATTTTGTGATCAAATCATGGATGTGTGGTTTGTTTGACTATTTTTTTTGCTGAAGGGGGCAAGTTTACCTTTCAAATGGTGTATCATTTGTATGTATGGGGGCAGTATGAACGGAGATACAAAGTAATCACCGAAAAACAGTGTTTAGAAATAATAGACTAGATACTTGCTGGAAGCTGCAGTGAGCTTCCATTATTTAAAGAAATATTAAAATGCAAGTATCATTTTAATCATATAATAAAAATTGTTTCACTCTCATCCTGCTCTAATTTTATTCATAGCATGTAACAGATTCTATCACAAAACAAGGCTACAATTAAGCCCGGTTTAGAAAGACCGATGAAAACACAAGAGAAGAGAATTCACTTTTGGCCTCTTGCCAATAAAGCAAAACTCCTTATTTAAACAAAGCTAGTATCTAATCTTTATTACAGAGCGTTTTTTTCAATAAATGCGTCCGGACCGTAACGTCAAGTATAATAGTACATTTTATGTTGCCAGGTTCTGTTTATCTAGAAAAGGCTACACAATTGCATCAATATTTTGTCTCTATAAAAAAAAAAATATATATATATATATATATAAAATAACAACAAAAGAAAATCTTGAAATTCTTTTATTGCCAAGATGAAACTGGCAGGAAGCTTGCTATTCTTCAGTGTGTAGATTAACAGTCATGTATGACTTAACGTACAAGCTAATTTGTAAATAAAGTATCCTGCGGTATTTTTTTACAAATGCATCTGGTAAAAACAGTTTACTGAAAATCTTAACTATCCATTGTCTGTGCAGAATACTGCATATTACTGATAACCAGCAGCATAATAAGTATTCATTCTGAAGTTCATTTTTCACAAACGTGTTTTTGTATGTTTTCCACTGACAGAACACTTACCAATTATAGCCTATGGGCCATTCACATGTCTGTGTTATTCCACATCCCAAGTGCCCACCCAAAAAAACAGAAAAAGGAGACATGTTTGTTTTTTATGCCAATCACGGATCATAATCACACATTCAAGTCCATGGCTCTGTAGAACTCGGGCAGAATACTGATAGCATCTTAGTTGTATCCTACAGCTATCCATTTTTCAATGATTGATTGCTAGAAGTTTGAGAAACTTGAGAAAAATTCATACAAGAAAAACTGCTTAAACAATGATGGAAAAAAACAGACCCACTGACTAAAGAGTGCTGAAAATATGATCCAGCACACTGATAAAAAATTGTCCGTTTTTCTTTTCTACGAGAAATAAATGGAGATCTGTTTATTAGTTACAGCGAGAGCCAAGGCTAGAGACCTCACACCACTGGGTCCTTGATATTTATAAGGTGTGTTCCCTCTGCCCAGCCATCAGTAATCGAATTCTTGTGCATATTGTGCATATGGATAAAACTGTCAATCAGACTGGAGGATGGAGTTAGCTCACAGCTTATGAATATGTACCTCTATATCTAGACTGCCAGGTATGGACATTTTTACATATGGGTTGGAGGTTGGAGACATTGCTGCACCACCATATAGGTAATAAAGAGTTACGTGGCATTAATTCATGTCAGTGTGAGGTTTATATTACACATATCATCTCTTGCAAAATTAATCACTCCCTTAGATTTTTACTTATTTTGTTATATTACAACCTGTGTTTAAATATTTTTGTAATTCAATTTGTATGTGATGTATCAGCACTAAGTAGTCTAAGTTGGTGAAGTGAAGTGAGAAAAATATAGACATGCATTTAATTTATGGGATCAAATAACTAAAGTTGGCATGTGCATAGGTATTCGCCCATTTTGCTGTGAAGCCCTAAGCATTTTTGGTGCAAATAATTACCTTCATAAGTCACATGCCTAATGATAGGAAGTCAACCTGTGTGCAAGCTGCGTCACTTGGTCTGTCTGTATATACACATCTTTTCTGAGAGGCCACAGAGACAGCAACAACATAAAGCAAGAAGCACCACAAACTAAAGACCATGAAGACAAAGGAGATCTCCAAACAAGTCAGGGTCAAAGTTGCTGAACAGTACCAATCAGGGTGGGGTTATAAAAAAAAATCCCAATTTCTGAGGATCCCCCGAAGCACCATCAAATCCATTATCATCAAGTGGAAAGAATATGGTACCACAACTAACCTGCCAAGACAAGGTCACCCACCAAAAACACCTCAGCCGAGGCAAAGAGGGCATTAATGAGGAGATGCAGAACATAGATCAAAAGTAACCCTGAAAGAGCTGCAGAGTTCCCAAGCAGAAACTAGAGTATCTGTACATACAAGCATAATAAACCATACACTTCATAAAGGTTGCCTTTATGGAAAAATGGGCAGGAAAAAACCTTTATTTACACACAAAAATTGTAAGGCTCATTTTAATTTTGCCAAAAGACATGTGGAGACTCTCCAAATTTATGGAGAAAAGTGCTGTGGTCAGATGAGACCAAAATTGAACTTTTTGGCTGCCAAGGTAAACGCTATGTCTTGTGCCAAACCAACATAGTTCATCACCCCAAGAACACCATCCCCACAGTGAAACATGGTGGTGGCAGCATCATGCTGTGAGGATTTTTTTGGCAACAGGGTCAGGGAAAATAGTCAGTCAAAGGGAAGATGGATGTTGTGAAATACAGGGATATTCTTGAACAAAACCTGTTTCAATCTGTCAGTGATTTGAGACTGGGACTGAGGTTCACCTTCTAAGAAGACAATGACCCATAGAATACTGTTAAAGCATCGCTTGAGTGGTTTAATCCAAGTGAGAAATTGTGCTAAGACTTGAAGATTACTGTTCAACTGATAACACCATTTTACTTAAAAGAGCTGGAGCAGTTTTGCCTTGAGGAATGGGTAAAAATCCCAGTGGCAAGAAGTGGAAATCTCACAGAAACTTATCCAAAGTGACTTGCAGTTGTAATTGCTGTGAAAAGAGGCTCTACAAAGTACTTACTCTAGGGGGTGAATAGATGTGCATACTGAAGTTTTCAGTTATTTTCAGCTATTTGTCCTATTTGTTGTTTGCTTGACAGTAAAAAAAAATCTAATATTTACAGTTGCAGTCATGTTCTTTACATGAAAAATGCAAAGGGGGTGAATACTTTGGCAAGCAACTGTAGAGAGTGAAAATCTTTTTAGCTGATGTCCGGTTTGGCAGGGAACCTTTAGAAGTTCTATTTCATACTATTTTACCTAAGAATTCCCTGATATGTTTTTAAAGATGGCTTGTAAATCAAGAACACCTCCTGTACCGACACAATATTAGTCCCATTTTTCAAAGGAACAATGCAAACAAAATACCCTTAAACTGTTGCTCTCATTATTACATCAAGAATATACTCCAGCTCGAAAGTCAACTTCAAAAATAGTCCTGGACCAAAGCACTCATGACCAAAATTGAAGTGGAACATTTTTATGCCAACCCTGCATCATTTCACCCTCATGCATCATTTCACCACATTTCTTTAGTTGAGAAAACAATGGCAATCATAGAGTCATAGAATATTAGAGTTTAAAGGGACCTGAAGGGTCATGGTGTCCAACCCCCTGCTAAATGCAAGATTCACTAAACCATCTCAGACAGATGTCTGTCCAGCCTCTGTTTGAAGAGTTCCATTGAAGGAGAACTCACCACCTCTCATGGCAGCCTGTTCTCAGTTAATTGATCATTCTCACTGTCAAAAAGTTTTTTCTAATATTTAATATATATCTTCTCCCTTGCAGTTTCATTCCAAGTCTCCTCTCAGTCTTCTTTTTTGCAAACTAAACATTCCCAGATTCTTTAACCGTTCCTCATAGGACACACTTTTCAGTCCGCTTACCATCCTGGTAGCTCTTCTCTGAACTTGCTCTAGTTTTTCAATGTCTTTTTTAAATTGTGGTGCCCAGAACTGGACACAGTATTCAAATGTGGCCTGACCAAGGAGGAGTAGAGGGGGATTTTTACTGCACTTGATCTGGACTCTATGCTTCCCTTAATACATCCTAGAACTGTGTTTGCCTTTTTGCTGCTGGTTGATTCATGTACAGTCTGTGATCTATTAGTATACCCAATTCTTTTTCACATGTGCTGTTGCTTAGTTCTATTTATCCCATTCTATAGATGTATTTTTGTTTTACTTGCCCAGATGTAGAATCTTTCATTTCTCCCTGATAAATATTATTCTTTTAGTTGCTGCCCATTGTTGAAGCTTATCTAGATCCTTCTGAATCCATTTTCTGTCTTCTCTAGCGTTAGCTATCCCTCCTAGCTTAGCATCATCTGCAAATTTGATTAGTTTACCTTCAGTTCCCTTATCTAGATCATTTATAAAAATGTTGAATAACACTGGGCCAGGACAGAGCATTGTGGTATCCCACTTGAAACACTCTTCCAATTGGGTATGCAACCATTTATTACCAACCACTTTTTGAGTACAATCACTTAGCCAGTTATGAATTCACCTAACTGTAGCCTTGTCAATCCCATACGTGGTCATTTTTTCAAAATTATAGTATGAGATACTTAATCAAATGCTTTTCTGAAGCTGAGATATACTATATCTACCGCATTTCCCTGATCCACCCAGTCAATGATTCCATCATAGAAGGATATTAGATTGGTCTGGAATGACTTGTACTCTACAAACCCATGCTGACTCTAGTTAGTTACTGTATTCTTATCTTTGCTGTCTGGTGAAATCCCCATTAGATATGTGCTCCACTATTGCCAATGCCATCCAGTGTACATCTTGCCACATGTATGCAGTCCTTGAACAGCCGGTCGAGGGTGCATACTGCTGTGTGAGATGTGAGCACGTTGTGCATTTGGAAGCCCAAATCTTGGATCTAAATGTGCAGCTGGCAACACTGAGATCCATAGACAATATGGAAAGGAGTCTTCTGCTCACTGAGCAGACGCTCAATGGGATAGATGAGGGGGGGATGCTAGGGTGGAGCTGCAGGACACTGAAGTAGGAAGCTGGGTGACAGTTAGAAAGCGGGGTAGAGGGAAGAGCGCCAGGGAGGCTAGTCCTGATCTGGCACACCCCCAATAAGTTTGCAAAGTTGGCAGATGAGGGGGTTGTCAGTACAGGGGTAGCACTGCTGCAGCCAGGCATGTCCTCTGAAAGCCGGGGGAGTGTCTGCTCCAGTAAGGGGGGAATTAGGAGAGCAGGCAGGCCAGACAGGTGCTGGTAGTGGGGACTCAATTATTAGGGAACAGATAGGGCAATATGTCACAAAGACAGGGATCGTCGAAAAGTGTGCTGCCTACCTGGCGCTCGAGTCCGACACATCGCTGATCGGGTTGACAGATTACTGGGAGGGGCTGGTGAGGACCCAGTGGTCATGGTGCACATTGGCACAAATGACAAAGTTAGAGGCAGGTGGAAGGTCCTTAAAGATGATTTCAGGGAATTAGGCTGCAAGCTTAAAGCAAGGACCTCCAACGTGGTATTTTCTGAAATACTGCCGGTACCACGTGCCACACCAGAGAGGCAACGTGAGATTAGGGAGGTTAATAAGTGGCTCAAGAATTGGTGTAGGAAGGAGGGGTTTGGGTTCCTGGAGAACTGGGCCGACTTCTCAGTTGGCTACAGGTTCTATGCTAGGGACGGGCTGCACCTCAATGGGGAGGGTGCAGCTGTGCTGGGGGAGAAAATGGCTAGAAGGTTGGAGGAGTCTTTAAACTAGGACTGGGGGGAGGGTATTCATTTTATAGGAGGGGAAGGCAGTACAGATAGAGACCTGGGCACAAATAATGAAATTGGGGGTGGGGTGGCATGGGGGGTGGGGTTAGAACAGTTAATAATTTAAGAAAGAATAGAGGTTCAGAGAGATACATAAAGTGCATGTATACTAATGCTAGAAGCCTCACCAACAAAATGGCGGAATTAGAATTAATTTTGTTGGAACATAATTATGACATGGTGGGGATATCTGAGACTTGGCTGGATGAGAGCCACGACTGGGCGGTTAATTTACAGGGCTATAGTCTGTTTAGAAATGACCGTAAAAATAAGCGAGGTGGGGGTGTGTGTTTATATGTAAAATCATCCTTAAAACCCATCCTGCGTGATATCTGTGAATCTAATGAAGATGTAGAGTCTCTGTGGGTGGAGATTAGGGGAGGGGGGAAAAATAATAAATTATTGATAGGGGTTTGTTATAAGTCTCCTAAAATAATGGAAGCAACAGAGAATATCCTCGTAAAGCAAATAGATGAAGCAGCAACTCAAGGAGAAGTCATTATTATGGGGGACTTCAACTACCCTGAAATACATTGGGGAACAGAAACCTGCAGTTCCAGCAAAGGTAATAAGTTTTTGGCAACTATGAGAGACAATTACCTTTCACAACTAGTTCAGGACCCAACAAGAGGGGGGGCACTGCTAGACCTAATATTATCCAACAGGCCAGACCGCATATCAAATATAAGGGTTGGGGGTCACTTGGGTAATAGTGATCACAAAATAATAAGCTTTCATGTATCCTTTAATAAGATGTGTAGTCGAGGGTTACAAGGACACTAAACTTCAGGAAGGCAAATTTCCAACGGATGAGAGATGATCTTGGTGCAATAAACTGGAACGATATCCTGAGACATAAAAATACACAAAGAAAATGGGAGACGTTTATTAGTATCCTGAATAGGACCTGTGCACAGTATATACCCTATGGGAATAAACATGCTAGAATTAGGAGGAAACCACTATGGCTAAATAGAGCTGTAAGGGGCGCAATAAGGGACAAAAAGAAAGCGTTTAGGGAATTAAAGCAAGTAGGTAGTGAAGAGGCATTAAATAAATACAGAAGACTGAATAAATTCTGTAAAAAGCAAATCAAGACAGCAAAGATTGAGGCAGAGAGACTCATTGCCAGAGAAAGTAAAAATAATCCCAAAATATTCTTTAACAACATAAATAGCAAGAAACTAAAAAATGATAGTGTTGGTCCCCTTAAAAATAGTCTGGGTGAAATGGTGGATGAGGATGAGGAAAAAGCCAATATGCTAAAAGACTTTTTTTCAACTGTATTTACACAAGAAAATCCCATGACAGATAACATGATCAGAGATAAAAAAAATTCTCCATTAAATGTCACATGCTTAACCCAGCAGGAAGTACGGCGGCGTCTAAAAATCACTAAAGTTGACAAATCCCCGGGCCCGGATGGGATACACCCCCGAGTACTGCAGGAATTAAGTACAGTTATAGATAGACCTTTATTTTTAATCTTTAAAGATTCCATAATAACGGGGTCTGTACCACAGGACTGGCGTATAGCAAATGTGGTGCCAATATTCAAAAAGGGGGCAAAAACTGAACCTGGAAATTATAGGCCAGTGAGCTTAACATCTACTGTGTGTAAAATCCTGGAGGGTTTTTTAAGGGATACTATATTGGAGTATCTGAAGCTGAATAACCTCATGACACAGTATCAGCATGGGTTTACGAGGGACCGTTCTTGTCAGACTAATCTGATAAGCTTTTATGAAGGGGTAAGTTCAGGACTGGACCAAGGGAATGCAGTGGATGTGGTGTTCATGGACTTCTCAAAAGCTTTTGATACAGTGCCACACAAAAGGTTGATACATAAAATGATAACAATGGGGATAGGGGAAAATATGTGTAAGTGGGTTAAGAACTGGCTCATGGATAGGAAACAAAGGGTGGTTATTAATGGAGCACACTCGGACTGGGTCACGGTTAGCAGTGGGGTACCACAGGGGTCAGTATTGGGGCCGCTTCTCTTTAACATATTTATTAATGACCTTGTAGGAGGCATACAGAGTAGTATTTCAATATTTGCAGATGACACTAAACTCTGCAGGGTAATCAATACAGAGGAGGATAATTTTATATTACAGGAGGATTTATGTAAACTAGAAGCTTGGGCTGATAAATGGCAAATGAGCTTTAATGGGGATAAATGTAAGGTCATGCACTTAGGTAGAACAAATAAGATGTATAATTATGTGCTTAATTGTAAAACACTGGGCAAAACTGTCACTGAAAAAGACTTGGGTGTATGGGTGGACGACAAACTCACATTTAGTGGCCAATGTCAGGCAGCTGCTGCCAAGGCAAATAAAATAATGGGATGCATTAGACGAGGCATAGATGCTCATGAGGAGAACATAATTTTACCTCTATACAAGTCACTGGTGCGACCACACTTAGAATACTGTGTGCAGTTCTGGTCTCCGGTGTATAAGAAAGACATAGCTGAACTGGAGCGGGTGCAGAGAAGAGCGACCAAGGTTATTAGAGAACTGGGGGGTCTGCAATACCAAGACAGGTTATTACACTTGGGTTATTTAGTTTGGAAAAACGAAGGCTTAGGGGTGATCTTATTACAATGTACAAATATATGAGGGGACAGTACAAAGACCTTTCTAATGATCTTTTTACTCTTAGACCTGTGACGGGGACGAGGGGGCATCCTCTACGTCTGGAGGAAAGAAGGTTTAGCCATAATCACAGATGCAGATTCTTTACTGTAAGAGCAGTGAGACTATGGAACTCTCTGCCGTCTAATGTTGTAATGAGTGATTCCTTACTAAAATTTAAGAGGGGACTGGATGCCTTTCTTGAAAAGTATAATATTACAGGCTATATTCACTAGTTTCCTAGATACAGCGTTGATCCAGGGAGCTAGTCTGATTGCCGTATGTGGAGTCGGGAAGGAATTTTTTTCCCCAATGTGAAGCTTACTGTTTGCCACTTGGGTTTTTTTTGCCTTCCTCTGGATCAACATGTTAGGGCAGGTTAGGATAGGATATGGGTTGAACTAGATGGACTTAAAGTCTTCCTTCAACCTTAATAACTATGTTACTATGTAAGTACTTACATACATGCTGTTTAATAATTTGTTCAAATAGCTTTCCTGTTGTAGAAGAAAGGCTCACTGGCCTGTAATTTCCGGGCTCCGTCTTCTTTCCTTTTTTGAAGATATGGACAACATGTGCCTTTCTCCAATCTTCTGGGACTTCTCTTTCTCATCTAGTGGGGTAGTCTTATATATACAGTAAAGGAAACTGTGTCAATGAATCATATCAAGTTCACATTTAGCCTTTTCAATAAAGATGTTTTTTTTTTAATTGCGATGT
The DNA here is from genome assembly GCA_033576555.1 of Oophaga sylvatica. Classification (NCBI taxonomy): domain Eukaryota; kingdom Metazoa; phylum Chordata; class Amphibia; order Anura; family Dendrobatidae; genus Oophaga; species Oophaga sylvatica. Next base: position 97,881,182 of record JARQOD010000005.1, on the reverse strand, counting down.
TACAGAATATATGTACAATATGTATCCTGACTATAAAAAATTCTATTAGGCTGGAGTCATACTATCATATAGCATGATAGTATTGGAGCACAGCTGCGGAGGAGACGAAGAAAGTAATTTCTCCATTTCCTCTACTACCATTGTCGGCGGGAGTTGCGCTGCACTCGGTTGATTTCTGAGAGCAGTGTGATGTCTCACTCGCACCCATAGACTGGTATGGGTGTGAGTGAGCTGAGTCTCACTGGCAATAACAGCATGCTGCGATTGTTCTCTCATGCCGGATCGACTGTAACACTCGGCCGAGTGCTGTGTGATGTTTTATCGAATATTACTAGGCCGTGTTATACGGTGGTGTGACTCCAACCTTACTATTTCTTAGTATATGTGCTGAAAGTGGTACAATAAGTTATGGTATCATTAAATAAGGAACAAAATCAAAAGCACACTGAACAAAAATATAAACGCAACACTTGTTTTTGCTCCCATTTTTCATGTGCTGAACTCAAAGATCTAAGACTTTGTATATACATACAGAGAAAAGACTTTTTCTCTCAAATATTGTTCACAAATTTTTCTAAATCTAAGTTTGTGAGCACTTCTCCTTTGCCGAGATAATCTATCCACCTCACAGATTTGGCATATCCAGATGCTGATCAGACACATGATTATTGCGCAGGAGTGCCTTAGGCTTGCCACAATAAAAAGCCATTCCAAAGTGTGCAGTTTTATCACACAGAACAAAGGCACAGACGTTGCAAGTTTTGAGGGTGTTTTGGCATGCTGACTGCAGGAAATTGGTGATCAATATTTGTGTACATTGAAAAAGTCTTTGATCGTTGAGTTCAGCTCATGAAAAATGAGAGCAAAAACAAAAGTGCAATTATATTTTTGTTTAGTGTAATGTTGGAAGTAAACAGACAGATCTTTGACCATATAGGTTATTTTTGATCAGCCTAGCTTGTCATTTTGTGCATTATCCATAGTCCAAAAAAGCTCCCATTCTCTCTGTTCCTCATTTGTCCCTAGCTAGTGTATATTTAAAAGTAAAACAAAGAAAAGAGCCGGAGCATAAGTTAGTATACATGCAATGTGTAAGACCTGTGGCTATTTTACAGATAAAGCCCAAGAGAAAAACAAAATGAGCATATAAAAACAAAATAAGTAAATAGCAATAACACATGTAAATAACATAGGGTACTTAGTTAACATGAGTTGGATCAATATAGCGTAAAATCCATCGCACCATGACAAGGTTTACCAAAATTGATACATTCTATCTTGTCTAGTATTAAAACATTACCTTGTGTCAACAAAACTCAATGTAGATAAGGGCAGAAAAAGGAGAGACCATCTTTAAGGCAAGCACTCAAAATTGTAGTAAATAATGGTCATCTAGTGGTGGTAGTCCTATATATACAGTAGGTACGGAAAGTATTCAGACCCCTTTAAATTTTTCACTCTTTGTTTCATTGCAGTCATTTGGTAAATTCAAAAAAGTTCATTTTTTTCTCATTAATGTACGCTCTGCACCCCATCTTGACTGAAAAAAACAGAAATGTAGACATTTTTGAAAATTTATTAAAAAAGAAAGACTGAAATATCACATGGTCATAAGTTTTCAGATCCTTTGCTCAGTATTGAGTAGAAGCACCCTTTTGAGCTAGTACAGCCATGAGTCTTCTTGGGAATGATGTAACACACCTGGATTTGGGTAGCCTCTGCCTTTATTCCTTGCAGATCATATCCAGTTCCATCACGTTGGATGGTGAACGTTGGTGGACAGCCATTTTCAGGTCTCCCCAGAGATGATCAATTTGGTTTAGGTCAGTGCTCCGGCTGGGCCAGTCAAGAATGGTCACAGAGTTGTTCTGAAGTCACTCCTTTGTTATTTTAGCTATGTGCTTGGGGTCCTTGTCTTGTTGGAAGGTGAAACTTCGGCCAAGTCTGAAGTCCAGAGCAATCCGGAAGAGGTTTTCATCCAGGATATCTTTGTACTTGGCCGCATTCATGTTTCCTTCAATTGCAACCAGTTGTCCTGTCTCTGCAGCTAAAAAACACCCCCATAGCATGATGCTGCCACCACCATGTATCTCTGTTGCTCTTGTATTGGGCAGGTGATGAGCAGTGCCTGCTGTTCTCCACACATACCGCTTAGAGTTATCACCAAAAAGTTCTATCTTCGTCTCATCAGACCAGAGAATCTTATTTCTCAGTCTGGGAGTCCTTCATGTGTTATTTAGCAAACTCTATGTGGGCTTTCATATGTCTTGCACTGAGGAGAGGCTTCCGTCCCGCCACTCTTCCATAAAGGCCCGACTGGCGGAGGGCTGCAGTGATAGTTGACTTTGTGAACTTTCTCCCATCTCCCTGCGGCATCTGTGCAGCTCAGCCACAGTGATCTTGGGGTTCTTATTTACCTCTCTCACCAAGGATCTTCTCCCATGATTGCTCAGTTTGGCTGGACGGCCAGGTCTAGGAAGACTTCAGGTGGTCCCAAACTTCTTCAATTTAAGGATTATGGAGGCCACTGTGCTCTTAGGAACCTTGAATACTGCAGAAATTCTTTTGTAACCTTGGCCAGATCTGTGCCTTGGTACAATTCTCTGAGCTCTGTGGCCAGTTCCTTTGACCTCATAATTCTCATTTGGTCTGACATGCACTGTGAGCTGTGAGGTCTTATACAGCTGTGGCACCCTATGAGTTCGGATGCCACAGTGGCAAAAGCCTCCCTCACAAGGGTTGATGTCATGCCTGGAAGCAATAAGTGATCCCCTTAACAGGTAACACTGACATACAACACCTTTCCTGACTCCAGACCAGAAGTGGGAGTTCTAAACCTTGCTTCAAGGGAGCTTCCCTATAAGTTCTGGTCTGGAGGCGGGGTTAGTGGGGAGTGAGTGTTAGACAATGAAGGAAGAGGAAGCAAGTGAGGAGAATCTGGGGACCGGAGCTGTGACTGAGCTCAGGGGTGGGATTCAGCCGGTTCTCCCCGGTTCGATGGAACCGGTTGTTCAAAAAGCAGCCGGTTCCCCGAACCGGGGAGAATCAGAGCGGCGATCAGGTACCATGGGCGTAAGTGTGCGCAGTGCACGGAGCTGCTGTCGCACCAGAGGAGCTTCTTCCTTCCTTCCTGGCTGCAGCTGTAGTTTCACTTTCTGCCCTGCAGGCTCTGGTTGTCTCAGCCACACTGGGTCCTAGTGCCCTCTGTGTGCCGACGCTGGACACTTCCTGCTCCTGCCTCAGCCACTACCTGCAAGCTTCATGGTAAGAGGGGATGGAATTTATTAAATTCATTCTGCTCAGGCATGTCATGGTCACTGTGGGGGGAATGTGAGAGGATGGGGTACAGTGAGGGAGGGGTACAGGGCACTGGGGTGAATGTAAGAGGATGGGGTATTGTGGGGGCTAGGGCACTGGGGGGTTACTGTGATAGGATGGGGGTAATGTGGGGGAGGGGTACAGGGCACTGGGGTGAATGTAAGAGGATGGGGTATTGTGGGGGCTGGCACACAGGGGTTGATGTGAGAGGATGGGGTATTGTGAGGGAGGGTGGACAGGTCACTGGGGTTGAATGTAAGAGGATGGGGGTATTGTGGGGTCAGTGGGACAGAGCACTGAGGGGTGCATGTGAGATGATGGGCTGTTGGGGTGTGGGTGAGGGACAGGGGAGGTAAGGGGCTTTTTTTACTTGTGAGCTCCTTAATACTTTAATAATAGATTAATATTTCAGTATTATTATAACAAGGGCATAGACAGGCGGCCGTATAACTCATGCGAGGATCGCACTGCAATCCTCGGACTTGCTGGTACCGCTCCTGACATGAGCACGACTGCCATGTATAATATATGGTATATACAGCGTAGTGTCGCATACACTGCTGTATTATACAATATACAACAGTTCTAATGCTCCATACCTAATATGCAGGATAATGTACAGTGTATATGATGTAACCTGTATAAGATGCGACATTGGCTTGCCCCCCCCTAGTTTTGATCCTGGGTACGCCCATGTCCGGTACTATTTTGCAGCCAGCTTGCAGCGCCGCATCACACCGCCAGCCCCGGCCCCCGCGGACTGATCTCTGCAGTGCGGCGATTGGGTAGCGCCGCGGCCATCTTCTTTAGTCACGAGGCGGAGAGGAGAGAGGTACTGTGTGAGCTGAGCTGTGGCGCTGCCTGGGCCCTGGAGTGGAGCTGGAGGAGTGTGTCTGTGTGGACTGAGGTGGTCTGACCGGCGTCTATCTATGATAGATAGACGCCGGTCAGAGTAGTAAGGCCTCCATGGAAGAGCAGTTCTTCTAGCCCCCTGCGTTGTCTTCTTCTCTGGAGAGCTTGAGGACTATGCTCAGAGCTGTCTGTAGGGCACAGCTGTAGAAAGCCCCCCAGCTGGAGACAGACCACCAGCTCCCAGATCCTGGTGCCTTTTTAGACATTATTACCGAGAAGCTTGCAATCCACTTGTATGTACCCAGGTGTATAGAATCACATTTACATCCTGCGGCTTTTTATACGGTCTACTTTATAAAGATTACAGTAATACCTATATCGTACCTTAGTTACTGTACATGCAGTGGTGGTGGGTGAACTGTAAGTCCCAGCATTGCATATTGGCATCTGATCTATAGAGATTACTGCAGGTAATACAATAAATATGTTCTATTATTACAATCACTAGTATAAGTCCCAGCATCTCCCCATTTGTCTAGATATTAGACACACGTTTATTATTCAGATATTATGTAGTATCGACTTTAGGCTGATCCAAACAATCGTATTTTTGGTCAGAAGAGAAAATGGCAGCACGCACGAGTTGCATCCGATTATGGGATCGCACTCAGCCAGGCAAATCAGTGAGTCCGTGAAAAAAAAATCAGACTGCACTCGGATGACATCTGAGTGCAGTCTGATTTTCACAGCTTTACAGAATGAAGAAAATGGGGAACTTTTTATTTCCACCTTCTCCACATCCGTGAAAATCGGAGCACGCTGTGAGCACACTCTGATCAAACTCCGATCAGAGTGTGATTAGCTTAATTGGAACGATTTTCTCGGATGAGACAAAATACGGTCGTGTGACTCTATCCTTAGAGAAATAAATACATTATTATTATTATTGATGAGCAAATGTGCTTGTTTGTTAGGCAATCCCTGCATGTGTGGCAGGTATCGAACAGCCATGAGTAGTGTTGAGCGATACGATACTGCAAATATCGGGTATCGGCCGATATTAGCTGTATCGGGCTTTCGATTCCGAGTACCGATATTTTCGTCATATCGGATACCGGAATCGGATTTGTCATTGTCACTGTCAGTGTCCGTCGGTCGGGTCTGTGAGTGTCCGTCGGTCGGGTCTGTCAGTGTCCGTCGGTCGGGTCTGTCAGGAGTCAGCGGCACTTACCTGGCAGAAGATCTCCGGCGGTCACGGGCTGGACTGCTTCATGGCCGCCATCATCTTTCCCCGGCGGTCACATGCAGTTTCTCGCGATAACTGCAGTGACTGCTGGGTAATCCCGGCCGTAAAGCAGTCAGTCCGATGACTAGGGTTGAGCATTCCGATACTGCAAATATCGGGTATCGGCCGATATTGGCTGTATCGGAATTCCGATTCCGAGTACCGATATTTTCGTCATATCGGATACCGGAATCGGGATGTCACTGTCACTGTCAGTGTCCGTCTGTCGGGTCTGTCAGGAGTCAGCGGCACTTACCTGGCAGAAGATCTCCGGCGGTCACGTCCTGGACTGCTTCATGGCCGCCATCCTCTTCTCCCCGGCGGTCACATGCAGTTTCTCGCAATAACTGCAGTGACTGCTGGGTAATCCCGGCCGTAAAGCAGTCAGTCCGATGACGTCACCGCCGGGGAAGCAGGTAATCAGCTGTGCTGCGTTGCAATGACAGGCTCTGCCTGTCATTGCGATGTAGCAGAGCTGGATCGTCGTGGGACTGTCGTTATGGACTGCGTCGGAACAGGTGGTATACTGTTGGTTTGTTTTTTTATTTTTTTACAGGAGATCGATGGCGTCGCAGGAATGAGAGAGTAATAAAAAAAATGAAAACTGTGTTGTCTCTTTTATTTCATTAAAAGACTTTTTTCTTGCTGTGTCTTTTTTTTACACATTTAAAAACTTTGGGATTAATAATGGATCGGTGTCTTATTGACGCCTATCCATTATTAACCGGGCTTATTGTCACCATGCAATCAACGGTGACATTAACCCCTTATTACCCCACTTGCCACCGCTACAGGGCAGTGGGAAGAGCCGGGTAAAGTGCCACAATTGGCACATCTTTTGATGCGCCAAATGTGGGGCTGCTGTAGCCTGGTATTATCAGGCTGTTGAGGGCCAAAATCCATGGGCCTTGACAGTCTTTTAATACCAGGCCGCAGCAGTCTGCATTTTACTTGGCTGGTTAACAAAAATAGGGGGACCCCTACGCCGTTTTTTTTTCGAGGGGATCCCCTATTTTTGTTAACCAGCCAAGCTAAGCAGACTGCTGTGGCCTGGTATTATCAGGCTTGCAAGGTCCATGGATATTGGATCCTTACCAGCCTGAAAAACCAGGCCTCGGCGGTCTGCTTCATCTGGCTGGTTAACAAAAATAGGGGGGACCCCACGCCAATTTTTTTCGAGGGGATCCCCTATTTTTGTTAATCAGCCAAGATATGCAGACTGCTGTGGCCTGGTATTATCAGGCTGGCAAGGTCCATGGATCTTGGCTCCTTAACAGCCTGAAAATCCAGGCCTCAGCGGTCTGCTTCATCTGGCTGGTTAACAAAAATAGGGGGACCCCACGCCATTTTTTTTTCGAAGGGAACCCCTATTTTTGTTAATCAGTTCCCTCTGACGTCACTGATGGTGTCCCTGGCTGACCTGAAGTGAAAGTGGAAAGCAATCAATTAAGCTTTCCACTTCCTCTCCTGTCAGCCAGGAGAGGAACTCATTCATTTGGGGGTTTACTGTGAGGCTGCAGCATTAGCTGCGGTCCCTGCAGTAAACATTAACCCTTTCTGAAGGATTACACCGTGGGACCTGACTGTGCATGGGATTGGTAAGAATAATTTTGCATTATTATGTTATTTTTATTACAGGAAATGGTTTTAGCAGGTAAATAAAATATGGTCAAAAACTGTGTGATTATTTCATTAAACTTCTTTTTTATTAAAGTGTGTGTGTTTGATTTTTCTTTCATACAATAGGATTATTAATTGATAGTTGTCTAATTGACAGCTCTCAATTATTAACCTGGCTTAAAGTGACCTTTCAATTGCAAGGTCATTTTAACCCCTTATTAACCCATTCGCCACCGCTACAGGGCAATGGGAATAGACGGGCAAAGTGCCAGAAAGGGCAAATCTATTTAGAGATTTGCCCTTTCTGGGGTGTCTGGGGGCAGATGTTAAGTAGCCGGGGGGGCCAAAAAAAATGGTCCCTCTCTGGGCTATTATTATCTGCCCCCACTCACTGGCTTTGTCTGTCTGGTTGCGAAAATAGGGCGGGAGCCCACGCATTTTTTTTCAGCAATTTTACACCTCATATATATACATGTCATTGAATTTGTGACACATATATATATATATATTTTATATTTATAGTTCATACACTTCTACATAGTATAATAGCCGCTAATTCAATTGCCGGCTTTTGTGAAAATGCAGAACCCGACATGAAATGACACTTGGTGTACATAGGGTTAACCATGTCTTTTCATGTCGTTTGCTATCTGATTTGCACATACAATTACATCAGTCTATGTGTGCAAAATTTCACACCTGTAGGGGTTAATTAAAGGTGTAAATTCGTAGCAAAAAAGTCCGTTTTTTTTACAACGAATTTACACCTTTAATTAACCCCTACAGGTGTGAAATTTTGCACACATAGACTGATGTAATTGTTTGTGCAAATCAGATAGCAAACGACATGAAAAGACATGGTTAACCCTATGTACACCAAGTGTCATTTCATGTCGGGTGCTTCTGTCTTTTCACAGAAGCCGACTTTACCCGGCAATTGAATCAGAGGATATTTTACTATGTAGAAGTGTATAAACTATACATATATGTATATATATATATGTCACAATGACATGTATATATATATGTAGTCTATGTGTGTATATTTAGTGTTTACAAGGAAAGAAAGAGGTTTTTTTAGTTGCGATATTTTGTTCCCATAGACTTACATGGGACTTCCAGTATCGGTATCGGGTATCACCGATATTTTAATGGTATCGGCGATACCATTCCGATTCCGATACTTTTGGATATCGGAAAGTATCGCTCAACTCTACCGATGACGTCACAGCCGGGGAAGCAGGTAATCAGCTGTGCTGCGTTGCGATGACAGGCTCTGCCTGTCATTGCGATGTAGCAGAGCTGGATCGTCGTGGGACTGTCGTTACTATGGACTGCGTCGGACAGGTGGTATACTGTTGGTTTGTTTTTTTTCTTTTTTTACAGGAGATCGATGGCGTCGCAGGAATGAGAGTATAATAAAATTAATGAAAACTGTGTTGTCTCTTTTATTTCATTAAAAGACTTTTTTCTTGCTTTGTCTTTTTTTTATACATTTAATAACTTTGGGATTAATAATGGATCGGTGTCTTATTGACACCTCTCCATTATTAACCGGGCTTATTGTCACCGTGCAATCAACGGTGACATTAACCCCTTATTACCCCACTTGCCACCGCTACAGGGCAGTGGGAAGAGCCGGGTAAAGTGCCACAATTGGCACATCTTTTGATGCGCCAAATGTGGGGCTGCTGTAGCCTGGTATTATCAGGCTGTTGAGGCCAAAATCCATGGGCCTTGACGGTCTTTTAATACCAGGCCGCAGCAGTCTGCATTTTACTTGGCTGGTTAACAAAAATAGGGGGACCCCTACGCCGTTTTTTTTTTCGAGGGGATCCCCTATTTTTGTTAACCAGCCAAGCTAAGCAGACTGCTGTGGCCTGGTATTATCAGGCTGGCAAGGTCCATGGATATTGGATCCTTACCAGCCTGAAAAACCAGGCCTCAGCGGTCTGCTTCATCTGGCTGGTTAACAAAAATAGGGGGGAACCCACGCCAATTTTTTTCGAGGGGATCCCCTATTTTTGTTAATCAGCCAAGATATGCAGACTGCTGTGGCCTGGTATTATCAGGCTGGCAAGGTCCATGGATCTTGGCTCCTTAACAGCCTGAAAATCCAGGCCTCAGCGGTCTGCTTCATCTGGCTGGTTAACAAAAATAGGGGGGACCCCACGCCATTTTTTTTTCGAAGGGAACCCCTATTTTTGTTAATCAGTTCCCTCTGACGTCACTGATGGTGTCCCTGGCTGACCTGAAGTGAAAGTGGAAAGCAATCAATTAAGCTTTCCACTTCCTCTCCTGTCAGCCAGGAGAGGAGCTCATTCATTTGGGGGTTTACTGTGAGGCTGCAGCATTAGCTGCGGTCCCTGCAGTAAACATTAACCCTTTCTGAAGGATTACACCGTGGGACCTGACTGTGCATGGGATAGGTAAGAATAATTTTGCTTTATTATTTTATTTTTATTACAGGAAATGGTTTTAGCAGGTAAATAAAATATGGTCAAAAACTGTGTGATTATTTCATTAAACTTCTTTTTTATTAAAGTGTGTGTTTGATTTTTCTTTCATACAATAGGATTAATAATTGATAGTTGTCTAATTGACAGCTTTCAATTATTAACCTGGCTTAAAGTGACCTTTCAATTGCAAGGTAATTTTAACCCCTTATTAACCCATTCGCCACCGCTACAGGGCAATGGGAATAGACGGGCAAAGTGCCAGAAAGGGCAAATCTAATTAGAGATTTGCCCTTTCTGTGGTGTCTGGGGGCAGATGTTAGTAGCCGGGGGGGGCAAAAATAATGGTCCCTCTCTGGGCTATTATTATCTGCCCCCACTCACTGGCTTTGTCTGTCTGGTTGCGAAAATAGGGCGGGAGCCCACGCATTTTTTTTCAGCAATTTTACACCTCATATATATATATACATGTCATTGAGTTTGTGACACATATATATATATATATATTTATAGTTGATACACTTCTACATAGTATAATAGCCGCTAATTCAATTGACGGCTTTTGTGAAAATGCAGAACCCGACATGAAATGACACTTGGTGTACATAGGGTTAACCATGTCTTTTCATGTCCTTTGCTATCTGATTTGCACAAACAATTACATCAGTCTATGTGTGCAAAATTTCACACCTGTAGGGTTAATTAAAGGTGTAAATTCGTAGCAAAAAGTCCGTTTTTTTTACAACGAATTTACACCTTTAATTAACCCCTACAGGTGTGAAATTTTGCACACATAGACTGATGTAATTGTTTGTGCAAATCAGATTGCAAACGACATGAAAAGACATGGTTAACCCTATGTACACCAAGTGTCATTTCATGTCGGGTGCTTCTGTCTTTTCACAGAAGCCGGCTTTACCCGGCAATTGAATCAGAGGATATTTTACTATGTAGAAGTGTATAAACTATACATATATGTATATATATATGTCACAATGACATGTATATATATATATGTATTCTATGTGTGTATATTTAGTGTTTACAAGGAAATAAAGGTTTTTTTTAGTTGCGATATTTTGTTCCCATAGACTTACATGGGACTTCCGGTATCGGAATCGGATATCGGTGATATTTAGTGATATCGGCGATGCCACATCCGATATTTTTAGATATCGAGCAGTATCGCTCAACACTAGCCATGAGACATGCAACCGCGGGACTGGAACATATTATTCGAGCATGCAGAAGACATTCGGTTAGAACCCGAGCATGCTCAGATAACACCTTATCCGAGTACGTTCACTCATCACTAATTATTGTATATTGTATTTCTGGATAGAAGGTAGAACTGTAAGTCCCAGCTACATAATACTATAGTTTAATCTTCAGTTCAGTATGAGACTAGAAAGAGACTTCTTAATCAGAATGTAGTGCACAGCCTGGCCAGCCGGTCAGTCAAGTGAGACAGCTGCATAGAAATATATATATAGAAATATATGCAGCTGTCACACTCGGTCAGGAGAGCCGCTGGCCAGAATGTGCACTGTTCTGATCTCATTCCAATTTATTGTTTTTCAACTGACTGCGCCCCTACTTGTATATGTTTGAGGAAAAGGTGCGTGTAAATGGGTGTGGCTTTAAAAATGGGCGTGGCTTAAAATGGGTGTGACTTAAAATGGGTGTGGTTTTCCGACGCACAAACACAGAACCTGTTGTTAAAAATTTGAATCCCACCCCTGACTGAGCTCACCCCAGGACTGAGCGCAACAGACCGACACAGGAGTCCGTGGTTGTGTGGGAAATGCATGCCCAGAAACTGAATCCGGAGAACAGGAGATTGCAGGTCTCCTGGTCAAATCTGACTCCCAAAGGCACAGCATGGAGCCTAGAGTCACCACGAGGGAGTGACATCAGGAGAAAGGTTTGAGCAGCCTGCCATACGGGTAGTGTTCCACTTAAAGGACAGACTGAAAGAGAGGGACTTGAAGAGAGCTAAGTCATCAAGAACCTAAACAACAGCGCAGTAGGGAGGCTTCCAACCCCACCTGGCTAGGGGGATTCTGAACTACATCCAGGCTGCCTGGTTCTCCAATATCACCTGTACCAGTGCTCCGGACTGTACCTACAATTAAAAGTAAAGAAACTACGGCCCTTGTGTCCTGCAATCATTCCTGCACCCCAACGTTGATAACCTCTAACAGACTGTTCTGGTAGCCCTGGGGCCCCGCTCCACCTGTGTGGAGCAGAACCATCTAGGCTACATCACTATCGGCCCCAGTGGTCCCTCTAAGCAGCACCGGCCACCTATAGCCGAATATCACAGGTGGCATCACAAACAATCCCCTTCAAACATTCCCTCATCCCTTTTAATTGCACGCCCAAGGGCCATGGACCGGGTCACTGCACCAGTGACCATCCCTTTAAGAGTCGTCAGAACCGGCCCGAGCACCCCACGGCCCTAGCGGTGGCGCATAGACAGGTGTGTACCTTTACAAATCAAATCCTTTCAATTTAATTAAACACAGCTGGGCTCCAATGAAGGAGTAGAACCTTCTCAAGGTAGATCACAAGGACAGCATGTGATGTAAATATGAGTGTCTGAGCAAAGGGTCTGAATACTTCTGACCATGTGATATTTTACTTTTTCTTTTTTAAATAATTTACACAAATTTCTAAAAACATTTCTGTTTTTTTCAGTCAAGATGGGCTACAGAGTGTACATTAATGAGAAAAAAAATGAACCTTTATTAATTTACAAAATGGCTGCAATGAAACAAAGTGTGAAAAATTTAAAACGGTCTGAATACTTTCCATTCCCAATGTATAGTAATGGAAACTGGGTCATAAAGAATCTGGTGTAGATCATACATACAGTAATCTTTTAAATAAAGGTGTTTTTTGTAGAGGTTATAGAATATCCCTCCACCATATGTCCTAACTTTGTAAAGACAACTATTTGATAGTATTTGTGTGGAAAGAGGTATGATAAGTTAGAATATCATAAAATTTGGAAATAAATTAAACGTATTTGACCCTAACTAGACATATTTAAGAGTAGCTTTCGTTGTGCTTACTACCCCCCTTAATTCCTCGTACGAAATGTGCATGTTGCCATAGTAAGAAATACAGTTGTACATACATATATGCATAGAACATGTGGCCAATGACATCATTAGCACCATTTCAGCACACCAAAGGCTTTATTAGTTAGCAAACAAGAACATATTTTTCTTTATTTTTAACAAGTTGCTATGTGAATTGCAGGAAGACAGAAGTCCGCGCTTGTGCAGCAGAAATGACCAGATGTGCTTAGATCATCAAACGATAGCTGATGACACAGCATGAAAAATGGATTTCGGAAAGCAAAATCCTAAAGACTTGGCAGATTCTGCTCAGCTTTCATTCAACAAAATGTAGAACACTAAACTGCTCAAAATTATTCTTTTGGGGTTTTGCCACAATAATGTGAAAAAGCTTAATCTTGAGTGTTTTTCTTCATAACGCTATCTGTTGTATAGAGAGTTTATTTTCCTGAAATGTTATCTACTAGAATCTCTAGTGTTTCATAAAGGGCTGACAATCAGCAGAGATGTTGGGAGTCTTACAGATGGAGGAGCTGCTTAAAGAGCCGAGAGAAATGTGTTAATAGATGCATGCAATCATCTAAGGAATAATATATTAGGAAGAGCAAAAAAAAGCAGAAAAACTTCCTTCCCATTCATTCCTGTGTGGAGAAAGTAAAATACCTTTGGTCTCACGCATACAGCTTCATGAGATCAGAGGCACGCAGGCAGGGGTATGGTTCAGTCTGTGCTCCACAGTTACCCTGAACTGACTATATATTTGCATGTAAAAAAACGGTCCGAGGTACATCCTGAATAGTTGCTCATGTGAGTGTCTTGCGTGTGCCACTCCGTAGGTCATGTGAGTACAATGTGAGTGTGCGATTTTTTTCTCACCTACCATCCATTTGAGATGTGTATGCAATCCGTATGCAATGCATTATTAATCATCTTTTACATACTCTCACTCTCTATGTAACTTAAAGCCAGTTTAAAAACTAATAAAGCAATGTTATACACAGAGATAGATAGATAGATAGATAGATAGATGATAGATAGATAGATAGATAGATAGATAGATAGATAGATAGATAGATAGATAGATAAAAAAGATGAAAAAAAGGAAGCAGCATTCCAATAAATGAGGAACAAAAGTAGACATTATTAGCCCATATGGTGTGGCTAATGTTTCGGCTTTGACCAGCCTTTCTCCAGCCTTTCTCTTTTTTATTATTTATACAAATAGAGATTTGTTTGGAGGGCCTTATACCCAGAAATCATCTATAAGGTGCTGTTCCATTTTTTCTTCTAGATAGACAGACAGATATCCAGGAAAATGGAAGCAGCACTCCAAACTCCAAAAAGTATGAGTTATTTATTGAACCATAATGATGGCGATTAGAGTTGAGCGAAACAGGTCGTTCATTTTCAAAAACCGCCAATTTTCTCCAAAGTAGGGTTTCATGAAACGAAACCCGACCCTGGCGTCCAGTCGGCCGAACGCTCGGCGACCAATTTGAAAAAAAGTCGGGGCGGGTTTCGCCACTTCAAATTCCCCGCCCAAGCCACGTTTATGTGAGCCGCTTTGGCGGGGATTTAGAAGGAGGGCGGCTCAGCCAATGAGCAGCGCGGGATTCAAATCCCCCGCCATTTGCTGAGCAGTCCGCCCGGCTTTGTGTGTGTGCGTGTATGCAGGCATCATCCGATGGGACTACAAGTCCCATCCGGCTATGCCTACTACACTGTCAGTCTGTGTGTGCGTGTATGCAGGCATCGTCCGATGGGACTACAAGTCCCATCCGGCTATGCCTGCTGCACTGTGAGTCTGTGTGTATGTGTTGGCATCACAGCCGTAGAGGCTGCCTGTGGTGTGTGTGTGAATTATATCAGGCTTAGTCCTATGGGACTACAAGTCCCATCCGGCTATGCCTGCTACACTGTCAGTGAGTGACACATTAGCCAATGATGGGACAGTAGTAGTCCCATCATCCGGCTAATGTGTTGAATGTCCAAAAAAAATACATTACATACACAACATACAGAACATATAACACAGAACATACACATAACATACAACACATAACATACAGAACATACATATAACACATAACATACAGTACATACATATAACATACAACACATAACATACAGTACATGCATATAACACATAACATACAGAACATACATAATACAAAATAACATTACAGTACATACATAGCACATAACATACAGAACATGCACATAACACATAACATACATAACATACATATAACATACAACACATAGGCAGAAGGCAGAAGATCTCCGGCGGTCACGTCCTGGACTGCTTGATGGCCGCCATTATCTTCTCCCTGGCGGTCACATGCAGTTTTTCGCGATAACTGCAGTGACTGCAGGGTAATCCCGGCCGTAAACCAGTCCGATGACGTCACCGCCGGGGAAGCAGGTAATCAGCTGTGCTGCGCCGGGATGACAGGCTCTGCCTGTCATTCTGATGTAGCAGAGCTGGATCGTCATGGGACACTCGTTACTATGGACTGCGTTGGACAGGTGGTATACTGCTGTTTTTTTTTTCATTTTTTTACAGGAGATCGATGGCGTCGCAGGATGAGACTGTAATAAAAGTAATGAAAACTGTGTTGTGTTTTTTATTAAATTAAAAAAATTTTTTATGAACATTCACCCGTCCGGGTACATCAACAATTTAACTATTTACATACAGGGACCCTGTCCGGGTTATTTATAATTCTTTGGCAGGGGTGTTCCAGGTACCACCTGGTACTGTTCTGATGCTTGCCAAACATCCGAGACACCAAGGACCACCAGGACCTGATGACGTCGTGTGGCCTGTACAGTCAAGTCGTGACCCGCTATCTGTGTCTGTGTGGCCACCTCTTTCATCTCCCTCCGGGTCTGGAGCCCTATGTCACGGACTGAACGAACCCCAGGGGGCCTAACAGGCGCCGGGTATGGGCCAGCTATAGTTATCATGTCCATAGCTGGGGCTGCTGAGGAGACCACTGAGGGAGGCTGGGGAGATTTACGGCGTGGGGTGGGCACTTGTGCAGAGGCCTGGATGTGGGAGGCTGAAGGCTCCGAGGGTCTCACAGGTTCCTGACACTCTGGGGAGAAGGGGTCGCAACTGGTAACATTTAGGGCGTACCATCCATTGTAACCCCAGTGTCGGGTGTAAGTCACCAAGTCTCCTGGCAACAGGTCCCTCCCCGGGTGTCCTTCTGGGAGGTGAGTCTCCACGTCCCGCCGGGTCACAAAGACTTCTAAATAAAGTCCAGGCTCCTGGATGAAGCCCCAACCACCTTTCAATTTAAAGGTGCACCCTTACGCCGCGGCTCCCACAGGGTTCCTTTATCTTTTCTCATCCGGTCCTTATCTGCCCGGTCCTTCTCCAGTTGACGTTGCCGAAGCTTTTGGGATTCTCGCTGCTCCCTTTGTCGCTCTGCTTCCCGCTCCCAACATCTCCACTCTTCCTTCTGACGCCGGTTGTAATTCTCCTCCACCAGCTGCTCCATGTCTCCACCATCAAATGCCAGCTTACGATGCCCGGTTTGCGGCAGCTCTCTTGGCGCCCCCCAGTCCTGGCGGCGCTCACCTGCGGAGGAAGCAGCCGGCTCTGGAACAGATGACAGTCGGGGCTCCGGTACAGGCAGGTAGTGCTCTGGTGCCTGCGCGGCCTCCTCCATGAGGACGGGTGTCGCTTCTTCTGTCTCAGCGACGGGGGCAGACAGCGGGATCTGGGGTGCTGCCGGTGCAGAGTTTTTTGCACGAACGGGTGCCTCCACTGCGACAACGTCAACCGGATCACATTGCAAGGGCTGGGATGCCCGCACGGACTCCTCTACTAGAACGGGTGCCTCACCTTCCGGTACAGACACTTCAGGTAAGAGGGATTGGCGCCGCTCCAAGTTTAGTTTTAGGGCACGCCAGCTGGCTTCCATCCTGGCGACCTCCTCCCGGTGCCGGGCCAGGCCTCTTAGGGTATCCTCCGCTTCTTGCAGCGTAGGAGGGTTTCCAGGCCGGGTGCCCAACGGTGGTTCCGTGGCGATCGGGTCGCTTCCGTGGGGGGAGAGCTCTGACTGCTCCATCCCTTCACACTTCTGCTCGTGTCCATTAGCCATCTCTGCCAAGTCACATGTGTCATTAGCATCTGGAGAGGGCCCCTCTTTTGTAGGGAGGCGGGACCTTCGTGTTAGTTTCCGCACACTGAGGAGGATGAGGAGGCGGAACTGAAGAGCTGTGGGGCACGATCTTACATTGCAGTACCATTTAGAATGGTCGGCCATCGTTTTCGCGCCACTGAGTGAGTGTACACCCACGAAGAGCACGCCCTTCTTCTTCACCAGTGCCTCGTCGTGACGCAGATATAGCGGAAAGATGGCAAATACATTCTCTGATGATTTTAGCAATTCTCAAGCACAAAACCAGTTCAATTCAGGCACACAGGACTCGCTTATAGCGAGCTACAGAATCCTGTTCGTGACGCCCAAGTTGAGTCGCACAGAGCCAGAGGTTTTGGGGGTACTCGGCACCGAGCCCGTCGACTTCTATGGGGTATGTCACGGCTTTACCCGGCAATTGAATCAGAGTCTATTTTACTATGTAGAAGTGTATAAACTATAAATATATGTATATATATATATTATATATATTATGTCACAATGACATGTTATATATATATGTGTATTCTATGTGTGTATATTTTGTGTTTACAACGAAAGAAAGGTTTTTTTTTGTTGCGATATTTTGTTCCCATAGACTTACATGGGACTTCCGGTATCGTAATCGGATATCGACGATATTTAGTGATATCGGCGATACCATTCCGATACGATATTTTTAGATATCGAGCAGTATCGCTCAACACTACATACATATAACATACAACACATAACATACAGTACATGCATATAACACATGACATACAGTACACACATATAACATACAACACAGAACAAACATATAACATACAACACATAACATACATATAAGATACATAACATACACATAACATACAGAACATACATATAACACATAATATACAGAACATACATATAACATACAACACATAATATACAGAACATACATATAACATACAACACATAACATTCAGAACATACATATAACACAACATACAGAACATACACATAACATACAACACATAACATACAGAACATACACATAACATATAACATACAGAACATACACATAACATACAACACATAACATACAGAACATACACATAACATATAACATACAGTACATACATATAACATACAACACATAACATACAGAACATACACATAATATATAACATACAGAACATACACATAACATACAACACATAACATACAGAACATACACATAACATATAACATACAGAACATACACATAACATACAACACATAACATAGAGTACATACTCGCCAATCACCTATTCCCCGATGCCATCGTCTCATGTAATAAAAATAAAATAATAAAGCAAACTATACATCACCTGTCCGCCGTAGTCCAGATAATAACGGGTGTCCCACGACAATCTCCGGTACAGAACGCTGACATCGGGTGATGTCAGCGCTCTACACCGCCCCTGAGATGAACTGACATCAGACGCCAGGAAAGAATGACGTCACTTCCGTTTATTCTCTCACTGGCAATGCTGGTTGAGAAAATTCCCACGCAGCATTGCCATAAAGTGAGAGAACAAACTCAGTGATGCACTGCAGGAGCCATTGTCTCCTGTCAGTCCATCACTGGGAGGCCCTACAGAGCAGTGGCATCACCTGATGTCATTGTTCTATAGGGGAGACCGTCTTGGGACATTCGTTATTAATTGGACTGCGTCGGACAGGGAGTATACGGTTGTTTTATTTTTTTACGTTTTATTACAGGAGATCAAGGGCGTCGCTTGGATCTGAGCGTACAATAAAGAGATGAAAACCGTGTTGTGTTTTATTTCATTAAAATAATTTATTCTTATCTGTGTGTTGTTTTTGTAACCCTTTATTAATTTAAGATTAATAATGGATAGGCGTCTTATTGACACCTCTCTATTATTAACCAGGCTTAATATCACCTTACAATAGCAAGGTGATATTAACCCCTTATTACCCAATATCCCACCGCTACAGGGGAGTGAGAAGAGAGGGGCTAAGTGCCAGAATTGGCGCATCGCACAGATGCGCCAATTCTGGGGCGGCTGGGTGCTGGTATTTTTAGCCAGGGGGTGCGCCAATATCCATGGCCCCTTCCTAGGCTATGAATATCAGCCCATAGCTGTCTGCGTAGCCTTTCTGGCTTTAAATTACTGGGGGACCCCACATCATTTTTTTTGTGGGTCCCCCTATTTTAATAGCCAGTAAAGGCTAGCTGCGGGTTGATATTCAAGGCCTGGGAAGCTCCATGGGTATTAACCCCTTCCCAGGCTAGAAATATTGGCCCGAGCCGTCGGCTTTCCCCCTCTGGCGCAGAAAATTGCACAGGATCCCATGCCATTTTTTTTCTAATTTTTTAAAAATTTACGCTATTGCGTGAAGATTTTGTGTGTGTGAGGATTACAGCATGGGACGTGACAGAGCGGCGGATAGGTAAGAATAATGTTGTTTTATTATTTTTCTTTATTATAGGAGAGCAAGGGCTTCACAAGGATTTAGAGTTAAATAAAAGATGGTAAAAAAAATGTGTTTTTATTTCATTAAAATTATTTATTCTTCGTGTGTGTGTGTTTTTTTATTTACTTCAATAGGATTAATAATTGATAGTTGTCAAATTGACAACTCTCATTTATTAACCTGGCTTAAACTCACCTTTCAATAGCAAGGTGGCTTTAACCCATTATTAACCCATTAGCCACCGCTACAGGGCAATGGGAATAGACTGGCAAAGTGCCAGAAAGGGCGAATCTAATTATAGATTTGCCTTTTCTGGGGTGGCTGGGGCAGATGTTAGTAGCCAGGGGGGCACAAAATAAATGCACCCTCCCTAGGCTATAATTATCTGCCCCCACTCGCTGGCTTTGTCTGTCTGGTTGAGAAAATACAGCGGGAGCCCATGCATTTTTTTACAACGAATTTACACCTTTAATTAACCCCTACATGTGTGAAATTTTGCACACATACACTCATGTAATTGTTAGTGAAAACCAGATATCAAACTACATGAAATGACATGGTTAACTGTATGTAAACCATGTGTCATTTCATGTCGGGTCTGTAATTTCACAAAAGCCGGCAATTGAATTAGCAGCTATTATACTATGTAGAAGTGTATGACCTATATATAATATATATATATATATATTATATATGTCACAATGACATGTATATATGTATATATATATATATATATATGTATTTTATGTGTGTATATGTATTCTTTCCATTCTTTATTAAAGCTGTCATTGTGATTTTACAGTACAGCCGGGGATGAATTAGCGGCTATTATACTATGTAGAAGTGTATGACCTATAATATATATATAATATATATATATATATATATATATATAATTATTTGCTTTTTGTGTACATTTTTTGGGGAAAATGTGATTTTTACATGAATTTTTACATAGAGAGAACTGCTCTATGTAAAACGTCATGTTAAAATCGCATTGCATACAGATGGAAAATGAATGAAAACGGATGGTGCGATTAAAAATCGCATACAAATCACATGACAATTGCATATATTTGGACCGTTTTTTTCCATCCAGAAAACGGACCGTTTTTTTTCCCACAAATGGAAAGGAGCCCTAAGGCTTGAACGCTGAAACATGTCGGTCTGCCCTAACATCTGTGATATGTCAGTCACAATTTTATAAATCACTGCAATAAAAGTAAAGTTTTATACCTACGTTTTTATTGTAGAGCAGCTCTATTTTCAATGTTAGTCTATGTAGGCCATGCAGATGGAAGATTTTTTCTTTTTACCGCATCGGTAGGAAAAATTGCTGAATGCCCGAATTGAATCCGATATTTGGTTCGCACTCGGACATTCAAGTACACAGAAAACATCTGAACACTGTCTGATTTCTATGGACTGACAGAATGGAGAAGATGGAGAAATTACTTTGTACATCTTTTGCTCATCCAAGAAAATCCAATTACACTGTGATCACACTCCGATCAGAGTTTGATCAGAGTGTGATTTGCATTATTAACCCAATTGTCTTGGATGAGTGAATATACGGCTGTCTGTACCTGCCCCAATGGTCATTGATTTCCCTGGTTTTGGCTGCATCCATTCGTCCATATTAAATGCTCCATAGTTAGTCAAAAATACCCTGCCCAATCATGGGTCTTCTGACTGGAACTGACAGCCTCATGGTCGTATATTAGGTTCCCAGTTGAGGTTTGGAGACCCATGGTCCGGTTGGTATTGTGTTCCAAGCTCGGACATGTGAATTCAGCCTTCTCCTGACTCCTCTCTAGTACATGCCAAGAACCTGCCATCTAGTCACACAACTCCGGTTGCCTTGGCAGAATGCATCGCGGGATGCAAGTAACTAGTTACCTGCTAGGATCAACACTTGCTACTATTGGTACAGAAGATCTCATTAGAATATGAGACAAAACATTTGCATAATTCATTAGTCTACCCCAAGGTCACTTGTCACTCACACTTGCTAGTTACATAATGTTTTACCGAGTCAAATCATTACTCCATAAATTATTGAATTAGATCCCCCGTAGCCATATTGTAATCCACTTCTAAGCATGCTGTGGTTCAGTATTTAATTTGCATCCACTTCTCTGCAGTCTACCTTGTGGTGTTGTAAATCCTAAGTGAATTACTTCTTTTCACTGCACTGAGTGATGATTTGTAATAAAATCAGACAATTTATATATTGGAGAGCAGGTATTTGGTCAATTTTGAATACATTTATATGGGACTTGTAGTAAAAAAAATACTAATTAACTTGAACACATTTTCTAGTGTTTCAAATAGGTAGAAAAGGAAGGACTGCTGAAAGAAAGGCACGGGCAGAGCGCATATTTCACAGGAGAGAAATGACATAACTCCAACAGCCGAAGCCAGCAGTTCAAGGTGCTAATGAAATACCAAGGAATGCTCTCTTCTATAACTGAGTACCGCTCATTTATTTTTCCTCCTAAAATGTGTCCAACACTTTAACAGATGAATATACACAACTCATATGTCCACACTTAGAGCCCTTTATAACATATATGGACTCTACTATTTATTGTTCCTGATGTGCACATATTAGGAGATTTATTATTATTATTACATTCACTGACATCAGCGCATTTGTGCATGAGCTAACACTCAATGAATGGGGTTGTCAAAGAACATGATTACAAGTCTATTATCTAATTTAATAGCAGGATACTTCACTCCTTCAGGCCCAGTTAGAGGCCACATCTAGAACAATGTTTCCCAAACTCCAGTCTTCGAGTCCCCCAATAGATCAAGTTCTCAGGATTTCATAGAATCATAGAATCATAGAATAGTAGAATAGTAGAGTTGGAAGGGACCTCCTGGGCCATCTGGTCCAATCCCTGCTTAGTATTGCTCAGGTGATGGAATTATTACTTTTATTAAGGCATCAAAAATTACCCCAGGTTCTCTCACCTGTACAATACTAAGGAAATCCAGAAAACATGAGGTGTGAGGGCTTGGGAAACACTGATCTAGAACTAGAAAGTTGTCTTTAAGCAACAGTTTGTCATAGTTATTCCGGCCACATTAACTTTCTGATCATAGTACACAAAGAATGTTCTATGGCGGATGCTAAATCAAGTGTACCATTGAAAAAAAGTTGCTGTCCTCCATGGGAAAGAAAACTGTCACCCCTTCCGGGGTTTCCTCACAAGCAAAGTATTTTTTAATCAATAGGTCTTGGAATAATAATAATTTCCACAATTGAATCCGTTTCAAAAATGTTCCTGTTCTGAGATAATCTTATACATGTACCCCTGCTGTGTACTGTGTAATGGCCGTGTAAAGCGCGGCCTCTCTTCTCGTTGAGCTGGACATTACATTTAAGAAGCTCTCAACTGCTGGGTGTCTATTAGATATGGCCGTGGTCCTTCTCATTCCTTATTCACACTGACGTCATTAGATACATGGTAAGGTTTTAATACTAGAGGTTAGGACAATCCCGATTAGGGTCACCGTGGCGTGGTGGGATGGCTTTTACATTTTTTGATCCCCTATGTTATTTTCATGCACTATTGCTATTTATTTATTTAGTTACTGCAGAGATTTTGCTCATTTTGTTTTTGTCTTGGTTTTGTGTGTTTAGTGGCCAGTGTGAACATGTGCCTACAGGCTGCATGCACACCATTATTTTTTTCCTTGCAGATTTGCAGCATATTTACATCTGTAGCATGTCTATTCTTGCAGAGCTTTTGCACCAGATCTCACCCATTCTAATGAGTGGGGAAAAATCTACAACAAAAACACAAGTAAAAAACACATCAAAAACTTGGCAAAACACAAGTATTTTATACAGCATCTTTCCTGTCAAGAGATGCAGAAATGGTATAGAAATTTCTACTACAAATACTGAACTTGTGCATATACCTTTATATTGCATTTTATCAAATTACTGTTTACAGCCCCTGTTCTTCAGACATTGAACATATTTGAAGGGTTCATTCCCATCTCAGAGATGATTGCTTGTTTTTAAAGAGCTGAAAAACTGAGTATTAGTAAAGCCTAAGAAGTAATGGATCAAACTTTTTTGGACAGCCAGTAGAGGCTGTACATTTTAATTTTCTTCAGGTCATTAAATTATATCTAGAGTTAGAGCGAAAGTACGTTGTATTTCCAATAATATTTTAAATCACTTAATGTCCCCTCATCCATCACGAGAGATTTTCAGTTTTAACTCCATGCCATTAAAGGGTAGTTATTTATAGATCCGGCTTGTATTTTTATAGACCAATTATCGGAAGGGGAAAGTTGATTTTTTCTTGTTCTATTTTGAAACTAAGAATTAATTTTAAGTGATAGAGAAGATGGAGAATTTCATTAATGTAAGGAGGATTTCAGGGAATTAAACACATTAACCTATGGTTTCTATAATCAGAAATATAAGTTGGACATGGTACTCCTGCTAAATTTTCATCTAAGCTCTTTCTCTCCAATTCAGTCCTCTGCCAAATGCTTCTGAGAATTCCATCTAGCCCATCTACATCACTAATGTGCCATTAAAAATCTAGTCATAAAATTTGCTATTAAAGACACAAAGTTTTTTAACTTTCTTTTAGGGCACCTATGCATCAGACATAGTTTAACCATGGTGGTGACAAAGGGCAAAGGCTTCCAAACTACATCAGGTTTGAAAATCACCTCAAAAGAGTGGTAGACACTGAGGTACTTTCTAATTGAAAACACTAAATACCCAAAGATAGAAAGTGAAAGAAATAAAGAAATCTATTAACCATACACACAACAGAAGAGAGGCTTACCCAATGACTCTGAAGTTGTGAAACCACTCTGCCATAAATATTGTGCTCTTCTGGAAATCGTTGATTTGTGATGACCCGGTTGTTATTTTCGATATACAGTACAAGGTATAATTGATAAGATGTTATAGCTGTAGGGCATTATGTGTAGGCCTGTGCAGCAAGGCAAAAGGCTTCAAGTAATTTTATCTGCAAACTGCAAATGAAATTTAAAAATGTTGAAATTCAGAAAAAAACATGAATTTCAGGAAACCGAACTTAATCCTTCACAAATCGATCCACTCATCTCTAATAATAATGTCTTAAGCATTTTTCTCCTAAGTAATTCTATAGGACAGTATCCAAAGCTGTTATGACCAGAGAGGAACATTTTTACATCTGATATCCAGAGAACGTTTGTGGTGGACTTCGGAGGTGAAATCACATTTTGCCCATCCAGTTGAGTCTTCTGATTTTACCACTTTAAGGTTGACAAGGATGCAAAATTTTCTTGCTCTGCAAAAGGTATGGATCAGGGATGAGTGAACCCAAACAGTAAAGTTGAAGTCTGTTTTACTATTCTGAGTTTGGATGCTTACTAAAGTTTGTTGAAAGGCTGCAGCTCAGCCAATCAACAAGCTTTTAAGTTGTGGGCACTTCCTCTGCCTTCACAGTCATTCCAAGTATGATGGCACCATTGTACTGTGATTAGCATAGGAATAGTGTAAGAGTAAAATAAATAATAAAAAAAAATACTTGGGGTTCCCTGTATTTTTAATAATAAGCCAAGAGAAAGCAGACAGCTGTGAGCTGGGGGCACCCAAAAAAAACCACGTGGGGTCCCCCCTGTTTTCAATAACCAGCTAAGGCAAAGCAGACAGCTGGGGACTGATGTTAATAGGCTGGGAAAGACCATGGATAAGAACCCCTTCTCAGCCTAATAAGACCAGCCTTCAGCTGCCCCAGAAATGGCGCATCCAATAGATGCGGCAATTCTAGCTCTTCACATCAACTATTCCTGATTGCCCTGGTGTGGTGGCAATTGGGGTAATAGTTTTTGGTGCTGATGTTAGCTGTATAATACCAGCTTGCTTCAAGTCCAGGGGTAAGAAATAAAGAGGCATCTATCAGACACCCCCATTCCTAACCCACTATGCTAAAAGAAAAAAAAATACCCA
Organism: Oophaga sylvatica; assembly: GCA_033576555.1. Lineage (NCBI taxonomy): Eukaryota > Metazoa > Chordata > Amphibia > Anura > Dendrobatidae > Oophaga > Oophaga sylvatica. Next base: position 97,855,983 of record JARQOD010000005.1, on the reverse strand, counting down.
CACAGGAAAAAAAATATCTGAATAAAGACTCCTCCACATATTCCATGGTTTACACATTTATTATTAGAAATTAATCCCAGAGAATGTGTGAGGGAGTCTTTATTAAAATAAACTGTTTTTTCCTGTGGGTGTTTTTTTTTTTAATTTGGTGGGTTAATAATGGGGGTGTCTGATTGTCCATTAGACGCCTCTCCATTACTAACCCTTGGGCTTGATGCCAACTGAGGAATACAAATTTTACTGTATTCTGTACAATACACTTTTTTTGTAATTTTCTCTGCGTGTATTTAGCAAAATGGTGGCCAGCAGCAGCCAACATCTTAAAGAATAGTAGAAGGTCAGTAAAACATTAAAAAGAAAATAAATACCTCCTAATTGTTCAGCTTTCTGCTTCATCTCGCTGCTCCCTGCCCGCTGTCTGATTCTGCACACCCCGGTTGTACGACATCTCGGGCCTAATGTTCACTCTACGCTGGACTCTTGACCTAGAATGAACACCTGGCTGAGCTGGAGATTTTATTTTATGTTGTACACATAAATTAGAAAATGGTCAGCCAAGTCATTTGGCCACATGTAATTCAGCACTTTTTATTTAGTGGCCACCACATTGGAAATGAGAAACCAATAGCAATTGTTCCCTGGTATAGTGAGTTATTTTGCTGGATATCTAGGGAGAAATGACCTTCAAATTCGAGGGATTGTGTGAGATCAGTCACCCCTTTTAATTCAAGAAAAGCTAATTTCAGGAGAATATTTTCAACAAGCCCTCCTTTGAAGTTTTTTTATCTTTTTCACTAAATCTGTGTAAATATGTATGGTGTGAAATGTCTTTGTGTTAGCATACACCTCTACCGCCACTTTCTCCTGGATCCAGCACCATTATGCTCATCTTCTCAACCCTAGTCAGAAGCCTCTCATACAGCCAGCCAGATCTCATGCATTGCACTGAGGAGGGGCAACACCCTGAAACATATATCTACAAATATAGAGAGTCTGAATAGCAGTGACATCTCTGAGAAGAGGAGCAGAACAGTGCCGGATACTGGAGAAGGCTGCGGTAAGAGAGTATATTAACACATACACAGCACTACATACACATATTCACAGATTTAGTGGGAAAAAAGTTCATGAGAGGGCTTCTTTAAGAGATGTTAATATTTGTTACTTTCTCCGTAAAATGTAATTATTCAAAAGGTTGAGAGCTATATTACAGAAAGGTTGTAGAGCTACAGTGCTGTAGGCCACTTTAAATGAACCGAGAAAAGACGTAATACTGCAGAAGCTGAAATCACATGGAAGGATGATCCCTCTATTGTAAAACAAAAGTTTTATGAAGTGTGAAATTTAAAAGAAAACTTGACACCGCTATAATAAGGGCGAAACAACAAAAGATCTAATGCTTGGTCATGCTCACATTGACCTTACATTTGTGTGAATTTATGACACAATTAGCTCACACCAGAATGAAAGCAGCAAAATTTTTCCAAGTGAGGTGGAGGATCTTAGTGACAGATAAATGAAGCAGACTCTAGAATTGCTAACTATTCTTCGTAAGAGAAAAGTTCTCTACACTAAACTTAGACCGGTGGTCATTAGAAGCTTTTTTTATTTGAGGGCCTCCAGAAGAAACTTTATTTTTTTATGATCCTGAAATGGATGATAAAAGGCTTGAACCACTTTATGATAAGGCCATTTTTTGATTTTTTGTTTTCGTTTTTCCCTTACCCTCTTCCAAGAGCCATACATTTATCATGTTCACTATATGGTAAAATTGACCTGGCAATATGATTTTCTAGGCCAGTACAAGAACGCAAATACAAAACATGTTTTGTTTTTTAGTTTTTTATTTAAGTGGTGAAACAAAATTCAGAAATATGTAGAAAAAAAAATAAATTACTTTTGTTGTCATTTTCTGAGAGCCATAACATTTTCCCTTTTCCTGATATGCAACTGTGTGAGGGCTTATTTTTTGCACTTTGAGCTGATGTTTTTACTGATAACATTTTAGGAAACATACAATATTATGATAGCCTATTATTGCATTTTTATTGCAATGTTGCGGCTGCCAAATAAAACATAATTTTGGTATTTTGATTTTTTTTTCTCTTTGCGCCATGTACCAATCGAATCAATTTATTTTATATTTTTATAGAACTGACTTTTATGAAGGCAGCGATACCAAAAATGTGTATTTTTTATTCTTAAGGCAAAAGAGAGTGATTTGAACATTTTTTCTTTTTTCTTTTTTTCCTATTTTTAAAAACTTTTTTCCAGTTCACCAATCCTGATAACACCATCCAGGACGTCCTTCTTATCCTCATTGGGACAGGAATCAACGAGAGATTTAAAAGGATCTCCCATCTCCACCCTTCAGTGTTTTTTCCTGTCCCACTGAGGATAGGAACGACAAGAGAGCTCCTATCCCGGTTCATACTGGGCAGATCAGTGAGGATCGGGGGGCCCAACCTTTCCCTTCCCGCTACAAGAGATCTGCGGACGACAACCTCTGATGGGGGGTCCCTCAGCCTACCTCAGTGCAGCACTGATCCTGAGTTGCGAGCTGCTTCCCTTTACCTGGGGTCTCTCGGCTCGGACGTCTGCCTCATGGGTACTGCCTCCTGCGGGCGCGCTTCCGGCAAGCTATCTCTACAGGCTGGCAGGTTACTTCCAGGTTGCGGCCGGCATGCGTTCCATCTCTGTGTGCCGTACAGAGCATTTCCGGGCGGCCGGCGTGCACTCCAGCGTGCATTCCACAGGGAATCTGGATCCAGTGAAGACTGCTAGGAATTGTATAAGTAGAGTCTCTGTGTGTGTGTAGGCTGCCCTACTGTAATCTAGGACTGCACATTAGTAATCCTACATGGAGGATCCTACTAAGGCAGACAGTGGCTTGGAACAAAGCTAGGGGCATGTGAGTAAGCTTACAAAGCAACAACCACTTTAGCCCTTACCCCACACTTAGAAACACATGCCATATACTCTGTGTATTTTAGGGGGGAACACCCGTCCCGGCAGTCCTAAAGAAGGACAAGAAGTCAGGGAAAATTAAATAGTGTGCCATATGTAACGCCAAACTACCAGTAAGCTGGCAGAAGCACCTGTGTGAGCCCTGCACTTCAAAAATAATCAGGGAGGAACAGACTTCTTTGCTGTCTGACATGAGGTCTATAATAAGAGAGGAGGTCCAGGCATCACAGTCAGAAACGATAAAAGACCAAGGGAAGCGGGAGTGTCCTCTGATGATGAGATGTCGGATGAATCTGACCAGGAGGTGAAGTGTTCGCTGACCCACCAGAAGGAGGGAAGAGGTACCTCTTCTCTGAGGACACGGACAAACTCCTCCAGGCAGTGCGAGACACTATGCAGGTGTAGGAGACTCTAAAATCCCTCTCCATACGGGACGAGATGTTTGGGGGCTTACAATCCCAGAGAAGTAGAGTTTCCCCGGTCAACGCCCACACTAGATCAATGATCATGGAGGAATGGGAGGATGCAGAGAAAAGACTGGTCATTCCAAGAAACTTCAAGCTCCGCCTACCCTTTGAGCCAGAGGATGTCAAAGCCTTGGACGACATCCCCAAGTTAGACGTTCCAGTAACCAAAGTGGCAAAGAGGACTTCCATCCCGTTTGAGGATTCGTCCAGTTTAAAAGAGCCCATGGACCGGAAAGCAGACAGTCTCCTGAAGAGAACCTGGGAAAACTCAGCAGTAGAGTTGAGCGATACTTTCCGATATGCTAAAGTATCGGAATCGGAATGGTATCGCCGATATCACTAAAATATCGGCGATACCCGATACCGATACCGGAAGTCCCATGTAAGTCTATGGGAACAAAATATCGCAACTAAAAAAACCCCATTCTTTCCTTGTAAACACTAAATATACACACATAGAATACATATATATATATATATACATGTCATTGTGACATATATATATACATATATGTATAGTTTATACACTTCTACATAGTAAAATATCCTTTGATTCAATTGCCGGGTAAAGCCGGCTTCAGTGAAAAGACAGAAGCACCCGACATGAAATGACACTTGGTGTACATAGGGTTAAACATTTCTTTTCATGTCCTTTGCTATCTAATTTACACAAACAATTAAATCAGACTATGTGTGCAAAATTTCACACCTGTAGGGGTTAATTAAAGGTGTAAATTCGTTGTAAAAAAACCGGACTTTTTTGCTACGAATTTACACCTTTAATTAACCCCTAGAGGTGTGAAATTTTGCACACATAGTCTGATTTAATTGTTTGTGCAAATTAGATAGCAAAGGACATGAAAAGACATGGTTAACCCTATGTACACCAAGTGTCATTTCATGTCGGGTCACCCGACATGAAATGACACTTGGTGTACATAGGGTTAAACATTTCTTTTCATGTCCTTTGCTATCTAATTTGCACAAACAATTAAATCAGACTATGTGTGCAAAATTTCACACCTCTAGGGGTTAATTAAAGGTGTAAATTCGTTGTAAAAAAAACGGACTTTTTTGCTACGAATTTACACCTTTAATTAACCCTAGAGGTGTGAAATTTTGCACACATAGTCTGATTTAATTGTTTGTGCAAATTAGATAGCAAAGGACATGAAAAGACATGGTTAACCCTATGTACACCAAGTGTCATTTCATGTCGGGTCACCCGACATGAAATGACACTTGGTGTACATAGGGTTAAACATTTCTTTTCATGTCCTTTGCTATCTAATTTGCACAAACAATTAAATCAGACTATGTGTGCAAAATTTCACACCTTAGGGGTTAATTAAAGGTGTAAATTCGTTGTAAAAAAACGGACTTTTTTGCTACGAATTTACACCTTTAATTAACCCCTAGAGGTGTGAAATTTTGCACACATAGTCTGATTTAATTGTTTGTGCAAATTAGATAGCAAAGGACATGAAAAGACATGGTTAACCCTATGTACACCAAGTGTCATTTCATGTCGGGTTCTGCATTTTCACAAAAGCCGGCAATTGAATTAGCGGCTATTATACTATGTAGAAGTGTATGAACTACAAATATAAATATATATATATGTGTCACAAATTCAATGACATGTATATATATATATGAGGTGTAAAATTGCTGAAAAAAAATGCGTGGGCTCCCGCCCTATTTTCGCAACCAGACAGACAAAGCCAGTGAGTGGGGGCAGATAATAATAGCCCAGAGAGGGACCATTATTTTTGCCCCCCCCGGCTACTAACATCTGCCCCCAGACACCCCAGGAAAGACAAATCTATAATTAGATTCGCCCTTTCTGGCACTTTGCCCGTCTATTCCCATTGCCCTGTAGCGGTGGCGAATGGGTTAATATGGGGTTAAAGCCACCTTGCTATTGAAAGGTGACCTTAAGCCAGGTTAATAATTGAGAGCTGTCAATTAGACAACTATCAATTATTAATCCTATTGCATGAAATAAAAATAAAACACACACACTTTAATTAAAAATCATTTTAATGAAATAAAGACACATGTTTTTGACCATCTTTTATTTTACTGCAAAAACCATTTCCTGTAATAAAAATAAAATAAAAAAGCAAAATTATTCTTACCTATCCCATGCACAGTCAGGTCCCACGGTGTAATCCTTCAGAAAGGGTTAATGTTTACTGCAGGGACCGCAGCTAATGCTGCAGCCTCACAGTAAACCCCAAATGAATGAGTTCCTCTCCTGCCTGACAGGAGAGTAAAGGCTGGGTGTCACATAACGATACACCAGCGATCCCGACAACGATATGCACTTGTCAGGATCGCTGGTGTATCGCTACATGATCGCTGCTGAGCTGCCAAACAGGCAGCTCAGGCAGCGATCTGGGACAGCGACACTGCGGGTAACATCGCTTAAGGGCCCGTCTCACATAGCGATATCGCTACCGAGATCGCTGCTGAGTCACTAGTTTTGTGACGCAGCAGCGAGCTCACCAGCGATATCGCTGTGTGTGACATTCAGCGACGATCAGCCCCCTGCCGGGTATCGCTGATCGTCGCAGAAATGTCAGGACTTTTTTTGATCGCTGTTTCCCTCTGACAGCACGCATCGCTGCGTGTGACAGGCGGGAAACCAGCGATCAAAGGTCCTGACATTTCAGCGACGATCAGCGATACCGCAGGGGGTGATCGTCGCTGAATGTCACACACAGCGATATCGTGGTGAGCTCGTGCTGCGTCACAACTAGTGACTCAGCAGCGATCTCGGTAGCGATATCGCTATGTGAGACGGGCCCTTAAGTGGAAAGCTTATTGATGTGCTTTCCACTTTCACTTCAGTCACCAGGGACACAATCAGTGACGTCAAGGAACTGATTAACAAAAATAGGGGTTCCCTTCGAAAAAAGAATGGCGTGGGGTCCCCTTTTTTGTTACCCGCCAGATGAAGCAGACCGCTGAGGCCTGGATTTTCAGTCTGTTAAGGAGCCAAGATCCATGGACCTTTGCCAGCCTGATATTACCAGCCACAGCAGTCTGCATATCTTGGCTGATTAACAAAAATAGGGGATCCCTCGAAAAAAAATTGGCGTGGGGTCCCCCCTATTTTTGTTAACCAGCCAGATGAAGCAGACCGCTGAGGCCTGGATTTTCAGGCTGTTAAGGAGCCAAGATCCATGGACCTTGCCAGCCTGATAATACCAGGCCACAGCAGTCTGCATATCTTGGCTGATTAACAAAAATAGGGGATCCCCTCGAAAAAAATTGGCGTGGGGTCCCCCCTATTTTTGTTAACCAGCCAGATGAAGCAGACCGCTGAGGCCTGGATTTTCAGGCTGTTAAGGAGCCAAGATCCATGGACCTTGCCAGCCTGATAATACCAGGCCACAGCAGTCTGCATATCTTGGCTGATTAACAAAAATAGGGGATCCCCTCGAAAAAAATTGGCGTGGGGTCCCCCCTATTTTTGTTAACCAGCCAGATGAAGCAGACCGCTGAGGCCTGGATTTTCAGGCTGTTAAGGAGCCAAGATCCATGGACCTTGCCAGCCTGATAATACCAGGCCACAGCAGTCTGCATATCTTGGCTGATTAACAAAAATAGGGGATCCCCTCGAAAAAAAATTAGCGTGGGGTCCCCCCTATTTTTGTTAACCAGCCAGATGAAGCAGACCGCTGAGGCCTGGTTTTTCAGGCTGGTAAGGATCCAATATCCATGGACCTTGCAAGCCTGATAATACCAGGCCACAGCAGTCTGCTTAGCTTGGCTGGTTAACAAAAATAGGGATCCCCTCGAAAAAAAAACGGCGTGGGATCCCCCCTATTTTGTTAACCAGCCAAGTAAAATGCAGACTGCTGCGGCCTGGTATAAAAGACTGTCAAGCCATGGATTTGGCCCTCAACAGCCTGATAATACAGGCTACAGCAGCCCCACATTTGGCGCATCAAAAGATGTGCCAATTGTGGCACTTTACCCGGCTCTTCCACTTGCCTGTAGCGGTGGCAAGCGGGGTAATAAGGGGTTATTGTCACCGTTGATTGCACGGTGACAATAAGCCCGGTTAATAATGGAGAGGTGTCAATAAGACACCGATCCATTATTAATCCCAAAGTTATTAAATGTGTAAAAAAAAGACAAAGCAAGAAAAAGTCTTTTAATGAAATAAAAGAGACAACACAGTTTTCATTTCTTTTATTGTACTCTCATTCCTGCGACGCCATCGATCTCCTGTAAAAAAAGAAAAAAAACAAACCAACAGTATACCACCTGTCCGACGCAGTCCATAACGATAGTCCCACGACGATCCAGCTCTGCTACATCGCAATGACAGGCAGAGCCTGTCATTGCAACGCAGCACAGCTGATTACCTGCTTCCCCGGCGGTGACGTCATGGACTGACTGCTTTACGGCCGGGATTACCCAGCAGTCACTGCAGTTATCGCGAGAAACTGCATGTGACCGCCGGGGAGAAGAGGTGGCGGCCATGAAGCAGTCCAGGACGTGACCGCCGGAGATCTTCTGCCAGGTAAGTGCCGCTGACTCCTGACAGACCCGACAGACGGACACTGACAGTGACAGTGACAATCCCGATTCCGGTATCCGATAAGACGAAAATATCGGAACTCGGAATCGGAATTCCGATACAGCTAATATCGGCCGATACCCGATATTTGCAGTATCGGAATGCTCAACACTACTCAGCAGCCATAATTCAAGCCAGCATCGCAGCAACCTCGGTGGCTGGGTCCATGCACCTAAGGGTCGACGACTTAGAGTTCCTCTAAGATCTAAGACTCCCAGGGACATTATCCTAAAATACCTTCCTCTCTTAAAGCTGGTGTCTGGCTTCATGGTTGATGCATCGGCAGAGTTTGTACGATTCGCAGCCAGGAATGGGTCCTTGTCCAATGCTGCCTGGAGGGCTATCTGATTAAAGACTTGGTCAGAGGACACTCAGTCCAAAAATAAACTTTGCTCCATTCCCTTCTCGGGTAATAAGGTGTTTGGGCCTGCTCTGAATGACATTCCAGAAAAGTCATCAGACAAAAAGAAGGGGTTCCCAGAGGAGAAACCAAAGAAGTACCAGCCGTAGGCCCCTACCTAGCCAGAAATCAGGCTATAAGGGGAAAGGGAAAATGGGCAGAGGGAGCTACCCCAAGGGAGGTAGCGGCAGGAACTCCATCTTTGGTTCAAGCTCAGGAAGAAAGTGACAGAAGAAGTAGGGGGTCGCCTAGGGCAGTTCCTGAGGGGGCTGGCAGGAGGTCTCAAAACATCAATGGATTCTAGAGGTAGTCTCCAACGGCTACAGAATAGAATTCACTCATTCATCCCCCAGAAGGTTCATAATAACGAAATCCTACCTCATGTTAGCCGCCTCCCCCATGTGGACACACATCCAAAATCTACTAAAGATTGGAGCAGTAGTCCCGGTTCCCGAACAAGAAAAGTGCAAGGGCCATTACTCCAGCCTCTTCTAAGTAAGTAAACCCTCAGGAGAGAGCAGGACAATAATAAAACTCAAGTCCTTAACCCCTTACTGTCCACAGTTTGGTGCCAACAGCTGTCTATGACAGCTGACAGGCACGGCAAGAGGTACGGGGACTGACGGCATGGGTCCCTGCACCTCTTGCCATGCCTGTCAGCTGTCAAAGACACCTGTCGGCACCGAACTGTCACTGCGTGTTTACACGCAGTGACAGTTCAAATGCATGACGTACACAGTCCGTCCTGGTGCCAGAACTGATATCCTGCCATGACGGACTGTGCACGTCAATGGACATAAATAGCAATAGATCAACATATCAGTCTCTAGGAGTACCACATCATCACCAAAAATATAATGACATAATGTCACAAGTAATAGACTGAAAAGATACTGGACTGTAACAGACCAACTGCATATACAATATGAAGATACACCGGGAGAAAAACGCAGTCAAAGGTCAAATGTAGAAAAAATAGAAAAACTTTATTAATACTACTGGATAAAGGAATTACACAACAGATAAATCAAGCATGTGCCACAATACATATATACAAAGTAAGGCAGGGGACACCATGTGTGGACAAGTGGGTATAGTAATACCTCATGCTATTTGTACAGAAAAATATTCTACACATTAGTAATACATAGATGTACATAAAAGGAGTAAATGGTTATGAAATACATACCAATATAATCACAGGTGTAAAACCACACAAGCAGTCCCTGCCACCCCAACCCGCGTTTCGGATGGTTCCTTCCTTCCTTCTTCAGGGGCAAGGATACAGCACAAACAGCCGTGTTTAAATATACACAGAACCAGAAGTGTCATCTGTATCCAATTTAGATGCACACCTTTGCATTGATTATAGAACACCCAAACACACTTGCATGTTGAACCAGAACATAGGCGTTACAAGTTTGTTAACGCCGTTGCCACAGCGACCGAACCCCTCCCGCTATCGTTGGAGAACGCTGTAACACATGGGGCCCCATGGAGACAAGCGTCTGCAAGTCAGCGGTACGGGATACCGGAAGTACGGAATCAGGCATGCGCAATGGCGCAATGATCACATATGACGACCAGTTGTTCCGGACATGCGCAGTAGTGTCAGCGGCGGTCATTCTTTGAAGACCAAATAAAATGCAGTGATCTCATAGTGCCAACCATTCGTTCCAGACATGCGCAGTAGTGTTAACAGCAGCCATTTCTTTGGAAGCAAATGCGAAGCTATATTAATATCTTCAAAGGATATATATATATTTATAAATAAATGGTGGCCGATAAAGAACATTGCATGCATACAGATCGATAATGAAGGGTGACTATAATAGAGGTGAATAAAAAACATGGTATAGTGGCAGCCAATGGACAAAATAGAAATATAATAGTCATAACAAACAATAAAAGATAAAAATAAAACACAATACACAATACATATATAAACACAACCATAACCAGAGTGTGGGCAAAGGAGCAATGAGCATAATAATCAGAGAGACCTCTTTTGATTTTTAATTTTCACATGCCATGAACATAAGATAGCCCATGCAAACATAGCCATAGAAAAGAATTTTATATGTTGTTATATTGGACCTCAACTATACAAACTGACATGTGCATCGGCAATATCCATGACAAATATAGCATTACATATATGTAATATAATATGGTGAAGTACAAATGACCTATAGCAAATATAACACATATCACAACATGACGATAATAAGACACATTTTATATATAATAGCATAGTGCCTTAATGATATTAGATGTATCCATCAATCAAAGTGACATCCCTAACAAGGTATATAGTAGACTTGAGTGTCAAAGAACAAAAAAACGAAAAATAAAAATAATAATAACATAAAAAGAATAAAGTAAAAAATTATAATAAAAAAATAAATAATAACAAAAATAAACATATATCGATTAGATGAACCCATTGATAGGTCATTCGCACGTATTCACATGTAGATCAAGATGATGATATTGCTAGATGGTATTGCTAGATGAGGCCGAAGTCACACAAGATATGGAGCACCACACTCAAAACTAAAATGGATAAGAGGAATAATAAAATCAATGAAAATGCATATGTATACATACAAGACCGAAATGGGATGCACAGAATGCACAGCAACCTATAACTACAAAAAGGGAGCAAATGAAAGACATTCATTAAGACCATCTGGATGGACAGTCTGTAGTCGCCAGATCCAGCGTGTCTCTAGTCTGGCTAGACGCTTTGAGAGCTGACCCCCTCGAATGTTAATCTGAAGAGCATCAATGCCCCTGACCCTCAGGAGTGTGGCATCGCAGTTATGATAGACTTTAAAATGTCTTGGTATTGTCTTTAGGGTGGTTGTGTCCATGTGAGTAGAGGCCGCCTGTATCCCCAGCACGTGTTCACGAATACGGACTTTTAACTATCGAGTTGTAAGACCAATATATATAAGTCCGCATGGACATGTTGCATAATAAATCACGTACCTCGTGGTACATGTGATGCGTTGTCTGATAGAAAATGATTTATTTCCACTAGAATTTGTGAAAGAATCGCACCTTTCCACATTGGGGCAGGCGACACATCCACCACATGGAACACATCCCACCCTAGGAGTAAAATTATCCAAGAATGTGATTTGCCATTGCCCAGAATAGTGGCTATGGACCAATTGGTCTCGTAGATTTTTAGCACGTCTGAAGGTCAGGGAAGGTTTCACAGGGAGAAATTTCCTCATCACCGAATCTGTCATTAATATGGGCCCAGGGCTGCCAGTAGGAATTTCGGGGCCCCATACTGGCAAAATTTATGGGGCCCCCCTTGAGACTCCGCCCAGGCTCCACCCCCCAGTTCCGCATCCACCCTAGCTCCTCCTCCACCATGCAAACCTTCCAAAATCCCTCCGCCCTTTCATGGAAAAACTTCACTTCTGCACCATGCCCTCACCAATCACACATTAAAGGGAATCTGTCACCCTAAATTGGCGGGATATTTAAATGATGGCAGTCAGGTCAGATGGGCGGTGTTTTGGGTACTTGCCTTAACATGTTGTTCGCCACTGTCTCCATTATTTCTGGGAATTGTAGTCGTTGCCCTCCATATAACGCGCCTGCGCATTGCAATCTGCGGGCAAAGCATACTGCGCGTGCGCAATTCAAGATTGCAATGCACAGGTGCGTTATATGGAGGGCAACGACTACAATTCCCAGAAATAATGGAGACAGCGGCGAACAACATGTTAAGGCAAGTACCCAAAACACCGCCCATCTGACCTGACTGCCATCATTTAAATATCCCGCCAATTTAGGGTGACAGATTCCCTTTAACACCAATCACTCGATGAAAATGCAGCATTTTGCTTGTTTAGTATAATACACCCCTTTGTCCTCCATATATTATAATGTGCACCACAGTCCTCCATATTGTAAAGTGCACACCACATAGTCCTCCATATAATATAATGTATCCATAGTCCTCCATATAGTATAATACACTCCTAATAGCCCTCAATATATTAAAATACACTTAGTCATCCATATAGTATAATACACTCCTCATAGTGCTCCATATAGTATAATGCACCGCCATATCATCCATGTAGTACAATTCACTTCCCATAGTATAATGCACCCCATAGTTCTTCATATGGTATAATGTATTCCCCATAGTCCTCGATACAGTATAATGCAGCCCACATATAGTATAATGCAGTCACCCTATAGAGCATAATGCAGCCACCCCACAGAGTATAATGCAACCACCCCACAGAGTATAATGCAACCATGGTACCACCCCACAGAGTATAATGTAAACCCCCATAGAATATAATTGAGCCCCCATATATAGTATAATGTAGCCCCTCCATAAAATACAATGTAGCCCTACTCATATAGTATAATGCAGCCCCCATAGAATATAATGTAGCCCCCTCATAAAGTATAATGAAGCCCCCATACAATATAATCTAGCCCCCATAGAATACAATGTAGCCACCTCATACAGTATAATGTAGCCCCCTCATAGAGTATGATGCAATCACCCTCATAGAATATAATAAATATAATACAGCCCCCCATAGAATATAATGTATCCCGAATAGAATATCATACAGCCTGCCTCCCCAAAGGAATATAACGTAGCCCCCCATAGTATATAACACAGCCACAAAGTATATAACACAGCTACATATTATATAACACAGCCACCCTATAAAATATAATATATCCCCCCATAGTATATAACACAGTCCACATAGTGTACAGCAGGGCCCACATAATATATAGCAGGGCCCACATAGTGTACAGCAGAGCCCACATAGTATATAGCAGGGCCCACATAGTATACAACAGGGCCCACATAGTATAGAGTGCTGCCCACATAGTATATAGCAGGGCCCACATTGTACAACAGGGCCCACATAGTATACAGCAGGGCCACATAGTATACAGCAGGGCCAACATTGTATATAGCAGGGCCCACATAGTATACAGTAGGGCCCACATTGTATAAGCAGGGCCCCCAGAGTATACAGCAGGGCCCCCATAGCATACAGCAAGGCCCACATTGTATATAGCAGGGCCCACATAGTGTACAGCAGGGCCCACATAGTATACAGCAGGGCCAACATTGTATGTAGCAGGGCCCACATAGTATACAGTAGGGCCCACATTGTATATAGCAGGGCCCCCATAGTATACAGCAGGGCCCCCATAGCATACAGCAAGGCCCACATTGTATATAGCAGGGCCCACATAGTGTACAGCAGGGCCCACATAGTATATAGCAGGGCCCACATAGTGTACAGCAGGGCCCACATAGTATATAGCAGGGCCCACATAGTATACAGCAGGGCCCACATTGTATATAGCAGGGCTCACATAGTATACAGTATGGCCCACATTGTATATAGCAGGACCCCCATAGTATACAGCAGGGCCCACATAGTATATAGCAGGGCCCACATTGGATATAACAGGGCCCCCATAGTAGACAGCAGGGCCCACATAGTATATAGCAGGGCCCACATAGTATATAGCAGTGCCCACATTGGATATAGCAGGGCTCGCATTGTATACAGCAGGGCCCACATAGTATATAGCAGGGCCCACATAGTATATAGCAGGGCCCACATTAGATATAGCAGGGCCCACATTGGATATAGCAGGGCCCACATTGGATATAGCAGGGCCCCCATAGTATACAGCAAGGCCCACATTGTATATAGCAGGGCCCACATAGTGTACAGCAGGGCCCATATAGTATACAGCAGGGCCAGCATTGTATATAGCAGGGCCCACATAGTATACAGTAGGGCCCACATTGTATATAGCAGGGCCCCCATAGTATACAGCAGGGCCCCCATAGCATACAGCAAGGCCCACATTGTATATAGCAGGGCCCACATAGTGTACAGCAGGGCCCACATAGTATATAGCAGGGCCCACATAGTGTACAGCAGGGCCCACATAGTATATAGCAGGGCCCACATAGTATACAGCAGGGCCCACATTGTATATAGCAGGGCTCACATAGTATACAGTATGGCCCACATTGTATATAGCAGGACCCCCATAGTATACAGCAGGGCCCACATACTATATAGCAGGGCCCACATTGGATATAACAGGGCCCCCATAGTAGACAGCAGGGCCCACATAGTATATAGCAGGGCCCACATAGTATATAGCAGTGCCCACATTGGATATAGCAGGGCTCACATTGTATACAGCAGGGCCCACATAGTATATAGCAGGGCCCACATAGTATATAGCAGGGCCCACATTAGATATAGCAGGGCCCACATTGGATATAGCAGGGCCCACATTGGATATAGCAGGGCCCCCATAGTATACAGCAGGGCCCACATAGTATATAGCAGGGCCCACATTGTATATTGCAGGGCCCCCATAGTATACAGCAGGGCCCACATAGTATATAGCAGGGCCCACATTGGATATAGCAGGGCCCACATTGGATATAGCAGGGCCCCCATAGTATACAGCAGGGCCCCCATTGTATATAGCAGGGCCCCAATAGTATACAGCAGGGCCCACATAGTATACAGCAGGGCCCACATTGGATATAGCAGGGCCCACATAGTATATAGCAGGGCCCACATAGTATATAGCAGGGCCCACATTGGATATAGCAGGGCTCACATTGTATACAGCAGGGCCCACATAGTATATAGCAGGGCCCACATAGTATATAGCAGGGCCCACATTGGATATAGCAGGGCCCACATTGGATATAGCAGGGCCCCCATTGGATATAGCAGGGCCCCCATAGTATACAGCAGGGCCCACATAGTATATAGCAGGGCCCACATTGGATATTGCAGGGCCCCCATAGTATACAGCAGGGCCCACATAGTATATAGCAGGGCCCACATTGGATATAGTAGGGCCCACATTGGATATAGCAGGGCTCACATTGGATATAGCAGGGCCCCCATAGTATACAGCAGGGCCCACATAGTGTAAGGTTCTTTGTCTCTGTTGACATGTTCCTTGAAACTCAGTTTTCCGTCGGCCATTTTGCTTTCTGTCTTTCTGCAGCTCTTGCCCTCAGTTAATATGGAGTTTCCAGTTTTCATGTTCCTGCCCTAATTCTTCCCTCTTGCTTCTTAAGCAGCCTCAGCTGAACAATCAGTGCTCCTGAATCAAGCGTCAGTCAGTCTGTGACCTGACTTCTGGAAACCTTGGACTTGTACTCCAGCTATTCCCTACTGAGGAACCTTGGAACACTTTTGGACTCTGGAAACCTGCTGTTTGGTGAATCCATGTTTGCAGAGGAAGTACGGTACAGAGAAGAGATCCTGAACCTGCTTTGGAGATTTATTGTAGTGCTTGAAGTTACTCTGGCCTGCTGTGTCTCCTGTCGCTGTTCCTGCAAACTGTGTGAACTTTTCAGCATGCTTGTATGAAGCAATACAAGTCATTTCATATCAACCTGTGTCTCCTGTGTTTTCCTCGCACCCAAGCACAAGACGCTATAGGAACTGCACACTATACATGACAAGATTCAGGAGCCAATGTTTAGTGTCTGCTGGGTCTGGGAAAGCCGTGTCTGCTGTGACTGTCGATATCAGATGTCCGTTTAATACCTTATGTGATGACAGTAGTTGTGACTTCTCACAACCATTCCAGCACTTCTGCCTTAAAAGATCTGGAAGATGGAGGCCCGCATAAAGGAACTTTGCGGAGTGACTGATACAATCCTTTCAGATGTACAGACTTTAAAAACCCGTTTTGCAAGCCTACAGGACCTCACTAATCATAATTTGCAAGTGTTTGGACAGACTACCCAGGAATTGCGAGCCAGGATTGAGGCTCTAGAGGAACGAGCCCAGGCTCCTGCCTTAACCCCGAGTTCTGGGATCCCCAAATTACCTCCTTTTCGTTTTGGCGGTGAACGTGAGAAATTCAGGGGATTTATTAATCAATGCAATTTATTTTTCTCTGCACATGCTTCACAATTTCCCACTGAACGATCCAAAGTGCTTACTATAATCATGTTGCTTACCAATAAGGCTTTGATGTGGGCAAACCCTCTGATTGAGACTGAGGATGATTGTTTGAATCACCTTGATGCTTTTATTTCAGCCATGGGGCAGGTGTTTGATGACCCCAATCGAGGTGCAACAGCTGAAGCAGCCATGTTAACTTTGCGCCAAGGTAAGCGTTCAGTAGCCGAATATGCCCTGGATTTCAGGAGATGGGCTCTTGATACCACTTGGGACACTTCCGCTAAAAAATCTATTTTTCGGAAAGGGTTGTCTCCACTGATTAAGGATGAACTTGCTCGTGCTGACCCTCCCACTGCGTTAGGTGACTTTATTAACTATTGTATCCGTATTGATGCTCGTCTGACTGAACGCAGACAAGAGAGATGGTTCGAAAATAATCGCACTAACCTTTTACTACCTCCCTCCTCAGCTAAGGAACCTTGAGTAGGATCACAAGGGAACCAGAACCTGAACCCATGCAGGTGAACTCTTTACAAAGACGGGTTAGTGATGCATGCAAAGAACATCGTATAAAGGAAAATCTATGTTTCTACTGTGGTAAGTCAGGGCACTTCATTATAAACTGCCCCAGCCGTTCTCGTAAGACTACTGCAGCAGTCATTCACTGTGAGTGTTGCGAGAGGAGCTCTGTCATGTCCGAGCCTCAGGCTCCAGAGAGATCTGCTGCAAGAGATCTTGATTTCTCAGACTTAAACTCTGTTAGTTCTGGGGACGATGACGGTATAAACGCTGCAATTTTTCAAGTTTCCTCAGCGGTGTCCCAGCTGAGTTGTAAAAGAAACAGTTCTCATTGCTTCCTTTCCATCAAACTCTGGGTTGACTCAGTCTGGGTGTCTAGCTCTGCTATGATCGACTCAGGAGTAGTGTTGAGCGATACTGCTCGATATCTAAAAATATCGGATCGGAATGGTATCACCGATATCACTAAATATCGTCGATATCCGATTCCGATACCGGAAGTCCAATGTAAGTCTATGGGAACAAAATATCGCAACAAAAAAAACCTTTCTGTCGTTATAATCACAAAATATACACACATAGAATACATATATATATATATATATATACATGTCATTGTGACATATATATATACATATATTTATAGTTTATACACTTCTACATAGTAAAATAGACTCTGATTTAATTGCCGGGTAAAGCCGTGACTTACCCCATAGAAGTCGACGGGCTCGGTGCCGAGTACCCCAAAACCTCTGGCTCTGTGCGACTCAACTTGGGCGTCACAAACAGGATTCTGTAGCTCGCTATAAGCGAGTCCTGTGTGCCTGAATTGAACTGTTTTTGTGCTTGAGAATTGCTAAAATCATCAGAAAATGTATTTGCCATTTTTCCGCCATATCTGCGTCACGACGAGGCACTGGTGAAGAAGAAGGGGGTGCTCTTCGTGGGTGTACACTCACTCAGTGGCGCGAAAACGATGGCCGACCACTCTAAATGGTACTGCAATGTAAGATCGTGCCCCACAGCTCTGGAGTTCCGCCTCCTCATCCTCCTCAGTGTGCGGAAACTAACACGAAGGTCCCGCCTCACTACAAAAGAGGGGCCCTCTCCAGATGCTAATGACACATGTGACTTGGCAGAGATGGCTAATGGACACGAGCAGAAGTGTGAAGGGATGGAGCAGTCAGAGCTCTCCCCCCACGGAAGCGACCGATCGCCACGGAACCACCGTTGGGCACCCGGCCTGGAAACCCTCCTACGCTGCAAGAAGCTGAGGATACCCTAAGAGGCCTGGCCCGGCACCGGGAGGAGGTCGCCAGGATGGAAGCCAGCTGGCATGCCCTAAAACTAAACTTGGAGCGGCGCCAATCCCTCTTATCTGAAGTGTCGGTACAGGATGGTGAGGCACCCGTTCTAGTAGAGGAGTCCGTGCGGGCATCCCAGCCCTTGCAATGTGATCCGGTTGACGTTGTCGCAGTGGAGGCACCCGTTCCTGCAAAAAACTCTGCACGGCAGCACCCCAGATCCGCTGTCTGCCCCCGTCGCTGAGACAGAAGAAGCGACACCCGTCCTCATGGAGGAGGCCGCGCAGGCACCAGAGGTCTACCTGTCTGTACCGGAGCCCCGACTGTCATCTGTTCCAGAGCCGGTGCTTCGCCAGGGACTGGGGGCGCCAGGAGAGCTGCCGCAAACCGGACATGGTAAGCTGGCATTTGTGGTGGAGACATGGAGCAGCTGGTGGAGGAGAATTACAAACCGGCGTCAGGAGGAAGGGAGACGTTGGGAGCGGGAAGCAGAGCGACAAAGGGAGCAGCGAGAATCCAAAAGCTTCGGCAACGTCACCTGGAGAAGGCCGGGCAGATAAAGGACTGAATGAGAAAAGATAAGGAACCCTGTGGGAGCCGCGGCGTAAGGGGGCAGTACGGAGCTTTAAATTGAAAGGTGGTTGGGGCTTCATCCAGGAGCCTGGACTTTATTTAGAAGTTTTGTAACCCGGCGGGACGTGGAGGCTCACCTCCAGAAGGACACCCGGGGAGGGACCTGTTGCCAGGAGGACTTGGTAACTTAACCGACACTGGGGTACAATGGATGGTACGCCCTAAAATGTCACCAGGTGCGACCCTACTCCCCAGAGTGTCAGGAAACTGACAGACCCTACGAGCCTTCAGCTCCCCACATCCAGGCCCCTGCACAAGTGCCCCCACCCACGCCGTAAATCTCCCCAGCCTCCCTCATGTGGTCTCCTCAGCAGCCCCAGTGTGGACATGATAACTATGCTGGCCCGTACCCGGCGCCTGTTAGGCCCCCTGGGGTTCGTTCAGTCCGTGACATAGGGCTCCAGACCCGGAGGGAGATGAAAGAGGTGGCCACACAGACACAGATAGCGGGTCACGACTTGATGTATGGCCACACGACGTCATCAGGTCCTGGTGGCCCTTGGTGTCTCGGATGTTTGGCAAGCATCAGAGAGTACCAGGTGGTACCTGGAACACCCCTGCCAAAGATTATAAATAACCCAGACAGGGTCCCTGTATGTAAATAGTTAAATTGTTGATGTACCACGGACGGGTGAATGTTCATAAAAAAATTTTTTAATTTATAAAAAACACAACACAGTTTTCATTACTTTTATTACAGTCTCATCTGCGACGCCATCGATCTCCTGTAAAAAAAGAAAAAAAAAAAAACAGCAGTTTACAACCTGTCCGACGCAGTCCATAGTAACGAGTGTCCCACGACGATCCAGCTCTGCTACATCAGATGACATCAGAGGCAGGCAGGCAGAGCCTGTCATCCCGGCGACAGCACAGCTGATTACCTGCTTCCCCGGCGGTGACGTCATCGGACTGGTTTCGGCCGGGATTACCTGCAGTCACCGCGAAAAAAATGCATGTGACCGCCGGGAGAACATAATGGCGGCCATCAAGCAGTCCAGGACGTGACCGCCGGAGATCTTCTGCCAGGTAAGTGCCGCTGACTCCTGACAGACCCGACGAGGACCTCACAGTGACAGTGACAAATCCGATTCCGGTATCCGATATGACGAAAATATCGGATTGGAATCGAAAGCCCGATACAGCTAATATCGGCCGATACCCGATATTTGCAGTATCGTATCGCTCAACACTACTCAGGAGCAAGTGGAAAATTTATGGATATCTCCTTTGCTCTGAAACAGGGGATACGTTCAGTGGAAGAAGGCTACTCCAGTACAGATGGAGACTGTGGATGGCTCTCTACTGACTTCTGGACCAGTGGATCAAGAAAACAGAGCCTTTGAGGGTCCTTATGGGTAAAGATCATCAGGGAGAAAATGTCTTTTTTGCTTATCTCTTCTCCCCACTTCCCATTTTCTAGGGCTACATGGCTGCAGGCGCAGAATCCTCGATTAACTGGGAGACCAAGGGAATTACACTTTCCGGAGAAACAGATGAGTCAAGGAGTTTCAGCTTGCTCTGTTCCTAAAGGAACCATGTCAGTCCCTGAACTACCAGCTGTATACCAGGACTATGTAGATTTATGTGACAAGAAAGAACGCTGATCAGCTTCCTCCTCACCGTCCATATGATTGTCAAATTGAATTATTGCTGGAGCCGAGATACCTTTTGGTAAGATTACCCTAGCGGGGCCCGAGCTAAAGCTTTGAAGGATTATATAGACGAAAATTTAGCCAAGGGCTTTCATACGCCCTCTTCATCTCCCGCAGTGCACCCATCTTCTTTGTGAAGAAGAAAGATGGATCTCTGAGACCTGCCATAGACTATTGGGAACTCAATAAGGTTACTATTAGAAACCGTTATCCATTGCCTTAATCCCTGAGTTGTTGGAGAGAGGCGGCTTGCCAAAATTTTTTCTAAAACTGGATCTCCGTGGGGCCTATAACTTGGTCTTTAGACTGGGGATGAATGGAGATGCTTTCAGTCACGTATGGACATTTGAATATTAGTTATGCCTTTTGGTCTGAGACCGCCCCAGCACTTTTCAAACTTCTGAATGATATCTTCAGGGTCCCTAGTACTTTGTGGTGTTTATTGGATGATATTTAATTTTTTCTTTAAACCCCCAGAGGAAACATCATGGCATGTGAATGGTTTAGAAGCCTAAGACAAAACCTCTCTACATCAACTTGAAAAATGTAAATTCCATAGGTCCGAAATTCAATTTCTGGGGTTTGTACTATTACGAAAAGGGGTTAGTAAGGATGGAAGCAAGACCCAAGCCCATCAAGGATTGGCCCAATTCCGAAATGTAAGGAGGTGCGGTTTCATTCGGGTTTGCCAACTTCTATTAGACGTTTCATTAAGAATTTTTCTGGGTGTGTACCTATCACCCCAACTTACCCGGAAAAAGGGCTAGGTTTTTTCCCGGAACCCGCAAGTCAGGAAGCATTTTCCCTTTTAAAGGATTAATTTACCCCGCCTATCTTAGTTACCCCAAAACCCCCAGCTTGCCTTATAATAGGGGGATGCTTCGATGGCGTTGGAGCTATACTTTTCTCAGAGAACGTTGAAGAGTGTTTGCATCCTGTGCCTTCTTTTCCCAGCAGTGTCTTCGGTGAGAGGAAATCGATGTGGGAAATAGAGAATTTTTTGGCATTATTGCCGCCCCTTAAGGAATGGAGAACCTTCTTTTAGGGAGTGCACAGCAATAGTGTCCTGACAGACCATGTAACTTGAATTTATAGGTCGGCTAATTGCCGACTCTCGCCAGGCTCGCTGAATCTTTTCCTAAAACCCCAAATTTAAAATTTTTCATTTTTTAGCCGGTGCGAAAAGGGAAAGGGGGGATGCACTCTTAGGATTCATTCGAGAGAACGTCCATTACTCCCCCTAAGATATTTCCCCGATCTAGATTCCGGGAGGATTATAATAAGCCCCATTAGGCATAAAAAGAACCCATGCGGATTCTTTTTTGGCTAACCCCCCAAGGGACGTAAGTCTTGTTTTAAAAAAGGTGGTTTGGGTTCGGAAAGGTCTGTATATCCCCGAAACAGTCAATTGAGAGTATTGCAATCACCCCCGATTCCAAGATCCCCGGGGATGGGGGGAAATTTAAAGACACAAAAAATTTTTTTTCGTTTCTTTGGTGGCCCACTTAAGGAAAGTGTCTTAACTATTCTTAGGAAAAGTCTGTGCAAGATGCAAAAAACCTCGTCCTCACCAATGAATTGTTGCAACCTCTTCCCCCCCGTCCCCCCGGGGGGGATCAATTTCTTGGGTTTTCTTGGGGGAGTTCCAAAAACCTCTAAGGGGGAAGAACACCATTCTAGTGGTGGTTGACGTCTAACAAAGGCAGCTTTTTACCCTTGTGTCGGTTACCACTAAAAAACAGACTCGTTTTGATGATTAAGAATGTGTTTCGTTACTGGATTGGGGGAGGTCTTTCGGTCGGGGGTGCAATTCCTTAAAGGGTTTTTGGGAAAAAATTCTGGCAGTTGGACATTAAGTAACCTTTTTCGTTTTTTCTTCCCCGCTAATGGCGACAGAACGAAAAATAGCCCCGGGCAGTTTTCGCTGTTTTATTGCCACCTAAGGATGATTGGGGGGGTTTTTCCGGCTGAATTTTTATAAAAACCCGAGGCCTCCTAGCGTCTCCTTTTTACTCCAATTGGTTATCTCCTAAAAATTCTTCCTCGTTTTCCTAGATACGCCCTTGCGGCAGTGGCTGAAGAAAAAAAAATTCTTTACAAAGAATAGGATTTCAAAAAAAAAATCTAAAAATTTCTCGGAAAGGTTTAAAAAAAGCAGCAGAAAAATTTTTTAACCTCCCCCAGCTTTAAAAGGGAGGAGTTTGGTTGGCTGTCAACCCAAAAAAAATTAAATTAAAGTTAAAACGTCTAAATTGGGACATAATTTCATTGGACCTTATAAGATCAATAAGTTTTTAAAATGTGTTGCTTGTGTCTTCAATGCCAGAACTATGAGAACCCCCCGTTTTTCATGTATCCCTACAAAGGCTGCAACCCCCAATTCGTTTCTGGACGTTCTTTCCTTCCCCCCGCCCCGTGTGGTCGATGGTCAGGAAGAAATTTTTGGTGGAAAAGGGTTCTAGATTCCGGTTGTACAGAAATCGTTGCAATTTTGATTAAAGGCGGGCCCCGTGGGGCAATCAGGGAAAACCCTTTAAAAATGTAAATGCCCCTCGCCGCTCCGCCCTTTCATAGGGGTCCCTGACAAGCTGGTCTGAGGTCATCCGGGGTTGTCCTAAGGGGGGGAAAATTTAAAGGGTTTTTTTTTTCTGTTGACATTTCCCCGAAACTCAGTTTTCCGTCGGCCTTTTGTTTCTGCTTTCTGCGCTCTTCCCCCCAGTTAAATTTGGGGTTTCCAGTTTTATGTTCCCCCCTGTTCTTCCTCTTGCTTCTTAAAAGGCCCAGTGAAAAATCAGTGCTCCGAATAAGCCTCGTCAGTCGTGACCCCACTTTTTGGGAAACCTTGGAATTTATCCAGTATTCCTACTGAGGAACCTTTGGAAACTTTTGGACTTGGAAAAATGTGTTTGGGAACATGTTGGGGGAGGAAAAGGTAAGGAAGTTCCCGAATTGCTTTGGGATTTATTTTTGTGTTTAAGTCTTGGGTGCTGTGTTCCCCTCGCTGTTCCTGCAAAAGTTGGAATTTTTGCAGTTGTATGAAGCAAAAAAGTCACTTCATATCAACCCCTGTTCCTGTGTTTCCCGCACCCCCGCCAAGAGCTTAGGAATGTACACTATACATGAAATAGTATTTGCGGGCCACATTGTATATTGCAGGGCCCCCCCATATACAAGGGCCCAAAAGTATATAGCAGGGCCCAAAATTTGGTTAGCGGCCCAATTGGTTTTTGCAGGGCCCCCTAGTATACGCGGGCCCCCTTTTATGCAGGGGGCCCCCTGTATAAGCGGGACAAGTATCGAGGGCCCAAATTTATATTGCAGGCCCA
>JARQOD010000005.1:97781285-97832042 GCA_033576555.1 Oophaga sylvatica | reverse complement strand
CAAAAATAAATCCTCTTCATCTCTGCTGTTGTCAGTCTCAATTCTCCTCGGTGAGAACCGTTATTTCGAACTTGCCCAACTTGATTCTGGAGCAGCCGGGAATCTTGTTTCACAGGCTCTAGTAGAGAAATATCACATTCCTACCAAACCTCTGGTTGAACCAGTATCTGTTGCTGCTGTGGATGGAGGTCTCCTGCCACGTCCCATTCAACTTATCACTGAAGCCATAACCCTGCAGGTAGGAATGCTGCATTCTGAGAGCATCTCGTTTTCATGTTCTGCCTGGACTCTCACATGCTTTCTTACTAGGTCTGCCTTGGCTCCAAAAGCATGCACCCGTGCTCGACTGGCAGAATGGAGAGATTCTTCGCTGGGGACAGGACTGTCATAAAACTTGCTTGGTTCCTGTTCATCCCGTCCGTCCTTCTCCTACACCAACTAATCTACCAGGGCTCCCGATTCCATATTGGTCTTTCGCTGATGTCTTTAATAAAAAGGAAGCAGAGACATTACCCCCGCACAGACCATATGATTGCCCTATCGACCTGCAACCCGGTACTACGCCTCCCCGTGGGCGTATTTACCCATTGTCCGCTGCTGAGACCAGGTCGATGTCCGAATATATCGAGGAGAATTTGGCTAAGGGATTCATCCGGAAATCCACCTCCCCAGCGGGAGCAGGTTTCTTCTTCGTAAAAAATAAAGACGGCTCTCTCCGTCCCTGTATTGACTACAGAGGCCTAAATTTGATCACGGTGAAGAATAAGTACCCTCTTCCGCTCATTCCAGAATTGTTTGATCGTCTGAGGGGGGCTAGAATCTTCACCAAACTGGATCTCCGTGGGGCATATAACCTGGTCCGTATCCGTCGGGGAGATGAATGGAAGACGGCATTCAATACCCGGGACGGCCACTACGAGTATTTGGTTATGCCCTTTGGTCTCTGTAATGCTCCAGCAGTCTTTCAGGAGTTGGTCAATGACATCTTCCGGGACCTTCTCTACTCCTGCGTTGTGGTGTACCTAGACGACATCTTGGTCTTCTCTCCGGATCTCCAGTCTCACCGGAGGGATGTTCGTCAGGTTCTGCTCAGGCTCAGGCAGAATCACCTCTTCGCCAAATATGAGAAGTGCCTCTTTGAGCAGACCTCGCTTCCGTTTTTGGGCTACATCATTTCTCAGACAGGCCTACGAATGGATCCGGAGAAACTGTCTGCCATCGAGAAATGGCCCCGACCGGAGGGGTTGAAGGCCAATCAGCGGTTCCTGGGATTCGCCAATTATTACCGACTCTTCATACCACACTTCTCTTCCCAGACTGCTCCAATCTCCGCGCTCACCCGCAAGGATGCTAATCCCAAACAGTGGACGCCCGAAGCAGAGGAGGCCTTTCTTTCTTTAAAACAGGCCTTCTCTTCCGCTCCAGTGCTGCATCGCCCGGACGGTAACAAGCAGTTCTTCCTGGAGGTGGACGCTTCCTCTTCTGGAGCCGGAGCGGTACTTACTCAAAAATCTTCATCCGGGAGGATGGTATCTTGCGGCTTCTTCTCCAAACTCTTCTCCTCTTCTGAGCGCAATTACTCTATAGGAGACCGAGAGTTATTGGCCATCAAGCTGGCATTGGAGGAGTGGCGTTACCTACTCGAGGGGGCTCTTCATCCGGTAATCATTTACACTGACCACAAAAATCTGGCTTACCTCCAGCATGCCCAGAGACTTAACCCTCGACAAGCCCGGTGGTCCTTGTTTTTTGCCCGCTTTGATTTTCTGTTACATTTTCGTCCGGGCCCGACAAGAACATCAAGGCGGACGCCTTGTCCCGGTCCTTCCTGGTGTCGGATCTCGAGGAGGAACCTAAACATATCATCGATCCTGCCAGAGTGATGCGGGTGGCTCCCGTGAGTCTAAATCGTCTCCCTACTGGCAAGACGTTCGTATCGGTAACCGATCGGGAGAGAATCCTACACTGGGGTCATTCGTCTAAACTAGCTGGCCACGCTGGTCAGAAAAAGACCCTCCAGCTCATTACTCGGCATTACTGGTGGCCTACCCTGCACAAGGACGTAATAGACTTTGTTTCTGCCTGTGTCTCCTGTGCCCGCAACAAAGTTCCGAGACACCTGCCTGCCGGCCGTCTTCTTCCGCTTCCTGTACCCGCTGCTCCCTGGCAGCATATAGCCATGGACTTCATAACAGATCTGCCCGTCTCTGCCGGTTGTACGGTCATTTGGGTGGTCGTTGACCGATTTTCCAAGATGGCTCACTTCATTCCCCTGCCAGGGCTTCCGTCTGCACCCGAGTTGGCTAAAGACTTTATCCGCCACATCTTCCATCTTCATGGTCTGCCTCGTCACATTGTGTCAGATCGTGGGGTACAGTTCACCTCACGATTCTGGAGAGCCACTTGTAAGTTGCTAGACGTCACCTTGGATTTCTCCTCCGCTTACCACCCGCAGTCCAATGGACAAGTCGAGCGAATCAATCAGAATCTGACCAGTTATCTCCGGCACTTCGTTAATGCCCACCATTCTGACTGGGTGGATCTCCTGCCTTGGGCCGAATTCTCTTATAACAATCACGAGAGTGAATCTTCCTCCAAATCTCCGTTTTTTGTAGTCTTCGGTCAACACCCCCGGATCCCTGTTCCTGTCTCCATCTCTGTGGACAATCCAGCTGCGGAATCTCTGGTTAACGAATTTTCCTCCATATGGGAGAGTGCCCGGTCCACACTCATTCTGTCATCCGAGCGCATGAAGAAACATGCTGACAAAAGACGTTTGGATCCTCCTCAATTCCGTCCTGGGGATAAGGTCTGGCTTTCATCCAAGTATGTCCGGCTCAAGATTCCTTCCTACAAGTTGGGTCCTCGGTTCATCGGTCCTTTTGAGATCATCAGTCAGATCAACCCGGTGTCCTATAAATTGAAACTCCCGGCCAATTTGCGGATTCCTAACTCCTTCCATGTATCTCTCCTCAAACCGGTGGTACTTAACTCTTTTGTCAAGTCTACAGGTACACCTCCTGCTCCAGTGTCTGCTGAAGACGAATTTGAGGTAGAGAACATTCTGGCCACCAAAAGGGTAGGAAGAAAGACCTATTTTCTGGTGGATTGGAAGGGGTTTGGTCCTGAGGAGAGAACGTGGGAGCCTCGGGAGAACATCCATGCCCCTTTCATCCTAGCTAAATTTCTTTCTGGCCTAAAAAGGGGGGGGCCTAAGGGGGGGTACTGTAGCATCAGCGTCCCTGCCTTCTGCCAGGCAGGGACGCTGTTCCCCTGCGACAGCGTCCTCTGCCAGGCAGGGACGTCGCCCCCCTTACCCGCCTCAGCGTCCTCCTTCCGCCCTGCTGGGGCCGTGCGCTCCTTCCCTGCTGCTGGACTTAGGGCGCGCGCCCGCGCCCTCCCCCGCTCTTAAAGGGGCCGCGCGCATCTTTCAAAAAGGTCCCCGGCCAATGCCGGAGGACTCCACCCTATATAAAGTACTTCCTCCTTAATGGAGGTGCCCGAGCAATGTTGTTGTTGCACTGTTTACTCTGCTTCAGCCCTCAGGGTCCATTACCAGTTACCTGCCTGTTTCCTGCCAGTTTGCTGTCTGCTACCTGCCTGCAAGCCTGCCTGGAGGTTCGGCCGTCACATGCGGTGACCATCTGCAATTCCAGAGACTCTCGCCTGCTCACTTGGGAGCACTCATCTGCCATCTGACTGCAAGCCCACCTGAAGGTTCGGCCATCACCTGCGGTGTTCATCGGCTGTTCCAGAGACTCTCGCCTGCTCACTTGGGGGGGCTCATCTGTCATCTGCCTGCTAGCCTACCGGGAGGCTCCACCGTCTCAGGTCGTATATACCTGTCCAGTCAAAGACTGCCCCGGCTCCTTGCCTGCCTGTTTATCCAGAGACTGCCCCGGTCACTTGCTGTGACTTCCTGCCTGTCTAACCAGAGACTGCCCCGGTCACTTGCTGTGACTTCCTGCCTGTCTAACCAGAGACTGCCCCGGTCACTTGCTGTGACTTCCTGCCTGTCTAACCAGAGACTGCCCCGGTCACTTGCCGTGACTTCCTGCCTGTCTACCCGGAGACTGCCCCGGTCACTTGCCGTGACTACCTGCCTGTCTCCCCAGAGACTGCCCCGGTCACTTGCTGTGACTACCCGCCTGTCTACCCAGAGACTGCCCCGGTCACTTGCCGTGACTACCCGCCTGTCTAACCAGAGACTGCCCTGGTCACTTGCCGTGACTACCCGCCTGTCTATCCAGAGACTGCCCCCGTCACTTGCAGTGACTTCCTATCCGTCTCCCCGGGCGCCACCCGCTCCTTTACAAGGAAAGCCTCCTTGTATAATAAAGCTCAGAGGTTCCGCCTCCCAGACCCGTTACAAATTGCATTAGAGTAACAGAGCAAAGGGTACATGTTTCTTCCCACTTTGCAATGAAAGATGCGTCATCTACCGGGTATGATGGTATTACACGGACACTAAGTCCTCTTGGTACCATTTTGTTTTGCACATATTTTTCAAGAAATAGTCTGTTCCACCAGATTCGGGACCGTTTCATAAGCATTGTCTTAATAGATAATAGTTTATCATCCCATTTAAGATCAATAGGCTGCTGTGCATCTGCTCCACTGCTGCTAAATACTTTATCCACATTATTAAGCCAAACCTTCTCCTTGGCTCGATAGTCCATGATATGATCAAAAGGACCTGTGCATGACACAGTAACAAAAGTTAACCATAAATAGCAATAGATCAACATATCAGTCTCTAGGAGTACCACATCATCACCAAAAATATAATGACATAATGTCACAAGTAATAGACTGAAAAGATACTGGACTGTAACAGACCAACTGCATATACAATATGAAGATACACCGGGAGAAAAACGCAGTCAAAGGTCAAATGTAGAAAAAATAGAAAAACTTTATTAATTCTACTGGATAAAGGAATTACACAACAGATAAATCAAGCATGTGCCACAATGCATATATACAAAGTAAGGCAGGGGACACCATGTGTGGACAAGTGGGTATAGTAATACCTCATGCTATTTGCACAGAATAATATTCTACACATTAGTAATACATAGATGTACATAAAAGGAGTAAATGGTTATGAAATACATACCAATATAATCACAGGTGTAAAACCACACAAGCAGTCCCTGCCACCCCAACGCACGTTTCGGATGGTTCCTTCCTTCCTTCTTCAGGGGGCAAGGATACAGCACAAACAGCCGTGTTTAAATATACATAGAACCAGAAGTGTCATCTGTATCCAATTTAGATGCACACCTTTGCATTGATTATAGAACACCCAAACACACTTGCATGTTGAACCAGAACATAGGCGTTACAAGTTTGTTAACGCCGTTGCCATAGCGACTGGACCCCTCCCGCTATCGTTGGAGAACGCTGTAACACATGGGGCCCCATGGAGACAAGCGTCTGCAAGTCAGCGGTACGGGATACCGGAAGTACGGAATCAGGCATGCGCAATGGCGCAATGATCACATATGACGACCAGTTGTTCCGGACATGCGCAGTAGTGTCAGCGGCGGCCATTTCTTTGAAGACCAAATAAAATGCAATGATCTCATAGTGCCAACCATTCGTTCCAGACATGCGCAGTAGTGTTAACAGCAGCCATTTCTTTGGAAGCAAATGCGAAGCTATATTAATATCTTCAAAGGATATATATATATTTATAAATAAATGGTGGCCGATAAAGAACATTGCATGCATACAGATCGATAATGAAGGGTGACTATAATAGAGGTGAATAAAAAACATGGTATAGTGGCAGCCAATGGACAAAATAGAAATATAATAGTCATAACAAACAATAAAAGATAAAAATAAAACACAATACACGTACATATATAAACACAACCATAACCAGAGTGTGGGCAAAGGAGTCATGAGCATAATAATCAGAGAGACCTCTTTTGATTTATAATTTTCACATGCCATGAACATAAGATAGCCCATGCAAACATAGCCATAGAAAAGAATTTTATATGTTGTTATATTGGACCTCAACTATACAAACTGACATGTGCATCGGCAATATCCATGACAAATATAGCATTACATATATGTAATATAATATGGTGAAGTACAAATGACCTATAGCAAATATAACACATATCACAACATGACGATAATAAGACACATTTTATATATAATAGCATAGTGCCTTAATGATATTAGATGTATCCATCAATCAAAGTGACATCCCTAACAAGGTATATAGTAGACTTGAGTGTCAAAGAACAAAAAAACGAAAAATAAAAAATAATAATAACAAAAAAAGAATAAAGTAAAAAATTATAACAAAAAAATAAATAATAACAAAAATAAACATATATCGATTAGATGAACCCATTGATAGGTCATTCGCACGTATTCACATGTAGATCAAGATGATGATATTGCTAGATGGTATTGCTAGATGAGGCCGAAGTCACACAAGATATGGAGCACCACACTCAAAACTAAAATGGATAAGAGGAATAATAAAATCAATGAAAATGCATATGTATACATACAAGACCGAAATGGGATGCACAGAATGCACAGCAACCTATAACTACAAAAAGGGAGCAAATGAAAGACATTCATTAAGACCATCTGGATGGACAGTCTGTAGTCGCCAGATCCAGCGTGTCTCTAGTCTGGCTAGACGCTTTGAGAGCTGACCCCCTCGAATGTTAATCTGAAGAGCATCAATGCCCCTGACCCTCAGGAGTGTGGCATCACAGTTATGATAGACTTTAAAATGTCTTGGTATTGTCTTTAGGGTGGTTGTGTCCATGTGAGTAGAGGCCGCCTGTATCCCCAGCACGTGTTCACGAATACGGACTTTTAACTGTCGAGTTGTAAGACCAATATATATAAGTCCGCATGGACATGTTGCATAATAAATCACGTACCTCGTGGTACATGTGATGCGTTGTCTGATAGAAAATGATTTATTTCCACTAGAATTTGTGAAAGAATCGCACCTTTCCACATTGGGGCAGGCGACACATCCACCACATGGAACACATCCCACCCTAGGAGTAAAATTATCCAAGAATGTGATTTGCCGTTGCCCAGAATAGTGGCTATGGACCAATTGGTCTCGTAAATTTTTAGCACGCCTGAAGGTCAGGGAAGGTTTCACAGGGAGAAATTTCCTCATCACCGAATCTGTCATTAATATGGGCCAAGCCTTCCCTAAGATATCACGAACCTGGTCAGATCTAGAGTGGAAATTAGTGATGAAACAAATCTTATTGTCAGATGTTATTCCGGACCGCGGATTTGCCTTATACAGCAAATCACGACGAACTGAATGTTTGGCTCTCTGATAGGCCCTTTTGATCAATCTACCACTGTAGCCTCTTGCCAAAAAACGTGTCCGTAATTGTTTAGCCCTTAGTTCAAAATCATCATCTGTGGAACAGATCCTACGTAACCGTAGGAACTGTCCCACTGGTATAGATCTAATCATATGGCTGGGATGGCCCGAGGACGCATGTAATAGGGTATTTGTGGACGTTTCCTTCCGAAAAATATCCGTCTGTAACAGACCAAATTGGTCTCTCTTTATTGTCACATCCAAAAAATCAATAGAATTCGTATCCCACACAAATGTTAAATGGATATTCTGATCATTGCTGTTTAAGAGAGATATAAAATGGACAATGGACAGTAAGGGGTTAAGGACTTGAGTTTTATTATTGTTAAGGGGATATCCACTTTCACATCCAATTAAATTGTTCCCAAAGTATATTAAATACATATAATAACAGACTCATCAGGTAATCACCCACCATGGGTCCTGCACCAGCTCTCCACGGCTGCTGCAGTCTAGGTGTTGTAAACTGTGATGTGCCACCGACAGCTTGTGTCACCGCTAAGTGTTAGGTAAGGTATTGCAGCTGCTGACCCCAGGGGCTGGATAAGCTGATACTGATTAGGGCTAGGTCTCCATTCAGATACACTGGTCTAGGATACTGGATCAGGGTCTGGCCGCACTTGGACCAGAGACAATGTTTAGGCATTGGCCGCTCACAGACCAAGGAACAAGGTTCAGGCACTGGCCGCTCTAGTACCAGTGGACGAGATTCAGGCACTGGCCACACTGGGACCAGGGGACTTACGATATATGACTGGCCACACCGGGACCAGGGGACCTCACAACTCACTAGTAGTACACCTTACTAATGATTCTACACTTTGCTTGGCTACTCCCTAGGGGAGAGGGAGACATTTATACAAGATACCTCCCAGCTATTGGCTGGGAGCCATTTTGCAGGTGCACTACATTATACTAAATGCCTCTCAGCAACAAGCTAAGGGCATTTAGTATATGCCCCCACTGTCCCTATAAGAACAGTGGAGTGCACGCACGTGCGTACTAGATGCACTGCCGGGAGCTGTGGCATGCACATCAGGAAGCAGGAGGGACACGCCAGGAGCCCACGCCAACGTGCTGGGGCAGTGAGTAAGCCAGCATGCCTGTATGGAGAGAAAAGGGAATATCATGCAGGGGCACCAGCAGTAGTACTACACAGAAACTGATAGCACATGATGTGGAGCTCAGTGATGTCACTGCCAACAGGTTACTGAGCTCAGCTGCATGTTCAATAAGCTCAGCGTCGCATGTTCAATAAGCTCAGCGTCTCATGCTGTCAACTTCTGCACGACCACTGAACTAAGATTGACATAAGTTAGTGATTGTATTTAAAAAAAAATGTATGGTAAAAGAAATATTGTCAATGGCAATGAGCAGGGTAATGTAAAAAAAAAAATATCAAAACTAAGAATGTGGAAGCTGGTAGCAGCAGCGACACTTGAGCACCATCCGTCGAGACAGTAAAACTACCAAATGCAGGCCACAATTTGCCTTTGTTACCTCAAGCAAGTATATTAGTGTGAAGCGAGCAAAGGGCATTGCTAAATATTTGGCACATCACTTTTCTAAACCACTGCAGGATGATATTGCCTCTAAAAGCGACACTGTCAATTTGAGTCAGGGTTCTGCACTGCTATTTTTTGAACCATTTTTTTTTTATTTCAAAAATACGAAACTCTGTAGATGCACCTTGATATTAAATGGATGGTTGGTTACTACTGCATCCATTTCTATTGCAAGGTTGCTTTGACATTACTTTGGCTTTGTTGGCGTTAAAGAGATTGAAAGGGGATGAGTACTGTCCTAGAAGACCTTAGTTTGTTATACAAGTCTTTTCACGTTAATTGTAGTAACTTCAATTTGTGACAAATTTATTTGCAGTGAATTGAATTTTTGTGAAAATTCACCAAACCAGGCAAATTAAAATTTAAAAAGAATTAGTCGTCTCTGCAAGTTACTAGTTTGTGTGATTACACAGGTTCATCACCTATCAAGCAAGATTTGTTTATGATAGACATAGTTTACTCGCTCATTTCCTCCTAATAATAATAGCTCATATTGTTAGAGACACAAGATTTAAAATTGCAGAATATTGGAAACAGTCTTTGGTTCCTCTTTTAGCTGAAATCATAATGATGGTGAAACTATAACTATTTATTGGAGAAAATGAAAGCCCATAGTGCCAACACAGTTATTTTATTTTTTTACCAGTGGGCATGAGAGGCACAGTGGGCATGAGATTTCTATAAATCCCATCCACTGTGCTTGTACTGGACAACCCAGCATTTTGAACACAGCGCAAGCACACTGCATCCAAAACGCTGCCATTCCTGATCGTGGGTATGTGCCCTTATACTCACCCCACCGCTCACCCTTCAGGCCTGTGTACTCCTCAGCATCACCCATGCTGTTCTCATTTAATTTTTTATTCCTCGCTGCTGAAATCACCAGGGTCCCACACACTAAGTTGGGACTTTTGGCTTTTATGAGTCCTAGGAGGGTTCTGCACTAGCAAGCAAAAGGTCATGATGCCAAGGCATCACCACATGTGCCGTGACCTTGTGTGTGTATGCACAGCACCCTTCCGGCCTCATTGAAGTTGGGGATTTCAACATGACCTACAGGTATCAAAAGATTCGACAAGGACATGGATGAGACAAGTGACCGTGGAGGGGCCAGAGAGGTGAGTGTTGAGGTGAGTGTAAGTCTGGTTTTATTTTTTTAACATTTTGATTGCAATTTACAGTTAAGAAAGATGGTGGCTTAATCCATACAGTAGCACATTATAATAAAGCTTTCAGCAGATTTTTGTAAAATTCAAGTAGAATTCAATTTCCCTTGAATTTATTCACCCATCTCTAACAGTAACATTTCTTTACTTTAAATCTCTCTTTGTACAATTACAGCTATACCTCTACAAATAATTATTATGTATGTTATGCTCTTTCTATTATGTACCAGAAAGTCACCCACGGTTGCTTTATTTTAGCTCACCTCATTTGATGTTACTTCTACATATCTTTTCTATTGCTAAAACAATAAAAGTAATGTTAAAGCAAATTATCAGAAAATCAAAAACTGATTTAAAAATATGTTTCAATAGAGATTCTATTTGACAGAAAACATTAAACGTTAGCATGGATTCATGGTTCAGGTCTTTGGAGAGATTCCAGAAATTCATGAGAGTTTTATAAAAGGAAACGGCGAAACGACACGGATTATAAACAGACAATAACCCTTCCATAAGCTGGAGTGTGCTTTTTTTTTACTTTCTGAGGGCAGATCTTAATACCTTTTGTGATGCAGCATTCTCTTTATTTTCCCTTAGCACAATGGCTCAGTAACATGTGAGGGATTTTTCGTTCATTCGGTCTCTGACAATCTGCAATGTAATTAGGAACACATATTATTGTATTTGCAGGAAACAGTATTGCCGGCTCCCTGCTGACACTTTGATTATCCTGTTATCTAACTCTCACTTTCACAACTTGGCTAGCTTTAATTTATTCATAATATTTGAATTCTCTTAAGCCAATGCTCATTTCTTTTATTCTATATTATGTTTTGTGTGTTGTGTGCCATGGGAAGTTTAATGAAGGTAACATTTACATTTGGTGATACAGCTGAGGTCTACAGAGAGAAAGAAAAATAACTTTCCAAAGATTACTTTTATCATACCTCAGCCTTCATGATCCAAAGAAAAAATCTGCATTCCTCTGCTAATGTAGTGTGGGATTTAGGCAAAGCTACGTGTATATTCTAATTACAGATATTAATGGCATATCCACAGGACATGCGATAAATGTTTGATGGATGCTGATCCTACTTGTCTGAGTGCTCATCTTTTTCTGCAGCTTCCATAGAGGTGAATAAAGAAAACGGCACAAAGGGAAAAACCATTTCTTCATTCAGTCTACAAACGATTTCATCGGCCACATCACCTGGCAAGAGTTGGGGGACTCCGGTTAAAGACATGTAGACAAAAACTATATGGACAAAAGTATTGGGATACATCTCTTATAGAGAATCTATCAGGCCATTTTTGGTGATGAAAGTAATGTATGCCTAAAATGGGGATTTCTGAGCCTCTTCTGATCACGTAATTTTTATTGTCGTACTGGTTCACTTTTATTTGGTATAAGTTTGTTAAGCTACCTCACACCACAGCTCTAAGTGGTCCACTTGTTCTATGGCATGTTCCCCCTAGTCCTCCATGTCATAATGAATCGGTAAGTTGCACCTATATTCGGTTCTTCAAACCCGCTATGCCAACTGCGTAGAATGTCTAGGTTTCCAAAATCTCGAGCATGCGTGGTTAGAGAGAGTGTGGAGCTTGCCCTGTATGATTTACCCACTGGACTGCTCGCACTATGTCCTAGCAAAGCACCTACAGTGGCACGTAAAAGTTTGGTAGTAAATAATCTATAACCCTAACAGGTTAATTAGGATCTGAAACCTTGCTCAAAGTTTTCTGAGCACACAAATCTCCAAGGGTGCCCAAACTTTTGCATTGGCCCATATTCCTTTTTGAAAATTTTAAAATGTAAAAAATGGCAATATAATATTGTTTTTTTGCCTAAAATATAAAGCAAATGTGTCATCTTTAACTTTAGCCCTTTTTAAGAGATCATTTCATCTTCAACTTGCTTTACTGTTCACAATAACAGTAATTTTGACCAGGGGTGCTCAAACTTTTAAATGCCACGGTACATATTATATTCCCAATTTCTTGGTACCTTTGAAGATTGAGCTCAAATTTTGTTTGCTTCCTACTGATGCCCCAGTGCGCAAAGCAAGATCCATAATCATTTGGTTGGGGGACTTTAGTTTTGAAGAACTTGTCCAGCCGCACAGAGCCCAAATCCCAACTCCATCCAGCACCTTTGGGATGTACAAGAACAGGGATTACAAGCTAGACCTTCTCATTTAACATCAGTGTCTGATCTCACAAATGCTCTTCTTGATGAATGGATAAAAAAAATCCTCAGGTACCTGCAAACTCGTTATAGGAAAACCCTTCTGGCTTCTCCCGATGTCATATGAGGTTTCTCTGGTTGACTTTATCTTCTGCAATGTGTACAATGGTGGACATTTTATGTGATTTGTGCAAAAGAATAGTAAATTGTTCAAAATTCGCCAAGTTCAGCAAATTTCTAAAATGTTGACATGAATTTGATTCACACCAAATCGATATTCTGATATCTTATAGCTCCTGATGAAGCCTGGCTTTATCAAAAGAATGTGCGTCATTTGCTTTTTATGTCAAGGAATTACAATCAGAAAGATATAAGTTTATAAAGCTGCTTGATACAAGCCTATTGTTAGGGTTGGCGGATTGCACTAAATAAAATAAAAAATAAAGTGCAATCGCAACCCGGGGTCCACTGTGCAGAAATGAATCTGCTGCTAGTGAGGATAACAACAGAACAAAACAGCGAGCATTACATTAAGCACACTGTGTTAAACTCCACATAGTGTGAACGGAACTCAGAGTACCAAGCTCAGTTACTTCACAGAGAGGTACTGCCCTAAGAATGCTAAGTACTATACTCTGTTAATCGTCACAGGGATGTTAGCGCATGTATTGAACTTGCTCTGAAACTAAGCTGTGTTAACCGCACATACTAATGGCGTAGATGCCGTGCCAAGAGCAAGAACTCTTATGACGCTACAATACCCTGTCACCCTTACTGAGAGGAGCATAAGGGTTGAGCTTGCTCTGTAACTGAACTGAACTAACCGCACACATGAACTAAACAGTTGCTAAGCCAAGCGGTAGTGACCCATTTCCTGACACTACTGAATTTGTGACTGACCAGCACCCTCAGCATGTAGCCGACTAGAGACTCAAGTGTTGAGCCAAGGGCACAAAACCGCTTAAGTGTGTTACCTGCCTGCCAACATGTACAGTCTTTGAGCATAGACAAACACTAGAAAACATGCAGACAGAATGGTATTCACCCACACACACCAAAACATAAATGATACTAGCACGCCCACATGCACCATTGAGATCCTTTTATACGCTAGGCTCCACCCCAAACACTCATGCCCAGTCGGTCGAGACATCGCCCACGGGCCAATCCGGAGCTGCCACCTCACCAGAGTAGCTAACATCCGACGACCAATGAGAAGACGCCACATCATGGACATGCTCAGTAAGGTGAACTCTGGACTTAGATTCCAGAGTGCAACACTGCACCTGCATATCACTGATTACCACAGACGTGGCTGAAGAGCCAGCCATAACCAAACGTATACCACGAGCCTGAGCAAGACGCTGGGACCAACGTCTGTGGCCGGACTTGAATGGGAGACCACAGCATCAGACAATGCTTGGGATCTATCCTGCGCAGTGGGAGACTCCCGATGCCTAACACCTATGGTTTTTCCTAAAAGGAGAAATGAAAGCATGTTTATCATACAAGGTATTTTGTATTTCATGTTTCTCGCACCCAGTTATACATTTAGTAGTATTATGTTTCTGCTATTGATAGACTAATATAGCAATCCCATATTTAAAGGTCCTTTAAGAATCAATTATTTTTATAATTTTCTAACCATACACTTGCAGGTAATGAGAAATATGGAAACGAAACTTTAGAAATGTTGGCACTTTTAGAAGTATATACAGTTCTAGCCAATATTTCACACTTATAGCCTCTTTGTGGCTAACATTTACAGTTCTGTTGAACAAATCAGTAAGATCCTTTCTTTTATGACACAGTCCAAAATTCATGTAATGTGGAAAAAATATAAATTATATTTAACTGTTGTTAAAAAAAATCACTAATGACACATGTTCAATACCTGCCACTTTACAAAAGCCCCTTAGTACTTTAATAGGGGATATAATGGCGGCGCTTCTATATACTCAAGCTCATATGTGTTGAAGGGGATGTCTGGTCAAAATTGATAAGTCTACAGTCACTCTGTGTGACTACAGACTTATGAATCCCCCAGCGCTCGCACTGTGCGCTGTGGGGATTCACTCATTTTAGACCCAGGAACAGAGAGTATGTATAAGTTATACATACCCCCGGCCAGTGGGTGCAGCCTCTCTCTCCATACACTTGTATACAGCAAGGCCAAGCGTTCTAGTCGGATATGCTCACTGGCCGACTGTGCCACTAGATGGGCATGGCCTCAGCTCAAGAGAAGTGTATGAAGCAAGGCCACGCGCTCTAGTCGGTCACATTCACTGGCCGACTGTGCCACTAGATGTGCATGGCCTCAGCTCAAGAGAAGTGTATGAAGCAAGGCCACGCACTCTAGTCGGTCACATTCACTGGCCGACTGTGCCACTAGATGTGCATGGCCTCAGCTCAAGAGAAGTGTATGAAGCAAGGCCACACGCTCTAGTCGGTCACATTCACTGGCCGACTGTGCCACTAGATGTGCATGGCCTCAGCTCAAGAGAAGTGTATGAAGCAAGGCCACGCGCTCTAGTCGGACAAACCCACTGGCCGACTGTGCCACTAGATGGGGCACGGCCCCAGCTCAAGAGAGTGTATGGAGAGAGGCTGCGCTCCCTTGCCAGAGGTATGTATAACTTATAAATACCCTCTGTTCCTGAGTCTGAAACCGGCAAATCCCTGCAGTGCACAGTGACTGCAGACATATTGGTTTTGACCAATATAGCACCACAGTCGAGAACTATGCTATATCAATTTCAAGAAGAGCCTCCATGTGTTCAACCTACTAATATAATTATGTACCTTCAAAGGACACTCTTGATAAACACTTATATTACCTGGATTTGATAGATCTGTTTATGTGATCTAACACTACATTTCTTTCTTCTAAGTTTTATACTAAAACTTTAAAGAGGTTTTCTGTTAGCCCAGTATTAATGACTTTTCCTCAGAATATGGTCATTAATATATGTTTGGTAGGGGGCTGACAACTGCCACATCTAATACTGATCAGCTTCTAGCATCTCCGTCAGTGGCCAAAGGCAAGCAAAGTGACGAAACTGGAAAACCACCACCGCGCCATCACGCTGGTTAGTGGCCACTCTTAGGTACTGCTGCTCATATTCAAATGAATGGTAATTATTCTGTTTGAATGTACTAGAAATGTATCTTTGTGCTTAGCTTGTATAATGTCATCATATTGCGCAGCCCTTTACAGCAGCGTCATTATTGTCCCCATTGGGGTTCACAATATAAATCCCCTATCAGTTTGTATTTGGAGTGTAGGAGGAAACTGGAGAACTCGGAGTAAACCATCGCAAACATGGGAGAACATACAAACACTTTGCAGCTGTTGTCCTAGGCTTGACTTGAATACTTGACACCTGCACAGCAAAGCAACAGTGTTAATCACTGAGCCACCATACTGTACCATGTACAGAATTTAGCACAATTATTGGAGGTGCTCCGACAGCACTATCAATAAAGAATAAAAATCACAGTTAGCTATAGTAATAATCATTTCATTAGTTCAATTTGTGGCCTAATGGGGCCAATCTGAAAATACAGATTTTTACATTTGATTTTCAGAGCTTAACCAAATGTCGTAAATCTCTACATCTTCAAGACTGCCCTGTTTTTTCCTTCCGAAAAAAGTAACTGAAACTAGAGTGCAAAAACATTAGTTCATATGGATCAGGATGTTCTCTAAAACTACTTCACTTATACTTAATTTAAGTGAAACCTGTAAGCTAATTGTTAGCAGATAGTTATTATAAGGTTTGCTCTCAGTGCTGATCCTTTATTAATGGATGCCAGAAAGCCTCTTTTACCCCAGTAGTGTAAGGTGTAAGATATACCGAACATCGCTACTTTTCTTTGCTGAAAAAATGCTATGTTGTATCCAATTACATGAAGATTCCTTCTTCCATCAGTTCATGGTACTGATGAATCAGTTTATGGACATAAACCAGTTAAATTATATAATGCTAGGTTCATGCTAGTCTAATGTGTATTGTTTATTATTTTTTTATTTTATTATGTTACATGATCATCCCATAGATTCAACAACATTTATGAGAATGTCTCATGGCTTGTTTGGGGATTTGATCCACTGACCTGTTGCTTCGTGGTTGGTTCCTCTATCTGATGAGCATTGCCTTTTTTTCTCGGTCCAAATACTGATGGTTCCATTGTCTTGCTCCACTTCTTGTTTCTCCTCTCCAGTGTTTTCATTTTTCTTTGTCTGCCTTACCACTTTTGAATTGGTATATATGTCACCCTCATTGCACTTCTTGCTGTATACCTGTAGGTGACTTGGTTAAAGGTCCAGACTTCACTAAGGTTACCTTGCAAGGCCTGTGATGTTCTGCAGTGAGTCTGTTTGCTCTCCTTTCCTAGTTCCTCTTACTTTCATGTCTTTAAGTTTCTGAGAGGTTATTGTTCTTTTAATTTTTGTCTCTCCTTAACTTTCCCTCTCTATCTCACTGTATATGAACTTGTGTTAATTTTATTACCCTGGATTTTCTTATCTTCCTGTAGAGTTCTCTCTCCTCTTGTTGGCAGTACCAATTTCTGGTTCCTCAAGGTACGAGAAACCCCTCAATTAGTGTTGAGCGATATTGCTCGATATCTAAAAATATCATATCGAAATTGTATCGCCGATAGCACTAAATATCGTCGATATCCGATTTCGATAGCGGAAGTCCCATGTAAGTCTATGGGAACAAAATATCGCAACAAAAAAAAACCTTTCTTACGTTGTAAACACAAAATATACACACATAGAATACATATATATATATATATACATGTCATTGTGACATATATACATATATTTATAGTTTATACACTTCTACATAGTAAAATAGACTCTGATTCAATTGCCGGGTAAAGCCGTGACATACCCCATAGAAGTCGACGGGCTCGGTGCCGAGTACCCCCAAAACCTCTGGCTCTGTGCGACTCAACTTGGGCGTCACAAACAGATTCTGTAGCTCGCTATAAGCGAGTCCTGTGTGCCTGAATTGAACTGGTTTTGTGCTTGAGAATTGCTAAAATCATCAGAGAATGTATTTGCCATTTTTCCGCCATATCTGCATCACGACGAGGCACTGGTGAAGAAGAAGGGCGTGCTCTTCATGGGTGTACTGTACACTCACTCAGTGACGCGAAAACAATGGCTCTAAATGGTACTGCAATGTAAGATCGTGCCCCACAGCTCTTCAGTTCCGCCTCCTCATCCTCCTCAGTGTGTGGAAATTAACACGAAGGTCCCGCCTCCCTACAAAAGAGGGGCCCTCTCCAGATGCTAATGACACATGTGACTTGGCAGAGATGGCTAATGGACACGAGCAGAAGTGTGAAGGGATGGAGCAGTCAGAGCTCTCCCCCCACGGAAGCGACCCGATCGCCACGGAACCACCGTTGGGCACCCGGCCTGGAAACCCTCCTACGCTGCAAGAAGCGGAGGATACCCTAAGAGGCCTGGCCCGGCACCGGGAGGAGGTCGCCAGGATGGAAGCGAGCTGGCGTGCCCTAAAACTAAACTTGGAGCGGCGCCAATCCCTCTTACCTGAAGTGTCTGTACCGGAAGGTGAGGCACCCGTTCTAGTAGAGGAGTCCTTGCAATGTGATCCGGTTGACGTTGTCGCAGTGGAGGCACCCGTTCCTGCAAAAACTCGCAGCACCGTCAGCACCCCAGATCCCGCTGTCTGCCCCCGTCGCTGAGACAGAAGAAGCGACACCCGTCCTCATGGAGGAGGCCGCGCAGGCACCAGAGCACTACCTGCCTGTACCGGAGCCCCGACTGTCATCTGATTTAGAGCCGTCTGCTTCCTCTGCAGGGGAGCGCCGCCAGGACTGGGGGGCGCCAGGAGAGCTGCCGCAAACCGGATACTGTAAGCTGCAGTGGAGTGGTGGAGACATGGAGCAACTGGTGGAGGAGAATTACAACGGCGTCAGGAGGAAGAGTGGAGACGTTGGGAGCGGGAAGCAGAGCGACAAAGGGAGCAGCGAGAAACCCTAAAACTTCGGCAACGTAACCTGGAGAAGGACCGGGCAGATAAGGACCGGATGAGAAAGGATAAAGGAACCCTGTGTGAGCCGCGGCGTAAGGGTGCAGTACGGAGCTTTAAATTGAAAGGTGGTTGGGGCTTCATCAAGGAGCCTGGACTTTATTTAGAAGTCTTTGTGAACCGGCGGGACGTGGAGGCTCACCTCCCAGAAGGACACCCGGGGAGGGACCTGTTGCCAGGAGACTTGGTGACTTACACCCGACACTGGGGTTACAATGGATGGTACGCCCTAAATGTTACCAGGTGCGACCCCTACTCCCCAGTGTGTCAGGAACCTGTGAGACCCTCGGAGCCTTCAGCCTCCCACATCCAGGCCTCTGCAAAAGTGCCCACCCCACGCCGTAAATCTCCCAAGCCTCCCTCAGTGGTCTCCTCAGCAGCCCCAGCTATGGACATGATAAGTATAGCTGGCCGTACCCGGCGCCTGTTAGGCCCCCTGGGGTTCGTTCAGTCCGGGACATAGGGCTCCAGACCCGGAGGGAGATGAAAGAGGTGGCCACACAGACCCAGATAGAGGGTCACGACTTGACTGTACAGGCCACACGACGTCATCAGGTCCTGGTGGTCCTTGGTGCCTCGGATGTTTGGCAAGCATCAGAAGAGTACCAGGTGGTACCGGAACACCCCTGC
This sequence comes from Oophaga sylvatica, assembly GCA_033576555.1. Lineage (NCBI taxonomy): Eukaryota > Metazoa > Chordata > Amphibia > Anura > Dendrobatidae > Oophaga > Oophaga sylvatica. Next base: position 97,813,026 of record JARQOD010000005.1, on the reverse strand, counting down.
CAAAGAAGTATAAATAACCCGGACAGGGTCCCTGTATGTAAAAAGTTAAATTGTTGATAAATAGTTAAATTGTTTATGTACCCGGACGGGTGAATGTTTATAAAAAAGTTTTTTAATTTAATAAAAAAAAAAAACACAGTTTTCATTACTTTTATTACAGTCTCATCCTGCGACGCCATCGATCTCCTGTAAAAAAATGAAAAAAAAAAAAAAAGTATACCACCTGACCTACGCAGTCCATAGTAACGAGTGTCCCACGACGATCCAGCTCTGCTACATCAGAATCCCGGCGCAGCACAGCTGATTACCTGCTTCCCCAGAGGTGACGTCATCGGACTGGTTTACGGCCGGGATTACCCTGCAGTCGCTGCAGTTATCGCGAAAAACTGCATGTGACCGCCAGGGAGAAGATAATGGCGGCCATCAAGCAGTCCAGGACGTGACCGCCGGAGATCTTCTGCCAGGTAAGTGCCGCTGACTCCTGACAGACCCGACCGACGGACACTCACAGTGACAGTGACAAATCCGATTCCGGTATTCGATAAGACGAAAATATTGAAACGAATTATCGAAAGGCCGATAGAGCTAATATCGGCCGATAGCCGATATTTGCATTATCGTATCGCTCAACACTACCCTCAATGGCTTTTTAGTGAGCCAGGTCTGAGGTGGTATTATTGAGTTGTGCGCTTAGAGTCTTCTAATCTTTACAGGACCAGTTGGGTGTTGGTATGGCTTCACCCTGTAGTAGGTCTTCACTTTTTCTGTTACCTGTGAGTGGATGTGTGTTACATTCATAACAGAATGTTGCTGTCTGTCTTTATTAAAATCTGACATACTGTACATATTTTTGCTTCTACTGGTTATTTTGTTTGCAAATAAAAATATAATAATAAATAATCCTAACCAATACTAAACTGTTCACAATCTTTTTTGTATGCCAATGCATCTGAAGTGTAGCATTAACCCTGCTGTAGAACCATGAAAAAAATCACTGCTTTGGTACCATGGGGTCTATATGACCCCAGGCTCAAAATCGTCATATTTCATTAAAATGAACATGCTGGCTGTTCAGAATAATCAAGTTTTATTCCGTCATCATTTCAGTGATTTATTTGTCATCATCAAACACAAACTGAAATTTATACCAAAATGCTTTACTAATAACTAAAAGTATTCAAATTCAATAAAAAAAAAAAACACAATAACTGCAACTTGTAGATTTTAGTAAAAACATAATGACAACGATTGATCTGGCAATAAATTTAGCCCTTGCATTCACTGCACGTCATAGTGCCATGTTCTTCACAAATGAACTTGCAGTCATTGCAAACAAATCTCGTCTTTTTGTCCTTCGATCAAGGACAAACATAGCACTGTTTGCGCTGTTCTGTAACACTGCTGGGTCAAAAGTGACGCAGATCTCGTCTTGTCATTGTTTATTTACAATTATATTACAAAACCTGGAAATAAACAGAAAATATAAAAAAAAAAATGACAGACGGTAAAGGTACTATGGGGTGAGGAGAGTCCCAAACACAAAAAAATTGAAAATAACTTTGAAACAAATTCAAAATATTATCAACCTAAGCAGAAATCTGTTACTTGAAAATACATAGAAGGTCAATATTTAGAAATATTTCAATTTATTCAGCGCTGGGGTCTATATGACCCCATGGTTCCACAGCAGGGTTAAGTAACGTAAGTTTTGTGTTTACAGCTCATATACAGATTTATGCGTCTCCCGGGTATCAGACTACCAGTTAATTTGTCTGTTGCAGCAGTCATCCTGTGTTCTATATGTCCCCCAGTAATTATTGTATTCTAGGATGAATAAGGGGACAAACAGAAGAGAGAATGATCGCAGAATCAGCAGAAAAGTTTTTGTTTGTGACACAAGGTCTGAATTGGAGCTATAGACATGAAACAGACTGAAAATATATCTCTCATATCTCTATTAGGTGGTTTTAATCACAGCAGGACCACTACCCCTCCACAGAGATATAGATTTCAGTTTAAGAGAGGACTCACATTACGTTCCCATACAGATGAAGACTTTAGTCTAAGAGAGGATTGTCATTTGCTTAGGTCCTGGAAACGAGAATCACTTAATGTGGCTTCCAGGTACACATGAATTGGCCAATTTTTGCCCTAAGCATTCTCAATTTTTCCTATTTCTAATGCAGTAATGCAATTTAATTTTCACATTTCATGTTTGCATGCTATGACGCTACAGAGTTCTGCCTTTTTTGTTTAAGTGTATATCAGTTGGTGACTCTAGATAAGCACCTGTTCACACTTAGTTTATGTTTGGATGTGACAGTTAGTTTTTTGAAATTTACAGACTACAGTTAGACTGGTTTGTAAGTAGACAGAGGGGATTGGTACGCGTTGTCATCTCATTGACCTTCTCGTCGCCTAATTCCAGTGGACTGATCTGTTATCATATCATCGAGGAGCCCCGTCTCACATAGTGATACACCAGCGATCCCGACAACGATCAGGATCGCTGGTGTGTCGCTACATGATCGCTGCTGAGCTGCCAAATAGGCAGCTCAGGCAGCAATCAGGACAGCGACACTGCGGGTAACGTCGCCTAGTTACCCGCAGTGTACGTTGGATACCAGCGCCCTGATGCAGGGGCGCTGGTATCCAATGTACACATCGGGTTTCCAGGCGCTGCGCGGTGCTTGGAAAGCCGATGTGTACCTTGGTTACCAGGAGATCGCTGGTCTCCTGCCTGTCACACGCAGCGATGCGTGCTGGCCAGCGGGAGACCAGCGATCAAAAAAAGTCCTGCCATTTCTGACACGACCAGCGATTCACAGCAGGGGCCTGATCGCTGGTACGTGTCAGACATAGCGAGATCACTGCTGAGATCGCTGTTTAGCAGCGATCTCCTAGCGATCTCGCTATGTGAGACGGGGCCCTAACAATGTCCCTCAGGTTTGTCATGTACAGTAAACCTATTAGTTCCAGCCAGAGAAAGGAACTGATAGGCTGCCAGTCACAGGTATAATACACTGTAAAACAAGAGTATTGCATGTATGTTATACAAGTGAGGAGATCAAATGGTCAAGTAGAGACAAAAAAAATTAAAAAATGTTTATGAAAATGAAAAAAAATATTAAAAATATTTTTAAAAATATAAAAAAGTGTAAAAAAATCACATTTGTATTCTAACAGATTGTTTTATTATGCAAAATACCGTAAATGAATTCCTATTTAAGTTAATTATTAAGCCTTTTAATCAACATAGTGAATGATGTATGCAAAAAAAAGCCAGAAAGAAACCAATAAGCCAATTAAAACTAAATCATCTGGAAAAAAATGCCTTCAAATATTTATATATATTTTTATTGTGCAAAAAATAAAAAAAACTATCTACATTTTCTCTGCTGAATCAATTTTGACCTCATCCTCACATAAGATCCATCCTTGATTCCACTTTATTTTTCATGAACACAAATGTGTATTGAATTTCTCCTGTCCATATGGTTACAGGGCTGTATTAAGTGACGGGGCTTCCTTGTCATATTTGTCTTACTTGCTTTCAATGGATTATTGGCAACTGTTACTCATTTAGTCATTTTCTGTCTGCTTATAATAACTATCACTTTATCGGTTCCCAGTGAGCAGAAAAAGGATAAAAATAATAAAAAACAAGAACATACACATGGAAACATAGAAGAAATAACATCCTACTTAAACAATGAAAGAGAGGTCAGATTAGGAACAGTCAAAATTGAAATAAATGATGAAAAGAACATAATAAAGTAAAAACATAAGAAGCAGATACAAAAGCTGACACTGAAGACATAATGATCTCAGTGATAACAATGATCAGCATTATCATGTTCATTTTGGTTCCCAATTTACCTCTACTATGTAGAGTTTCCATACCACAGTTTCGGTTACAGGCCTTATACTTGATTAAGAGCCCAAATAATCTCATTACAATTATTTAATCCCTTCACTAACTTTGACATACATGTACATCAAAGGTAGTGTATCTGCATTTGATGTGGTCTCACACGCCAAGCCTGCATCTTTCCCCGCACTTGATGGCTGATTTAATCAGCCATTAAGTGCCGCTAACAACCAAGTATGGAGCAGAGCTCTGCACGCAGCTGTTAATCAGTTAAATCCCGCTGCCAATCGCTAACAGCGGGATTTAACACTTGCTGACCTGAAGCGCGTCATTCATCCCTCCCATCGGTGCGCCTGTCATGTGATTGTAGAACGTCAATAGATTGTCACGAAAGCCCGGGACCCCCTATCATTACAATGCTCCTGTGAACGCCGGTTCATGGCAGCTTCATAGGAGATTGTCATTTCTCCTATACAAAGTACTCCTGATGCACTGCTATATGTAGCACAGGTGATCAATCACAGCTTCAAGTTTCCTAAGGGGACTATTGAAGACAGTAAAAAACAAAAGGCGCAACAAGAAAAAAATCAAAATACCAGAATTATGTTTTTTGGCCACTACATTGTAATAAGAGGCTATAAAAACATCACATCTACCGCAAAATGGTATCAATAAAAACATCTTCTCAGGGAACTAAAATAAGACCTCACCCAGCCCAAGATCCCAAAAAATCAAAATGCAAAATGGCAAAACTTTTTTTTTCACCACCTAAATTAAAAACACTGTATATCTTTTGTATCTTCATACACGTACTGGCCTGCCTCAGTTTTACCATGTAGTGAACATGGTAAATAAAAAACAATTGTGGAGTTGCACATTTTTTGTCATTTCTATGCACTTGGAATTTTTTTTGGTTCTTCAGCGCACTATATAGTAGAACGAATGATGCCATTAAAAAGTGCAACTCGATCAGCAAAAAACAAGCCAAATGGGCAGAAAAATAAAAAAAAAGTTATGGCTCTTGGAAAAAGTGGAGGAAAAAACTAAAACAAAAAAAACGGAAAATCACCTGGTAGTGAAGGATCTTTAGGCGTTGTCTATCTCTTTTCTTTAAAAAAATTACCTATTATGGTCTAAAGCTGAATAACAAAATGTACAGTGACCTTCCGATCTCCCACCACTCCTTTGTAGTGCTGCTATATCCATTTCCAGTCTCGAAATTTGCTTTTCCAACAGGGATGCAGCGGTGAAATGTACTTAGTGATTTGCTGCCGTGGTCATACGTCTGCACACTCAGGACAGAATGTATTTATATTAAACGCAGTCATTAAATATTCATCGGATATGCAATAAATTAGGATTAGATAATCTTACATGGTGCCCTCACACTAGAAAAGTTGTACAATCTTTCTTTGAAAGTATATTATGAGGTAGAAAAATGAATACACATTGTAAAATAATATATAAAAGATATTCACCATTATCTTGAGCTTATATTTCTCAGTGATCATACTGTATATGGATTACAGGCATGAAATGTCATGTGGCCGAATGTTGAGCGATCACTGTGGTTGGCGCTCACACTCGTTCAGGATGGTAAATAGATGTAATGACCAACCCAAACAATGGCTGCAAGGGAATAATCAGAAAGTATTCAGAATGTTAATATAATTTAACCCCTTTTTAATTAACACAGTTTCCTTTAACAAATGTAAAGATCTCTTCAATTAGAGAGAAAGACAGTAAAGTGAGGGATATTACGGTAAAGTATGTTATTGGCTCTACAGAGTTGATAATGGGCTTGGCTTAGGTAAACTCTGTTCTCTGCTCTAAAATTTCCTCTTGGAATGATGAAAAGTATGCAAGTGATATTATTCTGTATGTAGCACTGTATTAAATGGATTAGTACAAGTGTTTGCTTAGTCTGGAGACATGTCTGAACACTGTTAGAAAATTTGGTAATTTTAGACCAGAAACTTTGTGAAGAATGCAGAATGAGTAGGGTTAATAAGCCTCATCTGCACTGGAGGTTATACGTCTACCTTTCTGAACCTGAATTGGTTTTAGAAATTCCTTGTGCGAAAACATGTAGGATAATTTCAGCAGTCAATCAGATTAATGAAAAACATCTCCCTGTAGAAAAGTGTCCTCAATTTACAGAAAGGGTTGATGGTACCTCTAGTAAAAAAAATGTTTTTTCACTTTGTAAAGTAGGAAGTCCATAGCATCATACAAATGTATATCTTTATGTTTTGGGGAGCGAGTCACTTTTTCAGTAATTTTAGGACTAGTCATTCTGTCTCTCTAGTCAAAGTTGTGCAGATTTTCAATGTTTTCCAACTCCATTGTCTATCCCACCTCCATTATATACAGGTTTGGTGGCTTAGTGTACCAGGTGTTTTGAGTGTATGTACCCTACGCAACCTGTGTTTGTCCTTTGGTACTATGCATTTTACATCCACTTTTGCTCTTTGTACTGATCAGTTTCCTGTGTGCTTGAAAGATGTCTTCAGTAGGGAGCTGCAGAGTCCATACTTTCTAGGAGGTAAATGACATGGACTATCCCTTCTACAGCCCAAACCTGTATTTTTACTGACCTGAGATATACGAGAATAGCATACCCCGACAGGTGAAAATGGAGCAGCTTTCAGCTTTACATGATAGTTAACACCATGCTGCATCAGTTACGGTCAGTGTTGGCCCCAACCATGGCCTTTAATCTGAAGATGCTGATATCAATAGCGATTACAGCATCTAGATGGTTGACAGATTGAGGGGGATCCCTTCTTAACCCCACTTGCAGGCTGACAAAGCAGAGGCGAAACGCGCGTTGGAGTGGTGTGTGTGGGGTCAGTGGAGTGTCAGAGTGGTTGGTATGTGATTTTTCATGTATTTTCACTAATTACACTTTATATATTTGGCTATGGCTGACCACATTGTCGCTATTTAATGTACACCTCATTTTCTTTGTATGGGCATTAATTATAATCATTTTTTATTATGATTTTCACTTTTCTCGTGTTTTCCCATCAAATTTAAGTATGCATTCATGAATTAATCATGTATTGAAAGTATTATAAAATTTGCCACTTGGTGTTAAAAAATTTTCTTTGCACATTTTATTTTTATTTAGCAGCTATTTTAGTCATCTATTGTCATATTACTTCTGTAGATTATATTACATCCCATTTTTACTATATTGTTTATTTTATGGGAATTTTTTTTCTTATCTGTCTGTTACTCCATGACCCTTGCATCACACATGTACTTTTAGTTTGTATTTTTTGCTTTTAATTAATAAAATCTTTTTTATGAAAATCTTTTTGTGACATTATGTTTTTCTGTGGTATTTTGTCTAATCATGTTTTTTTATATATGTCAATAAAGTGATATACTGTATTTTTATCAGTACTTTGAATATCCTTTTTTGGGTTATAATAATAATTAAATCATAAGTATTTTTACTGACCTGAGATATAAGAGAATAGCATACCTCGACAGTTGAAAGTGGAGCAGCTGTCAGCTGTACATGATTGTTGACACCATGCTGCATCAGTCAAGGTCAGTGTTGGCCCCAATCATGGCCTTTAACCTGAAGATGCTGATGTCAGTAGTGATTACAGCATCTAGATGGTTGATAGATTGAGGGGCTCCCTCCTTAACCCCACTGGCTGGCTGATCATGATTTTGAGGTCCCCCTTTTTCACCTATTGACTTGAAAGGATGGTGGAAAAAACGTTGCAAATATGCAGGTTGACTTTTTTGCAACGTATTTGCAGCAGAAAAGTCATGGACAGCGGGATGTGACCTCACACTTGGCTCTGCTATCTCTAGATGGCAGGCTGCATGATGCGCCCATACAGCCTGTCATCCAGCAGAGCGGACACAAACCCCATTCACTTGAATGGGGGGCCGACAATACAGTGTTTGACACACTGTCAATGTGCATGACAGCGCAGCAAACACCGCTTCTGATCAGCGGTGAAAATATCCCCGCCATTAGAGAGCCGCGGTTCCTACAGCACGGTTCCGTGCTTAGCTGGGATCGGAGGTATAAAGTTTACCTCCAGTCACTGGAGTCAGCTGATGGCACAACCGCTCCCATCATCCAACACCTGCTGCCGATAATAACAGTGAGAGCAGGAGCGGATGATGAGGGTATTAATCAGCCGCTCTTGCTCTGTAAATAAATATTTTAAAAAAAATAGCGTGGGTTCCCCCCTATTTTTGATAACCAGCCAGGCAAAACTCACGGCTGGGAGCTGCAACCCTCAGCTGTCAGCATTAGGAAGGTTGGTTATCAAGAATAGAACGGTCCCCACGCTGTTTTTTTAATTATTTAAATAATTTTTTGACAACCAGCCTTGCTAAAGCTGACAGCTGGGGGCTGCTATTCTCAGGCTGGTAAGGGGCCATGGAAATTGACCCCCCGCCTTAAAATAGCAGTCCGCAGCTGCTCAGAAAAGGCACATCTATTAGCCTGGCTCTTCCCACTTGCCCTGCAGCAGTGGCAAGTGGAGTAATATTAGTGGTGTTGATGTCACCTTTGTATTGTCAGGTGACATCAAGCCCACGATTAGTAATGGAGAAGTGTCTATAAGACACCTATCCAGTACTAATCCTATAGTTGTATGGATAATAAAGACAAGCCAGAATAAAGTCCTTTAATTGAAGAAATGATGCAGACTCCTGTAATAATCTCAATTAAATCATACTTTACGATCTCGCCTAATTCCACCGAAGACCTCGATCTCCTGCAATAAAACTAAATTAATAATAAAAAACAATATACCATAACTGTCCGTCGTTCTGTCCGACGCCGTAATCCATGTCTGGGGGAGAAATAGTTTTCAACCTGGATGGTGCCAAGATGTGACCGTCCAGGCTGAAAACCACTTGTGACTGAACTGCTGCTAGTGCAGCCTCAGTGACTCGCGGTGACATCACTGGGGCTGCGTTCCCTGCCGGGCTCAACTGTGGTGACCTCGGTGAGATCCCCGCTAGCACTGTGAGAAAGTGGATTCCCGGTGAACTCGCCTCTGCACCGTGCTGTCACACAGCTTGGGAAAACACCGGCTTTTGTGCTGTGCATGTTCGGCAATATTCAGCAATTTAATCGACGATTGAATAGGCAAATATTGCAAATTCGGCGATCCTGAGCCGAAATGAACATTGACATATTCGCTCATCTCTAATGCTAATACCCAGCTGTCAATTTATTAATCAAATGGAAAAACACATGGTTTTGAGAAAAGATGCTCAATAATTGTTTTATTATGAGTATTTCCTGAAACAGACATTTCAGGATGGGAAACAGATCCTTTTTAATTTTGTGCTAACATCATTCACAAACATTGTCCTATCACAGTTTCTGACCCTAACCTGCACCTCAAAACAGACGTACAGTGCTCAGCAGTAATGAGTACACCCCCCTTTCAAAAATAAGATTTTCATCAAGATTTTAGTCAATATCTCACTGAGCACAAGAACAATTTCCAAAATGTGGACAATATAGAACAAAAATCAGGTACTTAATGACAGGACCCATGAGCTTTTTAGAGGTCAATGATGACCTAGTAATACCAATAAAACACACATAAACATATTTAAAATACATTATTACTAGAGTTGAGCATTCCGATACCGCAAGTATCGGGTATCGGCCGATATTAGCTGTATCGGAATTCGATACTTAGTTCCGATATTTTCCATATATCGTATACCGGAATCGGAAGTTCCCATAATTCTTTGAGAGGCAATGTGATTTTAGTCAGCCAATGAGGAATCCTAAGAAGTGTGGGCACATCCTGTACTGCTGCGGTCATGTTAACTAATGGCATGGCTGTGATTGGATGCTGAAATGATGTCAGAATGCACTATAAAAGGCGCTGCCGCCATTTTAGCGTCACTGTGCTGTGAATTCAGTTAGGGACAGAACGCTGCTCTGCTGACTCTGAGGGACAGTTAGAGATTGCGATTTTGTGTACTGTGCTCTAGGCAGGCTAGTTTACCAACCGCTGTGTAAAGCTTCCTTTTGCCTTGCAGTGTTGTTTTAACAGCTCTGTGCAAGGTGTGTGTGTGAGAGTGCAGGTGACGCTGCAGTTTGCTCTGCATCCAACGCTGTTTGTAGGCATCTGCACGTGTCACTCACAGACTCTTTTTTTTTTCTTTAGTGTAATTCTTGCTGCTCCATTCAATTGAAATTATAGTGTGACGCGCTTCCATCCGTATACAATACATTGGTTGCAAACACTATAGAAGTACAGAAAGGAGCCTTTCACAGATAGTGAACAGTTGTGTGCAGTGTTCACTCTAGTCTGTGAGGTTTGTTTTTTTTTAGTGCAGATCACGCTCCAGTTAGTTCTTCAAACACTGCTGCTTGTACTCTGCTGAGCGTGTCTCACTGCCTCATCCTTTACATTTTTCTCAAATTGTTGCTGCTACATTCTATTTTAAAAAAATCAAATCTATTAGTGTGACGTGCTTCCATCCATATCCAATACATTGGTTGCAAACAGTATAGAAGTCCACAAAGGAGCCTTTCAGAGATAGTGAACAGTTGTGTGCAGTGTTCACTGTAGTCTGTGAGGTTTTTTTTTTTTGAGTGCAGATCCCGCTCCATTTAGTTCTTCAACCACTGCTGCTTGTACTCTGCTGAGCGTGTCTCACTGCCTCATCCTTTACATTTTTCTCTAATTGTTGCTGCTACATTCTATTTAAAAAAAATCAAATCTATTAGTGTGACGTGCTTCCATCCGTATCCAATACATTGGTTGCAAACAGTATAGAAGTCCACAAAGGAGCCTTTCAGAGATAGTGAACAGTTGTGTGTAGTGTTCACTGTAGTCTGTGAGGTTTTTTTTTTTTGAGTGCAGATCCCGCTCCATTTAGTTCTTCAACCACTGCTGCTTGTACTCTGCTGAGCGTGTCTCACTGCCTCATCCTTTACATTTTTCTCAAATTGTTGCTGCTACATTCTGTTTAAAAAAAATCAAATCTATTAGTGTGACGTGCTTCCATCCGTATCCAATACATTGGTTGCAAACAGTATAGAAGTCCACAAAGGAGCCTTTCAGAGATAGTGAACAGTTGTGTGCAGTGTTCACTGTAGTCTGTGAGGTTTTATTTTTTTGAGTGCAGATCCCGCTCCATTTAGTTCTTCAACCACTGCTGCTTGTACTCTGCTGAGCGTGTCTCACTGCCTCATCCTTTAAATTTTTCTCAAATTGTTGCTGCTACATTCTATTTAAAAAAAATCAAATCTATTAGTGTGACGTGCTTCCATCCGTATCCAATACATTGGTTGCAAACAGTATAGAAGTCCACAAAGGAGCCTTTCAGAGATAGTGAACAGTTGTGTGCAGTGTTCACTGTACTCTGTGAGTTTTTTTTTTTGAGTGCAGATCCCGCTCCATTTAGTTCTTCAACCACTGCTGCTTGTACTCTGCTGAGCGTGTCTCACTGCCTCATCCTTTACATTTTTCTCTAATTGTTGCTGCTACATTCTATTTCAAAAAAATCAAATCTATTAGTGTGACGTGCTTCCATCCGTATCCAATACATTGGTTGCAAACAGTATAGAAGTCCACAAAGGAGCCTTTCAGAGATAGTGAACAGTTGTGTGCAGTGTTCACTGTAGTCTGTGAGGTTTTTTTTTTTTTGAGTGCAGATCCCGCTCCATTTAGTTCTTCAACCACTGCTGCTTGTACTCTGCTGAGCGTGTCTCACTGCCTCATCCTTTACATTTTTCTCTAATTGTTGCTGCTACATTCTATTTAAAAAAAATCAAATCTATTAGTGTGACGTGCTTCCATCATTATCCAATACATTGGTTGCAAACAATATAGAAGTGCACAAACGGGCCTTTCACAGCTGCTGAACAGTTGTGTGCATTGTTTACTGTAGTCAGAGGGTTTCAATTTTTGAATTCTGATCCCGCTCAAGTTATTTCTTCAACCACCGCTGCTTGTACTCTGCTGAGCGTGTGTTCACTGCCTCATCCTTGACAGTTTTCTCTAATTGTTGCTGCTACATTATATTTCAAATAATTCAAATCTATTAGTGTGACGTGCTTCCATCATTATCCAATACATTGGTTGCAAACAATTATAGAAGTACACAAACGGGCCTTTCACAGCTACTGAACAGTTGTGTGCATTGTTTACTGTAGTTAGAGGTTCTCATTTTTGGAGTGCAGATCCCGCTCCAGTTAGTTATTCAAACACTGCTGCTTGTACTCTGCTGAGCGTGTCTCACTGCCTCATCCTTGACATTTTTCTCTAATTGGTGCTGCTCCATTCTATTTCAAATAACTCAAATCTATTAGTGTGACGCATTTCCATCCGTATACAATACATTGGTTGCAAACAACCTTTTTGTTAAGGTACAGTATTATATCGACATTGTACAGGTGTCGCTATTCAGTCTGATAACTAGATATCATTCACCTTTTCTATCAGTTGTCGTTATTTCAGCACCACTTGCAGGTATATATTTAGCTATTGTGACTATGCACTATTGAGTTTAACAAGGTAATGCATGATTTTTGTTACCGATTCTCATTTTTACATGATGGACCTTTATGATATGGGTTGTTAAATTTGTATTTAAATATGTATTTTTTCAAATGACACAAATATAAGTAATGTTGAAGAGGACTAGTCCTACATCCATTGTTTCCACAATATTACAGGTGTACATCACGTCCCTTAATCAACAATGGATTATTAAATTTACTTGTATGCTTTTATTTAAAAGCCAAGAACACTGAAGGCTAACCTTCGCACTGCAGCTGTTGTCAAAGTTCAACCCACATTATGCACTTCCAACATTGCAGCATTTGAGGCATGATGTGAGTTGGATTTGTCTAAGTTATGGAGTGACAAGGTTCACCATCAGTACCCTATAGCATAAGTAGGCTTTTGTGTTAGCATTTGTGTTCCACATGTGGATATCTGCAGTAATATGTCACAATTATTTTGTTACAGATTTGTGACAAAGACTAATAATTTTATGGTTTTAAAGGTGACGTTTCACTTGTTTACAGTTTAGAAATAAGGGTGTAGCCTCTTATCTATGTGTAGCAGTAGGCACTTTAACATGTCATGTTTTTTTCAACATGTGTAGCTAGCTAGCAGTAATTTTTGCCAGACACACAGCAGGGGAACAGCAGGCGTTACTGAACCCCACACACACATCAGCGATTTTTTTGATCTGTGCATCCAACACTTGTGAGCAGCAACTGGCAGTGTTGTAGCCCAGGGAGTAGAGTTCAGGTGGTAGAAAGATGAACATAACAGGAGACATGGATAACGTTGCCAACCAGTTATTTAATCTGAAACCGGACAGGCAAATTCATGCGAGATCCATGCCTTGTTCATTTTCAGAAAACTAAACCGGTCTACATTAACGGAGGATAGTCGCATGCTACGGTCTGTTAGTACACCACCTGCAGCACTAAAGAAGCGCTCCGATAATACACTGGCAGCAGGCAAGCCAGCACCTCCAATGCATACTGGCTAAGCTCTGGCCATGTATCCAGCTTAGAGACCCAAAACTTGAATGGGGAAGAGCCATCTGGGAGTACACTGAGAGGCCAAGACATGTAGTCTGTCACCATCTTACGGAAACTTTGCCTCCTGCTGAGTGGAGCCGTCTCGGATGGTGTAGACATTGGTGGCGCTGCCACAAAACTTCGCCACATTTGGAACATACTGGTCTTGCTGTTGTGAATGTGATAGAAATGAATTCAGAGCAGAAGCTCCCTCTGATGGTTACAAACAGTACTGAACTATCCAATGAAGATTGTGAAGATTGGAGATCAGGTGTTACTGACTGGTCTTATATAAGGGATGTCCCTCCCATCAGGGTTGACGGTGATCAATTGTTCTGGTCTCATCTTTGATTCCTGTACACTTTGTAGCTTGCTGTTTCGTGCCTGCATCTTTTGCTAACAGATAAGACATTTTCTTCTTTTATTTATTTTTTTTTTTTTTGGCATATTGTCCTGCACTTCTGTGGGAGTCTGCCGGGTCCCCTTGGGGGTTTGTGCTCCTCTCAGTTTATTTCAGCCACTGTTGTTTGTTCATTTTCCTTTTCCAGTTTTTTCTGTGGCTGCTGTTTAGTTTTTGTTACACCAGAGAACTAATTAAGGTGGTAGAGGTCGTGTGATCTCAGGTGTTTTTGTAATTAGTAGAGTTGGTACTTTTCAGTGTTTTTTTGTGATTGCAGAAAGTGCCCTTCCTATCCTTTTCTATTTATGAAGTTTGGGCCCCAACATTTGCTCATACAATTTTCTGTCTGTGTCAGTATTTCTTCTTGTCTAACCGCCATTACATGTTTGGGGGCTTTCTATGTTCTTTGTGGATCTGCTCCGGGGCAGATAGCTTTCCTCTTTCTATCTTTAGGTGTAGTTAGCTTCTCAGGCTGTGACGAGGCGTCTAGGACCAACGTAGGTACGCTCCACGGCTGCCTTTAGTTGTGGTGGTTAGTCAGGGTACTGCAATCCCATAGATTCCAACCTCTCTGGTGTATTGCCTTTTTTGCCTGCTCTCCTCAGCTACCAAATCATAACATCTTGCCCTGTGCAGAGGCGCTGCTTGTGCTCCCTCTTGTTGCAGAGCTGTCTCCACTGCCTCGACGCACAGAGCTGCTTTGTAAAGCAGTAGAAGCAGCAGTGCTCTCGGCTGGAATGGAGAACATTATGGATTGCACCAGTGTGTCTTGGTACCCCGCATTTTACGCTCACGGTTCAACGGTGTGATGAGGCTTTGTAAGTTGTCCCGGTAGCGAGGGTCTAGGAGGGTGGACACCCAATAATCAGACGTGGTGAGAATGTGGGCGATGCGGCGGCCGTTTCTCAGGCACTGCAGCATGAAATCAACCATGTGCTGCAGACTCCCAACTGGCCAAGAAACGCTGTCCCCTGCAAGAGGCGTCATCTCTGCCTGCTCTGCATCACCCCACCCTCGCTATACATACTGACTAGAGCGTTAAACTTAAACAGATTTGACACTTTCTTGGTGTATCTATTCAAGGTATCAGTCAAAGCTTTTCACTAACCAAATTACCCATATTAACCCTTCATTAATTGGTGCTCTCAATCTATCAGGTATCAATGTTGATAGTTTAAATGTCCAATAGTATTCCCTATTAATAATTTTCTGATAACAATTCTGGGTATTTTCTGTTCTATTTCTGTTCATTTAAAACTAGGATTTTTTTTATGTTCCATTAAATAGCGTCAAATCTGTTTAATTTAATTTAAGAATACTGCCACCGCTATGTTTCACTGTGGGGACCATGCAGTTTTCTTTGTCCTCATCACTTTTGCAAGCCCTCCGGGCTTTGAGGAAATGCCGGCAGAGCCCCGACTCTGCACAAGAGCCGCCGCCGCCCCCAGAACAGAGCCCCCCCCTGCTGAAAGAGGAGCTGCCGCCGCCAGCACAGACACCAACAGAGAGCACAGCTGACACAATGAGGTTATAGGGGGATATTCCAACACCTTCCCTGTGAGACGCCCCCTCCCTTTGTCATCGGGACTACTCCCCCACCATATGATGATTGGTCCGTACCCACCCCTATAAGACAACACCCGGCGTATAAGACGACCCCCGACTTTTAAGAAGACTACCTCTTGAAGCTCATCAAGAGAATGCCAAGAGTGTGCAAAGCAGTCATCAAAGCAAAAGGTGACTACTTTGAAGAACCTAGAATATAAGACATATTTTCAGTTGTTTCACACTTTTTTGTTAAGTATATAATTACACATGTGTTAATTCATAGTTTTGATGCCTTCAGTGTGAATGTACAATTTTCATAGTCATGAAAATACAGAATAATCTTTGAATGAGGTGTGTCCAAACTTTTGGTCTGTACTGTATATCGAAGAAATTTTACCACTAACATAAAGTACAATATGTCACGAGAAAACATTCTCAAATCACCAAGATCGGTTGAAGCGTTCCAGAGTTATAACCTCATGAAGGGACAGTGGTCAGAATTGTAAAAATTGGCCCCTCATTAACATGCAAACAACCCTCTGGAGTAAAGGGGTTAAATAACCTGCCTTCTAATTATGCTTATTAGACAGCCCAAGATGCAGAATGTCTATATGGAATGGTAAACCAGCCATCTCTCTAACAACAAGCCCCTATTCTAGGTTTCCAAACCATCAGAAACAGCAGAAATGAGCTACAGTAAATGCTCAGTTTTACAGTATGTGGAGATATAAAACCAAGTGACCTCTCTCAGAAGATGCATTGGGGCTTGGGGCATTTCATGCCATCGACTTGTTGCATTGAGAGAAGCTAATTATGCGTTTTTTCAACTCATTTGTGTTACTCATTATTTATTAAAACTATAGTTTTGTCCAAACTTACGACTTCTATAAATGAATCCCATTGCAATATTCACCCCTTTGGCTGCAGATGTTTTCAAAGGAAATTCTGCAAAGATGCATGTTCAAGTGACTGTTCACATCAATGCTGCACTAAATAATATAGAAGAGCCATGAGCATAAGGCGAGAGTCCGCAGCACGATGGGGCACAGTCAATATGCTTTTACACAGAATTGCCTAGGATTGCTGAATAGTGATTTTTTTTTTTACCCAGGCTAAAAACGAAATATACTAAATGTGAATGTAATTGGCTCACTGTGGAATTATTACACTGTCTGCAGTAAAGATGTATATCTTTGTACCGTGTTAGCCAGTAGATAGAAAAATATTTAGAATTGAGAGTCCTCAGTGGTTGATATCAACCACTGAGGACTCTCAATTCTAAATATTTTTCTACACTGTCTGCAGAATTATTAGGCAAATGAGTATTTTGATCACATCATCCTTTTTATACATGTTGTCCTACTCCAAGCTGTTCAGGCTTGAAAGCCAACTGCCAATTAAGTAAATCAGGTGATTTGCATCTCTGTAATGAGGAGGGGTGTGGTCTAATGACATCAACACCCTATATAAGGTGTGCTTAATTATTAGGCAACTTCCTTTCCTTTGGCAAAATGGGTCAGAAGAGAGATTTGACGGACTCTGAAAAGTCAAAAATTGTGAAATGTCTTGCAGAGGGATGCAGTAGTCTTGAAATTGCAAAACTTTTGAAGCGTGATCACCAAACAATCAAGCGTTTCATGGCAAATAGCCAACAGGGTTGCAAGAAGCGTGTTGATAAAAAAAGGCGCAAAATAACTGTCCATGATTTGAGGAAAATCAAGGTGAAGCTGCCAAGATGCCATTTGCCACCAGTTTTGCCATATTTCAGAGCTGCAACGTTACTGGAGTATCTAAAAGCACAAGGTATGCCATACTAAGGGACATGGCCAAGGTAAGGAAGGCTGAAAAATGACCACCTTTGAACAAGAAACAAGATAAAACGTCAAGACTGGGCCAAGAAATATCTTAATACTGATTTTTCTAAGGTTTTATAGGACTGATGAAATGAGAGTGACTCTTGATGGGCCAGATGGATGGGCCCGAGGCTGGATCAGTAAAGGGCAGAGAGCTGCACTCCGACTCAGATGCCAGCAAGGTGGAGGTGGGGTACTGGTATGGGCTGGTATCATCAAAGATGAACTTGTGGGACCTTTTTGGGTTGAGGATGGATTCAAGCTCAACTCCCAGACCTACTGCCAGTTTCTGGAAGACACCTTCTTCAAGCAGTGGTACAGGAAGAAGTCGGTATCGTTCAAGAGAAACATGATTTTCATGCAGGACAATGCTCCATCACAAGCATCCAAATACTCCACAGCGTGGCTGGCCAGTAAAGGTCTAAATGAAGAAAAAATAATGGCATGGCCCCCTTGTTCACCTGATCTGAACCCCATAGAGAACCTGTGGTCCCTCATAAAATGTGAGATCTACAGGGAGGGAAAACAGTCCACCTCTCGGAGCAGTGTCTGGGAGGCTGTGGTGGCTGCTGCACGCAATGTTGATTGTAAACAGATCAAGCAACTGACAGAATCTATGGATGGAAGGCTTTTGAGTGTCATCGTAAAGAAAGGTGGCTATATTGGTCACTGATTTTTTTTGTTTGTTTTTGAATGTCAGAAATGTTTATTTCTAAATTTTGTGTTGTTATATTGGTTTACCTGGTGAAAATGAACAAGTGAGATGGGTATATATTTAGGTTTTTATTAAGTTTCCTAATAACTCTGCACAGTAATAGTTACCTGCACAAACAGATATCCTCCTAAGATAGCCAAATCTAAAAAAGCCCCACTCCAACTTCAAAAATATTAAGCCTTGATATTTATAAGTCTTTTGGGTTGATTGAGAACATAGTTGATGTTCAATAATAAAAATAATCCTCTCAAATACAACTTGCCTAATAATTCTGCACACAGTGTATACTTAAAGCTCTGCTGTCCAATTCTACATTCAATGTTAATTAGGGTTCTGCTTTATATTAATTATATGCGCATGACAAGTGAGGATTATTGGGTTCATTTTTATCTGGTACGTTTTATCTGATATATTTTGCATACACAGTCTAATAGTATTTGCCGTGCTGATTGATGGAGGAAAATTTTAACATATGTTACATATTTATATTATATCACAATAAACTAACACAATTTATGAGGAAAATGAGACCTGATCATTGTGTTGTTCTGATGTAGGCAAATTACACATGTTTTATATTGTTCACATCATATTTGGTATTTGATCAAGAAACAGCATATCTCAAAAGTCTGCATTGTCAAAAAAAAATTTCTCTAAGTATAAACTAGACAATCTTAAAGGGGTTTATCCCGGAATACATTAATCCCTTCAAGACCGGAGGTATTTTCGTTTTTGCGTTTTTGTTTTTTGCTCCCCTTCTTCCTGCAGACATAATTTTTTTATATTTTGGTCAAAATGGCCATATAAGGGCTTATTTTTTGCAGGACAAGTCGAACTTTTGAACGACACCATTGATTTTAACATATCATGTACTGGAAAATGGGAAAAAATTCCAAGTGCGATGAAATTGCAAAAAAAAGTGCAATTCAACAATTGTTTTATGTTTTGCTTTTTTTTGCTAGGTTCACTAAATGCTAAAACTGACCTGCCATTATGATTCTCCAGGTCATTTCAAGTTCATAAACACCAAACATGTCTAAATTCTTTTTTACCTAAGTGGAGAAAAAAATTCCAAAGTTTGTTAAAAAAAGAAAAAAAATTGCGCCATTTTCCGATACCCGTAGTGTCTCCATTTTTTGTGATCGCGGGTTGGATAAAGGCTTATTTTTTGTGCGCTGAGCTGATGCTTTTAATGATACCATTTTGGTGCAGATGCAATCTTTTGATCGCCCGTTATTGCTTTTCAATGCAATGTTGCGCAACCAAAAAAACGTAATTCTGGCCTTTTTAACTTTTTTTCTCGTTATGCCATTTAGTGATCGGGTTAATTTTTTTTTTATATTGATAGATCGGGCGATTCTGAACACGGCAATACCAAATATGTGTATATTTAATTTTTTTATTGTTTTATTTTTAATGAGGCGAAAACATTAAAAACATTTTTTTTTACTTTTTGCATGTTTCAGTAATCTCCATGGGAGACTAGAAGCTGCCATAACTCGATCGTTTCTGCTACATACAGGCGATGATCAGATTGCTTGTATGTAGCAGAATTGCTGACTTGCTATGAGCGCCGACCTCCGCTCTATGACAACCATAGAGGTCTGCTGGAGACCTCTGGTTGTCATGCTGACCCATCGGTGACCCTGACCCGTGATCACATGATGGGGTCACCAATGGTCAGGATTTCCAGCGCGCTTACCGGAAGCGCTTGTTAAATGCCGCTGTCAGAGTTTGACAGCGGCATTTAACTAGTTAACAGCTGTGGATGGATTGCGATTCCACCCGCTGCTGTTAAAGGCACAAGTCAGCTGTTCAAAACAGCTGACATGCTGGAAAAGATGTGGACATCAAAGGGAGGATGTCCGACATCTGCGTATTATTACGCCCGATGTCGGAAAGAAGTTTATTTTTTACCATCGACCTAAGAACTAACAGGCATGTAGTTTTTACCTGCCTGTCTGTTGTGCCCAGTGCCAATCTCTACCAGCACAGAACGTTTTACAGACCACTCCTGGCGGCGATTTGGCAGGTTTAGCTGATGTTATATGGTCATAGAAGCGGCTTCTCTTGTGCTCTGCTCTGTCATTCTGATTGACAACTGGCTCCCCGCTGCCTTACATGTACCTCCCAAAGAAATCCACGGGAATATTAATGTATAGATTTGTTTACATTCAGCTTGAAACACCAATGTCAGACATGAAGCAAGCACTATCTCTCGGAGCAAAATGTGCCAAAATTCTGTTGGCTATTATACCTAACAATGTAGCATATGATATCCACAACTATTATGTTTTGGATACTTTTTAGATCTTCCTTGAATAGTAATTTTTTTTCTCATAAATCAACAATAAAGTCGAAGATGGGAAACATTGTAAGATATTGTATTTGAGAAAAATGTCTCTTTTCGCACTTACCTTTTCCCTTTTGTTTTCTGCACTGATCATTTAGTCTGAAACACTGCTCAAATCAGTCTACAAATCTGTCTCTAGTGAGGGAAAAATATTTAGAGTTGAGAGTCCTCAGTGGTTGATACCTTTTAATGGCTAACTGAAAAGATGGTAACAAATTGCAAGCTTTCGAGACTACTCAGGTCTCTTCATCAGGCAGAGACTAAAACAAAAACTGAAGAATCACATACTGTATTTATACACAACACAGCACAGAAAAAATGCAATAGTTAAGACAAGTGACATGAAGCAGAATAGTCATTATGGGAGAGGGATGAGCATAAATATTGGAACAGTTCATAGATAAGGAGTGTGAAAGTTTTATTGCAATCTGATTGGGGTCTGGTAATGTTTTGTGATGTTCTCACAGGGTCTTTGGAGTAAAAGTTAGCCATTAAAAGGTATCAACCACTGAGGACTCTCAACTCTAAATATTTTTCTATCTACTGGCTAACACGGTATAAAGATATACATCTTTACTGTATCTAGTGAGGGAATAAATTTCACCTGCTGGATCTGAAAATCATTACGCCAGATGAATGAGCATTTTGCTCTTTTTTTGGGTGATTGGCAGCCTGATTAAACAGGTCGATAATCAGAAAACAAGTGTTTTAAGAAATGCTTTTTCATGATTATTGGCCAGTGCAAATGCACTCTTTGTTTACACTTGGCAGAAGTGGTGCACCTCTGGTTGGAATTGGATCTGATTGCGCCCGTGTAATCCTTTGCCATTTTATCCATTTACTCCAGAGCTAAAATACTCCACAAAGGTTTTCCACACTAGAACTTTTTGTCAAAAATATTTTCCATTTCAAGCCTATGATATTTGGTGCTGCTATCTTTCCCAGCTACACGAACACAGATCTCAAATTCCCTAAGACATTTAATTACTACTCACGAAATACATTTGCAATAAGTGTTCTGTTGGCTTTCAATTAAATTACTCCTATGTTATTATGAAAACCCTTTTAATTTCCAGTCAATAGTTTATTTCCATTAAGGTACTGTAGTCTCCATGGTGGGTACACTGTTTTAACAGGAAGAATGTTTTCTCTCTAATAGCTCACTAAAGGCAAGCAATTTCACTGCTGTGAGAGTATCACAGTTACAGATCACAAATGATACTTATCAGGGAGTCACACATCAGTGACCTGTGGAAAAACATACTGCACCGTTCTCTCCTCTGTGTCTAGATATAAGGCAGTCTGAGGCGGGGAAATTTTCTATAAATGTAAATGGAAATACATCAGCGTCTTATTTATGAGAGTGGATGATCAGAAAATGACATATCTTTAAAATGAGAATTTTATAATAAACGTATTTTATTCTAATTATGTCTCTAATAAAAGGAATAAATTGTATCTCTAGCGCCATGTTTGGGAATGTGCACGAGTCGTCTTTAAACTCTGGGTTTTTCATGAGGAAGATGCTTCAGAAAACTCTGGCATTCTTTTTTTTTCTGAAGCATCTTTTGCATCTTTCTTTCATCCACTTCCTGAGTGCCATTGGGGTTTTTTTGTCACGGTTTTTATAACCTTTTTTTTTTTTTCTTTAATCTGTTGTGTTCCGGTCATTTTTTCTCTCCATTGAATAATGAAGAAAGCGTTATTGGTTTTTAATCAAAACCGATTATAAAATGCTCTTTAAAACATTCGGGCATCACTCCTAGAATGTTTTTGTCTTTTTTGGGGCATTAAGGAAGTTGTCCACTACTTGGACAACTTCTTCTCATACCCCTCGCTTGGCCCCCCATAAAATAATAAAATTTATACTCACCTCCCGTGCCAGCGCTGTTTCCACAGTGTCTGCACTCGCTCTCTCCGGGGCTCCCATGCTGTTGTTGTGACACATGATGTTGGTGCCCAATCAGCATTGACATCACTATGCCTGCCCTAGGACAAACTGAACATGAAAGGCAAGTCCAAGATCAGCTGCAGCCCAGACTTCCTCTTCATGATTGATTTGTCCGAAGGCAGGGACAGTGACGCAAGCGCTGATTGGGCTCCACTGTCATGTAACACAACACCACACAAGACCCTCGGGAAGAGCGACTGCCAACACCGCAGGAACAGCGTCGGCACAGGAGGTGATTATAGGCTATATTATTTTATGGGGCCAAACATTTTGATCAAGAAGGGGCTGTCCTAGTAGTGAACAACCCCTTAAAGTATTTATATCTGTACCGACTGTGAAACATTAAGCAGAGAGCAGAAAGTGACAGCTCTATTGTGCCCAATAATCCAACCAAAAATTACCTTTATCTTTTTTTTATAAAATATGGATACAGTGCATTAAAAACATATTACCACTAAAGATCTTTCAATACCAGCAAGCAAAAAATCCGACCTATCGCCACCATGATCAATGCAAATCTGTTTGACATGTCAGATGAATTCACAGAGCGTGAATTATTGAAGTCCCAATAATCTTTGCATTCAACTTACATGTAGTATGAAATACAACGTACACTGTTCAAAAAAATAAAGGGAACAGTCAAATAACACATCCTAGATCTAAATGAATGAAATATTCTCATTGAATACTTTGTTGTGTACAAAGTTGAATGCGCTGTCAACATAATCACACAAAAATCATCAATGGAAATCAAATTTACTAACCAATGGAGGCCTGGATTTGGAGAGACCACCAAAATGAAAGTGGAAACAAGTCTAAATGAAAATCAAAACAAGACAAAATTAAAGTGGAAACAAGTCAAAATGATGCTCAGTATTGTGTGTGGCCTCCACGTGCCTGTGTGACCTCCCTACAACGCCTGGGCATGCTCCTGATGAAGTTACAGATGTTCTCCTGAGGGATCTAATCCCAGACCTGGACTAAAGCATCTGTCAACTCCTCGACAGTCTGTGGTGCAATGTTGCAATGTGACGTTGGTGGATGGAGCGAGACATGCTGTCCCAGATGTGCTCAATCGGATTCAGGTTTGGGAACGGGCAGACCAGTCCATAGCTTCAATGCCTTCATCTTGCAGGAACTTCTGACACACTACAGTCGCATGAGGTTTGGCATTGTCCTGCATAGGAGGAACCCAGGGACAAACGCACCATCATATAGTCTCACAAGGGGTCTGAGGATCTCATCTCGGTACCTAATGGCAGTCAGGCTACCTCTGGCGAGCACATGGAGGGCTGTGTGGCCCTCCAAAGAAATGCTACCCCACACCATTACTGACCCACTGCCAAACCAATCATGCTGAAGGATGTTGCAGGCAGATGTTCCCCAGACCTGAATCTGATTGAGCACATCTGAGACAGCATGTCTCGGTTCATCCTCCAATGTCACGTTGCACCACAGACTGTCCAGGAGTTGTCAGATGCTTTAGTCCAGGTCTGGGAGGAGATCCCTCAGGAGCACATCCGCATCTTCATCTGGAGAATGCCCAGGCGTTGTAGGGAGGTCTTACAGGCACGTGGAGGCAACACACAATACTGAGCATCATTTTGGCTTGCTTCCACTTTAATTTTGTCTTGTTTTGATTTTCATTTGGACTTGTTTCCACTTTCATTTTGGGGGACTCTCCAAATCCAGGCCTCCATTGATTAATAAATTTGATTTCCATTGATGATTTTTGTGTGATTATGTTGACAACACATTCAACTTTGTACAGAACAAAGTATTCAATGAGAATATTTCATTCATTTAGATCTAGGATGTGTTATTTGAGTGTACCCTTTATTTTTTTGAGCAGTGTATATTTTATACTGTACATGTACAATCACAATTAACAATGTGCTTGATTTTATAGATTTAATTGTCCATAGTGTGATTATAACCTGCATTTTTTTAGTCGTATCTACAACATGAACATTTGTACCCTACTCATTGAAAAACGAAACCTGTCTGCGTTAATCAAGACAGACCATTCAATGAAGGCGTTTTTTTGGTTGAGAAATTACATACTCGGTCAAAAATTGTTCTAAGACCGTCATCTTGTTTCAGCAAAGGGACATACTTCAACATTATGTTCTTTATAGATGAATTCGCCTTGCAGAAAGTAATGGCAAATGTAAATTTATTGGTGTAATCTTGTATTGGGCTCTTTTGGTTTGGTGTATTGAATTATTTCCTGTTTTTTGCCACCAATCTACATGGCTCTAGTTAAAATCCAATTTGAATAGCTCGATCTCTGTAATCTCTACCATATCTGCTTCTTTTCTACAAAGTAATATGTGTCAAAAGAACAATTTCATTTTGCTCTTATTAATTCACATAATAGGATTTGCTTAAAACAGTATTTCCTGCCATGGACTTGTGATAAGTTTTTGTTTCAATCTTTCCATGAACACAATTACATTACAGAAGTAAATCCAAAATTGTTATTTTACTTTTACCTCAAAGATAAGTGATTCTCAGATTGAAGGCAATCATTGAGATATCTTATAAAGTACAGTGCAGTCGCAACTTCTACCGCCAATATATTGTCAATGTAGCAACGGTACCACACCAGATCCCAAAAATAAGGAGTCAATAATGTCAGTATACATACATTTTTGTTCCCAATGTGCTACATTAATTTTAGGGAATGATGGTGATAATTTAGCACCCATACATGAGCCTGCTACCGATTGTAGACAGTATTTGCTATTGAATAAAAAATAACTATGCGTAAAAGGTATTAAAGAGCACTAGCAATATAATCTGAAGAAAATTGTAATTTTTCTGTTAAAAAATAGGCAACTGATTTTAATCTCATGTGGAATGTATGAATATAGTGACTCCCCATCACATGAGATCCACAAGAAATGACTTTGCCAAATTATATGATCCAGAGAATACAAAATATGTTTGGTATCTTCCAAATGACTGTGACAAAACGGAACCACAGGTTGCCATAAAGCATCCACCCATTGGCATAAATTCTCATTGGTCTCATTTTGTTTTTAATATGGTGAATACCAATGATTTTGTATGCACATCACACACATGAAGTAGTGGGATGTGTTTGTGTGCAGCACAAGGGTTTAAGAAGGTTGTGTACTCACTGTTAGGCATCAGGCAATGGCTGGATTGGAACCTGGATCTGAGGCATCAGTGGTGCCCCATCCAGGTCAGATGCTGCTTAGCTGCACTGTCAATCCCAACGCCTAGCCAGTACAAGAGAGTATAAGCTGTCTCCAGGTTTGTTGTTAATAGTAGCCTTGAGCATAAGTTACAGAAGGAGACAGGGCTGTTATAGCCTAAGTCCAGAAATGCCTGCACTGAGCATGTCCGTGACATGGCGAACCGTGATTGGTGGTTAATGTCAGCTGATCCTCTGACCTGGCATCGCCTGATTGGTCATGGATGACGTCATCGGTGATGCGATTGACGAGATGGCTGGGGGCAGAGCTTAGCCCTTAAATAGCTTGTCTGTCCGCGGCGCGGCATGTTCAGATCATACTAAATAGGCAGTGCTCATGTGTTGACGTGCCAGAATCTGGGCTCCTCGTGCTCTCTAGCTTTGCTTTCCGGGACCTGCCGATGCCAGAGTTCGCTCGGCTAATTAGCACAGGTCCTTCAGGCAGGTTATCTTATGCCAGGCAGGTAGCCAATGTGGCGCAGTCTTGCTAAGAATATAGGGTAGCTATACACCCTGAGCAGACTGCGGGGCGCGTAACCTGTAGCCAATGTGATGCAGTCTTGCTGTGAATATAGGGTAGCTATACACCCTGAGCAGACTGCAGGGCGCGTAACCTGGGCATCGCCTGCCAAGCTGAACAGAGAGTTGCTCAGTCCGGTCTCACGCCGGCTGGTAGCACGTACACTTGGCGTTAGTCGCACGCACTTCCTAGCGGCTGTCACGTAGCTTCTGTGCAGTCAACAGGGCTATGTCTACGCTAGCTTACAACACATCTCCTGTGAAGTTAACGGAGATAGTGCAAATATCTCTCTCCTTGTGTGAAGTAACACAGGCGAGATCTAATATTACTCTTTACGTTGTCAGTCATTACCTACATACCCAAGGGGTGTTCGGCAGCAGTGACGCTAACTGCATCGCGGACCCTGGGTTCGGTTGCAATCCATTATACAATAAAGTAGTTGCAACCGAGCTCATAACACTCAATTTATAGATAATGGACTGTAGGGTCAAAATGTGTCAAAGCTGTTTTTTTCTCCAATTTTTGAAATATGTTTCTAATGCATTGTATACATGTTCTATAAATAAAAATTAGACTTTTTATGGAAGAATGTGCAGGGTTTGGGTGGACTATTGAGTATATGCAAGAAGAAACTGGATGTCAATACTTTATGGGAATTTTACTTTAACTCTATTGTACTGCTAGAGTTCTAAAGAAGGCATGATAGTAACACTAAACACCTACAGTCAGGGCCAGAAATATTTGGGCAGTGACACAATTTTCGCGAGTTGGGCTCTGCATGCCACCACATTGGATTTGAAATGAAACCTCTACAACAGAATTCAAGTGCAGATTGTAACGTTTAATTTGAAGGGTTGAACAAAAATATGTGTTAGAAAATGTAGGAATTGTACACATTTCTTTACAAACACTCCACATTTTAGGAGGTCAAAAGTAATTGGACAAATAAACATAACCCAAACAAAATATTTTTATTTTCAATATTTTGTGGCGAATCCTTTGGAGGCAATCACTGCCTTAAGTCTGGAACCCATGGACATTACCAAACGCTGGGTTTCCTCCTTCTTAATGCTTTGCCAGGCCTTTACAGCCGCAGCCTTCAGGTCTTGCTTGTTTGTGGGTCTTTCCCTCTTAAGTCTGGATTTCAGCAAGTGAAATGCATGCTCAATTGGGTTAAGATCTGGTGATTGACTTGGCCATTGAAGAATGTTCCACTTTTTTGCACTCATGAACTCCTGTGTAGCTTTGGCTGTATGCTTGGGGTCATTATCCATCTGTACTATGAAGCGCCGTCCAATCAAGTTTGCAGCATTTGGCTGAATCTGGGCTGAAAGTATATCCCGGTACACTTCAGAATTCATCCGGCTACTCTTGTCTGCTGTTATGTCATCAATAAACACAAGTGACCCAGTGCCATTGAAAGCCATGCATGCCCATGCCATCACGTTGCCTCCACCATGTTTTACAGAGGATGTGGTGTGCCTTGGATCATGTGCCGTTCCCTTTCTTCTCCAAACTTTTGGCTTCCCATCATTCTGGTACAGGTTGATCTTTGTCTCATCTATCCATAGAATACTTTTCCAGAACTGAGCTGGCTTCTGGAGGTGTTTTTCAGCAAATTTAACTCTGGCCTGTCTATTTTTGGAATTGATGGATGGTTTGCATCTAGATGTGAACCCTTTGTATTTACTTTCATGGAGTCTTCTCTTTACTGTTGACTTAGAGACAGATACACCTACTTCACTGAGAGTGTTCTGGACTTCAGTTGATGTTGTGAACGGGTTCTTCTTCACCAAAGAAAGTATGCAGCGATCATCCACCACTGTTGTCTTCCGTGGGCTCCCAGGTCTTTTTGGATTGATGAGTTCACCAGTGCTTTCTTTCTTTCTCAGGATGTACCAAATTGTAGATTTTGCCACTTCTAATGTTGTAGCAATTTCTTGGATGGGTTTTTTTCTGTTCTTGCAGCTTAAGGATGGCTTGTTTCACCTGCATGGAGAGCTCCTGTGACCGCATGTTTCCTTCACAGCAAAACCTTCCAAATGCAAACACCACACCTCAAATCAACTCCGGCCCTTTCATCTGCTTAATTGAGAATGACATAACAAAGGGATTGCCCACACCTGTCCATGAAATAGCCTTGGAGTCATTTGTCCAATTACTTTTGGTCCCTTTAAAAACAGGGTGGCACATGTTAAGGAGCTGAAACTCCTAAACCCTTCATCCAATTTTAATGTGGATACCCTCAAATGAAAGCTGAAAGTCTGAACTTCAACTGCATCTGATTTGTTTTGTTTCAAATTCATTGTGGTAATGTCTAGAACCAAAATTAGATAAATGTTGTCTCTGTCCAAATATTTATGGACCTAACTGTAGATAAGACAAATGTTGGACTGGGGTGCCAACGGTCTACCACTAACATCAACTCTGGGGGCTCACTGTTCAGCCGTGTGAAAATACTACATTTTCCTCTTTCAACCAGGGATGTATCTAGGGGAAGCATGTGAGGCATTTGCCCCAGGCACATCCAGCAGGGTGGGGCCGTGGGGCGGCCTGATGATGTGGTCCGATGTATCTCCTCTGAGGCTGCATTTTGCCTCCCTCCATAGTGGTTCCAGTTCCCTGAGCTGGCTGACAAGCTGACTGCCAGCTCAGAGAAGGTGCAGCACGCCGGCCTATGTGATCAATTTTACTCGCACCTTTCAGTCGCGAGTACAATTATGGGCCAAACCGCCTATGTATTTATGTACTGATGAGAGTTGGTGGTCACAAAACTGCAAGTTTGCGATTTGCATACATGCAGTTATGTACCGACTAGACATGTGTGGCCAGAGAAGTCTAGTCGAAATGTGGCCAGAAGTATACAAATTGCATACTTGTGCTCACATGACGTCCACTCTTGCCATCAGCAAAGGAGAATCCCAAAAGTGTGCTGTGCATGCGCTGTGAGAATTCAGAAGCTGTCACATAAAGTTACTGCAGACGTTCATCTCAAACCTGGGACAAACTGTTTAATTTTAAAATGAAGCACTGCAGCATGCTAATCCTAACCACGTGTAATATATTCACTGTCAGAATTCACCTATGCTTTCTAGTTCCAGCAGCCATCACATGGCCACTTCACTCATATGCGATTTCATACTAAAGATCACATGACATCTAGCTTTTCATCCTGCTTTTCTCAGCTTTTCACGGAACATTGAGAAAATTAGGAAGAGCAGCTCGTCGGCACATGACTGGAAGTGTGCAAATCGTATATGAATGATTAGTCACATGACGACTACTCAAATTGAGGGGGCGCCAAACTTAATTCTTGTCCCCGGTGGCAGAAAAACAAGGTACACCTCTGCATTCAACAATTTACAACACAATAAACAGGGTAGTTTTTTTAAATAAATTATGAGATGCTGCCTTTAACTGTACTGCCTATTTAGGAAGGTGGGAGGCCATCGGAGAATTCATCTGTTCCTCTACGAGCCAGTGTGAGCCTGAATTAGACTGTGCCACTCCTTGGTCTCTGGTTTGGAGATGTACATCACTTTCTTTTTTCTGTATTAAAAGGATTGTCCAGGCACAGAACAAAAATTTGCACTCACATGTGACTGAAAATTGCTGAATCGTGATGGTGTGCAATGTGCACACTGTCATAATTCTCCAGTGTGTGCATGCGACCACTTGCATGCCATTTGCATCATTGCAGTCCCATGCTGACTAGACCCTCAATTCAATCTAATGAGGGAAATTTAAAGGGAATCTATCAGCGAGTTTTTGATATATAAGTTGAAGACAGCACGCTGTAGGGGTTAAAACAGATTTCAGCAAAGCCTCTCTTATCAAGCTCTGTGGTTTTGTTTCCTTGCAATGATTGTTTTAGCACCAGTAGCTTATAATTGCTGTGACCCAGCAGCTCATACCTCCTGGTCTAGCAACGCCCCCTCCTGTGACAGGCAGCTCATTATCTATGGACATTGTATATACAGAGTCTGGTGGGGGCGGGAGCAGCTTTCTCAGCTCTGCTTCATCTAAAAGCTCCAAGGGATACATCGTTGAATTCAGCTTCTCTTTGCCTACATCAGATAAGGTAGCAAAAACCTGCTGACAGATTCTCTTTAACAAGTCTAGTTGACATGTGATTGCATACATGTGTTCATGTGACTGATCACTCACATAGGTAATATTTCACAGAAAATATTTATATATTATGTAAAAATAATCTTTATTAGATATGCTTTAAAATCAAACTTTGCTAAAGTATACAAACAAGAAAATCAAACTAATCAACCAAAACACACTTTATGTGATAATACTAACGGGAAATAACACTAAAATTTGGTCATATATGTCTCACATTGGTAATATCAGTGAATCGCGACAGAATGCGCTCTACACACTGTCACTATTCCATAGTCAGCAGTCACACTGCAGATGTTTGTTCTGAGCTTGGTCACCCTCTCTAATCTGTAACCTTTATTTGACCATTATGTTCATTCACTTCAGCTGCACATAGAGCACAGGTCTGTCTATACAAACAATGCTGGAGGGAAGTGGAAGGAAACTAATTAGCTACAACAATTAAAAGACTATTACACGATTTCTTATTTACAGCCTCACATCTAGTTAATAAAACTAAATGAAATAAATCATACATTTCATTTAAACAGCCAATAGGGCTATTTATTGTTAAACTGGTATAAAAAAGTGAATTGCATTTAGGTTTTGGGTGCTAAAAAAGTTATGCTGAGTTTGTCAAGTAACTAATTTCACAGTAAATATACCAAATATGTCTCTAAGGGAAAAATAACCAACCTAAAGATATTGAAGGCTCGGTTACATGACTGAGAGCAATCCGATGTTTTATGGGATAGCACTCGGAACAATGTTATACTATGGGGCAGTGCAGTTCTGCCATTATTTTTTCTTGTGCCAATTTGCCATGAGAAAACAATCACAGCATGCTGCGGGTGCATCCAATGATCAAATCACGTGCACCCATACAAGTCCATGACGCCCCCTCACGAAGCCTCTGGGTGAAACGTGCGCTGGGGCAGGTGGACCAAGACGCATGCACCAAACACCCCTTTTCTCTTACATACCATCTTGTGTGTAAGTACTTACCTTATGCATTTTTTCACTAAACTATTTAGTCCCAGCATTGACACTTGTTAGTTGACTTGTATTATTATATAGATGGGGTTCCTTGGACTATTTGGAATCTATTGTGTTATTTTACATTTCTTACTTTGTACATGTTAATTGTGCCACTTCTAGGAACATTCTGTTTTGGTATATGTATGTCTTTTGTATTTAAATCTTTTTTAAGAATATTTAATAAATTGTTAGTTTTTATGAGACCTTTGCGTGCACTCGTTTTCATATGTTGGTTGATAGGTAAGTCTATGAGTGCATAGGAAACATCGGACTGCATCAGATATCATCCAAATGCAGTCTGACATCAGCTGACAGAGAATGGAGAAGATGAAGAAATTAAGTTCTTAGTTTTCTCCACACCTGTGCTCTGATTCTCTCATATGAGAGAATCGGATCACATTAAGGTCAGTAGCATAATCGGCACAATTCTCTCTCATGAACGAATCGATGGCTATGTTACCCCAGCCTTATGGTAATCTTGTAAACTGGTATGTTTATTCTGTCAATTACAGGTTAATTGAATACATTTGTAAGGCAGAGCCTGGTTAAAATTGCTTATAAACCATACAAATAAGCTAAAAGTTAGCTGAAGGTAATGATTTAAAT
>JARQOD010000005.1:97627746-97781185 GCA_033576555.1 Oophaga sylvatica | reverse complement strand
GGTGGCAAGTGGGGTTCATACTTGTGGGGTTGCCGCCATCTTTGTATTGTCCATGACATCAAGCCCATGGCTTAGTAAAGGAGAGGCATCTATAAGAAGCCTGTCCATTATTAATGCTTTAGTTATATTGGAAATAAACACACAGCCAGAATAAAGTCCTTTCAT
Organism: Oophaga sylvatica; assembly: GCA_033576555.1. NCBI lineage: Eukaryota > Metazoa > Chordata > Amphibia > Anura > Dendrobatidae > Oophaga > Oophaga sylvatica. Next base: position 97,781,020 of record JARQOD010000005.1, on the reverse strand, counting down.
TGAAAAATGACAAATACTTCTTGAATGAATCTAAATTAAACCATACTCAAGGCATCAACCATTCCACTGAAGCTATGGTCTCCTGTAGTAGAACAAAATAAAAAGCAACCATATCCCTCACCTGTGCATCGTTCTGTCCCACGCCGTAATCCATGGCTGGGGATAAACAGTTTTCAAACCTGACGTGCCAAGATGCGACAGTCCAAGCTGAGAACCACTGAGGACTGAGCTGCTACGAGCGCAGCATCAGTATCTAGCGTGACGTCATTGAAGGTTTTCGCCGGTCACTGATGCTGCGTTCCTGTCACGCTGTCTAGCAGATATATATATAAATAATGTCAGTAATCTATCAAGTGGGACAACATTCTATATAACAAATAAATAGGTAACATTAACATGTATATATAGCATAGTATTACCTGACATAATATCCTGTGGGTCAATACTGAATCCTTTTCACGCTGTCTCTGGCTAGAGGTGGACCGGGGTCTATGCTGACCCTAAACTGGGGTCCTGACTAGTCCCTCTACCTGGAGGTACATGTTAATGGTACAGAGGTCCAGGCCGCCAGCGTAAACCCTGTCTCCTATAAATCCCTGACCACTGTAATCTAGTCCTTAGAAGGACCCTGATTACCACCATAGGAATGGACAGGTAAAGGTTAACAAACAGTATAGACAAACGAGACAGACAGGGGATAAAGTAAATACTGTCTTTCATACAACATATAAACACAGAGGGAACACCAAAGGTCTAGGAGATAAACTAAAAGCAAGGAAGGAGAAACAACAAAGGAGCTCTTAGCTTAAGTCTTCTCAGAACCGATCCTATCTGCAGTCTGTATGAATGCTTTCACACCGGCATCTAACCAGCAGACTGGCAGCTATATAAAGGAATCTAATTAGAACATAATCAAAAGCACCGGGCCGAGCTGGACCTAGTCTTAGCAAAGAGCTAGGTAAAATTAACTCCCTCATTACCAAACACAAGAAACAGCAACTCAGCTGCGAGAAGTCAGAATGTGCAATCGCGACAATCTTCGTGGCGATGCACCCATGACAGTTCCCAGCCGGGCGGCCTTGAAAACTGTGGTAACCTCGCAGGTGTATGAGGTTTTATTGACCTGACTCTATAAGGCCCTGACAATGGGTGGAGGTTGACATACTATGGTTGGAGCAAGATGGGGTCATTCTTAGGGGGGAGGAGTAGGGCAGTAGTAAGGATTTTATAATGGGCAGTAGTGGGAGGGTTTGGGATTATCCCGTACTCAATCATTTGCACCCTCCCTAATTTAAAGGGCTATTAAGGGACTTGGTACTACCAAAATACAGTTATTGTGTCATGGTGGCTAAAAGTGGATCTAAATTGTCTGGGGGATTCCTTAGGATAAGGAATCAAAAGATTGTTGGCCCGGTGATTTGAGGGACTTTCAACAATGAATGTTGGGTCCCTGTAAGTTTTGATATTTGAAAGGAACCCTTTGGGATTTGGCGCTCCCGAGCCTGTTGATAATTATGATTTATGGGGTTGTTTTTGGTAATAACTAGATTTTTGTAGCTTCAAGGACCTTACAAATCTTACCATTTTATTAACCAAAGTTTTTTTGCATATATAAATAAAGGCTGCTGTGTCCAAAATATCCAACCCTATGCGCCTGTGTTTTCATTGGTTATTTGGGTGGTAGGATGGAGGAGAATAGATATCGAGGGGCAGGTTATGTAGGTGTAGCCACTGAAAATATCGGCACCAGAGTCATGGAAGCTGTATATATCTGCATATGGATTAGACCCTCCTGAAGGAAGCCGTGGCCTTGCCTCAAGAGAGTAAAGCATGGCAGTTCTTTCGTAGATGGAAATCATGGTCCAGTCAGTCCAGTTGGGTTGGATATAATGCAATAAGAAGAGAACAGATCTAGAAAATGAACAAGCTATGTTGTTGTGACTATGTGACTAACCAAGATTGATGTTTAGCACATAATTATGAAGACATGATCCTTGACAGAAAGCTGTAATGGCTTCTTCCAATACAACAAAGCCAAAGAGAGGACTCATATGTATGACTAGTAAGAGACAAAACAGGTTCAGGCTCCTATCTTTAGTTACTTCTACTTTGTTACGACTAGTGTTGAGCGATACTGCTCGATATCTAAAAATATCGGATCGGAATGGTATCGCCGATATCACTAAATATCGGCGATATCCGATTCCGATACCGGAAGTCCCATGTAAGTCTATGGGAACAAAATATCGCAACTAAAAAAAACCCTTTCTTTCGTTGTAAACACAAAATATACACACATAGAATACATATACAGTACAGACCAAAAGTTTGGACACACTTTCTCATTCAAAGATTTTTTCTGTATTTACATGGCTATGAAAATTGTAGAATCACACTGAAGGCATCAAAACTATGAATTAACAACATGTGGAATTATACATTACACTTTAACAAAAAAGTGTGAAACAACTGAAAATATGTCTTAATATTCTAGGTTCTTCAAAGTAGCCACCTTTTGCTTTGATTACTGCTTTGCACGCAGAAAAGGTGGACGGCTGGACCTCTATCATGCCTGGTTCCCACCGTGAAGCATGGAAAAGGTGGTGTGATGGTGTGGGGGTGCTTTGCTGGTGACACTGTTGTATAATTCCACATGTGTTAGTTCATAGTTTTAATGCCTTCAGTGTGATTCTACAATTTTCATAGTCATGAAAATACAAAATAATCATTGAATGAGAAGGCGTGTCCAAACTTTTGGTCTGTACTGTAATATATATATATACATGTCATTGTGACATATATATATACATATATTTATAGTTTATTCACTTCTACATAGTAAAATAGCCTCTGATTCAATTGCCGGGTAAAGCCGGCTTCTGTGAAAAGACAGAAGCACCCGACAATGAAATGACACTTGGTGTACATAGGGTTAACCATGTCTTTTCATGTCGTTTGCTATCTGATTTGCACAAACAATTACATCGTCTATGTGTGCAAAATTTCACACCTGTAAGGGGTTAATTAAAGGTGTAAATTCGTTGTAAAAAAAACGGACTTTTTGCTACGAATTTACACCTTTAATTAATCCCTACAGTGTGAAATTTTGCACACATAACTGATGTAATTGTTTGTGCAAATCAGATAGCAAAGGACATGAAAAGACATGGTTTAACCCTATGTACACCAAGTGTCATTTCATGTCGGGTTTCTGCATTTTCACAAAGGCCGGCAATTGAATTAGAGGCTATTATACTATGTAGAAGTGTATGAACTATAAATATAAATATATATTATATGTGTCACAAATTCAATTGACATATATATATATATATATATATATATATATATATATATATATATTATATATTATATATGAGGTGTAAAATTGTTTAAAAAAAATGCGTGGGCTCCCGCCCTATTTTCGCAACCAGACAGACAAAGCCAGCGAATGGGGGCAGATAATAATAGCCCAGAGAGGGACCATTATTTTTGGCCCCCCCCTGGCTACTAACATCTGCCCCCAGACACCCCAGAAAAGACAAATCTATAATTAGATTCGCCCTTTCTGGCACTTTGCCCGTCTATTCCCATTGCCCTGTAGCGGTGGCGAATGGGTTAATATGGGGTTAAAGCCACCTTGCAATTGAAAGGTGACCTTAAGCCAGGTTAATAATTGAGAGCTGTCAATTAGACAACTATCAATTATTAATCCTATTGCATGAAATAAAAATAAAACACACACACTTTAGTTAAAAATCATTTTAATGAAATAAAGACACATGTTTTTGACCATCTTTTATTTGACTGCAAAAACCATTTCCTGTAATAAAAATAAAATAAAAAAGCAAAATTATTCTTACCTATCCCATGCACAGTCAGGTCCCACGGTGTAATCCTTCAGAAAGGGTTAATGTTTACTGCAGGGACCGCAGCTAATGCTGCAGCCTCACAGTAAACCCCCAAATGAATGAGTTCCTCTCCTGGCTGACAGGAGAGGAAGTGGAAAGCTTAATTGATTGCTTTCCACTTTCACTTCAGGTCAGCCAGGGACACAATCAGTGACGTCAGAGGGAACTGATTAACAAAAATAGGGGTTCCCTTCGAATAAAAAATGGCGTCGGGTCCCCCCTATTTTTGTTAACCAGCCTGATGAAGCAGACTGCTGAGCAGTGGCGTACCGTGAATGAAGCAGACCAGCAGCTGCTATGGGGCCCGGACAGGTGAGGGGGCCCTCGACGGTCGGGTAGCTGTGCTGACACAGTACTACCAGGGGGTCGGCGGGGGAGGGGGAGCGCAGCTCTTCTATATACTCACCCCTCCTGGTGCGGTCTCTGCAGCCCCTGCTCTTCTCCCACGGTCTCCGACGCCTGTGTTCAGCGGTCAGGTGGTACCGCTCATTACAGTCATGAATACGCACATATTCATGACTTTAATGAGCTGTCCCGCGTGACCGCTGAACACTGGCGACGGAGACCGTGGGAGAAGAGCAGGGGCTGCACAGACCGCGCCGGCGGAAGGGTGAGTATAAGGGATATTTACCTGTCCCGTTCCACCGTTGCTCGCGTCCTCTTGCTGCAATGTTCAGGTCAGAGGGCGCGATGACGTAGTTAGTGCGCGCCGCGCCCTCTGCCTGATCATTCACTGCTGGAGGACCCCGAAGACAGCGGCACTCAGCAGTGGAGAGAGGACAGGTAAATATCTCAGGTGCCGGGGCCTGAGCGAGCGGTGACATCGGCACCTGGTGTCACCCCCTGCTCAGGACACCGGCACCTGGCCCCCAGCGACGAAAGGTGAGTATGTCTTTTTTTTTTTTTTGGTTGCAGCAGCTGCGGCAGCATAAGGGCCTATACTATGGAGCATCTATGGGGGCACAATCTATGGGGGCATAATACATTTTTTTGTTTAATGTGTCCCTCACTGTGCTGGAACTTTACATTTACAATGGCTCTGGGTTTTTTTTTTTTGGGGGGGCCCATTCAGACTTTTGCTATGGGGCCCATGATTTCTATGTACGCCCCTGCTGCTGAGGCATGGTATTTAAGGCTGTTAAGGAGCCAATATCCATGGACCTTGCCAGCCTGATAATACCAGGCCACAGCAGTCTGCATATCTTGGCTGATTAACAAAAATAGGGGATCCCCTCGAAAAAAATTGGCGTGGGGTCCCCCCTATTTTTGTTAACCAGCCAGATGAAGCAGACCGCAGAGGCCTGGATTTTCAGGCTGTTAAGGAGCCAATATCCATGACCTTGCCAGCCTGATAATACCAGGCCACAGTAGTCTGCATATCTTGGCTGATTAACAAAAATAGGGGATCCCCTCGAAAAAAATTGGCGTGGGGTCCCCCCTATTTTTGTTAACCAGCCAGATGAAGCAGACCGCTGAGGCCTGGATTTTCAGGCTGTTAAGGAGCCAAGATCCATGGACCTTGCCAGCCTGATAATACCAGGCCACAGCAGTCTGCATATCTTGGCTGATTAACAAAAATAGGGGATCCCCTCGAAAAAAATTGGCGTGGGGTCCCCCCTATTTTTGTTAACCAGCCAGATGAAGCAGACGCTGAGGCCTGGTTTTTCAGGCTGGTAAGGATCCAATATCCATGGACCTTGCAAGCCTGATAATACCAGGCCACAGCAGTCTGCTTAGCTTGGCTGGTTAACAAAAATAGGGGATCCCCTCGAAAAAAAAACGGCGTAGGGGTCCCCCTATTTTTGTTAACCAGCCAAGTAAAATGCAGACTGCTGCGGCCTGGTATTAAAAGACTGTCAAGGCCCATGGATTTTGGCCCTCAACAGCCTGATAATACCAGGCTACAGCAGCCCCACATTTGGCGCATCAAAAGATGTGCCAATTGTGGCACTTTACCCGGCTCTTCCCACTGCCCTGTAGCGGTGGCAAGTGGGGTAATAAGGGGTTAATGTCACCGTTGATTGCACGGTGACAATAAGCCCGGTTAATAATGGAGAGGTGTCAATAAGACACCGATCCATTATTAATCCCAAAGTTTTTAAATGTATAAAAAAAAAGACACAGCAAGAAAAAAGTATTTTAATGAAATAAAAGAGACAACACAGTTTTCATTATTTTATTTACACTCATTCCTGCGACGCCATCGATCTCCTGTAAAAAAAGAAAAAAAACAAACCAACAGTATACCACCTGTCCGACGCAGTCCATAGTAACGACAGTCCCACGACGATCCAGCTCTGCTACATCGCAATGACAGGCAGAGCCTGTCATCGCGACACAGCACAGCTGATTACCTGCTTCCCCGGCGGTGACGTCATCGGACTGACTGCTTTACGGCCGGGATTACCCAGCAGTCACTGCAGTTATCGCGAGAAACTGCATGTGACCGCCGGGGAAAGATGATGACGGCCATCAAGCAGTCCAGCCCGTGACCGCCGGAGATCTTCTGCCAGGTAAGTGCCGCTGACTCCTGACAGACCCGACCGACGGACACTGACAGTGACAGTGACAAATCCGATTCCGGTATCCGATAAGACGAAAATATCGGAACTAAGTATCGAAAGTCCGATAGAGCTAATATCGGCCGATACCCGATACTTGCGGTATCGTATCACTCAACACTAGTTACGACATTAAAGCTAATGCAATGACTAACTGTACAATAACATGGTTAAATGCCTTCATATCTTTGATTCATAATACATATTATTGCTGACAACTAAAAATGAGTGTATTGTCAAGAACAGCTGGCAGGTCCAGCAGATATCTCCCCGCCATTACCGGATGATCATGAACCAGTACTCTGCCGTTTCCAATCCTCAAGAAAATTGCTGTTCCTGCTGTTGCTCTAGTCTTTGTATACAAGCAGTAAGCATATAGAAAAAAACATGCAAAATTATTATCGCCGTAATCTCACTGACCACAGCAGTCATGTTTTCAGGTCATGTTTTCCACATAATGAATTCTGTAAAAACAAAACGCAAGAAAACAATGGCGCATTTGCATTTTTTTCACCTTTTCATCACCATCTTGTAGAGTTTCAGCAGTTATGGTCAGTGGGGTCCTCTTTCTCTCCTATAGAGTGTCAGCAATTATGGTCAGTGGTGTCCTCTCTCTCTCCTGTAGAGTGTCAGCACTTATGGTCAGTGGGGTACTCTTTCTCTCCTGTAGAGTGTAAGCACTTATGGTCAGTGGGGTTCTTTCTCTCTCCAGTGGAGTGTCAGCATTTAAGGTCAGTGGGGTCCTCTCTCTCCTGTAGAGTATCAGCACTTATGGTCAGTGGGGTCCTCTCTCTCTCCTGTAGAGTGCCAGCCCTTATGGTCAGGTGGTTCTCTCTCTCCTGTAGAGTGTCAGCACTTATGGTCAGTGGGGTTCTCTCTCTCTCCTGTAGAGTATCAGTACTTATGGTCAGTGGGGTCCTCTCTCTCTCCTGTAGAGTGCCAGCCCTTAAAGTTAGGTGGGTTTCTCTCTCCTGCAGAGTGTCAGCACTTATGGTCAGTGGGGTCCTCTCTCTCCCCTGTAGAGTGTCAGCACTTATAGTCAGTGGGGTCCTCTCTATCTACTGTAGAGTGTCAGCACTTATGGTCAGTGGGGTCCTCTCTCTCATGTAGAGTGTCAGCACTTATGGTCAGTGGGGTCCTCTCTCTCTCCTGTAGAGTGTCAGCACTTATGGTCAGTGGGGTCCTCTCTCTCTCCTGTAGAGTGTCAGCACTTATGGTCAGTGGGTTCCTCTCTCTCTCCTGTAGAGTGTCAGCACTTATGGTCAGTGGGGTCCTCTCTTTCCTGTAGAGTGTAAACTCTTATGGTCAGTGGGGTCCTCTCTCTCTCCTGTAGAGTGTCAGCACTTATGGTCAGTGGGGTCCTCTCTCTCCTCTAGAGTGTAAGCTCTTATGGTCAGTGGGGTCCTCTCTCTCCTGTAGAGTGTAAGCTCTTATGGTCAGTGGGGTCCTCTCTTTCCTGTAGAGTGTAAACTCTTATGGTCAGTGGGGTCCTCTCTCTCTCTCTCCTGTAGAGTGTCAGCACTTATGGTCAGTGGGGTCCTCTCTCTTTACTGTAGAGTGTCAGCACTTATGGTCAGTGGGGTCCTCCCTCTCTCCTGTAGAGTACAAGCTCTTATGGTTCACATGATTTTCTCTCTTTTTTGTCACTTATGTGTATTTTAAGGGCAATTGCAAACTATACAGTATTGTGATTCGAGCACATTTATTTACCACATTTGACAAAGTCGGTGTACCTGAATTTCAAAAGAAATCTCATTTCTAGAAAAAGCTGCATTAACAAGCAGGGTATATAATAATAATTATCTATTAGTAAGCAGAAATGCATGTCTCATGCAATTTTGTTAGAAGATACAATTTGAGACCTTCAGGCTAAGTGCACACGTTCAGGAATGTTTGCAGAATATTCCTGAGCAAAACAGGACTTTTTTCGCGGCAAAAACGCACGGTTTTTTGTGCGGATTTTGTGCGTTTTTTTGCGCGTTTTGGTGCATTTTTGCACGGGTTTGATGCGTTTTTACCGCAATTTTTCCCTGAACTTTCTAGGTCAATAATATAGCGGGAAAAACGCTAGAATTCCGCGAAATTAATGAACATGTTGCTTCTTTTTCCACGATGCGTTTTTTTTACCATGTGCACAAAAATTGTGGAATTCATTCTAAATGATAGGATGCCTAATTCATGCGTTTTTGACGCGTTTTTGACGCAAATAATCCTGAACGTGTGCACTTAGCCTCAATCTTGTTTATTCACAGTGCTAATGTGTACATCGCCAGTGCAGCGTGGCTTTATTGCTGGCACAATGAAGCAGTAGGAATCATAGGGACCAATCTGGGGCATATCTGCCATTTTAAGCCTCTATCACTAAACAAAAGACTTCAGTTCTCTGCCTCTGCTTTGCCTGTTATTTTCATAATCTAATTACAAAATGAGTAAAGGGTGCGAGGGTCAAAGCGCTACTTGATGGCACAGGAAGTAATAGCTTCCATCAGTTCGTCTGGACTCTGGAGAAAGCAGTCTTGGCAACTTAACCAAACGATTGATTCCCTTGAGCAAAGTGCTATACTGCTTATTGTTATATCTTTGTAGACTAGTGGGTGGGAGACATTAGAATATAAATATTTATATGCCAATTGAAACGTTTCTGATGTAGATGAGTCTTTGATCACGGTCGGATATTTCCCAGTGATTTTTTTCCTGTAGGGTAAATTGATTTCGGTAAAGAAAAATGTCGTTAAATATATTGCAGAACATCTATTATTAAGTGAGATCTCTGTTCAGTCCATGAACTACAAAAATCAATGCGCATGTAACTTTAGAAAATATCATATCAAAGCTTTACTGAACTTAATAATTTAACCAGCTTAACAGAAGCTTACACAGAGAAAAGGCTCAGCAATAAAATGGGCCTCCTGGTGCAGGTTCATGCCACTGCTGCCTCTTAACTGAGACAGCGCTCTTTCACCCTCCCCTTTCTCATTCCCTGTAGGAAAAAATGAAGATAAAATTCTGGTGATTTTTCATCTCTTTCATATTTGCTAAACTGATTTTTATAGTTTAGGGCCAATAAGAAAAACTGATAGACTTCATTAGAGTTCACTAGTCACCAAGATGAACTTCTAAGTTAGAGAAACCCTGCCACATCTAGTGGTACCTGGCCAAGACAATTTAATGGTGCCAAAAATGCATTTCCATGGAGCACAGAGGTGAACTCCCTTAGCTCATTGTAATCTCCCCCAAAAGGTCACCTCTGCAAAATGTGCCAAAACATACTGTAATTCATTAGTTGAAACTCACTACCTCTGTCAATGGAGTAAATAGATAAAGAGTGGCTTCGTATTAAAGATTGATATAAGATCCTCATTAAGGTGCATTATGTAGCCACAGGGGACAGAAAGGTTTGGTGTTTGATTCCAATCCCCCTTGTTTGCTTATAACTCAGCTGGACAAAAATATCTTTGTAAACTACTACAATAATAATAATCTTTTCTTTTTGTATAGCATTAACATATTCCGCAGCGCTTTTCAGTTTTGCTCACACTATCATGCTGTCCCCGATGGGGCTCACAATCTAAATTCCCTATCAGTATGTCTTTGGAATGTGGGAGGAAACTGGAACACCCGGAGGAAATCCGCGCAAACCCGGGAGAACATACAAACTCCTTGCACAAATCATGACATACAGAGGAAATGAAAGAGCAGCAGCGCTCTCACTTCCTCCGGATGTCAATAACATGCATAGAACAGTAAAATTAGCACACATTGGTCCCAGCAATTGTGTGACATAGCAGTGTCATGCAAGCCCCGGGAGAGCCAGTGCCAACACTGCTGGAACAGCACCAGTATCAAAAGTGAGTATAGGTGTTATTGTTTTATAAGATAGAAACACAGGGATTCAGAAGGGGTGTCTGAGTAGTAGACAATCTCTTTAAGTATTTACTCACTATATTAGAATCTGTATACCATGTCAGCTAGACTGTTGATTGGATCCTTTAGACTAGCATAAAAGTAATTGTTATCAGCAATGCCTTACCGTGTATTATGCATGATTACATGATACTGTATGGGCACCAAAAAATTGTATCAATCTGTTCCCAACAGGACTCATCAGCCTGTGTAAACAGGCTAGCAAACATCCAGCAATCCAATTGTATATTAGTCGATATATGATCACTAATGCTCCAAGAACAGCCCATTTATGTTCACCTTAAAGGGAATCTGTTCAAAAGGCTTTTGCTATAAAAATCTGAGAGCAGCATGATGTAGGGTCTAAGACATTGATTCTAGCTATGTGTCAATTACTGGTCTGCAAGCTGCCATTCACTGTTTTCTGTGCTGCACATCTAGCAGTTCTCTGAATGCTGAGCTCAGTATAACCCCGCCCACACCACTGATTGGCAGCTCTATGTTTACACTGTATATTGATAAAGGTTGTTAATCAGTGTTGTGGACGTGGTTACAGAGAGCAGGAGAACTACATGACAGGAGAGAACTAGTCCTACAGTGATAATTTCCTGCTGATAAAATACTGATTTTATTGAAACAGCAACACGCAGCCCAGTAAGTGACACATCACTGGAATCAGTCTATCAGCTGCTATATCATATGCTCCCAAATTACATAGAAAAAATCTTCTTGGAGCGCACGCTCCAGCAGTCAGAGACATGTCTTGCAGCTATGGAATGTGCTTTACGGAGACCTGCGCTTGTGTACCAGGGAATCTACTTTCCTTTAGGCTACGTTCTGTATGTAGTCAGTATTTTATAACAGCCAAAATCAGGCGTGGAACAATCAGAGGTAAAGTATAATAGAAACACATCACCACATCACTTATTTATCACCCACTCCTCCTGGTTGTGTCTTACAAAAACTGATGTAAAATACTGACCAAATACTGAACGTGTGAACACGGCCTTATAAAAATAACAGAAAGAACCTTTCCCATGTGCAAGGCTTTTCAGCATATTTTCCTTTCCTGTTTTAGAAGGAAATTGGTAATAAGGATGCCCAGCCTGTCTATTTATCCACTCACTCCCTGCCATTCTGAATCTTGTAACCAGACTTGTATTCATTTTCCTCCCACTCAGAAATATACATGGTGACGTGTCTCTAACAGAACGGCTTGTTTCCATAATGCTACATTTTCTAGATAACAAATATTGAAAATTGGAAACATGCAAATATTTGTTACTTACCCTGCTGGAACAGGCCTGTGCAATCCACGCGATTGCAAATAATGAAACTGGGATTTGTTCTTTTGATGTAATTTAATTGCTCTATAATCCAGGCATTTTACCAATAGCACAATAGTTACTGCACCCTTCTTGGTGGACTGGGGTGTTAGGTATGTGCGTTAGAAATGTATCTCAGCAGATTAAGGTGTAGCTGTTTATCCGTAAGCAATACATAGGGAACAATGGAAAGTGACTCCCTGTAATTATAAGTTTCCAAATTAATTTAAGTTATTGTCTAGGGTGTCCCACGCCCCTCCTAGAAAAAGCACCCCTACATTCTGTGAGAGATTTATTGCACAATACATACATAAATAATTCACCATTTCAAATGTTGATCCAAAAGTTCTCAAAACATTCCAGGTTAAGATTCGGGAGGTTTTTTTTGGGGGGATTAGGAGATTTTCCATTAGTTAGAAGAGACGTGCCAATGGGTGACTAAGTGCAATAGGATGCTAGGATGCCCACTGCTTAGGCATAGTGCTGTATTATAGTGGAGGAACTAGAAGATGTTGCTGTTGGCTTAAGACATTAGCTATTTGTGCTCTCACTGTTCCACCTTTTAATGAAATCCACATTTTATATCATTAAGGACCTGTATAGAAGCAAAATTAGGACTTTTTAGGGGCCAATACGGTTCCAGAATGATAAATTTGCCAATACGGAGTCTGCCCATATATTTGTAATGATCCCTATACAGGTAATGATTTTAGTTTTATAATATAAAGTGTGACTTCTATGGTAGGGTATTTAATCAAAAAGGTCTAACGGTGGCCTCACATTTTAGATAAATGTCAGCCCAAGCCTACAATTTGGAGAAGAATGATCTACCATCTTATACATGTGTCCTGACTACCCCAACAGCAGATGTCGGTGGTAATCCTTTTGCTTTCACTGGAGATAAACTGCTGCTAGAATTGTCTGGTATCAACTTATTCCCTTCTCCCCAACTGGATATACAGTATATGCGCCCTCAGCTGAGCATGCATGCTTGTGCGGAGACTGGAGGAGCAGCCATTGGCCCAGTAATCATTTGGCTATGAGATGAACGGTATGACCACCTTAAGATGTACAACGATATGACACCAAAGAGTTGCAAATACAAAATTTCTTTGTGATAGAAAGGTCTTATACAAGTAGAAGTCTGCCTGCACTGTAAAAAGCTCATCAAGCGATACAAACAATTGTGAATAGAAAGTATTCAGCAGTAAAACCATAAAATGCATTTTTTGATGCCTTGACAGAATTAGATTACTGAAGTATTTAACCGGTTATTTCTTATCTTGAGGATTGTACTATTTATCCACAATAACTACATGCATTAAATTACGACTATGGCTTGGTTTTCTCCATTGAGAAGGAATCCGCTGGGAAGTAAGACAGATCCCCGATGGAGCCATTCACTTCACTGAAGCCACTAACCTCCGTCTTGCAGCAGTCAACTTTTTCAGACATGTACAGAAATGTGGCAGACCATGTTATTTCTTAACATGTCTGAAAAATGCCAAATACAGGTAGGACAGAGGTCAGACAGTGTCCACGGTGACTCCTTTGGCTTCACTGAAGTGAATGGCTCCATTGGGGCTCTGTTTTGTGGAGACTCAGACACCCCAGTGTAGTGTTCAGTGGAGAGCATTGTATGTGGTGAACCTATGCTAACAACTAATCTTATATTTCTGGAGAGTATGGGTCTGTTATAGAGAGGGAACTTGTGAGACCGGTGCCCTTGGAGCTGGGTATGAAGGCCAAGCTGGAGGTGGGTTATGCCAACCTACCTTGGCAGGGATATTTCAGTAAAGGGCTTTGACAGCAATCTGAACCTTTGCCTTTGGTGAAGAAAAAACTAGCCATGACTATGCAAAATGTCAAGAGGAAGTGATGGAACAAAATATTTACTTAAGTAATGTTGGATTACTGCAAATGTTTAACTAAGTACATATAAGAATATACTGTAATATTAATATGTGCAGGATCAACAAATCCGAGCAGAATTTTACAGATATACACCTCCTCCGTCTATGGGATACAGAAGTGACTTCAGATGAATGCAATGTGACAGGACATGGTTGGACGGGAAACTGCTTATCTGGAGGGCACACAGCAGTGTGTGGGGGGTCTGCAGTGCACTGCCTGCTTGATCCTTACAGTCTTTGACAGGTTGTTGGAGGCCACATCTCCAACAGGTCCTGAAGATAAATGAAGGCGATGCCGGCTGAATGTGGAGGATAAAGATGTCTGTCTGTTATCTGTCGTACCTTGACTTGCTTACTGTCATATATAGAAAGTCTTGAAAATGTCCACACGGCAGGTTGGTGGGAAATAAACGCCCTCTCAGCCTTTAACAGTATTTGTAATGCAATGCCACCACTTGAAACCAAACAAAAAGGAAACACATCTCTGGTCCCATTCATGCTACTTGAGTATGAAGTATAAAAACAAATATGTTTTAAAGGAGTTGTCCAGGGAAATCCAAAAGCTGCACATAGGCAGCGAAACATGTAAAATAATGAAATAACATACACTAACCTATTAGTCCTATGTCATTCTAGCTCTCCTTCCCTATGCCCGTCTTCTGTTTACAGCAGACCATGTACCCCACAAAACGACTGCAGTCAATCATTGACCTCAGTGGTAAAGAGCATGAGGTTGGTGATTGGCTGCAAACATCAAGTGGAGCGTACATATAAGTTTGAATCACCTTGAAAAACCCTTTTAACGTTTACACAAAGTCCTTTATTAAGGCATATTAGGTCTAAAGTAATATAGAGAAATCCACACGTTCTCGAGAAAACCTCTATGGATATCCAATCAACTAATGGGGCTTCCTTTATCAATCTGTAGGCAGTGCTACTAAATGCAATGGTGCCACAATCTAAAGAAGTATTTCCCAAAGGCGCTCCCTACAGAATAGAGCCATGTAAATAATGATTAACCTCAGGTGCTAATCCAATAACTTTAGCCTTCAATTAATGATTTCTCACATTTTATATTATCCGGTATAAGGACTATATGCACTGCAATTTTTGAACACTATCTATAAGAAACAAGAAAATCCATTTAATTCAACTTCTGTGTTAAAAAATCATATACAACCTACAACAAAGGAAAAAAATCAATAGGAGTTGCTACTTAAAAAAATTCTAATAAAGCTATTAAATGGAATCTTTCAGCAGGATTTCACACCCCAAACTATTTCTTTGTGCGTGTAGCTCTTTCTAAGAAAAGTCCAGCGATTACATGGCCAATCCATTCCTTCATTACTGAGAAATTAAAATTTGTATTTGTTTGCAAATGAAATCTGATGCCTCTGTCACTCCAGCTCTATTCCCTATCCAGTGCCGCCTCTTCTTGCTTGAATGACAGTTATATGCTGTATGACTTCAGGCAAAAGAGCCATCAGTCAAGCAGTAGAAGGCGGTGCAGTATGGGGAATAGAGCTGGAGTGACATAGGCTTCATATCTACAATAGCTCTTCAGCCTAATTTAAATATAAATTTCTCAGTAGCAGAGGAATGGACTTGCCACTGTAAAGTTATTGCTGGACTTGTCTTTGAAAGAGCTACATGCACGGAAAAATTGTTTGGGGTTTGATATTCTGCTGACAGATTCCCTTTTATAGCTTTATTAGAATTGTTTATAGGTATCTTCTATTGCTTTCTTTCATTGTTGTGTGTTTATATGATTTTTCCATAGTATTAGTCACATTTTAATTTTTTTTACTAGGGGAGTAAGAACTTGATTTACAATTATTTTTTAAGGTTATATTAGATCTGATTTCCATTGAGGTCCTATAATCCCAGGGTAATACTGCAGGAGCATGGTTTGTCATTAACACTCACTGTCCATTCTTTCCTGTCGACAGTGATTCATGACACAGGATGCATCCATTAGGATGAAGGTCACATGAACATTATCATCTCTGTGCAAGCATCCTACCATACTGTCTCCAGAATTAGCACTCATCACGGTTATCTGTTCTCTGGAGATTCTCCTAAATTGTTCACTTTTCCCCCTGTAGTGAACCGATAGGAAAAAAAACGAGATATTATCCCTTTATTCTGTCCTCTATTTGAGAAGCCAGCAGGCGAGCCACTTCTGGACATGACCCAGGCATTATAATAGAAGAAAAGCTCATTCCACATCTCGACCATATTCTGGCCGATTTCCTAGTTGCAGAAAATATATACCTTTACCTACTGGGAAATGAAATTCTCAATAGTATGTGCACTTGAAATTGCTCGATCTGTGAACAAAACCTATGGTAAAAACGATGTTTGATGGTGAAAATTTCAGGTTCATTGCAGCGTATTACAGGTCCTCGAGTCTTTAGTATGTGAACACAAGCAGAAAAAAAGCTACTTATGCGGAATCTTCTACTTTCTCTGAATAAAAAAAAGCACCTGTAAGTGTTATTCTTTCAATTTAACCCCTTAAATACTAAGGGATATTTCGTTTTTGCTCTTTGCTTTTTTTTTCCACCCCTTCTTCCAATAGTCATAACTTTTTTAATTTTTCCAAGGACATAGCCTTATGACGTCTTATTTTTGTAGAACAATATTTACTTTTGAATAACGCCATTAATTTTACCAGGCGATGTACTGGAAGATGGGTAAAAAATTTGAAGTATAGTGAAATTGCAAAAAAAAAAAAAAAAAACACCTTTGCTTTTTATTTTTTTATGAAGTTCCATTTGCAGTAAAAATGAGTTGGCAATATAATTCTCCAGGTCGGTATTATTCCGGCAATATCAAACTGGCACATTTTTTATTTTTTTCAAATAATGATAAAAATTGGAAATTTGTAAAGCAAAAACTATCACTTGCATCACCATTTTCCAAGACCCATAACGTTGTCATTTTTCAGTCAATGGTGCTGTGATTGCTCAATTTTTTGCGTGGAGAACGGACTTTTTTGTTGATACTATTTTAGGCTAAATATGATGTTTTAATTGCTTCACATTGTGTTCTTATTGTGGAGTTATGGCAACTAGAGATGAGCAAATTTGATCGGTCCCTGCTTATTCGGCAAGCTATAGCGCTTACCGAATAAGCTGTAGAGGGAACCCGGATACATGGAGTGCGCCGGCTGGTCGTTGTTCGGTCCCTCAGCTGTATGTGTCATGGCTGTGTGACTTGCGCAATGGAGAGCCCAACAAACAGGCTCTCCAAGCATGTGTGGTGAAATGACACAGCCACGACACATGCAGCTAAGGGACCGAACAACTGACCAGCCGGCGCACTCCATGTATCCGGGTTCCCTCTGCAGCTTATTCGGTAAGCGCTATAGCTTGCCGAATAAACAGGGATCAATCAAATTCGTTGAACTCTAGTGCCAACAAAAGACAATGCAATTCTCTAATTTAGATTTTTTTTTATTTTACAGTTTTTACTGATTGGGACAATTCATTTTTTATTTTCATAGACCAGAATTTTACAGACTTGGCGATACTAAATATGTGTATATTTATTTTTTTGTATATCTTTATTTCAATGGTAGAAAAGCTGTGCGAATTTTTTTTTCTCTTTATTTTATATTTTTTAACACATTTTATAGTAAAAATCACGATCTCTTATGAAGGCCAACGACAGGCTGGTCTTCATAGAAGCACCATCATAGCATGTCCAGGGGTCTGCAGCACACATCCGGCTGCCATGTAACCCATCAGCAAACTGCGCTCAATGGCTTGTGTAAGGCCTCATTCAGATTTCAATGTAAGCAAAAAAAAAATGGTATCAGTGTTTTGGACCCAATTGTCAAAAGAGTTTGGTCCGTGAGTCCGTCAGCTCTTTCACGTATGGATAGATAATTACATAAATAACAAAACTTCTCCTATACTTTGCATTGTAATATGCATACAGTACACTGATGTCCATCTATGTGCTATACATGTTTTTCACAGACATAGACTTGGATTAGGCCTTCTCACTCGTGCTGTCGGGAAAAAAACGGACATGCACGAATATTCAGTTTGTGAAAAAACTCGGACACTAAAATAGCTCGATAGACTATAATGATATAGGAACGATGTATATCTTCGTACGGTGTTAACCAGTAGATAGAAAAATATTTAGAATTGAGAGTTATCAGTGGTTGATACCTTTTAATGGCTAACTGAAAAATGGTAACAAATTGGAAGCTTTCGAGACTACTCAGGTCTCTTCACCAGGCAAAGACTAAAACGAAATCTGAAGAATCACATACTGTATTTATACACAATACAGCACAGAGACAATGCAATCGGTAAGACAAGTGACGTGAAGCAGAACTGTCATTATGGGAGATAGAGATGAACATAAATATTGGAACAGTTCATAGATAAGGAGTGTGAAAGTTTTATTGCCCTCTGATTGGGGTCTGGTATTGTTGTGATGCCCCCAGAAGGTCTGAGGAGCAAATTCCTTAATTGATGTAAAAAACATAAATCCATGCGATACATTCATTCCAGCACTGAGAGTGTCAAAGGTCGTCATGAGTTTATATTCCCAAACTTTTCTGTCTCTCTTAGATTTAAATGTAGCTTTTAATACAAGTAATTTCATGTCCATCATACTATGACCAGGGATACAAAAGTGTTTGGCCACAGGTAGATCCATTCTTTTTTCTCTTATTGTGTGGCGATGAGAATTCATCCTTGTTCTCAGTTTTTGCCCTGTCTCCCCCACATACAGACCCTAATTATTTGTATGAAATGTCCAACTGGGAACAATACCAGACCCCAATCAGAGGGCAATAAAACTTTCACACTCCTTATCTATGAACTGTTCAAATATTTATATTCATCTATCTCCCATAATGACAGTTCTGCTTCACTCACTTGTCTTACCTATTGCATTGTTTCTATGCTGTGTTGTGTATAAATATGTGATTCTTCAGATTTTGTTTTAGTCTTTGCCTGATGAAGAGACCTGAGTAGCCTCGAAAGCTTCCAATTTGTTACCATCTTTTCAGTTAGCCATTAAAAGGTATCAACCACTAAGGACTCTCAATTCTAAATATTTTTCTAGACTATAATGGGCATGTGTAGTATCCATGAAAAACACTGATAGGACATGTACATGCAATAAGGTCGTCTGAATGAGGCTTATGGCAATTAATCTCCATCTGCTTAAAGTGAAAGAATGGTTAGAACCTGCATATTTCTCTCTTCTTAAGATATATGACTTGTATAAAGGGAACCTGTCAGCATGATTTAGCGCCCCTTTCTAACCTCCACCCCCCTTTCAGGCTGCCATTAACCTGTTGCTCTAGACGGTGACAGGTTCATCATAAAGAGAAAACTAAAACAGTTTAGGACAGGAATAAGAAGTCAAGAACAGTGAAGCTCAACTTCTGGCTTGATTGACATTGCCCTGGTTATGATACATCATCAAAAGCCACTTCTAACAATGTTTGGCCATAAGGCTTGCACAGAAGCCATGGTCAGTACACTCCCTTTCACTATGTATGCACCAGATGATGCCATGGGTGGCTTGTAGTACGGTAGGAGGCCTGTGTGAGGTAAATTAGAAGGGTGGTCTGAAACTATTTAATGTAATAATTGAATTGCTTTTCTAAAATACTTTAATTAACCTCTTTACGACCTCCGCCGCACTAGTACTGCAGAGGTCGCTTCCCTCCCTTTGATGTGGGTTTCGGCGGTGAACCCACATCTTTCCCGGACATGTCAGCTGTTTTGAACAGCTGGCATGTGCCCACAATAGCCGCGGGTGGAATCGCGAGCCATCAGCAGTTATTAACTAGTTAAATGCCACTGTCAAACTCCGACAGCGACATTTAATGCGCGCTCTCAACCATCGGGCAAGAAATCCGCCCACCGGTGACCCACCTCACGTGATCGCGGGTCACTGGTTCGTTAGCATGACAACCAGAGGTCTCCTGGAGACCTCTATGGTTGTCAGTGCCAGATTTCTATGAGCGCCCAGTGGTCGGCACTCATAACAAGTGAGTAATTCCACTACTTAGAGGCGATCTTATCATCGTGGCAGCTTCTAGTCTCCCATGGAGACAATTGAAGAATGCCAAAAGTAAAAAACAAATGTTTTTAAAAATATTAAAAATATAAAAAAATAAAATATTTAAATCGCCCCCAATTTTTGCCGCCATTAAAATAAAAAACAATAGCAAAATGAAACATACACGTTAGGTATCGCCCAATCTATCAATGAAAGAAAGGATTAACCCGATTGCTAAACAGCGTAGCGAAAAAAAAAAGTCAAAACGCCAGAATTACATTTTTTGGTCACCGTGACATTGCATTAAAATGCAGTAATGGGCGATCAAAAGATCGTATCTGCACCAAAATAGTATCAATAAAAACGTTAGTTCATCACGCAATAAATAAGCCTTTATCCATCCCGAGATTTTGAAAAATGGAGACACTACGGGTCTTGGAAAATGGCGCAATTTTTTTTTTAACAATTGGAATTTTTTTTCACTACTTAGAACCTAGAGATGTTTGGTGTCTATGAACTCATAATGACCTGGAGAATCATAGTGGCAGTCATTTGGTGAACATAGTAAAAAGAAATCCAAAAAATCGCTGTGGAATTGCACTTTTTTTGCCATTTTACCGCGCTTGGAATTTTTTTCCCATTTTTGAGCACATGATATGGTAAAACCAATGGTATTGTTCAAAAGTACAACTTGTCCTGCAAAAAAACAAGCCCTCAAACGGCCATATTGATAGAAAAATAAAGAAAAATAAAGAAGTTATGGCTCTGGGAAGAAGGGAGCAAAAACAGAAATGAAAAAATGAGGTAAGGACAAGGTCTTGAAGGGGTTAAAAACTTCCTACCATTTCCTCTCTACTTTATCTAACTCCATTTTTCCAACTTCCTGTTTGATGACATTTCATTTGAGAATCCCCAGTGCATGCACAGATACTCAAAGAAGACTTTATCAGGCGGCTGAGGCAGCAGCCAATGCCACAACCTCCGTCCCTACCCTGAAACAAAGCGTCATCAGTGACCTCTGTTCCGGAGGCTGGGCTAGTCCCTGCTCTATTGAGTATGTGTGGTTGACAATTTCGACATGCTCAGTAGAATCTTGTCACTGTGTAATATTCTTTTTAATGCACAGTGACAGTGCGCTCCTTCACCGGCTCTGATGAGCCAGCTAGAGAGTTTACTGTGAGTGCTCATTGTAAGGCCGGCGTCACACTGGCGACAGAATCGGACGACTGCAATGCGATGAAAAATCGCATTGCAGTCGGACCTATGTTAATCTATGGAGCAGCTCCCAGTATCAGATTTTTTGTGGTCCGTTTTAAACGTCCGTGTACAATCGCAGCATGCTGCGATTGTCACCGATTGTCGGTCGACAATCGCCAATGCAAGTCTATGGGAGCGATGAAAAAATCTGATTACAAACGGACCGCATGTGTGACTTGCGATGAAATCGCATGGTGTCCTTTAGAAAAGCCGGCAATTCATCCCCGGCTATACTGTAAAATCACACTGACAGCTTTAATAAAGACTAGAAAGAATAGATATATACACATAGAACACATATATATATATATACATGTCATTGTGACATGTACATATACATATATTTATAGTTCCTAGACTTCTACATACTGTAATAGCCGCTAATTCAATTGCCGGGTTTTGTGAAATCACAGAAGCCGACATGAAATGATACATTGTTTCCACACATTTAACCATGTAATTTCATGTATTTTTATATATGTTTGAAACATACAATTACATGAGTGTATTTGTGCAAAATTTCAGACATGTAGGGGTTAATTAAAGGTGTAATTTCGTTGAAAAAAAATGCGTGGGCTCCCGCTGTATTTTCTCCACCAGACAGACAAAGCAAAGCGAGTGGGGGCAGATAATAATAGCCTAGGGAGGGTACATTTTTTTTGTGCCCCCCCTGGCTACTAACATCTGCCCCCAGACACCCCAGAAAGGGCAAATCTATAATTAGATTCGCCCTTTCTGGCACTTTGCCCGTCTATTCCCATTGCCCTGTAGCGGTGGCGAATGGGTTAATCTCACCTTACTGTCACCTTGCTATTGAAAGGTGACCTTAAGGCAGGTTAATAATTGATAGCTGTCAATTAGACAACTATCAATTATTAATCCTATTGAAGTAAATAAAAAAACACACACACTTTAAGAATAAATAATTTTAATGAAATAAAAACACATTTTTTTGACCATATTTTATTTTACACTTAATCCTGCGAAGCCATTGATCTCCTAAAATAAAGAAAAAAAAATAAAACAACATTATTCTTACCTATTCCGCTGATCTGTCACGTCCCACGCTGTAATCCTTCACAAAGGGTTAACTAGCTTTGAGCCAAGCACTGCAAGTAATCCTGCATGCTCAGCTCAAAGCTCCTGAATGAATAAGTTCCTCTCCTGGCGACAGGAGAGGATGTGTTTCATGAATGAAGCTTAATTGATTGTGTCCACTTTCCCTTTAGGTCAGGTCACTACAGTTAAATTGGCAATAAATCAATTAAGCTCCATTCATGAATCTATTCCTCTACTTTCGCTGGGAGAGGAAGTTATTCATTCAGGGGAATACAGGTCTGAGACAGCATTATTAGCTCTCTGCGACCTGTAACCTGTTAACCCTTTCTGATGGATTACAGCGTGGGACCTGACTGTACATCGGATTGGTAAGTATAATTTTGCTTTTTTATTTTATTTTTATTACAGGAAATGGTTTTAGCAGGAAATAAAAATATGGTCAAAAACTGTGTGATTATTTCATTAAACTTATTTTTTATTAAACTGTGTGTGTTTGATTTTTCTTTCATACAATAGGATTAATAATTGATAGTTGTCTGATTGACAGCTCTCAATTATTAATCTGGCTTAAAGTGACCTTTCAATTGCAAGGTCATTTTAACCCCTTATTAACCCATTCGCCACCGCTACAGGGCAATGGGAATAGACGGGCAAAGTGCCAGAAAGGGCGAATCTAATTATAGATTTGCCCTTTCTGGGGTGTCTGGGGGCAGATGTTAGTAGCCAGGGGGGGCACAAAAAAATGTACCCTCCCTAGGCTATTATTATCTGCCCCCACTCGCTTTGCTTTGTCTGTTTGGTGGAGAAAATACAGCGGGAGCCCACGCATTTTTTTTCAACGAATTTACACCTTTAATTAACCCTACATGTCTGAAATTTAGCACACATATACTCATGTAATTGTATGTTTCAAACATATAAAAAAATATATGAAATTACATGGTTAAATGTGTGGAAACAATGTATCATTTCATGTCGGCTTCTGTGATTTCACTGAAGCCGGCAATTGAATTAGCGGCTATAACAGTATGTAGAAGTGTAAGAACTATAAATATATGTATATGTACATGTCACAATGACATATATATATATATATGTGCTCTATGTGTATATATCTATTCTTTCTTTTGGCATTTAAATACTATTCTTTTGTATCCATTATATGTCAGTTTTGCAAGCCTGCGAGAAAATCTCGCAAGTCGGATGAAAATCGGATGTTACAAGGTACACACACATGCGATTAAATCGCATCTTTGAAGGAAAATCGGATGCCAGAAGGATGTGTGATGTTTTTATTTTGATCCGATTGTCGACCGTCTAAAACGGACCGATTTTTTGTGGTTGTGTGTGACACCGGCCTAAGACGAGAACCCACCAAGCAGGAAAAGCAAAAACCAGCTTGCCTCCAAAACAAATGTAAATTTTCAGGGTACGGGGGCATTACACTAAATAAATATACATTTAGGATTAAATTAGTGCTAGTTTCAGACCACCCCTTTAAGTAATGAGCAGGGGTGGTCACATCAAATGTTAAGGACAGCAGCTCCATTCCCATGACTTTCATTTACCTTTTAAATACATGATTTAAAGTGTTTTTCTTTTCTTCTCCCTTTTGCATTATCTGCCAGAAAATAAAAGATGAAAGATCATTGCCCTGGATAACAGGTTGGTGGCAGTTTGGGGGCCTACATTCTGCTGAAAGATTCCCTTTAAGGGTATGTTCACACTGGCTATTTTTGCTGCTTTTTCCTGTAGCAAAACCTGATTTCTTGGCAGGAAAGAAGCTGCAGCAAAACACAGGTTTACGTGCGTTTTTGGTCCATTTTTTGTTGCGGTTTGGGTGCGTTTTTTGGGCTATCTTGAGTTTCTGTGTATGCTTGCTATCCATGACTTTTCTGCATCAAAAACACTGCAAATAATGATACCTGCGTTTTTGCTTCGTTTTTTCAACACCCATTCAAGCCAATGGGCGAAAAATGCTGCAGAAACGCTGTAAAAATGCTGAAAGAAGTGACATGTCCCAAAAAAAGCAGCAAAGCACAAAATCCTGATGACAAAAAAAAAACAATGTGTGTGTATGAGATTTCTGAAATCTCATAGGCTTTGCTGGTACTGTAAAAAGCAGCTGAAAATTAGCATAAAAAACGCATCAAAAATGCCTTGTGTGAACATACCCTAAATATGTCTTTTTTCAAAACAATTCAATAAAAGGAATCAAAAGTCTGTTAAAAAAGTAATATCCAATGCAAAAAATGACAAAATATCCTTATCATATGAACTGCATGATGAGTATGTAAACCTAATATTTGCCTTAAGAAGAGCATTGTCTTGGAGACATAGAATAAAGAGTCTAAGGGTGAGTTTCCACGGTCAGGAAACGCTGCGTGTTTGGCGCTGTGCGCTGGCGCAGCGCCAAACACGCAGCGTCCAGATGTTACAGCATAGTGGAGGGGATTTCAAGAAATCCCGTCTCCACTATGCGTAACAATACGCAGGTGGCAGACCTGCGTAAACGGACATGCGGCGCGTCTTTTCAGACCGCAGCATGTCCTCGCGTATTGCGGCGACGGTGCGTCGCCGCAACAGAATTTAACACAGGGCTATGTAGCCCTGCGTTCTTTCCGGAGGTGTTCCGGAGGTGTCCTGAACACCTCCGGAAAGATCGCGTGTCATAAAGGGGGCGGGGCTTAGACGGAGCGGAATTTCCGCTCCGTCCAAAGCGCTGTGGTTCCGGACCGTGGAACCACAGCCTTAAGCTTTTTTGCCTGGTTTTCAGCCCTCACAGAAAGCATAAGATTTCTACATTTTCAGTGTGTGCAAACCAGCTCCAACTTTCCTGCGCTTGCGATAATATAAATAACATATGCCTCGTTTTACCAGTTCGTACATGCTCTAATCCACAATAACACGGGAGCTCTACAGCCATTACCAGACAGTAGCTTTGCAACATGCTGACTCACATTTCACTCTTTATGGTTGGGGGTCAGGATGGTGTTTTTAACAATCTGCTTTGTCAACATCCATCCCAGTCAACACTCTGATCCTCCTGGCTACACTCTGCAACCACTAATGCATAAACAGTCGCCGTTCTCATTCCGCCATTGCTAAATCCTGAGCAGGTAGACACACACCTCACACCCATGTAAATCCCTCCTAATGCTGGTATAATGTGGATATTCTTGGAAGCCGATCAGTGCTAATGCATTCCCTCAACTGATTGTAGGGGCACTTTGCACATTCCTTTCAGACAAGACATAAGGAATCCCACCCGCCACCCCCTAATCATGATCATTTGCCAACTCTCTGTTGTTGTTGTCCTGAACGCTAATCTGGTGTAATCCAACAAGATCATCCGGGCCATCATAATACTTGTGAATGTCTGAAACCATTCCTACCTTGATCCTTGCGCTTTCATGTGGCCTTTTACAAGTATACTACATCCCATTAGTCCCGTCAGGTAGGATTAGCATTGATTGCGGCTTTTTCAAATAGTTACAATATTTGACAAATTTGGAATTAAAGAAATAATAACTTGTATAAAGTGTTGTTGAGTCAGTTTATGCTATTTTGGAAATAATGTTGGCATTTTGGAATATTATAATTTCTTACAACCTATAAAATATGAAATACAACAATTTTGATAGCTTAGCTTAACAGTAGTCTTGTAATTTGTAACACAGAGAAGTGCTATATACTGTATGAAAGGTTCTTGACAGAAAAAGTAATCATCCTTTGGAATGTACTTGTAGCAATGACAAAACAAGGTAAAATTAAAGGGAATCTGTCAGCAGATTTCACACGCCAAACTATATACATGTACATGCAGCTTTTTCAAATGCAAATCCAGCAATCTCTTTACATGTTCAGTCTATTTCTTCTTTACTGAGAAAACAGCAATTGTACTGATATGCAAATGAGGCTGATGACTATGGTAGATCTGAAGCCACTGTCACTCCAGCTCTACTCCCTGTCCTGAGCTTCCTCCTAGATTGACTGACTGTTCTTTTGTCTGAAGTCACGCAGCACAGACACCGTCAGTCATACAGGAGGAGGCAGTGCTGGGTGGAGAATAGAACTGGAGTGACAGAGGCTTCAGATCTACGCCCTCAGTTGCGTATCAATTCAATAAAAAATATAGACAGTCATCTTATCATTATAGTCTTTTTTATATTTATTATAATTTGTAGTTTTTATAAAAGTAAAGAACAAACAAAAAGCTGACCTTAACCATAGTCACATACCAGCTCACAATTTCTCAAGAGTTGAGGGAAAGATAGCAAAGAAAAAACATGTCACATAAAATTATTAAAAATACTGGGAAGAATTAGGTGTAAAGATTAGCTATGTGCTCTCCAGACAAGAATGATTTAGGAATATGCCAGTAATATGATAATTCTAGAGCATGAGTTTTCATAATTTTACAGTATGCCATTCCTCTAATAGGCCACATGCAGAGTATTTGGTGAGTTTTTTTTTTACCTTAGTATTTGTAATGGGTGGAACAGTCAGATGAAAAGTATAATAGAAACACGTCACCACTTCTGTATTTTTCAACCACTCCTGGTTTTGGCTTACACATACTGATACAAAATACTGGCCAAATACTAATCGTGTGAAGGTGGCATTACATCTCCTAGAAATATATGAATAAATTGACAACAGAGTGTTACCGATTGGGGGGTGTCCCTACATACTCACTGACATTGTCCAATCAGTGCATTCACTGCCTCACAGTATAGGAACGTTAACCTTTTACTGATAAAATATGAACAACTGAATCACGATCAGTTAGTCAATGCCTTACATTGGAAATTTCCTGGAAAACCTGGGATCCGGTAGTCCCCCTAGAAGAGGTGGTACTGTCATGATCCTGCAACTCAATGTGTCTTAGGGACGCAATGAGTGACAGCTCAGTCGTCCTGTGGATTGCAGGGGCTTGCCAGGCTATCAGCATTGTGATAAATCAGTCATCCTATAGTATGCAGAGGCATGCTGAGCTGTTTGTGTATGGGATTTCTTTGCAGCCCAGTTAGGCCGTAAATCCTCGAGGTGTCGCCCACCTTTGCAAGGAGATTGCTTGGCCATTTAGCTGGCTGGCTGTGCTGGGAATATTGCCAGTGATAGCTTTCAGCTCAGTGGTGGGTTGCTCTGTGCTCTGGACTCTGATATTCTGGTCTTTGATGCCGGACCTTGGATTTGCCTTTTCACTACTTGTTTACATTACCTCCTTGCCTTAATGAACTCTGATCTTGGAATTTTGACCTTGATGCTGACCTGAGTACGTCTTTGTCTCTCCCTTCTGTTTATGATATACCCTCCTGGCTTTTGGCCTTGGACTTCTTGATTTCCCAGACTCACGCTTGTATGTGAGAAGTGACTCAGCATCACAACCTAGTTGTCAATGCATTAATAAATCAAGAGGAATATTAAAATAATGCAGTATTCAGGGTTCTATGAAAAGAGGATTAAACCCATTTACTAAAACATGTCAGGGGATCTATAATTGCTCCAGCTGCCTTGTTGGATTTCAGTTGTAATTCTGCTCAAGTGCTACTTAAGTGGTGGACTGAAAAGGCAGATAATTGGACAATATTAATAGTCCAAGCAATGGCTAATGTAAGAAGCTATATTTTGTAGTGTAAAGGGATATTGATGGTATAAAGTTCATGTCATCAGATGTCACTATATCCCCTACATTTTCAAATACTGTATAGAAGTAAGTGATATTAGCATCAAGAGATGTTTCATGGTTATCTTTGCCTTGTCTTCATTGCAATGTATAAGTCATGTGCTGCTATATAAGGTTGCGTAACAACAATTTGAAAAAAAAAACCACTAGCAATGAACTGGTTACAGCATTGTGTGCCTGAGGAATTTAGAAATCCTCTAATGTGTCATTTGCTTCAAAACACACTCATTTTCAGGGAACGCTCATAAACACAAAATATCTGCCTCCATCAGTTTAATTGAGTGTCACTGCTAAATGAGAGCATTAGTTCATGATAATTGGTGGAAGATTATCATAATGCTATTCATGTTCATCATGGGTTCTTAGCACCTGCCCTTGTCATTCAGAATTACAGAACTACCAGGCCCGCTCCGGGGCTACACAGTGGCTCCTATGTCTTGGAGCTAGATCAATAGCTATGTAAATTCAGTATGTAACTGGTAAAATTTATCATCCGTCTAGTAGGTTTCTGCCAGTAAAGTCAGTACTGGGCAGAATTTCTTCATTATACTCTAATAGCAATTTAAGAGATAATTGCTGTTACATTAAGATTTTTGGACCACATTCCAATCCCTCTCTCTAATTCTACATTTAGCAAGTTTTATTACATCCTGGCACAGTTTCGTTATTTGAGCGAGAATCTCTGTGCAAAACATAAGCGGAATTTAATACAAAGTCAGTGTCCTCCACCAAGACAATGAAAATACTAGCAGAGGATATTTAGTATGGTTTTGAGACTTTCTTAATTTGGGGGCCAAGGTTCATTATAGTCCTGGCAACTATGAAACAATGGCTCCCAAAAGATTTATAAAGAAGCACGAATCTGTGCTCACATGGGCGTATGAAAAATCTGTAATGGACCTCTATACAGCAAATACTGTTTTCAATTGACTGTGGCATCCTGTGAGACAGAAGGCCCTCTGGCCTGGGTGTGACTGGTAACTTTCTGCCGACCACACATCATATTAGAATCCCAACAAAGGAACGCTCTTTTCTCAGCTTATCCATTTAATTATAATATGGAATCAACAATGGCATCTTTTATGCAGGCGGGCAGCAGATCTGCTCCTATAAACAGAGTTGTGCTGCTGAATATAGACCAGCATAAAGATTTGTAGGATCCTGGTCCATCAACCACATTGATAGAAAGTGGCCATCAGACCAGAACCTTGCTAACCTCCTACAACCTGCCATGACGTCATTCCCGTATCACATTACTAATCAGAAGAGGCACCACTTGGAACGTCGCGGATTGTAGGAAGTTCTTTTTTTTTTGTTTTGCAATGTGCATGTGATTTTATAAACTTTTATCCACAAAACTGCTAATGTAATACAGAGTAGAAAATCTGGATGTTTGAAAACCTGCTGTGTATATGACATTTGCACATAACCCTACATTGTTCTGAAAATGTAAAATGCGTGAAATGTTTGTGGATAGGAAAGTAGAAATAAATGTACAAATTTGTTTCTCACCCCAAGCCTCGGCACTGCTAGAAGTGCATATAAATTTAGCATTATGCCAAACCCTAATTATAACCAGAAATTGTGCTGTATGCTATTAATTATATGTTCAGCACAGCTGAATGGCTGCACAGTAGTGCTCCACTTGCCATCTGTCTCTTCTCTTTCTGATTATTTTTGTCACTGACAAGTCTTTCCTGAGTTGTCCCACACGTGAAAACACTTGAAAACCCAAATCGAGGTTGTGACCTTTACTTCAGCAGGGTCTCCCCAGTGATCATAGCCTTGAGGCTATTTGACTTTCTATTTGCACAGTTATGGGGGCATTCCATCTTCCCATCAAAACAATTCTGATATAAATAACAACATGAACATTTCCTCAAACACACAGCTGTCTCTATATCCATCCTCCATGTTCCCACCAAGCGCTCCTCATGCAGCAGTCGGGGTGACCTATTGACATATTTTTATCCATATTTTACAAGTTCATTTGCAATGCAGTATAAGAGCACAGTGCAATTAATTTTTCTCTAGTCATCTGTATGTAAATAAGGATTATTATTAGGGATGAGAAAATGTGGTAAAATTGGAATTCAGCAGATTCCCTCAGTTTCCGGAAATTCGATTTCTACCAACTTTATCTGACGCAAATTGAATGATCCCTAATTAAAACAGCATGTCATTAGATTCTGAAGTCTCCTGACCCCAAACAATATTAAATGGATGAGCTAGGAAGGGTGAAGAATACATTAAATAATGATTCTCAACTAACGCTTTACCTGTTCCTGCTGCAGAGTCTCTGTTCCAGTCCTCCATTGAATTTCTAAGGCATCTGTTACATTCCAACAGAGATCTCAACTTCTTTCTATGCTAGCGCTTCCAGCGGTGGCCCAGATGACCCCATCACATCAGAACATGCATCAAGGCCTAGCTACAAAGGATCAAGAAGAGATTGGAGCTGCAGAAGGTTCCTTAATAAGCCAGAAGATGACCAACACAGAGCTATGACATCAGGAACAGGTGAGGGGTTATGATCGTTTATTATTTTTTCACTCTTTCCTAAAACACATGAATCCAGCATTATGATGGTCAGTATTATGGATACACTTAGACTATTTCATATGCTAAAATCTACATGAGCCATACACATAAGCCCATAAAGATGACATGAAGCTGATGAAAAGGTTGATTTTTCCGACGTGTGAATTACATTTATGTTACACGTCATTTGTGGATGTACATGTGGTCAGATGAGACCAAAATAGAACTTGTAGGTATCAACTCAACTAGCCGTGTTTGGAGGAAGAAGAAGGAAGAGTACATCCCCAAGATCACTGTCCCAACCATGAAGCATGGTGGGGAAACATCATAGTTTGAGGGTGCTTTTCTGCAAAGGGGAAAGGAACACTGCACCATATTGAAGAGAGGATGGATAGGATCATGTATAGCTGGATTTTGACAAAGCAGCCTCCATCCCTCAGTAAGAGCATTGAAGATGGATCATAGCTGTTTTTTTCCAGCATGACAATGACCTGAATCACATAGCTTTGGCAACTAAGGAGTGGCTTTGTAAGAAGCATTTCAAGGTCCTGGAGTGGCCTAGCCAGTCTCTAGACCTGAACCCAATAGAAAATCTTTGAAGGGAGCTGAAGCTCAATGTTGCTCAGCAAAACCCATGAAACCTGAAAGATCTGTAGATCTCTAGGAAGGAGTGGGCCAAAATCCCTGCTGTAGTGTGTGCAAACTTGGTCAAGAACTACAGGAAACATCTGAACTCTGTAATTGCCATCAAAGGTTTCTGTAGCAAATATTGAGTTCTGTTTTTCTATTGTATCAAATACTTATTTCAGGCAATAAAATGCAAATTCATCATGTAAAAATTATACATTTGTGATTTTCTGTTTTTTACTTTTAGATTCTGTCTCTCACAGTTGAATTGTACCTATGATAAAAAATACAGACCTCTCCAGTCTCTTTCCCACTTTATAATATATGTCTCACTGCTCTGATCCTTCATGGTAGAAAGGAGAATGCGCTAGCTAGTAAAAAAAAATTGTCTTTTTAATGGTTGCTTGGTGAATCTGAGTCCAATTTGACTTCTGTTCTGCTTTATATAAATATATAGTTTTATGATTCCACTGTTATTTTTTACAAGGATCTCAAGGGTCTGTTACTCTGTGCAACAAGCAATAGTTTAAAAAAAACTCCCAGAAAGATAAACTCCAATGCTGCCTAATTATATGCCATATTGTCCTTTAATCCCAAATTTATTGGCCAATTTAGGATCCCTATAATAAATACCAGAAGATGTGGCAGAGCTGAGATAGTGGTAATGATCTCTGGATATGTGTATGTACATGAAACACAGGAATGGTTCCACTTGTCGGTGTGCACTATTTCCTTTCTTACTTCTTTGAAGACTTGTTGTAATTACTATTTTACCTTTGCTATTCAGGGTGTGTGGTTTGGGCGCTGCGCTCCAGGTGTGTCTGCAGGTTGTCAGTCAGGGAAGTCCAGACATGACTGAATTTTACGAGTATACATCAGACAATCCTGGGCATTATACATACAGCAGCCACAATGCAAAGGATAAAATATCCGTGCAGCCAGATTTTTATTAAGTGCAACTTTAATCCTGTTCTTAAGACTAAAAATGATTGCCTGGCAAGACTTGAAGTAGCCGATTTCTTTTTTTTGTGACACATATATTTACAATTTGTGCTCTCCGCTCAGCTGGACTGACTCTTACAGGGGATAGAAATTCTCTTATTAACAGTTTACTAGGTAGGAAGCTTTGGGAGATACGTACTGTTTACATCACTTTTATCTGCACAAGTGTCTCTTTGATCCGGCAGAGAAAGAAACACGATGCATCACGATGGCAGAGGTTTTATGTAATACTCCAGGAATCGCAACAAGTACTAGTGACTGGAAATGATCTGCTTTTACATCTCTAGTCCAACAAATACGTGCACATATATCTATTTCTTTAGTCTGCCTGTTTTACAGTAAAGCCTTATCTTGGGAAATAGCAGGGAACAACACAAAGAACAATTTTTGTTATCTACATAAAGGTGAGGAAATGTTCACATTAAGTAAATGCAGTGGTGCAAGGAAATGTAGATTTTATTGCATCTGTACCGCAGCCCCATCTGAAGAAAAATGGAACATATTTACTAATAAGAGCAAAGGGGCTGAGAAACTAGAAATCTTTAATAGTTTCATCATTTTATAAATTGTAATGACAAATGGCGCCAATGTTATTCATCAGGCACAAGCAAGATATTATGTTGTACTTGCAGATCAGTCCAGTTGCCCAGATAGGGTTGGACTGGCCAACTATAGTGCCATAGGATCCTCTGGCCAAATGTCTTCAACATTTAACATTTCTAAATAATTATATGTGCTTCTCTCCAGCTTGCCCCCTCATTAAAGGTACTGTCACACTAGGCGAGATCGCTAGCGATATCGCTTAAGCGACACCGATTTTATGACGCAGCAGCGACATCGTCAGTGATGTAGCTGTGTGTGACATGCAGCAGCGATGTGGCCCCTGCTGTGATGTCGCTGATCGCTTATGAACGTTCTGGGCCGTATTTTGATCGTTGGCGTCCCGCTGGTGAGCCTGAATCGCTGAGTTTGGCACCCTTTATGAACGACGAGCGACCTCGTTGGCGACTCATATGTTAGCGGCGCAGGCGGGACTAGGTTTTCTTTAGTAACGCCCCTCAGCTCCGATTGATGGCCACAACATCACCTCAGCAATAGATGAAAACAGAAAACTGTGCCCCCATCCATTGCTCCAGAGCGCTTTGTGGACTCCAACGTTCTAGTCCTTTGTGCGTTGTTGCGAGGATACTATCGCAATTGCAAACGCAATAGCGGCACAGACTGGATCGCAGTAGCTGCAAAGCAGAAGGCTAGCAGGACGCAGTATGGAACGATGCTGGAAATTCGTATGAACCACTTGCGCTCGAGAACAATGGAAGGGAGCGCTAATACGTCATCTTTTATGACGCGGTCGTCCAATCACAAAGCGAGAGCTGTGACATACACAGTCATGACATACAGTGACCACCAATCTGTGCTGAGAGGTGTGGAAAAGGTTGCGCTCAATCACGCCTATCAAGGTCGGGATATTTAACAATACATGCTGTGTGACACGTCCTAATGACCGCCAAAGTCGTTATACAGATCGCTGATCGCTGATGTGTCGTTTATGAGATCTTCCTGTTTGGAAGCTATTAGCAACCATATAGCGATGTACAAACGATCTCTGCCAGGTCGTGTCGTTGTCGTGATCGCTGGTGCGATCGCTTAGTATGACAGTATCTTAAGACCGGTGTGAACATTGACTTTTCTTGATGAATTGGGGACTTCATGAGCTAAAAACAGAATAATAATTTTATTGTTGGAGTCTTCATTGATAAATAAATTCTATTTATTTTTTAACATAATAAAGCGATGCACAAGGGGAAAAGGCATTTTTATGTTTTTTGTTTTTTTTTATGTGTTATACTGTATATACATCTCTGTCAAAAATTAAGAGACCAATTTCAAATGTTCAGTTTGTCTGATTTTTCTCTTTATAGGTATATTTTTGAGTAAAATGTAAATTGTTCTTTTAGTCTATAAACTTCTGACAACATGTCATCGAATTTCCAAGCAATAAATTTAGTATTTTTTTTCTGACAAAGAAAAATGGTCAAAGTTAAAAAAAACCCAGTGCTTTCAGACCTCAAATATTGCAAAGAAAACAAGTTCATAATAATTTAGAAGCAACAATATTAATGTTTTAACTCAGGAAGAGTTCTGAAATCAATATTTTGTGGAATAACCATGATTTTTAAAAACAGTTTTCATGCATCTTGTCATGCTTTCCACCAGTCTTTCACACTGCTGCTGGCGCAAAAATGTAAGCAGTTCTTCTTTGGTTGATGATTGTGATTATCCATCATTCTCTTGATTACATTCCAGAGGTTTTCAATGGGGTTCAGGTCTGGAGATTGGGCTGCCCATGACACAGGGTTTTGATGTGGTGGTCTCTTAATTTTTGCCAGAGCTGTATTTCAACATGAACATACAGTCTCCCGATCACTTTTCTTATACACTAGATTACTTTTGTATTGCAGAGTATTATCATCCAAGCATCCAAGAGCAATAAAAAAAATATATTTTTTTAATATAATATTATTGCATAATTTTATTTCACGTTAAAGGCATGTTTTCAATAATATTCTAATCTATTTTATAATTTCTAAACACTGTTTTTCGGTGATTACTTTGTATCTCTGATCATACTGCACCTACACACACAAATGAGACACCATTTGAAAGGTAAACTTGCCCCTTCAGCAAGAAGATAGCCAAACAAATCACACATCCATGATTTGATCACAAAATACAGTTTAAACATTAATTGTCATAAACCTGCAGTAAGGAAAATGACCTGCAGGTGGCACCACACTACCCCAAAGCACATTACCACAAAGCTGCTTACAGACATCACGAACAAATCCAAACATTTGCCTTAGGGGCTTTCCAGCTTGCCGAACTGCTTGCCCAGCCTATTTCAGGCACATTGGAGGATTGCACACTTCACTGCAGGTGAGTCACATATGCAAACACATTTGTAAACATGCACTGTCTATTGAATTGCACACTTGCTTTGTTCATACTCCACCCACACAAACAAATGATACACCATTTGAAAGGTCAAATGACCTGCAGATGGCAGCACACTACCCCAAAGCACACTACCACAAAGCTGCTTACAGACATCACAAACAAATCCAAACATTTGTCTTAGGGTGCTTGCCCAGATTATTTTAGGCACATTGGAGGATTGAACACTTCACTGCAGGTGAGTCACATATACAAACACATTTGTATACATGCACTGCTTTTTCGCTGATTACTTCGCCACACACACACAAATGATACACCATTTGAAAGGTAAGCTCGCCCCCTTCAGCGAGAAAAATGGCAAACAAACCACATATTCACGATTTTATCACTAAATACAGTTTAAACATTAATTTTCACAAACCTGCAGAAAGACACAATGACCTGCAGGTGGCACCTCAACCAGAAGACATTTTTTGGCCTCTACTTATCAAACCAATTTATTGTGTTACCAATCTACATATATAAATACCTGTCTGTGTTCATCATCTCATGAAATACATTTACATTTGACCAGCTTGCTTTTTCTGAAATTGCCTGCGCCCCCGACGAACAATGGCCAAGCTAGTAACTGATATTACAAAAACTCTTTTGGTTTTGTTGTTAATCTTTCATTTAAATAAGACCTGTATATTACAAGATGGCTTTTATTTTCTTTTTTGTTCGATTTTTCCTTAAAAAATTATTTAATTAATTAAGCAACAGCATTACGCAAACTTCACTGTGTTAAATAGGACCGAGATTTAAATAAGAAGTATGATTATTCATCACAATGCCAAACTCAATGTTTTAACAGGACTTCTTATTATACAGAAACATATGTGTAAAGCAATAAAACGTATGTAAAATAAGAATTTCACTTTAACTATAAAAGTGTTTTCCATTTTGATTTTACAGCCATCACTTTTGTTAAATTAGTCAGTTTTATCCCAAATTAAATTTGGATTTTTAAACTCATATAAAGTTGCCACCTTCATAGCAGCTTCGTATTAAACTAAATTACAATGTGAACTTATATGAGCTTATTTACCAAATTGTTTCACTGTGGATCTATTGGAATAAGTACAAGAAGGCAAGGCATTAACTCATTCATGACTTTGCAATTTTCCGTTTTTCGATTTTTTTCCTCCCTGCCTCCCAGAGCCAAAACTTTTTTTGTTTTTCTGTTAATATAGCCACGTGAGGACTTGTTTTTTTTGTGGGACGAATTGTATTTTTGAAAGACACCCTTGATTTTACTATATAGTGTACTGGAAAACGGGAAAAAAAATCCAAGTGCTGTGAAGTTGCAAAAAAAGTTCCACAGTTGCTTTTTTATTTTATTATTTAACATGTTTACTATATGGTAAAACTGACCTGACAGTAAGATTCACCAGGTCAGTACAAGTATGGAGACACCAAACATGTATACATTTTTTTTATATTTAAGTGGTAAAGAAAAAATCAGAAATTTGTAAGAAAAAAATGTTTTGCTTATGTCGCCGTTTTCCGAGACACGTAGAATTTTCAGTTTTTGAGATCTGTGGCTGGGTGAGGGCTTATGTTTTTATTGATTTATTTTATTTATTGACATTTTTATTTATTGATGGCCTTTTAATGCATTTTAATGCAATGTTGCAGCGGCCAAAAAAACTTAATTCTGGCTTTTAGATTTTTTTTTCATTACTCCGTTTGCCGATCAGATTAATTTTTTTAATATTTTGATAGATTGGACATTTAAGAAACCAGCGATAACAAATATGTGTATTTTTTATTTTTTTCATTGTTTTAATTTGAATTGGGAAAAAGGAGGCTGATGTGAACTTTTTAGTTTTTTTATGTTTTAAACTTTTTTTCACATATTTTACTGACTTCAGTAGCTCTCTTCGGAGACTTGAAGCTTTGATCATCTGATCGCTTGTGCTGGTTACTGCACTCTCTCTGTATATTAAAGTTGAATTTATTTTTATTGTTCAGAGGACAGCAACATGAAAATGTCACTGCTGTGCTCTGAACTCTGCAGCAGTGACAGCAGCGGTGTGCACAGGTCGAGCAGGCTTTCAGTGTACTACTAATAGCATACTACTGAGCTACTCTCACCGCTGGAAGAAGTTACTGCTGCAGCCATGCTCTCACTGTTCAAAGCATGGCTATATAAGTAACTTCTTCCAGCGGAGAGAACAACTTAGCAGCCTGTCATTAGTAATACACTGCCAGGCTACTTGACCAGTGATTAGTGCTGCTGCGGCACTCTGGTGTCAGTACATCCAGTTACCACTCATCACTGTGCACTGTAAGGGTTCTTTCAGACGTCAGTGTTTCCGGTACATGTGGTGACAGTTTACACACGTACCGGAGACACTTACACAAGTAGACCCATTCCAGTGAATTGGTCTGTGCATGTCAGTGTGTTTCCACGAACCTTGTGTCCATGGGCAAAACACACTGACATGTCTGTTTTTAACAGCAGCATGAGCCCCAAAATGTCCAGCATACGTGCACCCTGCCTAGGAATCACCGGTACTGTTCGCACTGTTCCCCAGCGCTGGGTGTTGAAGACAGCACACATCATGGTCCCCTGCTTACGCTGCAATCAGCGCGAGCAGGTGAAAATGTTGAGAGTTGTATTCAACTGTTAACAGCGAGAGCAGGTGGCAGCTGATAAGACTACTGCTCCCATCAGCCTACACCCGCAGCTGCCAATTACATTGAGAGCAGGCACCAGCTGATGGGAGTATTCATTAGCTGCCACCTGCGCTATAAATACATTTTTTAAAAATGACAGATTTTCCTGTATTTTTGATAACCAGCCAAGCAAAACTGACAGCTGAGGGCTGCAACCCTCAGCTGTCAGCTTTAGCAAGTCTTGATATCAAGAACCGAGGGGTCCCCACGCCGTATTTTTTAGCTATTTAAATTAATAATTTAAAAACACGGTGTGGAGTCCATCCCATTTTTGACAACCAGCGAACAGCTAGGGGCTGGTATTCTATGGCTGGTAAGTGGCCATGGATATTGGCCCTCACAGCCTAAAAATAGCAGCCTGCAGCCACCCAGAAAAGGCGCATCTATTAGACGCACCAATTTTGGCACTTTGCCTGGCTTTTCCCACTATCCCTGTAGCGGTGGCAATTGCGGTTCATATTTTTGGGGTTGATGTCACCTTTGTATTGTCCGGTGACATCAAGCCCATGACTTAGTAATAGAGAGGTGTCTATAAGACACCCATCCATTTTCAACCTGGATGTTGCCAAGATGTGACAGTCCAGGCTATGAACCACTGGTGAATGAGCTGCTAGGAGCACAGCATCAGTGACCAGCGGTGACTCCATTGAGATTACAGCGGGTCACTGAGGCTGCGTTCCCAGCAGGGCCCCTGAACTGCGGTGACCTCAGCACCGTGAGAAAAAGTCAGTGAGTTCACCGCAGCTCAAGCTAAGTGACTTTGCCACAGTAATAAAAAAGGAAAAGTGTGTTTTGTTTAATTTCAAATAAAGAACTCTAATAGATGCACCTTTTCTGGGTGGCTGCGGGCTGCTATTTTTAGGCTGTGGGGGCCAATGTCCATGGCCCCTTAACAGTCTGAGAATACTAGCCCAAGCTGTCTGTTTTAGCTTGGCTGGTTGCCAAAAATGAGGGGACCCCACGCTGTTGTTTTTAATTATTTATTTAAATAATTAAACAATACGGACCCCTATATTTTTGATAACCAGCAGTACATTTTAATTTATTTGAAAATAAATGATTATATAATTAAATAAGTTGTCCTGCATTAAGGTACAAGTATGCAGACACTTTATGTGACTGCAGACTTGTGAATCTTCACATCGCATGCATGGCATGTTGTGCGGATTCTCCAATGCTGGCGCCAGGAGCGGGCGTTCATGTGACTACAGTTATGTGATTTGCATACTTCCAGCCACATTCCATCTAGACATGTCCAGTCTCACTCAATACACTTGCATTGAATGAGGCTACACTTATCTAGTTGGTATGTGACTGCATGTATGTAAATCTCATACTTGTGGTCATGCGCCCTCCACTCCCGGAGCCGACACTGGAGAATCCACATGCGATGTGAGAAGTCACAAGTTTGCTGTCACATAGAGACAACTCGTTTAATAATGTAACACAATTTTTGTTCCTGGCTTCCAAGTGTAATATTTCAATTGCTTATGTTTAAAGACTATGGAAAAATGACTACATTCAGCACAAACTTGATTTTATCACCACAGGCCAGAAAAATGTTGTATTTATTGTGTAAAAAAAAGAAAATTATTATATTTTCGTTCATGCGGTCTGATAAAAAGCAACACTTGCATGGTAAACAGACAAAGACAGTCAAAAATCACTCAAAAAGGTTCAGAAATGAGTAGTTTTTCTAGATTTGCGAGTGTACTGCAAATCGCTTTCTCGAAGAAGCCCCCAAATGTAGTCCGCCATCATGTATTCATTATACTGTCCTTGGTAACGACATTCAAAGACCAATATATCTTGATGAAAGCGCTCGCATTGCTCCTCTGAGCTCCCATGTTCTTGAACTTGTCAAGATGAGCGTCAAGGATATGGACTGTGAGAGACATTCTGCCGCCCATTATGGCGTAATTCTTCATGAGAGTCTGAACCAACTGCACATAGTTTTCAGCCTTGTGATTACCCAGGAAGCCATTAACCACTGCAATGAAACTGTTCCAAGCCGCTTTCGCCGTCCTATTAAGTAACTTGGCGAACTCGTCACATTCTATGATTTTCTTGATCTGCGGTCCGACGAAGATACCATCCTTGACCTTTGCCTCAGACAGCTTTGGAAAGAGATCATGGAGGTACTTGAAAGCTGCAGTGCTGACTCCTTGTCAAGAACCGTGACAAATTGCTTGATGAGGTCTAACTTGATATGCAGTGGTGGCATCAGCACCTTCAGAGGTTTTTCTGTCAATATGGCCATGTGAGGGATTATTTTTTGTGGGACGAGTTGTACTTTTGAAGAATGCCATTGTTTTTCCCTGTCGTGTACTCGAAAACGGGAAAAAAATTCCAAGTGTGGTGAAATTGCAAAAAAAGTGCAATCCCACACTTGTTTTGTTTGGCTTTTTAGTTAGGTTCACTAAATGCTAAAACTAACCTGCCATTATGATTCTCCAGGTCATTTTGAGTTCATAGACACCAAACATGTCTAGGTTCTCTTTTATCTAAGTGGTGAAAAAAAATCCAAAGTTTGCTATAAAAAAAAAAAATTACGCCATTTTCCGAGACCCGTAGCGTCTCCATTTTTTGTGATCTTGGGTTGAGTGAGGGCTTACTTTTTGCATGCCGAGCTGACGTTTTTAATGATACCACTTATGTGCAGATACGTTCTTTTGATCGCCTGTTATTGCATTTTAATGCAATATCGTGGCAACCAAAAAAATGTAATTCTGGCGGTTTAATATTTTTTTCTCGCTACGCCATTTAGCGATCAGGTTAATCCTTTTTTTATTGATAGATCGGGCGATTCTGAACGCGGCGATACCAAATATGTGTATGTTTGATTTTCTTTTTATTGTTTTATTTTGAATGTTTTTCCGAAAACAGACAAATTTCCAAATTTCATTGTCCTGATCACAAAAGCAAAGTTTTTGTGGAGCAACAACTATTTTCTAATTGTTTTAGGCATAACGGGTTAGGAAAACACACTTTGGACCCAGGAACAAAAAATAAATAAAAATTTGTTACATAGTGAATTAATACATTCTCTTTAAGAATAATTGACCATAAGGATTCATGTCTTCATACAGATCCCTCCAAGATTTTAAAATAATATTTTGGCAATTCAAATCATGTCTGTACTGATGGGAAGAGGACAAGAGAAGAAGCTGTTCAAGGGCAAAGAAGAGTTACATACAATTACATATTTCAACACTGCTTTTTATATATATTTTTTAACTTCACATGAAAAGCACCTGACACCAACATTTACAGGAAACTGTTGCAAAGCTCAACTAAATGCAATTGTGTCTCAGAGTCAATCACTGTTGTATATAAGGTATGTGTGTTGTCTGAGTCTTATATATTTTCTTGCTTTGTAGAAATCAATGAATGTATTGTGCCACTTTAAAACAAGAAGGAGAAATCTTTTGTGAAATATTTTTAATCAAGCTGGAAGATAAAAAAAAAAGCTGCTTCATTTTACCAAAAGTTACCAGTCTGGAATTTAATAATATCAAATTATCTTCATTTATTTGAAGCACCATCCCAGGATGTCAAGAACTCAGTCTGCACAGGGACTTGTAAAGATTTCAAGAGCACTTTATCTGTAAAGAGGCAGCAAGTGCATATTCTCATAGAAACCCACAGGGAGAAGGCACTCTCCAGAACAAGTGAGACTTTTTCATTCGCTTGCTGGCATCTATGGCTTCTCTAAATGGCAGAACTTTGCATGCTTTTCATAGTCTAAAGTTTATTTCAGTTATGGTTGTTCCTTCTCCTGCCTACTGATTTATGCTCTATGCTAGTGATGTATTCACCACTCAGAGATTGGGTGCCCATTCTAAAAATAAAATATTGAAATATGACCTCCCCCTGCTGTGGTTGGCACTACTACTCTTTGTTCTTCATAGCTCCTTCTCATGATCTTTACTGCTTGTGCACATAATCGATTTTGTCGGATGAGTGATATCCGTAGTTTTCACAGATTGCACTCCTACTTGTGATATTCTCTAGGGGCTGTGTACATGTCCAATCTTTTCCTTGGACAGAGTGGACCACAGAAAAAATCAGAGCTATTTCCCATGTTGTTCCCAGTGTTGGGTCAAAATTGGCAACGCATCGACTGACAGAAAGAAGGTAGAGAAAAACTGATCTCTGATCAAACTCTGGTCAAAGTGTGTTCAGAATAATCAAACCCTTTCCTCAGATGTGGAAAAAATGGTCATGTGGCCCTACCCTTAAGGCTCCTTTACACTAAGCGATCTCGCTTAGTGTGACACTCAACGACGATCAGCCCCCCTGCTGGATGTCGCTGATCGTCGCTGAATGTCCTGGACCATTTTTTGCTCGCTGGTCTCCCGCTGGCCAGCACGCATCGCTGCGTGTGACAGGCAGGAGACCAGCGATCAGCCAGCCGGAGCTGGTAACCAAGCTAAACATCGGGTTTCCAGGTGCCGAGCGATGCCTAGAAACCCGATGTGTACCTTAGATACCAGCTCCCTGCACCAGCGCGCTGGTATCTAAGGTACACTGCCGGTAACTAAGCGATGTGCGTCGCTTGTTACCGGCATAGTCACTATCCTGATCGCTGCCTGAGCTGCCTGTTTGGCAGCTCAGCAGCGATCATGTAGCGACACACCAGCGATCCTGACAAGTGCATATCATTGTCGGGATCGCTGGTGAGTCATTATGTGTAACGGGACCCTTAGTGTATGTAACCTACAGGGAGGGGATCCTTGTACAGTCTTGAGCCATCAATTAAAGTAAGGTGTACAACTGATCTGCTCTTGGCCTTCTCTATGCAGAAGACTTATAGAAAACGAAATATTTGAAGTAATTTCAAGGGGTTTTTCTACGAAAGATATTTATCATCTATCCACAGAATAGGAGTCAAATGCATGATTGTTGGGGAGTCCCATGATTTGACCCCTGCTGATAACTAGAACAGGGGTCCTAAACCTCTGGTCCTCCTCACTGTGTTAGAAATGAATGCCTCTGCAAGGTTGTGTATAACCATTGTCTCTCCATTCAAGTGTATAGGACATGCAAATTGCATCTTCAGAGAGGAAAAGGACTTGAACTTTAATGCCACCTATTGAAAGTAAGGATCCTAAAAGTCAATATCCACCCTTTAATGAGCATTGCCATTAGGATAAAAGCAAAACCAGAAAAGCAAAAAGAGAAAGAGAGTTGTTTTTTTCCAGATCCAAAGTTCTGCTCTCCATTATTCTCAAAAGGGTTTGGTTCTGATTCGAGCTTGGGTACAGTTCTGGTACCTGAACCGAATTTGGGCTAAAATTCAGGTTGAATACCAGAACCTGAACTTCCATGGGTCCACTCATCCCTACTGTTCAGCTTCTGCCATGTAAATATGACGCCTTTCCACTGTAGAGCAAAAGTCTTACATTTGGAGGTAATACTAATAGCAGAGAATATGCTGCATAATCTGACACCTAATACCGAAAATAAGACGATGGTACATAACAGCTATACAGTGAATTAGGAGCAGAGGGCTATTCTGTGGGATAAAGGAAGCTCTGCGCTTCTATCCTCTTGGCAATATCCGAGCTGCCTTAATTACAACAGATTATTCTTCGTTTTGCCATTAGGCGGTTTTGTACATGCAGCTCTAATTGTTCTCCGGAATAATTCTTATTACAATACGCTTTCTAAAAGATCTTTTCTCTAAGTAATTTGATTTTTAAACTCATTTTCTTCACTGTCGTCACCTATTGGATTTTTTGTGGTAGGAGAATTTTCCCGAAGAAGAGATTTCTCACCTTTGCCAAGCATGCATTGAATTTCATTGTATACAGAGGTAAAAAAAACATCCACATGGTTCAGGAAATGGCGGTCCTGCTAGCCAGTGACAAACAGATAAGTGTCCACTTGGCACCTTAGCTGCAAGTAATTGGTCTAAGTCTGTATAGATGAGGCTGCCAGTCGGTGTGAATTACAGACTCAATGCACCTCATTCACCATCCAAGAGACAAGACATCCGGGATAAGACTGCTATTCCCAGTGGGGAGAGCACAAACACAAGGAGAAAATCTACTGATTCATGCCAGAAGTGAGGTTCGGCATCTTGAAAAACAGGCTCTTTGAATTGCAGATCATAAAACTGTATAAGCTGCTGCTGAAAATGCAGATTTGAAAGCATCAATCTTTCTTCCCACACAACACTCAGCCTTTAGTTCCCTTCGTTCATTTTCTCAGATATGCTGCTCGCACATTTCTTATCAGTATTTTTAACCTCTGCATTGTGAGATTCCTGAAATTAGTTCCACTTCACCATCTGATGCATGTTTTGTTATGACATTGGAAGGGAAGAGATATCACTGATGTAGATATTGCATTATCCTATAGTATTAGGCATCATTCGGGCTACCGCTTTGTTAGTTTTTTGCATGCAAAAAAAAAAAGAAAAAAGCAGACCATTTTTCATCTGTGTCTTGAATACGATTTTCATCCATTTTTAGTCCGTGTCGTTATTACCAGTGTGGCATCTGATTTTCTAATGTCAAAATAATGTTCTCCCAAATTTCCAAGCTTCTCTTATCCATTAAAGAAGCACTCCTATCAAAGTTTTTATCCTCTTAATATATTGCAGTCATCATATTATACAGCACTGTGTACTTACAATTGCTCATTTTGCCCTTCTACCCAGCTAAATTCATCTCTTTTCTCTGCTCTATGTAGAAATAGGAAGTTTGTTTTCCCTGCATAAGTCATCACCCTCTTCAACTCCTGACCCAGCTGCTCCGTTCCTTCCGTCTGCCAGGGTCTATTGCAATTATGGCTTGTGCAGGAAAAATTGACCTCTTGTTTCTACATGGAGCTTAAAGGGAACCTGTCGGCAGGATTGTGCACAGTAAAATGATACCTTGGTTGATGAAATCCCTCTGTCATAACAACATCAGGCAACGATCGGGACCCCCGCGTCACTCCTCGGGGTCTCCAATCCAAAGGCAGAGGGGCTGTCATCCCTCTGCGGGCTCCCGGAATGCTGTGATCTCGTTCGATCGCAAGCATTTAGGGGGTTAAAGTGCCCGCAGCAGTGCGTGACCGCTCTTGGCACTTACTGCCGCGTGTCAGCTGTCAGAATCAACTGATATCCGGCGGACAGCCCCTGTGTGAGCAAAATCACTGAGACGTAATAATCCGTCCCTGGTCAATAAGCCCCAGGGCACAGAAACGTATTATCACGTACGATTTCAGAAAGGGGTTAAATGGCAATGGACAGACAATGGCATTCATGTCCCTTTGCCTTCATTCAGATGTCCGTTTTTTTATGAATATTTAGACCCATGTTTTACTTTCTGAACTGGCCTTCTGTAGTCAATC
Organism: Oophaga sylvatica; assembly: GCA_033576555.1. Taxonomy (NCBI): domain Eukaryota; kingdom Metazoa; phylum Chordata; class Amphibia; order Anura; family Dendrobatidae; genus Oophaga; species Oophaga sylvatica. Next base: position 97,736,170 of record JARQOD010000005.1, on the reverse strand, counting down.
AGACCAAGCAGAGATGCAGTGTAAAGAATGGGAGATGGAGAGGGTAGCAATTTTTTGATGTCAGATTCACTCAGACTCCCCATAGACAATGCAGCTGATGTAGCAGAGATAAGTACAGGCAAAAGTGAAGAGAATAGCAATCAAGTAAGCGTCATACATAGGTGGTGATAAATGTATGACTGTGTAAGGCCTCTTTCACACATCCGTCTTTTTGTATCAGGCATGATCCGTCGAACACCTGAAGGGATGGATCCGGCGCTGAAATAAAAAAACTGATGCAACGGATCCGTTTTTTTGCTGGATCCGACCTGAACTTTTGAACCCAGGAAAAAAAAAGAGGGTTTTGGATGCCTGGAGACACTGGAAAATGTAGTAGTAGTAGTAGTAGTCCCTGATTTCCAGAATCCAGATCAGACTTTTGACGGATTGCACAAAAGTCTGATCCGGTTCCATTGACTTCTATTGTTTCCGGCCGCCTGATGCGCCGCTTCAGGCACTATCAGGCGGCTCCGGTAAACAAAAAAAATGTTACATGCACCGTTTTGTCCGGCCGCCGGAATGTACATTTCCGCCGGATCCGGACAAAAACGGATACAACGCACTGACATCAGGCACGATCCGGCGCTAATGAAAGTCAATGGTAAAAAAACGCATCCGGTATCAGATCCGTTTTTTTAGCAACACGCCGGATCATGGCTGATACAAAAAAAACGATGTGTGAAAGAGGCCTAATAACACAACTGGGACTGCAATGTTATGTCAATTAAGTCTAAATCACAACATTTATTGTTCCTTTGAAATGTATAAAGTCACAGAATTAAATATGTACAACCCTAAATACAATGGTCATTATTCACATGCTGTAGAGGATGGAATGGATATTCCCAGAATGAAAGCGTTGTAATTATGAGGGTTCATGCTTCAGTCTTGGATTCTTTCTGTGCTTTTAGATTTATGAAAGACATTACAATATTGTTAGATTAATAATGACTAGTGTTGAGCGATACTGCTCGATATCTAAAAATATCGGATCGGAATGGTATCGCCGATATCACTAAATATCGGCGATATCCGATTCCGATACCGGAAGTCCCATGTAAGTCTATGGGAACAAAATATCACAACTAAAAAAAACCTTTATTTCCTTGTAAACACTAAATATACACACATAGAATACATATATATATATATATATATATATATACATGTCATTGTGACATATATATATACATATATGTATAGTTTATACACTTCTACATAGTCAAATATCCTCTGATTCAATTGCCGGGTAAAGCCGGCTTCTGTGAAAAGACAGAAGCACCCGACATGAAATGACACTTCGTGTACATAGGGTTAACCATGTCTTTTCATGTCGTTTGCAATCTGATTTGCACAAACAATTACATCAGTCTATGTGTGCAAAATTTCACACCTGTAGGGGTTAATTAAAGGTGTAAATTCGTTGTAAAAAAAACGGACTTTTTTGCTACGAATTTACACCTTTAATTAACCCCTACAGGTATGAAATTTTGCACACTTACACTCATGTAATTGTTTGTGCAAATCAGATATCAAACTACATGAAAAGACATGGTTAACTCTATGTAAACCAAGTGTCATTTCATGTCGGGTTCTGCATTTTCACAAAAGCCGGCAATTGAATTAGCGGCTATTATACTATGTAGAAGTGTATGAACTATAAATATAAATATATATATATGTGTCACAAATTCAATGACATGTATATATATATATATGAGGTGTAAAATTGCTGAAAAAAAAATGCGTGGGTCCCGCCCTATTTTCGCAACCAGACAGACAAAGCCAGCGAATGAGGGCAGATAATAATAGCCCAGAGAGGGACCATTATTTTTGGCCCCCCCTGGCTACTAACATCTGCCCCCAGACACCCCAGAAAAGACAAATCTATAATTAGATTCGCCCTTTCTGGCACTTTGCCCGTCTATTCCCATTGCCCTGTAGCGGTGGCGAATGGGTTAATATGGGGTTAAAGCCACATTGCAATTGAAAGGTCACTTTAAGCCAGGTTAATAATTGAGAGCTGTCAATTAGACAACTATCAATTATTAATCCTATTGTATGAAAGAAAAATCAAACACACACACTTTAATAAAAAAGAAGTTTAATGAAATAATCACACAGTTTTTGACCATATTTTATTTACCTGCTAAAACCATTTCCTGTAATAAAAATAAAATAATAAAGCAAAATTATTCTTACCTATCCCATGCACAGTCAGGTCCCACGGTGTAATCCTTCAGAAAGGGTTAATGTTTACTGCAGGGACCGCAGCTAATGCTGCAGCCTCACAGTAAACCCCCAAATGAATGAGCTCCTCTCCTGGCTGACAGGAGAGGAAGTGGAAAGCTTAATTGATTGCTTTCCACTTTCACTTCAGGTCAGCCAGGGACACCATCAGTGACGTCAGAGGGAACTGATTAACAAAAATAGGGGTTCCCTTCGAAAAAAAATTGGCGTGGGGTCCCCCCTATTTTTGTTAACCAGCCAGATGAAGCAGACCGCTGAGGCCTGGATTTTCAGGCTGTTAAGGAGCCAAGATCCATGGACCTTGCCAGCCTGATAATACCAGGCCACAGCAGTCTGCATATCTTGGCTGATTAACAAAAATAGGGGATCCCCTCGAAAAAAATTGGCGTGGGGTCCCCCCTATTTTTGTTAACCAGTCAGATGAAGCAGACTGCTGAGGCCTGGTTTTTCAGGCTGGTAAGGATCCAATATCCATGGACCTTGCAAGCCTGATAATACCAGGCCACAGCAGTCTGCTTAGCTTGGCTGGTTAACAAAAATAGGGGATCCCCTCGAAAAAAAAACCGCATTGGGGGCCCCCTATTTTTGTTAACCAGCCAAGTAAAAGCAGACTGCTGCGGCCTGGTATTAAAAGACTGTCAAGGCCCATGGATTTTGGCCCTCAACAGCCTGATAATACCAGGCTACAGCAGCCCCACATTTGGCGCATCAAAAGATGTGCCAATTGTGGCACTTTACCCGGCTCTTCCCACTGCCCTGTAGCGGTGGCAAGTGGGGTAATAAGGGGTTAATGTCACCGTTGATTGCACGGTGACAATAACCCGGTTAATAATGGAGAGGTGTCAATAAGACACCGATCCATTATTAATCCCAAAGTTATTAAATGTTTAAAAAAAAGACACAGCAAGAAAAAAGTCTTTTAATGAAATAAAAGAGACAACACAGTTTTCATTTCTTTTATTGTACTCTCATTCCTGCGACGCCATTGATCTCCTGTAAAAAAAGAAAAAAAAAAAAACCAACAGTATACCACCTTTCCCAACGCAGTCCATAGTAACGAGTGTCCCACGACGATCCAGCTCTGCTACATCGCAATGACAGGCAGAGCCTGTCATCGCGACGCAGCACAGCTGATTACCTGCTTCCCCGGCGGTGACGTCATCGGACTGACTGCTTTACGGCCGGGATTACCCAGCAGTCACTGCAGTTATCGCGAGAAACTGCATGTGACCGCCGGGGAGAAGAGGATGGCGGCCATGAAGCAGTCCAGGCCGTGACCGCCGGAGATCTTCTGCCAGGTAAGTGCCGCTGACTCCTGACAGACCCGACCGACGGACACTGACAGTGACAGATCCGACCGACGGACACTGACAATGACAGTGACAATCCCGATTCCGGTATCCGATATGACGAAAATATCGGTACTCGGAATCGAAAGCCCGATACAGCTAATATCGGCCGATACCCGATATTTGCAGTATCGTATCGCTCAACACTAATAATGACATTCTAATCTCATTGTTACAAAATGAAAATAGTATTTCAGCTCTAGCAGAAGCTAAAGCCCGACCTGTTAATGATGAAGAGATTGCTGGATTCATCAGTCATACTGTATAAAACATACTGTGTTTCTTTTAAAGGGAATTTGTCACCAGTAGTGTTGAGCATTCCGATACTGCAAATATCGGGTATCGGCCGATATTAGCTCTATCGGGCTTTCGATAATTCGTTCCGATATTTTCGTCATATCGGATACCGGAATCGGAATGTCACTGTCACTGTCAGTGTCCGTCGGTCGGGTCTGTCAGGAGTCAGCGGCACTTACCCGGCAGAAGATCTCCGGCGGTCACGTCCTGGACTGCTTCATGGCCGCCATCCTCTTCTCCCTGGCGGTCACATGCAGTTTCTCGCGATAACTGCAGTGACTGCTGGGTAATCGCGGCCGTAAAGCAGTCCGATGACGTCACCGCCGGGGAAGCTGGTAATCAGCTGTGCTGCGTTGCGATGACAGGCTCTGCCTGTCATTCCGATGTAGCAGAGCTGGATCGTCGTGGGACAGTCATTACTATGGACTGCGTCGGACAGGTGGTATACTGTTGGTTTGTTTTTTTTTTTTTTTACAGGAGATCGATGGCGTCGCAGGAATGAGAGAGTAATAAAAGAAATGAAAACTGTGTTGTCTCTTTTATTTCATTAAAAGACTTTTTTCTTGCTGTGTCTTTTTTTTAAACATTTAAAAACTTTGGGATTAATAATGGATCGGTGTCTTATTGACACCTCTCCATTATTAACCGGGCTTATTGTCACCGTGCAAGCAACGGTGACATTAACCCCTTATTACCCTGCTTGCCACCGCTACAGGGCAAGTGGGAAGAGCCGGGTAAAGTGCCACAATTGGCACATCTTTTGATGCACCAAATGTGGGGCTGCTGTAGCCTGGTATTATCAGGCTGTTGAGGGCCAAAATCCATGGGCCTTGACAGTCTTTTAATACCAGGCCGCAGCAGTCTGCATTTTACTTGGCTGGTTAACAAAAATAGGGGGACCCCTACGCCGTTTTTTTTTTCGAGGGGATCCCCTTTTTTTGTTAACCAGCCAAGCTAAGCAGACTGCTGTGGCCTGGTATTATCAGGCTGGCAAGGTCCATGGAAATTGGATCCTTACCAGCCTGAAAAACCAGGCCTCAGCAGTCTGCTTCATCTGGCTGGTTAACAAAAATAGGGGGACCCCACGCCAATTTTTTTCGAGGGGATCCCCTATTTTTGTTAATCAGCCAAGATATGCAGACTGCTGTGGCCTGGTATTATCAGGCTGGCAAGGTCCATGGATCTTGGCTCCTTAACAGCCTGAAAATCCAGGCCTCAGCGGTCTGCTTCATCTGGCTGGTTAACAAAAATAGGGGGGACCCCACGCCAATTTTTTTCGAGGGGATCCCCTATTTTTTTTAATCAGCCAAGATATGCAGACTGCTGTGGCCTGGTATTATCAGGCTGGCAAGGTCCATGGATCTTGGCTCCTTAACAGCCTGAAAATCCAGGCCTCAGCGGTCTGCTTCATCTGGCTGGTTAACAAAAATAGGGGGACCCCACGCCATTTTTTTTTCGAAGGGAACCCCTATTTTTGTTAATCAGTTCCCTCTGACGTCACTGATTGTGTCCCTGGCTGACCTGAAGTGAAAGTGGAAAGCAATCAATTAAGCTTTCCACTTAAGGGCCCGTCTCACATAGCGATATCGCTACCGAGATCGCTGCTGAGTCACTAGTTTTGTGACGCAGCAGCGAGCTCACCAGCGATATCGCTGTGTGTGACATTCAGCGACGATCAGCCCCCTGCCGGGTATCGCTGATTGTCGCTGAAATGTCAGGAGACTCAGGACCTTTTTTTGATCGCTGGTTTCCCGCTGACAGGCACGCATCGCTGCGTGTGACAGGCGGGAGACCAGCGATCCGCTGGTAACCAAGGTACACAGCGGGTTTCCAGGAGCGGGGCTGTGCCTAGAAACCCGCTGTGTACCTTGGATACCAGCGCCCTGATGCAGGGAGCTGGTATCCAAGGTACACAGCGGGTTTCCAAGCGCTGCGCGGTGCCTGGAAACCCGCTGTGTACCTTGGTTACCAGCGGATCGCTGGTCTCCCGCCTGTCACACGCAGCGATGCGTGCCTGTCAGCGGGAAACCAGCGATCAAAAAAAGGTCCTGACATTTCAGCGACGATCAGCGATACCCGGCAGGGGGGCTGATCGTCGCTGAATGTCACACACAGCGATATCGCTGGTGAGCTCGCTGCTGCGTCACAAAACTAGTGACTCAGCAGCGATCACGGTAGCGATATCGCTATGTGAGACGGGCCCTTAAGCAATGTTACCCGCAGTGTCGCTGTGCTGATCGCTGCCCTGAGCTGCCTGTTTGGCAGCTCAGCAGCGATCATCTAGCGATACACCAGCGATCCTGACAAGTGCATATCGTTGTCGGGATCGCTGGTGTATCGTTATGTGAGACCCAGCCTTTACTCTCCTGTCAGCCAGGAGAGGAACTCATTCATTTGGGGGTTTACTGTGAGGCTGCAGCATTAGCTGCGGTCCCTGCAGTAAACATTAACCCTTTCTGAAGGATTACACCTGGGACCTGACTGTGCATGGGATAGGTAAGAATAATTTTGCTTTTTTATTTTATTTTTATTACAGGAAATGGTTTTTGCAGTAAAATAAAAGATGGTCAAAAACATGTGTCTTTATTTCATTAAATGATTTTTAATTAAAGTGTGTGTGTTTCATTTTTATTTCATGCAATAGGATTAATAATTGATAGTTGTCTAATTGACAGCTCTCAATTATTAACCTGGCTTAAGGTCACCTTTCAATTGCAATGTGGCTTTAACCCCATATTAACCCATTCGCCACCGCTACAGGGCAATGGGAATAGACGGGCAAAGTGCCAGAAAGGGCGAATCTAATTATAGATTTGTCTTTTCTGGGGTGTCTGGGGGCAGATGTTAGTAGCCAGGGGGGGGCCAAAAATAATGGTCCCTCTCTGGGCTATTATTATCTGCCCCCACTCACTGGCTTTGTCTGTCTGGTTGCGAAAATAGGGCGGGAGCCCACGCATTTTTTTTCAGCAATTTTACACCTCATATATATATATATACATGTCATTGAATTTGTGACACATATATATATATATTTATATTTATAGTTCATACACTTCTACATAGTATAATAGCCGCTAATTCAATTGCCGGCTTTTGTGAAAATGCAGAACCCGACATGAAATGACACTTGGTGTACATAGGGTTAACCATGTCCTTTGCTATCTGATTTGCACAAACAATTACATCAGTCTATGTGTGCAAAATTTCCCACCTGTAGGGGTTAATTAAAGGTGTAAATTCGTAGCAAAAAAATCCGTTTTTTTTACAACGAATTTACACCTTTAATTAACCCCTACAGGTGTGAAATTTTGCACACATAGACTGATGTAATTGTTTGTGCAAATCAGATAGCAAACGACATGAAAAGACATGGTTAACCCTATGTACACCAAGTGTCATTTCATGTTGGGTGCTTCTGTCTTTTCACAGAAGCCGGCTTTACCCGGCAATTGAATCAGAGGATATTTTACTATGTAAAGTGTATAAACTATACATATATGTATATATATATGTCACAATGACATGTATATATATATATATATATATGTATTCTATGTGTGTATATTTAGTGTTTACAAGGAAAGAATGGGGTTTTTTTAGTTACGATATTTTGTTCCCATAGACTTACATTGGATTTCCGGTATCGGTATCGGGTATCGCCGATATTTTAATGGTATCGGCGATACCATTCCGATTCCGATACTTTTGGATATCGGAAAGTATCGCTCAACTCTAGTCACCAGATTTTTGCTTTGTGATCTGAGAGCAGCATGATGCAGGGACAGAGACCTTGATTCCGCTATGTGTTACTTACTAGGCTGTGTGTCACTGTTTCAATAAAATCAGTGTTTTATAAGTAGATTATCACTACAGGATGAGTTGTCTCTTATCACCTTGTTAAATGCTCTGTGTAAACCTGCCCCCACCACTTATTACAGTGTATTACAGTGTACACAGAAAGCTGTCAATTGGTGGTGGGGCAGAGATATAGAGAGTAGTGTTGAGCGATACTGCTCGATATCTAAAAATATCGGATCGGAATGGTATCGCCGATATCACTAAATATCGGCGATATCCAATTCCGATACCGGAAGTCCCATGTAAGTCTATGGGAACACAAATATCGCAACTAAAAAAACACTTTCTTTCCTTGTAAACACAAAATATACACACTTAGAATACATATATATATATACATGTCATTGTGACATATATTATATATATATATATATATATATATAACATATATTTATAGTTTATTCACTTCTACATAGTAAAATAGCCTCTGATTCAATTGCCGGGTAAAGCCGGCATTTGTGAAAAGACAGAAGCACCCGAGGGTCCAGTCGCCACAGAGATGTTGCATCGCACCCAGCGGTGTGACAACTTAGGCTGGAGTCACACGGCCGTAAAACTCGTGCGATAATCGCATCGCACTGCACGGACTGGCCTGACACCTCTCCTGACCTGAGCAAGACAGCTTGATGGATTACTATGCAGAGGTCAAGCTCAGGTCAGGAGAGCTGACAGCCAGGACGAGTTTTACGATGCGATTCTCGCACGTGAAATACGGCAGTGTGTCTCTGCCCTTACTCTCAGGTAAGGAGGAAACACCCCATTGACTCCAACCACTGCATTCAACAGTACACTATGCCAGCTGAGTGTAGGCGGACCCAATGGGATGGTCTAGCTCAGGCTGGTTAGAACAGGGTGTAGCTAGTTGGATGGGAGGGGTTGAGGCAGCCTTATGCTGCATGTCTTTGTAGTAAGAATTGTTTCCTTTCCTGCTTTCTTACTACGTCGCATACTCAACTCTGCTACATCACTCTGCACCATTGCTCTATCTCACATCTATCTGCCCTGGAAGGATACCGTCTTACCTGTACAAGACTTATCACCTAGCTGCACTACATCATCCCTGCCAGAGGACCTGCACAGCAGCGCTGGTCACCCTGACCAGGTACTACAAGTGGCGTCACGACAAACTACACAAACATTCTATCATCCCCTGGAAATATCCCACATTCCAGTGAGCGACCAGGGCACGGACATAGCTGTGCTACCCGTCACATCCCCCATAGAAGTCGACGGGCTTGGTGCCGAGTACCCCCAAAACCTGTGGCTCTGTGCGACTCAACTTTGGCGTCACGAACAGGAGTCAGAAGCTCGCTATAAGCGAGTCCTGTGTGCCTTAATTGAACTGTTTTTTTGCTTGAGAATTGCAAAAATCATCATAGACTGTATTTGCCATTTTTCTGTCATATCTGCGCCACGAGGCACAGGTGAATAATAAGGGCGTGCTCTCGTGGGCGTACACTCACTCCGTGGCGCGAAAACGATGTCCGCACACTCTAAATGTTACTGCAATGTAAGATCGTGCCCCACAGCTCTGGAGTTCCGCCTCCTCATCCTCCTCAGTGGGCGGAAACGAACGCGAAGGTCCCGCCTCCCTACAAAAGATGGCGCCTCTCCTGATGCTAATGACACATGTGACTTGGCAGAGATGGCGAATGGACGTGAGCAGAAGTGGGAAGGGATGGAGGAGTCAGAGCTCTCCCCCCACGGAAGCGACCCGATCGCCACGGAGCCACCGTTTGGCACCCGGCCTGGAAACCCTCCTACGCTGGAAGAAGCGGAGGATACCCTGAGAGACCTGGCCCGGCACCGGGAAGAGGTCGCCAGGATGGAAGCGAGCTGGCGGGCCCTAAAACTACAATTGGAGCGGCGCCAATCCCTCTTACCCCCTGAAGTGTCTGTACCGGAAGGTGAGGCACCCGTTCCAGTAGAGGAGGCCGTGCGGGCATCCCAGCCCTTGCAATCTGAACCGGTTGCCAGTATCTCAGTGGAGGCACCCGTTCCAGTACAGGAGGCCGTGCGGGCATCCCAGCCCTTGCAATCTGAACCGGTTGCCAGTATCTCAGTGGAGGCACCCGTTCCAGTGGAGGAGGCCGTGCGGGCATCCCAGCCCTTGCAATCTGAACCGGTTGCCAGTATCACAGTGGAGGCACCCGTTCCTGCAGAAAACGCCGCACCAGCACCCCAGATCCCGCTGTCTGCCCCCGTCGCTGAGGCAGAAGAAGCGACACCCGTCCTCATGGAGGAGGCCGCGCAGGCACCAGAGCTCTACCTGCCTGTACCGGAGCCCCGACCGTCATCTGTTCCAGAGCCGGCTGCTTCCGCCACAGGTGAGCGCCGCCAGGACTGGCGGGCGCCAGGAGAGCTGCCGCAAACCGTACATCGTAAGCTGGCGTTTGATGGTGGAGACATGGAGATGCTGGTGGAGGAGAATTACAACCGGCGTCAGGAGGAAGAGTGGAGACGTCGGGAGCGGGAAGCAGAGCGACAAAGGGAGCAGCGAGAATCCCAAAAGCTTCGGCAACGTCACCTGGAGAAGGACCTGGCAGAGAAGGCACGTATGAGAAAGGATAAAAGTACGGTGAGGGAGCCGCGGCGTAAGGGTGCAGTACGGAACTTTAAGTTAAAAGGTGGTTGGGGCTTCATCCAGGAGCCTGGACTTTATTTAGAAGTTTTTGTAACCCGGCGGGACGTGGAGGCTCACCTCCCAGAAGGACACCCGGGGAGGGACCTGTTGCCAGGAGACTTGGTGACTTACACCCGACACTGGGGTTACAATGGATGGTACGCCCTAAATGTTACCAGGTGCGACCCCTACTCCCCAGAGTGTCAGGAAACTGACAGACCCTACGAGCTTTCAGCCTCCCCAACCAAGCCTCTGCACAAGTGCCCACCCCACGCCGTAAATCTCCCCAGCCTCCCTCAGTGGTCTCCTCAGCAGCCCCAGCTATGGACATGATAATGATAGCTGGCCCGTACCCGGCGCCTGTTAGGCCCCCTGGGGTTCGTTCAGTCCGGGACATAGGGGTCCAGACCCGGAGGGAGATGAAAGAGGTGGCCACACAGACCCAGATAGCGGGTCACGACGTCACTGTACAGGCCACACGACGTCATCAGGTCTGGGTGGACCCTCCTGTCACGGATGTTTGGCAAGCTCCAGAACAGTACCAGGTGGTACCTGTAAGAGGCCAGCCAAAGAAGTCTAAATAACCCGGACAGGGTCTCTGTATGTAAATAGTTAAATTATTGATGTACCCGGACGGGTGAATGTTCAGAAGAACAAGTTTATTGTTGCCTTAATATACCCAGGTTGGGTAATGGTGTTTCACTGTAATCAAAATGTTGAACTTTGAAGCCATGAACTGTACTGGCTCACAAACTTTTCTGTAAATAGTTGGCACTTCGGTGCTCCATCTTGGTTTTACAAAAAACTTTACTGTGCACTATTTTCAACTACCTCAGAAACTAAAAACCCGTTTGGTGTGGCCGAAAGTGAGGTCTGCTCAAGGAAAGTCTTGCAGCCCACCCAAGACCACAGTTGGAGGTTTGGAGCGGGTCCTCCACAAGCACAAGTAAAGGACACTGTGAAGTTACCCCGGTGGGGGTAGTCCTAAGAAGTCTCCACGAACTTCGGCACTAATGCTATTTGCACTTTTGTTGAATATGTATTTATTAACACACATGTATAACACATATCAAGGGTATGAACAGTAACAAAACATGTCACATAATATAAGCCATTTGCACTTTTGTAATGTTATTATTAAAAATTTTATTATGCAACGTTTAACTTGAAGTGTTTCCTGCTTTCTTACTACGTCGCATAGTCCACTCTGCTACATCACTTTGCACCATTGCTCTATCTCACATCTATCTGCCCTGGAAGGATAGCGTGTTACCTGTAGAAGACTTTTCACCTACCTGCACTACACCATCCCTTCCAGAGGACCTGCACAGCAGCGCTGGACACCCTGACCAGGTACTACAGGTGGCGTCACGACAAACTACACGAACATTCTATCATCCCCTGGAAATATCCCACATTCCAGTGATCGCCCAGGTCACGGACCGAGCTGTGCTACTCGTGACATCCCCCATAGAAGTCGACGTGATCGGTGCCGAGTACCCCCAAAACCCCTGTCTCTGTGCGACTCAACTTCCCTCACTGTGCTGGCACTTTACATTTACAATGCCTCTGGGTTTTTTTTTTGGGGGGGTGGGGAACATTCAGACTTTTGCTATGGGGCCCCATGATTTATATGTACGCCCCTGCTGCTGAGGCATGGTATTTAAGGCTGTTAAAGAGCCAACATACATGGACCTTGCCAGCAGCGTCGGACTGGAGTACCTTGGGCCCACCAGAGAAAATATATTCTTGCGGCCCAACATCATACTTCCCAACCTTTGAATAAGGGAAAGAGGGACAAAGGCTGTGGCACGCTGTGCATGCTGCAAAAAATTTTAGGCCATGCCACGTTGCACCACAGACTGTCCAGGAGTTGGTGGATGCTTTAGTCCAGGTGTGGGAGAAGATCCCTCACGAGACCATCCGTCGCGCTCATCAGGAGCATGGCCAGAAGTTGTAGGGAGGTCATACAGCATACCTCCCAAATTTGGAAGACAGGAAAGAGGATTAAAGGCTGCGGCGCGTGTTGCGCGCCGCTGAAAATTTTAGGCCACGCCCTGACAACACCCATTTCACAGCTAATCACACCCATATCCTCGCCCCAAGCGTAACCATTTAGCACTGCTGATCACACTGACTGGTAATGAGGGCACAGTGGCTGGTACTGAGGAAAAGAAAGAAAGAGCAGCGAGAGAGAAAGAACAAACAGAGAAAGAAAGAAAGGAAAGAAAGAAAAGAGAGAAAGAAAGAACAGAGAGAAAAAAGAACAGAGAGCGAGAAGGAAAGAACAGAGAGCGAGAAAGAAAGACTAGAGAGAGAGCCATAGGCGTAGCTAGGGTTTTGGTTTAGTGGGGGCAAAACTTCTGAGTGGGCCCATCATCAGAGAACCTCAGCAAATGACCGCGCTGTTGGCCAAAATAATCTATATATAAAAAGACCAATATTGATATTACCGCCATATGGTCTGTGTTAAATAATACCAGTCCTACAGAACATATAATAGATTACAGCACAGGTACAGATAATGACTTACCGCTGATGTTCTTTCTAATGGAATTGTTCACTTTTCATGTCTTTTCCATCTGGCCCACACCGACATGACGACTTCTCCAGCCAGGACTCGACTGCACCCCCATTAAAAAAAAAAAAAAAAAAACCTCACCTCCCGGCTCCTGTGCTGCTCACTGTTCTCCCTCTCAGCGTCTGACAGCGGGCGCCGGCAGGTGATGTTATTGCGCCCGCTGTCATACGCTGAGAGGGGGATTATGGGAGAGAAGGAGCGCTCGCTCCTTCTCTCTCCATGCGGTCAGCTTTATCGGCTGGATGCCGATACAGCTGACCCTCCGATGACGGGTGGGGGGCCCACTGCTGGCACCGGGCCCCCCCAACGCCTGTTCAGGCCCCATAGCTTCCGGGCGGCAGAGCAGGGAGAGCGATTCTCCCTGCTCTGCCGCAGAATGTAACTGTATCGTAGCTCCGAGTGGGCCCCCTCAGAGCGCGGGCCCCGGGGCCACCGCCCCCTCTGCCCCGCGACCTATCCTTTCAAATCAGGGCCCACCACGCAGGAACTGGGGCCCACCGTAGGTTTCTCCGGTGTCCCGGTGCCTCAGTCCGACCCTGCTTGCCAGCCTGATAATACCAGGCCACAGCAGTCTGCATATCTTGGCTGGTTAACAAAAATAGGGGATCCCCTCGAAAAAAATTTGGCGTGGGGTCCCCCCTATTTTTGTTAACCAGCCAGATGAAGCAGACTGCTGAGGCCTGGTTTTTCAGGCTGGTAAGGATCCAATATCCATGGACCTTGCCAGCCTGATAATACCAGGCCACAGCAGTCTGCTTAGCTTGGCTGGTTAACAAAAATAGGGGATCCCCTCGAAAAAAAAACCGCGTAGGGGTCCCCCTATTTTTGTTAACCAGCCAAGTAAAATGCAGACTGCTGCGGCCTGGTATTAAAAGACTGTCAAGGCCCATGGATTTTGGCCCTCAACAGCCTGATAATACCAGGCTACAGCAGCCCCACATTTGGCGCATCAAAAGATGTGCCAATTGTGGCACTTTACCCGGCTCTTCCCACTGCCCTGTAGCGGTGGCAAGCGGGGTAATAAGGGGTTAATGTCACCGTTGATTGCACGGTGAGAATAAGCCCGGTTAATAATGGATAGGTGTCAATAAGACACCGATCCATTATTAATCTCAAAGTTTTTAAATGTATAAAAAAAAAGACAAAGCAAGAAAAAAGTATTTTAATGAAATAAAAGAGACAACACAGTTTTCATTAATTTTATTATACACTCATTCCTGCGACGCCATCGATCTCCTGTAAAAAAAGAAAAAAAAAAACCAACAGTATACCACCTGTCCGACGCAGTCCATAGTAACGACAGTCCCACGACGATCCAGCTCTGCTACATCGCAATGACAGGCAGAGCCTGTCATCTCGACGCAGCACAGCTGATTACCTGCTTCCCGGCGGTGACGTCATCGGACTGACTGCTTTACGGCCGGGATTACCCAGCAGTCACTGCAGTTATCGCGAGAAACTGCATGTGACCGCCGGGGAAAGATGATGGCGGCCATCAAGCAGTCTAGCCCGTGACCGCCGGAGATCTTCTGCCAGGTAAGTGCCGCTGACTCCTGACAGACCCGACCGACGGACACTGACAGTGACAGTGACAAATCCGATTCCGGTATCCGATAAGACGAAAATATCGGAACTAAGTATCGAAAGTCCGATAGAGCTAATATCGGCCGATACCCGATACTTGCGGTATCGTATCGCTCAACACTAATAGAGAGCTCAGCATTGTGAGCACTGCTAGGTCTGCAGCACACTTCCTGTCCATAGGCTCCAGGCTGTTTCCTTCTCACCTGCGGTTTCCAGTCCCTGATTTTCTTGTCTGCAGTTTACAGCAACCCTGTTGCCTGACAGTGTTCTTCAGGACTTCACTTATCTGCGTCTTCCAGTAAACCTGCTACCTGTCAAAGTTCTTCAGTACTTTACATGTTTGTCTGCCGCTTCAGAGGTATTCAAGACTTCTCCTGTTTGCCTACGGCCTCCAGTAACCCAGCTACCTGTCAGTGGTCTCCTGAACCTCGCTAAGACTTTCAGCCTGTGGCTTCTGGGTGTCTCCTATCTGCTTGCAGCTTTGAGGACCCATTTAAGACTTTGTTTGTCTCTATGTGTCTGCCTGTGGCTTACTGAAACTCCGATAGCTATTTCCCACATGCTACACCCACCTGCTGTACATCCTTTTTGACTGTTGTTTGGGTCACTTTTGCATTTTGTCATTGCTCTTACCCCTAGAGGTACAGAACAGTAGCATGAGGAAGTGTCTATAACTCACAGAAGTTGCTCAGGCAGTGCAGCTTATCTAGGATGTCACATCAAAGAAGGGTAGCTGTGTCTGTCAGCACAATGTCCAGAGCATGGAGCAGATACCAGGAGACAGGCCAGTACACCAGGAGACTTGGAGGGGACCATAGGAGGGCAACAATCCAGCAGCAGTGCCGCTACCTCCTCCTTTGTGCAAGGAGGAACAGGAAGAGCAGTGCCAGGGCCCTGCAAAATGACCTCCAGCAGGCCACTAACATCCATGTGTCTGCTCAAACTGTCAGACTCAAACTCCATGAGGGTGGTATGAGGGCCTAATGTCCACAAGTGGATCCAATACCGTGCAAGGCGATTGACATTTGCCATAGAACACCAAGATTGTCAGATTCGACATTGGCGCCCTGAGCTCTTCACGGATGAGAGCAGTTTCACAATGAGCACATGTGACAGACGTGACAGAGTCTGGAGATGCCATGGAGAATGCCATGGAGAACGTTCTGCTGCCTTCAACATCCTCCAGCATGACCGTATTGGTAGTGGGTCATTAATGGTGTGGGGAGGCATTTCTTTGGAGAGCCGCACAGCCTTCCATGTGCTATCCAAAGGTACCCTGACTGCCTTTAGGTACCGGGATGAGATCTTCAGACCCATTGTGAGACCATATGCAGGTACATTGGCCCTAGGTTCCTTCTGATGCATGACAATCTTAAGCCCCATGTGGCTGACTTGTGTCATCAGGCATTGATGCCATGGACTGACCTTCCCGTTCCACAGATTTGAATCGAATCAAGCACATCTGGGACATTATGTCTCATCACATCTGCGATGCCCCCAGGGCCATGGGGTACTCGGCCCAAGTCAGACAGTTCTTTGAGGGGGAAGGTCACGGCAGCGGTGACCCAGTCCGTGTCCCTGGACGTGCAATAAAAATTGTTGGGGGAAAGAAAATAAGTTTATAGGGGAATAAGTTTATGACACCACCGTGATATTCGGCAATAGATGGCCGATGTCGCGATTCAGGTCCATTGGTGATGCAACAGAGATGTTACGGCTCTACATGGGTAGAGTTAAGCCCCAGTGCAGTTATAAAGTTAAATGAGATGGTGGTAATGGTTGTAGTGAAGAGTAGGTGACACAGTAAATTAATATGAGGACACAGCAGGGTGCAGTCTTCACACTTTACTCACAGTATTTAGGTTACAATCACCAGCCGGGTGCTGTGTCCTCCTGGTCGGTGGTCCAGCCAGCTCTTGGGTAGTTTGGGGTACACTTTATCGGGACACCCTTCTTGTGTTCCTTCTCCAGTCGTCTCTCCCTGCGCTGGCTAACGCCTTTCCTGCCTTGCGACTCACACACAGTGTCCCAACCAGCAGCCTCAGATCCTATCGAGCGACATCCTCCTGGTCCCCTTGATCCTATGTGGCTACCTTTTCAGCGAATATGTGTGGATTTGGCAGATGCACATACAGTCACAACATCCGGTTTGCTAGCTGAGTCCTACAGTCTCTCCACTAGTCTGGGGCCGGTCCCCACTGCGACCTGGTCCCTCGGTCCGACTCCAGTTGGCCTGGATACGGGCACCACGGGTGTTTTCCTCTCGTCCCTGGCCCTAGGAAACCTTCTTGCTCAGGAGTTCCTTTCCTCACTACTGCTCCTCTCCGCTCCTCTCACTGCTCTCCCTCCAACTGCCCTTCCAACTGTCACACTCCTTCCCGCCTGAACTGAGTCTCCTCCCCTCTCTTGGGGTGGTGTGTCATGTTGGAAGCACATATGCGAGCACCGAGTAGTGCCCCTTCCTTACCCAAGAGCTAAGTACCACACCTCTGGCTGAGGTGCAGTACCTTTGTGTCGACTCTCCAGGACTTGACTGATGCTTTAATCAAAGTCTGAGATGAGATCTCTCAGGAGAACATTTGCCACCTCATTAGGACCATGCCCAGTTATTGTAGGGAGGTCATACAGGCACGTGGAAGCTACACACACTACTGAGCATCATTTCCTTGTCTTGAAACATTGCCACTGAAGTTGCATCAGCCTGTAATTTGACTTTCCACTTTGATTTTGAATATCATTCCATATCCAGACCTCCACGGGATATTAATTTTGATTTACATTGATCATTTTTATGTTTTATTGTTCTCAACGTGTTCCACTATGTAATGAATAAAGATTTGCCACTGAAATATTTCATTCAGTAATACCTAGGATGTGATATTTTAGTGTTCCCTTTATTTTTTTGAGCAGTGTGCTATACAGAAAAAATGCTTCTGCTTGGTTATTTTCTGTGTTTAAGACATTTCTTTTAACAATCTCAAATTCATATATTGTAGGAGCCAAAATATTAACATTAGTGCAGGGGAAGCAGGATTGCAGCAGTCATATTGTCCACCAAAGACTAGGAGCATTTAGTGGTGAGTACAGATGGTAAAATAGGTGCAAAGGCCATTGAATGTAGATCATTGTGAGGCCAAGAAAAGTGCATTATTCCCTACTGTGGTATCACTATGCATTATCTCTATACTAAGATATTACTTTTTGCGCTATTTCTGAATTGAGACATCATTATTTGATGAATTCCTCTGCTCTGATATCTTTATACTGTGACATCACTGTGTGAATTACATTCATACTGTAATCTCAATGGGTATAACATTTCTGAACTATGCCTTTATGTGCATTTCCCAATATTACTATGATGTTAATCATTTCCACTCATCAGTATCACTTGCAGTTGATTGTGGAATACTTAGGAGGGTAGACTTTTCATAAAATGTCCTCTTACAATTGTGGTGTCCTATTATGGCACTGCGCTGTTATTCGTGATCTCTTTGAAATGAGCGATTCTCTCTCAGATGTGTGTAAAGGCAGACTGCATAGTGAGGGGCTGGATTTTATACACTGGTGGCTATGAGACTGGATCAAAGATCTGAATCCAATGATTACGAGGTGTCCCAATACCTTTGTCTATAATGTGAAGCTTTCAAAAAGTTGATCTGACACATTGATTTTTAGGGTCATTGTTGGGTGCAGTCATTGTCAATAATTCCAAAGCCCAGGCTTCCAATCAAGGTAGAGATTGATTTTTCACTTTGCCTTCCTTTTTAATTCATTATCTAATGTGACAATATTCATTGACCGACCATGAACATCATGTTGTTCAGAAAGCAGCCATATGATGTTACTAATATATGGCCAGCTTTACAATTTGTAGGTAATTGAGAGCAGACACAAGTAGAGCGCTCCTGCGTAGTGTACACGTGTAGGTATTCTTGCTCTTTTGCTGCATAGAGATATTTGTCACGTTCGCTCTCTAAGAATAAAGCAGGAGCACTACCCCAGGTTCTTTATTATTGCGGCTGCTGGGATTGTTTTATATTGTGTTACGTTACATAGCATTATGACATATAGCTGGAGAAATCAGATAGGCAGACATTATGGAAAACCTCAGCTCATGCATCAACCAAACTCCCATTACAAAGGAGTGGGATCTACAGCTGGAATAAGAACAGAGGGCGAGCAGGATATGAGCTGACAGATAACTTGCCTGCCAATGCTGATTTCTACCGAGGACATGTTTCCGAAAGGTTTAGCATCCGCTAACTGCCTTTTAATTGCTTCCATATAAACAAGGCATTTCCTATGGGCTTGTTCTAGTTCTCCTCAATAAGACCTCTCTCTGAATCTCATCATGTTGCCTGTCTGTCTCTCTAATAAGCCGTAATAAGCTCCTGGCTCATAAGAGATCTTGTGCGTCTCTTCGCGAGCAAGCACAGCGTTTCGTGTAGTCTACACCTCATTAAGAGGGCAGAGAAGCAGCCACTCTTGATTGGATTGTTTGCAGGGATTTGCAAAATAAGGTTTTATGCATATATACGTGTAACACGAAAGAAGCTTATAGTACTTTTTATTTCAGCATATTGCGATCTCTAATTGGCTAAATGCTGGTAAATGAGCTCAAGTCATTTGGAGATAAGATGCTTCTACTTCGCTGAACTTCCCCATCATCTGAGTTCTTTAATTGGAAGATTCAATCTCATTGACACAGGGAGATTATGATTTTTGTAGCTGAATCTTGAAAAAAATAAAATAAAACTATAGGTCACCAGACGAATCATGCTCAGGTAGTCATTTTTACAATTTTTTCTGGCTGTTTGCATATGACCTTACATATATGTAGAAAAGATCCACAGGAATCTGACTATGCTTCTTGATATGGAAATCTGTCTTTCCCAGCAAAATATTTGGTCTTCACAGGTGATTTGAATAAAAATGAATTTTTTTAGCAATAACATTACATTTAAAAACAATTTAAAAAGATAAATAAAGATAGTAGGAAAAAAAAATATGTACATGGAGACCATAGGGATAGAGGTCTGGTTTGTTCCCCATAGGGTTCAGTATTTTGCACATGCCCAAACTAAAATAATATTGCATATTGCAAATATTACAAAGAGTCAGTTTTGTAGAAATCATTTCCATGATTTCAAGGATCATTTTATGCTCAAAAGTTCAACATTGTGTTCCTATGATAAGCATTTGTCCTTCGGTTACATACCTGAAGTCTTTGAGCGAAATCATTGTTTTTCAAATGGATGTCCCTAGTTGAACAGAGGAATGTGCAATGCAGTATGACATACACAGTGCCTTGCGAAAGTATTTGGCCCCCTGGAACTTTTCAACCTTTTCCCACAAATCATGCTTTAAACATAAAGATACCAAATGTAAATTTTTGGTGAAAAATCAACAACAAGTGGGACACAATTGTGAAGTTGAACGAAATGTATTGGTTATTTTAAATTTTTGTGGAAATACAAGAACTGAAAAGCGGGGCGTGCAATAATATTCAGCCCCTTAACTTAATACTTTGTTGCGCCACCTTTTGCTGCGAATACAGCTGCAAGTCGCTTGGGGTATGTCTCTATCAGTTTTGTACATCAAGAGTCTAAAATTCTTGCCCATTCTTCCTTAGCAAAAAGCTCGGAAGCTAGATTTGCAGTGGTATGATACTCCTTCCATTTCAATATGATCGCTTGCACAGTGCTCCTTGGGATGTTTAAAGTTTTTGAAGTCATTTTGTATCCATATCCGGCTTTAAACTTCTCCACAACAGTATCACGGACCTGCCTGTTGTGTTCCTTGGTCTTCATGATGCTTTCTGTGCTTCAAACAGAACCCTGAGACTATCACAGAGCAGGTGCATTTATACGGAGACTTGATTACACACAGGTGGATTATATTTATCATCATTAGTCATTTAGGAAAACGAATCATTCAGAGATCCACAATGAACTTCTGGAGTGAGTTTGCTGCACTGAAAGTAAAGGGGCCGAATAATATTGCACGCCCCACTTTTCAGTTTTTGTATTTCCACAAAAATTTACAGTAGCCAATAAATTTTCGTTCAACTTCACAATTGTGTCCCACTTGTTGTTGATTCTTCACCAAAATTTACATTTGGTATCTTTATATTTGAAGCTTGATATGTGGGAAAAGTTTGAAAGTTTCCAGAGGGCCGAATACGTTCGCAAGACACTGTACTAAGAAGAACATCATTATTAATTAAGCTAAGCAATATTGGTCATCAGGACATCATGATCGGAAAAGAAGGAACAAGCTGAAGATGAAGACCAGCAACCCGATTGCTTGATGCTATCAAGATAATGGCGGAGAAGACCCTGGTGGACCTATCTAGGGTTATACAAGAGCAATCTTCCTACAGATCATTCATCCATCAAGTTGAGATCGAACCAAAGGCTGTTAAAAATAAGCATTATTATGAACTTATAGATAATAAGAAATAGGCAATTTTATTTGATTGGCGTTGACTTGCACTAAAATTTTACAAAAATCGGCATTCTGAAGAATATGTATTTTTGTAATTAGCGCTACGCAAATTCAGCTGAGGCCACCAGCTTGCTGAACTGTAGAGGGACGGCAACAGCTTTAAAGGAGAAAAGAGCATACCTCACTGCTCACTTCTCCAGCCGTACCTGATGCTCCCTGGCCGCTGCCTGGTCCTCCGTGCCTTTGCGTGTTTCCTCTCAGACCTCTTGTTCACTCTTCCAGGAGAAAACCCAGAGCATAATAAGGAACATTAAATTTGTGAAAAATAACTCCTCTTCTAATTGAATATCCCAGTAAAATCGGTGCAAACAAGAAAATTAGAATTTTTTCTTTTTTCTGTCTTTATCCTTCTCCTCACATAGCTGTGGTGTAGTCCATAGTAATCTATGCATTCTGCCTTAGAAAAATATGAGACGCAGTCTGTAATGATCTATGCAAGTTTCTTGTGCATATATGCAGATAGCCCATAGAAGACTACATAAGAATTCTGCCTATAAAGTGGAGTACATGGTGTACCACCTCCACAACTGCAATCCCACATATAGTTGCCATTATATTGTGTAGTAGATTCTTCCCACTCAGATTACCCTGAAAATATTGTTTAAAATATCTGCATTTACCCCCTCTTCCAGGGCTTCACTAGTGTATTAATTAGTCTTCACCATAGTCAGAATTGACAAACTGATTATGTTCCTTTGTTCAGGCAACTCATCCAAAATTCAAAGGCAGCCAACATTTCCACAATAACCAAAATAAATCATAATATTGTAAGTGAAACATGTCTGAAACCCAGAATTCAATAGAACAAAGTGCCCTAAACTCATCGACCAGGTAAATGGACCTTTCTGTAGGCGATGATTCTGTGCGGTAGCACTAAGATCAGTTATGATGATCGATACATGACTAGTGTTATCAGAGCCTGTGTCTTTATCGTGCGATAAATGACGTCATTATCTTTTTACCATATTGGTGTTTTGCAGAAGAGCATTTTGTGGGGATCCAGCAGATTATAGGGAATCTCTATTTGTTCAACTACAAATACATAATTAAAAAAATAATTTAAAAAATCTACACGTCCAATGCAGATACCCTACAGTGAAACATGACCATGATTGGAAATTACAGGTCACAACAGCGCCATATTGCCGCTAATGACATCACTGCTGCCTCCTTTGTAAATATAGATAAATGGGGGCTCTGGAATTGTCAGAAACACAGATTTAAAAAGTAAAAGAGAACTACAAATTATTTCTTGTATTAACCCATATTTAATTAGTAAGAAATGAATTGGTCTGGAACACCCACTGCGGATCGTATGTAAAGTTAAAACGCCAAAGCTCCAAAACAATAAATAAACTCTAAGCCTACATTAAATGCATTGGGGAGAGTAAGAAAACTTGTGGAAGGAAAAATTGGAGAAGTTACCCATGGCAAGCAATTAGGCTTCTTTTCTCATTTATGTAAGTGTCTCTGACAATAAATAGTAAATCCAATGTGGGGAAATTAACTAATTATTCCAGGTCGCGGCAAAGATTTTGCTTCATGTTGTACAAAGCATATTGTGGGCAACTAACGTGATCTTTGCCCTGGGTCACTAATATCTTACATAAGACATTGATTTCTGCAGTAATAACAATCACGTCTATGACCAACACTGAATCCAGGTTACAGTCATTGTGATATTTTTGTTGCTTTATTACTGCTTTCTCCAGCTGTTTTCCGCCTCTGCCATACTGTATGTTCTTTTATTTTTCCATATCAAGTCCACTTTAAAAAGAGAAGCAAAAGGACTGACACAATACAATCGAACAAATATATATATATTTTAAGAATAACATTACGCAAGTGCCTATTATGCCATAGACTAATGTTTTCTTGGTCCATTTATCTGTGCTCAGCAATACATAACTAGACTCCAATATAATGCTGTAGGTTTAGGCTCAATGAAGTAATCTGTTTATATACTCATTCTTAGAACACTATGTACCCCTAGACCAAACGTAGATACGACCATATATTCAATAGGCTAGGTTCACATTAGCGTTTGTTTGCGCAGCGTATCATCTGCATGCGCAAACGCATGACAAAACGCATACAAACGCATGCTAAAGCAGCATTTTTTATCCGTATCAGCTTACACGTGACGCAAAAAATAAACGCTGCGTTTGCATGTGTTTTTGCATGCGTTTGCATTGTTTATGCACATGCGTTCGATATTTCCAGGTGCTGTAATCAGTTCCTGGACATGCACAGTCTGAAGTCTGCATGTGCATTGAACGCATCCATGCACATGTCCTTGTGTACCAATGTGTTTCCATAGACAGTAATGCGTTTTTAACGCACTCATCCGCATGCGCATGACTGCGCATATTTGACGGATTTTTGATGCTTCAAAAAATGCAACATGTTGCGTTCGCCTGACAACGCCGCACACCGCAAAACGACGCATGCGTACGCAAACGCATGTCACTGCGTACACCATGTTAAAGATATGTACGCATGACGCATGCGGATCTATGCGGATCAAATGCTGCGCACCGATACGCAAATGTTAAACCAGTCTTGCTTCTACATAATTACATGTTGACTTTGAGTCAGACAGAAATTATGTAAATAGGGATGAGTGGATCGTTTCGCGAAGAATTGAGTTTGAGTTGAATTTCCTGAAATTTGGGATTTAATATAAATTTGAACATTTTAAAGGGGTTATCCACTACTAAGACAACCCCTTCTTGAACTAAATGTTTGGCCCTGATAAAATAAAAAAGCTTATTCTCCTCTCCCGTGCTGGCACTGTTCCAGCGGTGTCAGCACCACGGTCCCGGGGCTCCCATTCAGTTAATGTGACATGTGAGTCCGTAGCCTAATCAGCGCTGGCGTCACTATCCTCACCTTCGTGTGGATTGATCATGAAGAGGAAGACTGGGCTGCAGCTGATCTCTGACCCCACTTGAATGGCGCTGGCATGGGAGCTGAGTATAGGTTTTTTCATTTTATCACGGCCAAACAATTAGTTCAAGAAGTAGTTGTCCCAGTAGTTTATGGGCAGCACAGTGGCTCAACCTTGCAGTGCTGGGGTCCTGGGTTCAAATCCCACCAAGGACAACATTTGCAAGGAGTTTAATAACAACAAGCAAAATATTAACCCCATGGTGTGATGTCCATGACCAAGTAACCCATAAATCATGTGTATAGAAAGATAATATCCTTAAATATATATGGTCATGTATACCTTTGGACTCCTGTAAACAATATAGTTCAGCGCCAAGAGGCAAATAAGAATATATGAAAAAAAAGCGCACCAAGAACCATTTAATTAGTACTCAACTTTATTAATACACAGTTACAAAATCACAATAGCATATAAAACCATAAAAGAGGCAGGTGGGCCAGTATGCTCAATAGTGAGCTAAGAAGATGAGGCACCAGAGTCAGACAGGAAACCGTGTAATGATATTAGCAGCAAACAAGGTATAAAGATCAAATGTAAGAAATTGACAGCACATGTGGAAAACTACATCCCACAGCATAGTATATACTGGTTAGAAGCTAAAGTGCATAGTGCATATGCTCTCGGTAACAAACAGGGGATCTATGAGTGCTGTCAAAGTGACAAAGTGCATAGAATTATGCTGCAAGACCTAGGACATAATTACCAGCGCTGTAGCGATAGTGCCACTTTCCTTACGCCCGTTACGGTGGCGCGCCTTCGTCAGGGGGCCAGATGTGATAGCGCCATATAAGCAAAGCAAAAGAAATAAATAGTGAACAATCCCTTTATGATTCAGTTCGTGGTTAGCAAAAAAAAACTATTTCCCACACTGCTGAAGCATTAGAGATGGGGCTAATGTCATTCTGCGTTGCCATGTTGACTTCGCCATAATGCCCTGCTGCTATGACATCTTACAGATTATCATACCTTGTACAGTGGAGGACGTCAGTACCTGGGGTATCATGCGTCTGCGGCTCCCAGAGGAGCACAGTTTGTACAGCAGAGTCATTTTCCATCTCCATAGTCAATAGGTAAGACTCTCTCTTCAGTACAGTGTCAGCACATATGACCAGCGGATTCATCTGTTTTCTGTAGAGTGTAAGTTCTTATGGCCAGCGGGGTCCTTTGTTCCCTGTAGAGTGTAAATTCATATTATCAGTGGGATTCTCTCTTTCTCACCCATAAATTGTAAGCCCTTATGGTCAGTGGGGTACTCTATCTTTCCTCTCCCTAACATATATTTTATGAGCAATTACAAGCTTTCCAGTAATTTAAGCATGCACTACAGACATGGATGGAACAACTGTGATGGCAGAGGTTGGACCTGTGCACTGGAAATTAGGTGGCCCAAAAGTCCCTTTGGCCCATATGAGCAGACCAGTACTATTACATACCCATGTTAACTGAGGGCACGGTTGAATATTTTGCACTGGGACTCAAAAGCTTCAAGTTACACTACTGATTAGGTGCTTGGAATTACCAATGAATATAATAAACAATACGTCACTCAATATCCCATCTGGAATTAGGTTCCTCCAATAATGAGAGTAAGACTTAGGGATTCTCTCTTGTTTCTGACAGCTAAATGCTATGTCATCCCAACTCCTTTCATTTGAGCCAAATGTCTTAATTGAAACTCTCTCCCATAATTGGCTTCAAAGAAAACTCCATCTTATTTCTGTGGGTTTAGAGTGAATACAAGGGGAGAACAGTGGGGGGGATAATTTCATCATTTCAAGACCCGTTTAGAAAAGAAGACAAAAAAGCTCCTTGGATTCACCAGGAAAATTCTTCAGCTGCTTTGTATTGAGTGGATATTGTCTGTGCTGCTTTGAGAATAAGCCTTTGTGATACAAATTCTCCAGGGTTGTAATCTGAGGATTGTCTACCAAACTGATCAAATCTGCACCTACTAATACGGAAGGGGGATCAAAGCTTCTTGTGTGCACCCTGTGAGGGGGACAGGAGAAAAAGGAACATAATTAAGTGGGAGCAGAACTTCAATGTAATCGCATTACCTATAACATATACATGAGCAGTCAGTGTGGACAGTCATACAAGATGTATGACACTGAGAAATGTATTTTGGCTCTTCGGGTCTTGTGGTTCTTTAGGTCTTATGTACCCTTTTCTATTAGCTCCTTAATTCATTAATTGGTATTTTAAGATGGTTTTCCAAACCGGATAACCCCTTTACCTACTGACAAGATAGTTTTATTGGCTCTTTCTTGTATCCCTGACTCAAAATACCCCATTAAGACAAAGACAAAAGCTACATCCTACAGGTTAAACAGTGGAGATATGCATAACTAGAAAGGAGCAAATCGATTTGCAGGACCCTGGTCCAATGGCTGGGTAAGTAGTACATGACCGCCAGATGGGAAACATGCGAACCAACTCTTGCCTGCCAGAATCCCCTGTGTCTCCATTAGGAGCCCTAGCAGGATTTCATGTGTGTGTCACATTGCAAAAATGATGTTTCATTGGTTATGCAATCAAAGATTGTGCCATGGATTACTGCAGGTAGGGAGTGGTTCACAGGATTCTCATCTGGTGGCAACGGTCTTCTGATATTTAACTATTAATGACATAGCCACACAATAATAAGTAAGGATCAAATGCAAAGTAGCCACTAGTTTTCTTTAATTGAGATGTGGTCATACAATATGTAATCACTTTTCCTTCCCATAGATGTCGATATAACAAGCTTCTGCCGATTGCAACTTTCATTGGCATATGAGACTCAAGGGCTATAAACAGGAAGTAGGAGGGGCTGAAATTTCTCTAGGATGCTATAATAAGCTGTGAACTATTAGATACTCCTTGTATAGTTAAAATACTATACAAGAAATGGGAATCAAAGCAAAATACATTAAAACACAAACCCACAATATATATCGTGTTTCCCCAAAACTAAGACCTAACCCGAAAATAAACTCAAGCATGATTTTACAGTCTTTTTAGACTACAGTCATGGCCAAAAGTTTTGAGAATGACACAAATATTAATTTTTACAAAGTCTACTGCTTCACTTTTTCTAATGGCAATTTGCATATACTTCAGAATGTTATAAAGAGTGATCAGCTTAACAGCAATTACTTGCAGAGTCAATATTTGGCTAGAAAATGAACTTTATCCCCCAAAACACATTTCAACATCATTGCAGCCCTGCCTTAAAAGGACCAGCTAACCTCTTTTCAGTGATTGCTCCATTAACACAGGTGTGGTTGTTGATGAGGACATGGCTGGAGATCAATCTGTCATGATTAAGTAAGAATGACACCACTGGACACTTTATAAGGAGGCTGGTGCTTGGCATCATTGTTTCTCTTCTGTTAACCATGGTTATCTCTAAAGAAACACGTGCAGTCATCATTGCAATGCACAAAAATGGCCTAACTGGGAAGAGTATCGCAGCTAGAAAGATTGCACCTCAGTCAACAATCTATCGCATCATCAAGAACTTCAAGGAGAGAGGTTCCATTGTTGCCAAAAAGACTTCAGGGCGCCCAAGAAAGACCAGCAAGCGCCAGGACCATCTTTTAAAAGTGTTTCAGCTGCGGGATCGGGCTACCAGCAGTGCAGAGCTTGCTCAGGAATGGCAGCAGGCAGGTGTGAGTGCATCTGCACGCACTGTGAGGCGGAGACTCTTGGAACAAGGCCTGGTCTCAAGGAGAGCAGCAAAGAAGCCACTTCTCTCCAGGAAAAACATCATGGACAGACTGATATTCTGCAAAAGGTACAGGCAGTGGACTGCTGAGGACTGGGGTAAAGTTATTTTCTCTGATGAATCCCCTTTTCGATTGTTTGGGACATCAGGAAAACGCCTCATTCGGAGAAGACAAGGTGAGTGCTACCACCAGTCTTGTCTCATGCCAACTGTTAAGCATCCTGAAACCATTCATGTGTGGGGTTGCTTCTCAGCCAAGGGAATCGGCTCTCTCACAGTCTTGCCTAAAAACACAGCCATGAATAAAGAATGGTACCAGAATGTCCTCCAAGAGCAACTTCTCCCAACCCTCCAAGAGCAGTTTGGCGATCAACAATGCCTTTTCCAGCATGATGGAGCACCTTGCCATAAAGCAAAGGTGATAACTAAATGGCTCAGGGAACAAAACATAGAGATTTTGGGTCCATGGCCTGGAAACTCCCCAGATCTTAATCCCATTGAGAACTTGTGGTCAATCATCAAGAGACGAGTGGACAAACAAAAACCTAAAAATTCTGACAAAATGAAAGCATTGATTGTGCAAGAATGGACTGCTATCAGTCAGGATTTGGTCCAGAAGTTGATTGAGAGCATGCCAGGGAGAATTGCAGAGGTCCTGAAGAAGAAGGGTCAACACTGCAAATATTGACTTGCTGCATTAACTCATTCTAACTGTCAATATAAGCTTTTGTTTCTCATATGTTTGCAATTATTATATTTCTGTCTGTGATAAAAACATCTGTCAAACACACATAAAAACCAGAGGGCAACAGATCATGTGAAAATATAATATTTGTGCCATTCTCAAAACTTTTGGCCATGACTGTATACTTGAAATATATTAGCTGTTACACCCACAGGTGGTGCACATGGATTAGTGGACCCACTGTGCCACAGGGCTGGGCCTGCCAATTAAGGGCAAGGCTAAGTGGCTACCTGGTGTTCACTGGAGCCTTTAGTGGTGAGGTCAGACTTGTGCGGCAGGTGGATGCCAGGTACCATTCTTAGGCAGAACCCGATATTGCAACTTCTCACCCAGGGGAGTTCAGGAACAGTGCTGGCCGCACCAGGACCAGAGGACAATGCTCAGGAGCTGGCCGCATCGGGATAAGGGGGAGTTCGGGAACAGGACTTGCCAGATAAGGGGACCATGATCAGGATATGGCTGCACCTGGACCAGGGGAGTTTGGGAACATGACTGGCCACACCAGGACCAGGGATTCAGGTTTGGGACCTGGCCACACTGGGAACAGGGATTCAGGTTCAGGGCACTGGCCACACCAGTACCACAGTACCTAACAACTCGCTAGTAGTGGAGACTACATACTAATGAATGCTATTGCTTTGGTGACTCACTAATAGAGAGCGAGTTTTTTTTGTACATGATGACTCTCAGCAATTGGCTGTGAGCCATCTTGTAGGTAAACTAATTATATTAAATGGCTCTCAGCAAAAGGCTGAGGGCATTTCACTACATGTGCACTGCACTCACGCGAATACTAAGTGCGCTGCCACGAAGTGCAGCATGCACAAAACCGGCCACCAGAAGGGGACTACGACGAGAGGCTGGAACATTGAGTATGCCAGCGTCCCTTCATGGAGGGGGAGAGGAAACCATGCAGGGGAGCTGGCTATAGTGCTACAAAAGCCTTGTGTCATGAATCAGTCCATCACTGTGTCCTAGGGACACCGTGAGTGACAGTTCATCTACATAATAGATGGCAGGGCCGTTATAGGCTGTCAGTAGTGGGAATGGGTTAGCCCAGACTTTCAATCAGGGACAGGAGCCTTCTGACTATGCTAATTAGGTATAGTTCAACCACCTAGTTGAGAGAGAATTCTTTGTTTGCTTTATTAGATAAATGTATATTTTCTATTTAGGAAATTTCGTTTTTGGGGTTCATTGTATCGGCTGAAGAGTTAAAGATGGATCTAGGAATTTGCAGGTCATAATTGATTGGATTCAAGTTCTTGACTTTAAAGTGTTGCAATGTTTTCTAGGATTCGTCAATTATTATAGAAAACTCATGAGGAGTTTTTCTCAGATCGTTAAGCCTCTTACTGATCTCACACATAAGAGAGTAGATCTTAAGGTTTGATCACTAGATGCTATTAGGGCTTTTAAAAAATTATTCTGTCTTGAGTGGTCATCCTTGGGTTACAGTTATACTGAAAGCCATTGCTAGGCTCTTTTGGTGGCCATCCGTGTATGATGATATTAGAGATTTTGTTTCCGCTTGTGAAGATTGCGCATGCTCTACAGTCTGTCGTAGCTGGCCAGCTGGGGAATTGGCTCCAGTGCCAATGACAGAAAGACTGTGGACTCATCTGTCCATAAATTTCATCATGGATTTGCCTCTGTCTGGTGAGAAAACTGTTATTTGGGTGGTGGTTGACCAATTCAACAAACAGGCTAATTTTGTTCCTTTATCGGTGTTATCAACTGGAGAGACTATCTCTAGGTTGTTTATTAGTCATGTTGTGAGATTGTTGGGAATTCCTCTTACCATTGCGTCTGATAGGGGAGTGCAATTTATTTGCAAATTCTGGAAAGCTTTTTGTAAATTGGAGATTGACTTGTCATTTTCTTCTGCCTACCACTCTGAAACCAACGGTCACACAAAAAGGACAAATCATTCTTTGGAATAAATTTTAAAGTGTTTTGTGCAGCCTCAGCATGAGGACTGGATTTAATTTTTACCTCTTGCTGAGATCGCTTTTAACAGTCAGGGAAATCAGTTTATTGGTACCTCATCTTTTTTTTGTAACTATGGTTTCATCACATTTTGTAAATTTGCCATGAAAAGTTTTGAGTGCCCTGGGGTGGAGGTTAAAACACAGAAACTCGGGGATGTCTGGAGGAAGGTTCAAAGGAATATTGGGGCTGTTCGGATTCGCCAAAAATGGAAGGCCAATAGAAAACGTTTGGTGGGTCCTGTCTGTATATTAGGTGAAAAAATTTGGTTGTCATCCAAAAATATTAATTGTTAAGTACCATCGGTGAAGTAGAGTCCTAAGTTCATTAACCCTTATCAGATTTTGGAAGAAGTCAATCTGGAGGCTTTTAGATGAAAACTTACTTCATCTCTTCGTAATTCTAATGTTTTCCATAGATCCCTATTAAAAGAGTTTGTCCTTTCTGTATTATCTTCCTCATCCTAGCCTTCACCAGTTTCAGTCAATGGAGGTTTGGAGTACAAGGTACAAAGGATCATAGATTCTTGGAGGGTTCCAAATTCCCTGCAATATCTTGTTCATTGGAAGGGTTACGGACCGGAGGAAAGATCCTGAGTACCAAGTCGATCTTTAAAGGCCAATCATTTGGTCAGGGCCTTCCATTTAAGGTTTCCTGAGAAACCTAGGGGTCCTGTGACCCTCCTAGTAGAGGGGTACTGTCTCAAATCCACTACTCGCTATATCCTAGGTGAGTGGTTTGCTAAGCTCAGCTAAAACTCCTTGTGCTTTAGTGTTCGGCTGTTCTGGTGTTTTGCTGCCTGACCTCGGTCTTTGCATTTGACTATTTGCTTACCTAGCCCCTTTGTCTCAATCCGCACCATTTTGGACTGCTGATTTCGAACTGTTTACTATTTTGTCTTGCCCTCTCTCTCTGCCTTTAATGTACATTCTTGATATTTGACCCTGGACTTCTTGACTCCCTGCTTATTGGCTTGTCCTTGAGAAGTGACTATAGCTAATGGCACATCCTTCTCCAAAACTAAGCCATAGTTACAGTCAGGGCTAGCATTTGGGGGAAGAAAAACTAGGCAATCCCCAAAGCCCACACTCTCTTAGATCCCCCAAATGCTTCTATTCCAAGGTTAAAACTGCTTAAGGACCTTTGGTGACATCACCTTGGTGTCACAAAAGGTCCTTTAATGGAGGGAGTCTACAGGAACTGAAGGGGAGACAGAATGGTATGTACAGTATTTCCATTGTGTGCATACACATGTGTGTATGAGTGAGTGATGACATGATTATATTTGAATACATGTTGAAAATAAGGCCTAACCCATCTTTCATAAAAGTAATATAAGACCCTGTCTTATATTTGATAGAAGGATCTGATTCAGATATCTGAGACTTGGCTGGATGAGAGCCACGACTGGCGGTTAATTTACAGGGCTATAGTCTGTTTAGAAATGACCGTAAAAATAAGCGAGGTGGGGGTGTGTGTTTATATGTAAAATCATCCTTAAAACCCATCCTGCGTGATATCTGTGAATCTAATGAAGATGTAGAGTCTCTGTGGGTGGAGATTAGGGGAGGGGGGAAAAATAATAAATTATTGATAGGGGTTTGTTATAAGTCTCCTAAAATAATGGAAGCAACAGAGAATATCCTCGTAAAGCAAATAGATGAAGCAGCAACTCAAGGAGAAGTCATTATTATGGGGGACTTCAACTACCCTGAAATACATTGGGGAACAGAAACCTGCAGTTCCAGCAAAGGTAATAAGTTTTTGGCAACTATGAGAGACAATTACCTTTCACAACTAGTTCAGGACCCAACAAGAGGGGGGGCACTGCTAGACCTAATATTATCCAACAGGCCAGACCGCATATTAAATATAAGGGTTGGGGGTCACTTGGGTAATAGTGATCACAAAATAATAAGCTTTCATGTATCCTTTAATAAGATGTGTAGTCGAGGGGTTACAAGTAGAGTTGAGCGATACTTTCCGATATCCAAAAGTATCGGAATCGGAATGGTATCGCCGATACCATTAAAATATCGGCGATACCCGATACCGATACCGGAAGTCCCATGTAAGTCTATGGGAACAAAATATCGCAACTTGTAAACACTAAATATACACACATAGAATACATATATATATATATATACATGTCATTGTGACATATATATATACATATATGTATAGTTTATACACTTCTACATAGTAAAATATCCTCTGATTTAATTGCCGGGTAAAGTCGGCTTCTGTGAAAAGACAGAAGCACCCGACATGAAATGACACTTGGTGTACATAGGGTTAACTATGTCTTTTCATGTCGTTTGCTATCTGATTTGCACAAACAATTACATGAGTGGCTGTGTGCAAAATTTCACACCTGTAGGGGTTAATTAAAGGTGTAAATTCGTTGTAAAAAAAACGGACTTTTTTGCTACGAATTTACACCTTTAACCCCTACAGGTGTGAAATTTGGCACACAGCCACTCATGTAATTGTTTGTGCAAATCAGATAGCAAACGACATGAAAAGACATGGTTAACCCTATGTACACCAAAGGGTATGCCACACTGAACAATATCGCTAACGGGATCGCTAAAAAACGTCACTATTTAGCGATCCCGTTAGCGATGTTGTTCAGTGCGGCAGCTGCCAGCGACGAGCTTCCTGCTGTGATGTCGCTCGTCGCTGGAATCGTTCCGGACCCTATTTTCTCGTCGGCGCTCCCGCTGGGTAAGTATATATCGCTAGTGTGGCACCTTTTCTTAGCGATTTAGCGGTACTTTTGTACCGCTAAAGTCGTTAAGAAGATCGCTAACGGCGATAGCGTCGTTAACTATATCGCTAAATGTGGCCGCACTTAGCGATATAGAAACAATCCCGCTAGCGATCGCATTAGTATGCGTCGTTATTGTGATCGCTAGCGGGATTGTTTAGTGTGGCAGTACCTCAAGTGTCATTTCATGTCGGGTTCTGCATTTTCACAAAAGCCGGCAATTGAATTAGCGGCTATTATACTATGTAGAAGTGTATGAACTATAAATATAAATATATATATATATGTGTCACAAATTCAATGACATGATATATATATGAGGTGTAAAATTGCTGAAAAAAAATGCGTGGACTACCGCCCTATTTTCGCAACCAGACAGACAAAGCCAGTGAGTGGGGCAGATAATAATAGCCCAGAGAGGGACCATTTTTTTTGGCCCCCCCCGGCTACTTAACATCTGCCCCCAGACACCCCAGAAAGGGCAAATCTCTAATTAGATTTGCCCTTTCTGGCACTTTGCCCGTCTATTCCCATTGCCCTGTAGCGGTGGCGAATGGGTTAATAAGGGGTTAAAATGACCTTGCAATTGAAAGGTCACTTTAAGCCAGGTTAATAATTGAGAGCTGTCAATTAGACAACTATCAATTATTAATCCTATTGTATGAAAGAAAAATCAAACACACACACTTTAATAAAAAAGAAGTTTAATGAAATAATCACACAGTTTTTGACCATATTTTATTTACCTGCTAAAACCATTTCCTGTAATAAAAATAAAATAATAAAGCAAAATTATTCTTACCAATCCGATGCACAGTCAGGTCCCACGGTGTAATCCTTCAGAAAGGGTTAATGTTTACTGCAGGGACCGCAGCTAATGCTGCAGCCTCACAGTAAACCCCCAAATGAATGAGCTCCTCTCCTGGCTGACAGGAGAGGAAGTGGAAAGCTTAATTGATTGCTTTCCACTTTCACTTCAGGTCAGCCAGGGACACCATCAGTGACGTCAGAGGGAACTGGTTAACAAAAATAGGGGTTCCCTTCTAGAAAAAAATGGTGTGGGGTCCCCCCTATTTTTGTTAACCAGCCAGATGAAGCAGACCGCTGAGGCCTGGATTTTCAGGCTGTTAAGGAGCCAAGATCCATGGACCTTGCCAGCCTGATAATACCAGGCCACAGCAGTCTGCATATCTTGGCTGATTAACAAAAATAGGGATCCCCTCGAAAAAAATTGGCGTGGGGTCCCCCCTATTTTTGTTAACCAGTCAGATGAAGCAGACCGCTGAGGCCTGGTTTTTCAGGCTGTTAAGGAGCCAATATCCATGGACCTTGCCAGCCTGATAATACCAGGCCACAGCAGTCTGCATATCTTGGCTGATTAACAAAAATAGGGGATCCCCTCGAAAAAAATTGGCGTGGGGTCCCCCCTATTTTTGTTAACCAGCCAGATGAAGCAGACCGCTGAGGCCTGGTTTTCAGGCTGGTAAGGATCCAATATCCATGGACCTTGCAAGCCTGATAATACCAGGCCACAGCAGTCTGCTTAGCTTGGCTGGTTAACAAAAATAGGGGATCCCCTCGAAAAAAAAAACGGTGTAGGGGTCCCCCTATTTTTGTTAACCAGCCAAGTAAAATGCAGACTGCTGCGGCCTGGTATTAAAGACTGTCAAGGCCCATGGATTTTGGCCCTCAACAGCCTGATAATACCAGGCTACAGCAGCCCCACATTTGGCGCATCAAAAGATGTGCCAATTGTGGCACTTTACCCGGCTCTTCCCACTGCCCTGTAGCGGTGGCAAGTGGGGTAATAAGGGGTTAATGTCACCGTTGATTGCACGGTGACAATAAGCCCGGTTAATAATGGAGAGGTGTCAATAAGACACCGATCCATTATTAATCCCAAAGTTTTTAAATGTGTAAAAAAAAGACACAGCAAGAAAAAAGTCTTTTAATGAAATAAAAGAGACAACACAGTTTTCATTAATTTTATTATACTCTCATTCCTGCGACGCCATCGATCTCCTGTAAAAAAAGAAAAAAAAAAAAACCAACAGTATACCACCTGTCCGACGCAGTCCATAACGACAGTCCCACGACGATCCAGCTCTGCTACATCGCAATGACAGGCAGAGCCTGTCATTGCAACGCAGCACAGCTGATTACCTGCTTCCCCGGCGGTGACGTCATCGGACTGACTGCTTTACGGCCGGGATTACCCAGCAGTCACTGCAGTTATCGCGAGAAACTGCATGTGACCGCCGGGGAGAAGAGGATGTCGGCCATGAAGCAGTCCAGGACGTGACCGCCGGAGATCTTCTGCCAGGTAAGTGCCGCTGACTCCTGACAGACCTGACAGACGGACACTGACAGTGACAGTGACATCCCGATTCCGGTATCCGATATGACGAAAATATCGGAACTCGGAATCGGAATTCCGATACAGCCAATATAGGCCGATACCCGATATTTGCAGTATCGGAATGCTCAACCCTAGTTACAAGGACACTAAACTTCAGGAAGGCAAATTTCCAACGGATGAGAGATGATCTTGGTGCAATAAACTGGGACGATATCCTGAGACATAAAAATACACAAAGAAAATGGGAGACGTTTATTAGTATCCTGAATAGGACCTGTGCACAGTATATACCCTATGGGAATAAACATGCTAGAATTAGGAGGAAACCACTATGGCTAAATAGAGCTGTAAGGGGCGCAATAAGGGACAAAATGAAAGCGTTTAGGGAATTAAAGCAAGTAGGTAGTGAAGAGGCATTAAATAAATACAGAAGACTGAATAAATTCTGTAAAAAGCAAATCAAGACAGCAAAGATTGAGGCAGAGAGACTCATTGCCAGAGAAAGTAAAAATAATCCCAAAATATTCTTTAACTAAATAAATAGCAAGAAACTAAAAAATGATAGTGTTGGTCCCCTTAAAAATAGTCTGGGTGAAATGGTGGATGAGGATGAGGAAAAAGCCAATATGCTAAATGACTTTTTTCAACTGTATTTACACAAGAAAATCCCATGACAGATAACATGATCAGAGATAAAAAAAATTTCTCCATTAAATGTCACATGCTTAACCCAGCAGGAAGTACGGCGGCGTCTAAAAATCACTAAAGTTAACAAATCCCCGGTCCCGGATGGGATACACCCCCGAGTACTGCAGGAATTAAGTACAGTTATAGATAGACCTTTATTTTTAATCTTTAAAGATTCCATAATAACGGGGTCTGTACCACAGGACTGGCGTATAGCAAATGTGGTGCCAATATTCAAAAAGGGGGCAAAACCTGAACCTGGAAATTATAGGCCAGTGACAAAAACCTGAACCTGGAAATTATAGGCCAGTGAGCTTAACATCTACTGTGGGTAAAATCCTGGAGGGTTTTTTAAGGGATACTATATTGGAGTATCTGAAGCTGAATAACCTCATGACACAGTATCAGCATGGGTTTACGAGGGACCGTTCTTGTCAGACTAATCTGATAAGCTTTTATGAAGGGGTAAGTTCAGGACTGGACCAAGGGAATGCAGTGGACGTGGTGTTCATGGACTTCTCAAAAGCTTTTGATACAGTGCCACACAAAAGGTTGATACATAAAATGAGAACAATGGGGATAGGGGAAAATATGTGTAAGTGGGTTAAGAACTGGCTCATGGATAGGAAACAAAGGGTGGTTATTAATGGAGCACACTCGGACTGGGTCACGGTTAGCAGTGGGGTACCACAGGGGTCAGTATTGGGGCCGCTTCTCTTTAACATATTTATTAATGACCTTGTAGGGGGCATACAGAGTAGTATTTCAATATTTGCAGATGACACTAAACTCTGCAGGGTAATAAATACAGAGGAGGATAATTTTATATTACAGGAGGATTTATGTAAACTAGAAGCTTGGGCTGATAAATGGCAAATGAGCTTTAATGGGGATAAATGTAAGGTCATGCACTTGGGTAGAACAAATAAGATGTATAATTATGTGCTTAATTGTAAAACACTGGGCAAAACTGTCACTGAAAAAGACTTGGGTGTATGGGTGGACGACAAACTCACATTTAGTGGCCAATGTCAGGCAGCTGCTGCCAAGGCAAATAAAATAATGGGATGCATTAGACGAGGCATAGATGCTCATGAGGAGAGCATAATTTTACCTCTATACAAGTCACTGGTGCGACCACACTTAGAATACTGTGTGCAGTTCTGGTCTCCGGTGTATAAGAAAGACATAGCTGAACTGGAGCGGGTGCAGAGAAGAGCGACCAAGGTTATTAGAGAACTGGGTGGTCTGCAATACCAAGACAGGTTATTACACTTGGGGTTATTTAGTTTGGAAAAACGAAGGCTTAGGGGTGATCTTATTACAATGTACAAATATATGAGGGGACAGTACAAAGACCTTTCTAATGATCTTTTTACTCTTAGACCTGTGACGGGGACGAGGGGGCATCCTCTACGTCTGGAGGAAAGAAGGTTTAGCCATAATCACAGATGCAGATTCTTTACTGTAAGAGCAGTGAGACTATGGAACTCTCTGCCGTCTAATGTTGTAATGAGTGATTCTTTACTAAAATTTAAGAGGGGACTGGATGCCTTTCTTGAAAAGTATAATATTACAGGCTATATTCACTAGTTTCCTAGATACAGCGTTGATCCAGGGAGCTAGTCTGATTGCCGTATGTGGAGTCGGGAAGGAATTTTTTTCCCCAATGTGAAGCTTACTGTTTGCCACTTGGGGTTTTTTTGCCTTCCTCTGGATCAACATGTTAGGGCAGGTTAGGATAGGATATGGGTTGAACTAGATGGACTTAAAGTCTTCCTTCAACCTTAATAACTATGTTACTATGTTACTATGTTATTTTATGTTCTTTCCACTTGTATATTCAAATTCTTTATAGGGGACTTTAAAAAAGTCTTTATACATGCCATAAAAGTGACATTTTCAGTCACTGTAATATAAAGATTATTGCAGAGATAAGGATAACAAGCTGAGAGTAGATGTATTTGGAATACATAGGAGTGTTTGATTAATGGAGGACGTCAGTGGTGGAACGCTCTTGTGCTATATCTTGAAGTGGCCGCAACTAGTTGTATCGTGATTAAGTGCAGTGAACACTTGATGGTGAATCCTGGAGAGATTAGAGGACCCTTTATTTAATCTTAAAAGAACTATCATCATGATTTTCTGATGAAACTGTCACAGGCCACAACTAACTTATTTTTAAGCCTTATGATATTCAAGTACATTTAAAAAATATTGGTAAGAACATATCCATGATATTAGAAGAAAATAGGAATAAAATCTGAATACAAATTCTGAAGTGAAGTCCTCTGCAATCAAGAATGTGTGTGCCATTGAGACAATACCTGCAGCAGATTTCAGAATATTCCCCTTGTATGGCCACTATAGGAAGTCCGCCAAGTGCGCAACTAGAAGAGGCTTCCCCAGCGATAGCAATAGATTGCTGTCATGAACCTTTGAAAGCCAGGTTTACACTACACTGTCAAGACTGGGAAACGTTTGTTGATCAGCTACATGCAAACATTTAATGGTCTATTTAGACCAGCAGACCACACTCCTATGTGCTCAAAATCTCTCTGTATGCGACATCATGATGATCATCCGTGATTTTCATGCTTCATTAAAACTCCCGCATTTTGCTAATTGTTCTGGTGTTTAGTGGGCCAATGATCATGAACAAGCATTCTTACGAAATTTTGTTCCCCAATTATTGCCCCATCCAAATGGGCCTAAAGTATCTGATGCATCGCTGCTCACACATGGATTCCTGTTAGTAGGTCAAACATTTGTGCAGGACAATAGAGAAAATAAGTGTGTTGTATAATAAGACCCCACTAGTTGACATGTGTGCATAGGCAATGTAACTCACACTGTGTGATGAAGAAACTGGTGATCTTAGTATAGGGAAAGTCTGCCCTAAGTAATACTATATGGATGGGAATCACTTGAATCAGTACTCTTGATGAACAAAAACAACTTACACTGCCCTGGTGTAGCTTCTACTTTGGTACTCTATGGCTGCCGGATGTTACACCCGGTCCCAGCGCTGCCTCTGCACTCCGTTCTGCTCACTCACCTGTTCCTCGGGCTGTCCCTCTGCGGCGGTCTGTGCGTGGGCTGGGGTCTCCTGTCCCATCTGCTCTCCGGCGTCCTGAGTCCTTCTCCACTTCCTGGCACGCTGCTGGCAGGCCTCCAGACAGTCGGCTTAGGACGCGAGGCCGCGCCCACCCCTCTCTTAAAGGGGCAGCGTGCATCTTTTGAAATAGCTAATTATCCAATGGCTGCGCACTCAGTACTATATCTGGTCACTCCACCATTAGGGGAGTGCCGGAGCAACGTGTTCTATCATTGCTACATCCGGTTCTGTGCCTGTTCTGTCTGCGCTGCGTCTGCAGTCTCTGTGCTTCGCTGATACTGTTTGTCTCCTCAGATCATTGCTAACCCGTATCTGGCTAATCTGGACAATCTCGGCTATTACTGGCGCAAGTGTCATCCCGTTCCGCCATCAGCCATCCGTACCCGTGGACCGTGACAAGGTCACTGAAGCCAGCCTTCTACCATCCGTTCTGGACCAGGATCTTACCCTTCTCCGTCAAGAACTTTCCACGGACTCTGTAATACCTGTTACCCTTTTGGTCCCTCTGGGACAGCTGCCACGTGTCCGGGGTCTAACTGGAGGTAGCACCTGTGTCCTCCGGGTATTCCATTCTGGTCCTGTTCGAGGGGCCTTACTACGGGTACCCGGGGCTCACTAGTTACGCCCCCTTCGGAGCCCCCCAGGACCGCGGTCTCGAGGTTCCACATTAAAAAATAAAAACGAATGTGAACTTCACCACCTCTGCCTCCGCTTCCATTCATTACAGATTGCTCCGGCCATGGAACCCGCTGGATCCCAGAGACCTCCGACCACGGATCTGTGCCAGGAGGTGGCCCGTTTGGGAGTTCAACAGGACAAGATCACGACTTATCTACGCAGCTTGTCTACCCGTATGGATTCCCTAGGGTCCTCGTCTGCACCTGACTCTTCTATCAATAATCAGGTACCAGTTCCCATGGCAAATCAAGGTCCCCGTCTGGCGGCTCCTACCCGTTTCCAGGGTGATCCTACTCTGTGTCGGGGTTTCCTCAATCAGTGCACTCTACACTTCGAATTCTTGGGGCATATGTTTGCTTCTGACCGAGCCAAGGTGGGCTTCATCATGTCACACCTGGGAGGAGAAGCCCTCGCCTGGCTAAACCCGCTATGGGAGAGAGGGGATCCGGTGGTTAACGATCTTCAATCTTTCCTAGAGGCTTTTCGCAGGACTTTCGATGAACCTGGTCGTACCACTTCGACTGCATCAGCTCTGCTCCGCCTGCGCCAAGGTACTCTCACGGTAGCTCAGCATGCTGTTAAATTCCGCACCCTCTCGTCTGAATTATCGTGGAACAATGAGGCTCTGGTTGCTAACTTCTGGGAAGGCCTATCCGGAAGAATCAAGGATGAGCTGGCGGGACGGGACAGACCTACTCTCTTGGAAGAGCTAATATCCTTGGCAACCCGAATTGACCTGCGTTTTCAGGAGCGCTCCATGGAGATCAAGCGGGACAAAAGGTCCTATCACCTGGACTCTAGTTTGTACAAAACAGGTACTTCACCCTCCGCCTCCGAGGCCATGGAGGTGGACATGTAAGTTTGGCCACCCGCCGCCGGGAGGCACGTCGCAAGGAGGGAAGTTGTTACTACTGCGGTAGTTCTGAACATTTGATTCATTTCTGTCCTAAAAAGTCGGGAAACTCCAGTGCCTAGGTCCGGTAGGAGGGGCCAACCTAGGTAAAGAGCAGTCCTCTCCCTCTTTACACATCTCTGTCACCGTGTCCTATGGAGCAATAAAATTCTCCGAACACTGTCTACTGGATTCTGGAGCTGCAGGGAACTTCATCCAGCAGGCGGTTGTGGATCATTACCGCTTACCAGTCCAGCGTCTTCCTGATCCGTTACAGGTGTCCGCCGTGGATGGCAAACCGCTGACCGAGCCCGTCCAGTTTCAAACCGAGTTGGTGGAACTCCGGGTAGGTCGAATGCATACTGAACGAATGCGATTTTATGTATATCCTGGTTTATCCCATCCCATGCTTCTAGGTTTACCTTGGCTCCAGATGCATGAACCAGTCCTTAATTGGAAAACTGGAGAAGTTCTGCGTTGGGGAGATACCTGCATGAATCGTTGCTTAACCCGGATTCAACCTGTTTCGCCTCCAGTCCAGCCTGATACCCTGCCAGGGTTGCCTTCCGCCTATTGGTCCTTCTCTGACGTCTTTGGGAAAAAAGAGGCTGAGAGACTACCTCCACACAGGTCGTATGACTGTCAGATAGAGCTTCTTCTAGGAGCATCACCCCCTCGCGGGAGAGTTTATCCTCTTTCACAGGCAAAGACTCAGGCCATGTCGGACTACATTCAAGAGAATTTGGCTAGAGGATTTATCCGAAAGTCATCGTCACCGGCAGGAGCTGGATTCTTCTTTGTGAAGAAAAAGGACGGATCCTTGCGGCCCTGCATTGACTATAGGGGTCTAAATCAAATCACGGTAAAAAACAGGTATCCATTGCCTCTTATTTCAGAGCTGTTTGATCGTCTCCGAGGGGCCAAGATCTTCACCAAATTGGACCTCAGAGGGGCCTACAACCTGATCCGAATCAGAGAGGGAGACGAATGGAAAACAGCCTTCAACACCCGTGACGGCCACTATGAATACCTGGTAATGCCATTCGGCCTAAGCAATGCACCTGCGGTTTTTCAGGAATTTGTTAATGACATTTTCAGGGACTTGCTCTATACTTGTGTCGTGGTTTACCTGGACGATATTTTGATTTTTTCTGCTGACTTGACGTCACACCGGAGGCAAGTACGCCTGGTCTTACAAAGACTTAGAGAGAACAGGCTCTATGCCAAATATGAGAAATGCCTCTTTGAGCAGTCCTCTTTGCCTTTCCTTGGGTACATTGTATCTTCCACAGGATTAAAGATGGATCCGGAGAAGTTGTCTGCAGTTCTCAACTGGCCTCGTCCGTCTGGGCTAAAAGCCATACAAAGGTTCCTCGGATTCACCAATTACTACCGGCAATTCATTCCACACTTTTCCACCCGAGTGGCTCCAATCACAGCCTTAACCCGGAAAGGTGTAAACTCTAAGGAATGGTCCTCCGAGGCAGAAGAGGCCTTTGTTTCTCTCAAAAAAGCCTTCGCTTCCGCACCCGTTCTCCATCGTCCTAATTCAAGTGAGCAATTTTTTCTTGAAGTTGACGCTTCTTCCATAGGTGCAGGAGCAGTTCTGACCCAGAAGTCGTCTACCGGGCGGATGATCTCGTGTGGTTTTTTTCCAAGGTTTTTTCTCCTGCAGAAAGGAACTACTCTGTCGGTGATCGCGAACTGTTGGCCATCAAATTGGCTCTGGAGGAATGGAGACATCTTCTTGAAGGAGCTCATCATCAGGTAATCATATTCACCGACCATAAAAACCTTGCCTATCTCCAATCTGCTTTAAGACTGAATCCCCGTCAGGCCCGTTGGGCATTATTTTTTGCCCGTTTCAATTTTGTACTTCATTTCCGTCCAGCTGACAAGAACATCAAGGCAGACGCACTCTCTAGGGCCTTCTTGCCTCCTGAACTGGAGGAGGAACCTCAGCACATTATTGAACCTTCTAGGTTAGTCTCTGTTGCCTCCACTGATCTGGCCCGGCTTCCTCCTGGAAGACTTTCGTGTCTGCTTCTGACCGTACTCGTGTTCTGCGCTGGGGTCATTCTTCTAAGTTGGCTGGCCATGCTGGTCAGAAAAAGACGCAGCAACTCATCTCCCGGTATTACTGGTGGCCTACCATGGTCAAGGATATCCAGGAGTTCGTCGCAGCATGTCCTTCATGTGCTTGTAACAAAACTGCTAAACATCTACCAGCCGGCAGGCTGCTGCCTCTTCCGATTCCGTCCGCTCCCTGGCAGCACATCGCGATGGATTTCATCACGGATCTTCCCATCTCTTCTGGCTGCTCAGTGGTCTGGGTTGTGGTGGATCGCTTCTCTAAAATGGCCCACTTCGTTCCGCTATCTGGCCTCCCGTCTGCTCCAGAACTGGCCACTCACTTCATCCAGCACATCTTTCGTCTACATGGATTTCCTCTCCACATCGTGTCCGACAGGGGTGTCCAGTTCACCTCTAAGTTCTGGAGAGGACTCTGTAAAATGGTAAAAATTTAACTAGATTTTTCTTCTGCATATCATCCCCAGTCTAATGGGCAAGTGGAGAGGATCAATCAAATCCTGGCTGGATACCTGCGTCACTTCGTCAACGCTCATCATAATGACTGGGTAGAATTACTGCCCTGGGCGGAATTCTCCTACAACAATCAAGTAAGTGAATCTTCTGGAAAGTCTCCCTTTCAAATTGTGTTTGGACTGCAACCCGGAATTCCTCTTCCTGTCTCGGGATTGTCGGATGTTCCGGCAGTCGATACCTTGTCAAAGAATTTCTCGGACATTTGGAGAGAGACCAGGTCGGCTTTGGAGAAAGCTTCTCAACGTATGAAAACGCATGCGGACAAAAGACGTTTGGCGGTTCCCATCTTTCGTCCAGGAGACAAGGTATGGCTCTCCTCCAAGTACATCCGTCTGAAGTTACCATCGTACAAATTGGGTCCTCGTTTCATTGGCCCCTTTGAAGTTTTGAGACAGATCAACCCGGTCTCTTATAAACTGAAATTGCCTAATTCTCTAAGAGTACCTAACTCCTTTCATGTTTCCCTCCTCAAACCAGTAGTGTTGAGCTCCTTTTTTAAGGACCCGGGTACCACTCCTGATCCGGTCTCTGAGGATGATGTTTTTGAGGTGAAACATATCTTGGCCTCTAAGCG
This sequence comes from Oophaga sylvatica, assembly GCA_033576555.1. NCBI lineage: Eukaryota > Metazoa > Chordata > Amphibia > Anura > Dendrobatidae > Oophaga > Oophaga sylvatica. The sequence goes on along the minus strand of JARQOD010000005.1, from coordinate 97,691,995 downwards.
AGTAAGAGGTAGGATCTATTACCTGGTGGACTGGAAGGGTTTGGTCCTGAGGAGAGGTCTTGGGAGCCTAAAGAGAACATCCAGGCCCCTCTTCTTCTTAAAAGATTTCACGCTGGCTTGAAAAAGAGGGGGAGTAAAGAGGGGGATACTGTTACACCCGGTCCCAGCGCTGCCTCTGCACTCCGTTCTGCTCACTCACCTGTTCCTCGGGCTGTCCCTCTGCGGCGGTCTGTGCGTGGGCTGGGGTCTCCTGTCCCATCTGCTCTCCGGCGTCCTGAGTCCTTCTCCACTTCCTGGCACGCTGCTGGCAGGCCTCCAGACAGTCGGCTTAGGACGCGAGGCCGCGCCCACCGCCTCTCTTAAAGGGGCAGCGTGCATCTTTTGAAATAGCTAATTATCCAATGGCTGCGCACTCAGTACTATATCTGGTCACTCCACCATTAGGGGAGTGCCGGAGCAACGTGTTCTATCATTGCTACATCCGGTTCTGTGCCTGTTCTGTCTGCGCTGCGTCTGCAGTCTCTGTGCTTCGCTGATACTGTTTGTCTCCTCAGATCATTGCTAACCCGTATCTGGCTAATCTGGACAATCTCGGCTATTACTGGCGCAAGTGTCATCCCGTTCCGCCATCAGCCATCCGTACCCGTGGACCGTGACAAGGTCACTGAAGCCAGCCTTCTACCATCCGTTCTGGACCAGGATCTTACCCTTCTCCGTCAAGAACTTTCCACGGACTCTGTAATACCTGTTACCCTTTTGGTCCCTCTGGGACAGCTGCCACGTGTCCGGGGTCTAACTGGAGGTAGCACCTGTGTCCTCCGGGTATTCCATTCTGGTCCTGTTCGAGGGGCCTTACTACGGGTACCCGGGCTCACTAGTTACGCCCCCTTCGGAGCCCCCCGGACCGCGGTCTCGAGGTTCCACATTAAAAAATAAAAACGAATGTGAACTTCACCACCTCTGCCTCCGCTTCCATTCGTTACACCGGACCAGGGCTTTGTGAAGTTCCTCTGCTGGCACTCAGATCTTGGCATCCTGGTCACCTCAATTGCAATTATTAGGCCTCGGTAACGTCATGATTAGTAATCACAACAGGCGTCCTGGATGTCGACATAGGCAACTTTGCCATGAAGTATCAAAATGAACGCTGGACTAGGGTAGGGCAAATCTTTTTGCTCATTTGTAATCCGTACTAGCTCTGTGAATCTAGATCGCCTTATTATAACTAACGTTGAAGCATTTATAAGATGTAATAATCTCTTCCTGTGAGCTTCTGTACTTTTTTTTATAGAGGTTTCAGTATGGCGGACAGTCATTAATGTGATAGGCAAAAGCAAGTTATCCCTGGTTTAGATTTATATGACAACAGATTATTTTGAAAAACGAAAAAAATATTTAAAACAGTTCCTTGCATTCTTTGACATTTGCAAGAGGTTTTCTAATTTGGACAATTCACACTTATCAGAAGGATATTTTGACAATAGGATGATCACAAAGTGTTAGTCTTTTGGGATCCTCAGTTTCCTGGTAGTAAGTGTTCAAATTCCCTATAGCGCCACAATCGGAGGATTTAGGCATTTCACAGCATTACACTTTCACGTTAATAGGTTTTCTATGTAACAACATACAGGGGGGTCCCAAAAAACGAGAACTTTTTGTAAATGATTTCCGATTTGGCTAAGAGATGGGAATCCTGAACTTTGAACTCTTCTAGTAAATAATAATTCTCTAATGGTGCATTTAAAATTGGGTTTTCTAAACCAGACCTCCCCTTTAACATTGTCCAAAAGAATAACAACTGAGCAACACATCAAACCTTCCAGTATAATGTCAGCTAAAATTTTAAGATTGTGCCTTTATTAACCTTGTACAGGTGAGACAGAAGACCAATTTATCTACTAGAAGAGAGAGCAAGGTGTTTCTATATCAGCTAAAGATCTCTCAGAGAGTAATTATTTTGGTTCAGAAATTATTTTATGCTTTTTTAAAAAAAAAATCACTTCAGTGCATAAAGTTTGTTTTGTGCAGAAATTTCCAGTCCCTCGTCTGTTATGAATTTTCTAATGATAGAAGGCTATAAAACCACGTGAGAATAAGTATCCCCTCTGTCTACACTCCAGATCCTACACTATAAAAACATAATGCTGTTATGGCCTTGTTTATTGGTTACTATAAACTCTGCATGGAAACGTGCATAATTCCAAAATTTTGGAAGCATTATAAATTTCTTTAAGTGTATCGAAACATCTCATGAAAAACTATAATTCTTATAGGCTTTAAATAAACTATAACCTAAGAATTAAACTTCCTCTGGCAATAATATGTAGCACTTTTTAGGAAATTATTGGTTCTTTAAAAGGACCTTTCACCAAAATGAAGAACGGAATAAAATGTGTCTTGTTTTTTTAAATTTTGCCTCTCTGTTGCAAAGATTTTAGCAATCAAAGTATTTAGCAATGATTTTAGTCAAGTCCAAGTGGGTGTTTTCACTGGGCTCATGTACTTCTGCTTGTAAATGTTGCTATTTCATAGAACTCACTTGTAGTTACAGGGAATTTATCACAAGGTTTTTGGTACTTCATCTGAGAGCAGCATAATATAGCCAATGAGACCCTGATTCCAGCACATTTTGCATTTTCATAAGGGTAACAGGAGAAATTGCTCCATACAATTTGTTGCGCAATTTCTCCTGAATATGCCGATACCCATATGTGAGGAAAATCACTCTTTAGGCGCACGGCAGGGTTTAGAAGGGAAGGAGCGCCATTTGACTTTTGGAATGCAAAATTTTATGGAATAATGAGCGGACACCATGTCGCGTTTGAAGAGCCCCTGATGTGCCTAAACAGTGGAAACCCCCCACAAGTGACACCATTTTGGAAACTAGACCCCTAATGGAACTTATCTAGATGTTTATTGAGCACCTTGAACCCACAGGTGCGTCAAAGAAGTTTATAGCGTAGAGCCGTGGAAATAAAAAAAATCACGTTTCTCCCAAGTAAATCTTTTTTAGCTCCATATTTTGCATTTTCATAAGGGTAACAGCAGAAGCTGCTTCATACAAAATGTTGTGCCATTTCTTCTGAGTACATCGATACCCCATATGTGGGGGAAAAAACACTGTTTGACTGCACGGCAGGGCTTGGAAAGGAAGGAGCGCCATTTGACTTTTTCAATGCAAAATTTGATGGAATAATTAGTGGACACCATGTCCCATTTGAAGAGCCCCTGATGTGCCTAAACAGTGGAAACCCCCCCACAAGTGACCCATTTTGGAAACTAGACCCCTTTGGGAACTTATCTAGATGTGTATTGATCATCTTGAACCCCCAGGTGCTTCACAGAAGCTAATAACGTTAAGCCATGAAAATAAAAAAAAATCACATTTTTCCCACAAAAATCTTTTCTAACTACAAATTTTGTATTTTCACAAGGGCAAAAGGAGAAAATGGACCCCAAAGTTTGTTGTGAAATTTCTCCTTAGTTCACCGATACCCATATGTGGTCAAAAACTACTTTTGAGGCACAGTGCAAAGCTCAGAAGGGAAATAGTGCCATATTACAGTGCAGATTTTGCTGCACTTGTTGGAGGGTGCCATGTTATATTGACAGAGCCCCTGAGGTGCCAGAACAGTAGAACCCCCCATAAGTGACCCCATTTTACCAATAAAACTTCTCAAATAATACATCTAGAGGTGCAGTGATTATATTGACACCACAGGTGTGTCACAAACTTTTACACCATTGGGAAGTGAAGAAAAAATAATTTACTTTTTTACCACCAAGATTGTGTGTTAGCCCCAAGTTTACATTTTCACACTGGGAAATGGGTAAAATTGGCACCAGAATTTGTCCCACAATTTCTGCTGAAAGTAGAAATACCCCATATGTACAGTATTACAGTACTACTTTGCCATACGGAGTGACTCGGGAGGGACGGAGTGCTATTTGCCTCGTGGAACGCAGATTTTCGTAGACTAGTTTGTGGATTCCATATAAAGAGCCATTAAGTGCTAGAAAAGCAGAATCCCCCCTCAAGTGACCCCATTTTGGAAATTTTAACCCTTTGGGAATTTATCTACAGATGTAGTGACGATTTTGACTCCATGGGTGTTTTCCAGAAACAGGTAGCAGTGGATGTTGCTGAGTGAAAATTGCACACTGCCGTTGTAGTGTCCAGTACATTATTCCCAGCCATGCATCTGGAGACATGCACCTGTAAATTAGGCAGGCTCTCATCACTGCAGAAATGCCAAATATGTGGGCGCTAAATGTTGTTTAGGCGCTCTGGGGTTCAGAAGGGAGGGCATTTGGATTCAGGAGCGGAGAATTTGCTGAATTGCTTTTGGCGAGTGAGGGGCCATTTTGCTTTTCCAGAGCCTTTGTGCTACCAGTAACGTTTAAGCCCCCTATATTTCCTTTAACAGATGACAGAGCTGAGTGGGGACTTGCTTTTTTGTAGATTGAGTGGAAGCTTTTTTGGGAACCTTTTACATAATGTTTGGATCACAGTTATCCGGCGCTCTACGCTGACCACTTACTTTGTGGTTTCCATCTAAATCTCTAAGTGACATGATTCAGATGAAACCCCCAATGGATCCATTCACTATAGTGAGGCAGCAGAGTTGTTCTGGACTCCATCTGGCCCCTGTTCCATGGTTTCCTTCTTTTCAGAAGTGCACAAAACTGTGGCCAACGGCACTTTTAAGCAATCCTAAAAAAGATGGACACCGCAGGATCACAGGTCCTATGGCATCCACAGTGCCTCCAAATAGGGAATCTTCCACTGGGGATTCTGTCTGAATCACGTTTTTCAGAGATTTGCGCTGAGCCTTACTGTGATCTTTGGGAGGCAGAATGAAAAAATCAACAGCATGCGAAGAATTGGTTTTATTTATTTTTTACACCGTTCCTTGTGCAGTGACAGTGATTAGGCGACTTTATTCTTCGGGTCGGTGCAATTACAGCGATACCAGATTTATAGCGGGTTTTTATGTTTGGCTGCCGTCACACACTAAAAGACGCTTTTTATTACAAAAACTAGTTTTTGCATCAATATATTTTGAGAACTATAATTTTTTCATATTTCGGCTGACAGTCATGTGAGGGCTTGTTTTTTGCAGGATGAGCTGATGCTTTTATTGTTACCATTTTTGGGCACATGACATTTTTTGATCGCTTTCTATTCTAATTTTTGGTAGACAGAATGAACAAAAACCAGCAATTCAGGAATTGCTTTTCTTTTTTTTATACTGTTCCGCATGTGGTAAAATTGGTAAGGCAGCTTTATTCTTTGGGTCAGTACGGTTACAGCGATACCTTATTTATTTTTTTTGTGTTTTGGCGCTTTTACACAATAAAAACTATTTTATAGAAAAAAAAAATTATTTTTGCACCACTTTATTCTGAGAGCTATAACTTTTTTTTATGCTGAAGGAGCTGTATGGCAGCTTGTTTTTTGCAGGACAAGATGACGTTTTCAGTTGTACCATTTTTATTTACATCTGTCTTTTTGATCGCGTTTTATTGCACTTTTTGTTCAGCGTATGATGATAAAGCATTGCTTTTTGCCTTGTTTTTTATTTATTTCTTTTATGATTTCTTTTACGACAGTTTTATAGAGCTGGTCGTTACATGCACAGCGATACCAAATATATGCACAGTTATTGTTTTTTTATTTACATAAATAAATGCATTTATTGGTAAAATATTTATTTTAGTTTTTTTCTTTATTTGGGGATTTTAAAAAAAAATATTTTTACACATTATAATTTTTTTTAACTTTATTACATTGTCCTAGTATGAGACATCACTATATAATGTCAGATCTCTAAGTATCAGATCAGTGACCTGACAGGCAGGGAAGGAGACTTCTCAGGTCTTGCTCACAGCAGGCGTTGACAAGCCACCTCCCTGCAGGACCTGGAATCTTGGTGCTGGGGATCTCCATGTAGAACATCAGTACAACGCGATCGCATCGCTTTGTTCTGAACGGAAGCATGCTTGGAGGGGGCTCCCTGTGCGATGTTTCTCTCTGCCGCTGTCACTACTGAGGGGCGTTGTCACATACAGCTGACACCTGCATATGATCGCTGCGGCTCTCAGCGTGAGGCCGTGATGATCGCGACACCATACTAGAAATCCACCTCCCACAGAGCAGTACAAGTACGACGAAGGTCATGAAGGGGTTAAACACATAAAGGTGGTTTCTCATCTCAGCAAACCCATTTTCCATTGAAGCCAATCAAGCAATCAGCTTATTAACGGTGGTCTAATTTTCAGAAATTCCCAGTGTTCATTTTTTGTCATCAGTGATACTTTTGCTGGTCAGGCATTACGTTGGTGGCTGAATATTTTGTACTACAAAATTGCAGCAAACACGGTAGATGCAGAATACATAACTAAATCCAGCTTCCATTATAGGTTGTGACTTTTGTGCTGATAACAGTGAATGTCCCAAACCTTATCTCATATATGTTTATATTATTTATTATACTTACTTACATAAGTGCCATCATATTCAACAGCACTTTTCAGACATCATCATCACTGTCCCCTTTAAGCATTGTCCACAATCTAATTTACCTATGAGTATGTTTTTGGAGTTTGGAAAGAAACCGGAGCATCCGGAGGAACGCATATCACAGACTCCATAACATAGAATGTTAGAGTTGGAAAATTCCTCAAGGGTCATCGTGTCCAAACAACTGCTCAATGCAGCACAGGATTCAATAAACCATCTAAACCATCTCAGACAGATGTCTGTCCAGCCTGCTATGATTTGGTAGCCGAAGAGGACACTAGTAAAAATAGGCTAGGCAACCAGACACCTAGAGAGGTTGGTAACTAGCGGATTGCAGACCCCTAAACTGACAGCACAATTAGAAGTAGCTGTGGGACGTACCTAGGTGCACTAGACGCCTGGACACAGCCAGAGAGTTAACTAAGCCTAAAGAGAGAAAGGGGAAAGCTAACTACCCCGGAGTAGACCCCCAAAGGAATAGGTAGCCCCCAAACATATATTGGCTGTGAGACAAGATGAAATACAAACACAGGCAGAAAATAGAGCAAGCAAATGCTGGGGCCCAAACTGTCTAGATAGAATAGGACAGGAAAGAATACTGTCTGCAATCCAGCAAAAACTCTAAGAAAAATTCCAACATGACTGATATGCAAAAATACTGAGACCACATGATCTCTCCCCCGCTAGATCAGAACTCTGGTGTTAACTGCTAGCAAACCAGCAAACACTGAAATAACAGGGAACTGGAAATACATAAACTGTCTCTGGTGTGAACTGGTAGCAAATCAGCAGATACTGAAATAACGGAATTGAAAATACATAAACAGTGGCAAATGAGAAACAGAGTCCAGCGCAAGCCCCCGCAGGGGAACCTGGCTGTACTAACTCCAGAAGGGCAGAAAACTGAGAAAGACAAAAGGAAAAACAAATGCCACAGAAACAAACAGCAAATAACTTATCTGAAAGTTGCAGGACAAAGCAGGAAGCAAGCTGACTTCCAAAAGGGACTAGGAAGAAACAAATCACCGGCAAGGATTATGGGAAGGTTGCTCACTTATATCTCTCCAGTCAGTAACACCTGATTGCCAATCATCGCCCCAGGTGATAGACTTCTGTTAGCCAAAGCAGCTTCATTACTATCAGCAGCCACCAGGTGGAGCCCAAACTCAGAAGTCAGATTCAGAGTGTTCACAACACCAGCCTCTGTTTGAAGACTTCCATTGAAGGAGGACTTACAACGTCTTGTGGCAGCCTGTTCCACTCATTGATCAACCTCACTGTCAAAAAGTTTTTTGTAATATGTAATCTGTATCTCCCTTTCAGTTTTATTCCATTGCTTCTTGTGTTTCCATGTGCTAATGAGAATATTGATGATCCCACTACACTGTAACAGCCCTTCAGACATTTGTAGACAGTAATTGAGTCTCCTCTTAGCCTTCTTTTTTGCAAACTAAACATTCCCAGATCCTTTAACCATTCCTCGTAGGACATACTTTGCAGCCCTCTCACCATCATGATAGCTCTTCTCTGAACTTGCTCCAATTTTTCAGTGTCTTTTTTTAAAATGTGGTGCCCAGAACTGGACACAGTATTACAGATAAGGCCTGGTCAAGGAGGGGTAGAGGGGATAATTACTTCACGTGATCTAGACTCTATGTTTCCCTTAATACATCTTAGAACTGTGTTTGGCATTTTTGCTGCTGCATCACACTGTTGACTCATTTGCAGTCTGTGATCGAGTAGTATATCCAAGTCTTTTTCACATGTGCTGTTGCTTAGTTCTATTCATCCCATTTTGCAGATGTAATTTCATTTTTCTTGTACAGATGTAGAATCATGCACTTCTCCCTGTTAAATACCATTCTATTAGTCATTGCCTATTGTTCAAGCTTATGTACATCCTTCTGAATCCTTTCTCTGCCTTCTCTAGTGTTAGCTATCCCTCATAGCTTTGCAACGTATGCAAATTTGATCAGTTTACCTTCAGTTCCATTTTCTAGATCATTTACAAAAATGTTGAACAACACTGGGACCTGGACAGAGCATTGTGGAACCTCACATAAAACACTCTTCCAATTGAATGTGCAACCATTTAGTTCCACTCTTTGAGTACGATCACTGAGCCAGTTATGAATCCACCTAATCGTAGCCTTGTCAATTCCATACTTGGTCATTTTTTCAATAAGGATAGTATAAGATACTTTATCAAATGCTTTACTGAAGTCGAGGTATACTATATCTACGACATTTGCCTGATTCACCCAGTCAGTGATTCCATCATAGAACAAAATTAGACAAGTCTGGCATGACTTGTTTTCTGCAAACCCATGCTGGCTCTCGTTAATTATTGTATTATCCAAGTACTTACATACATGTTGCTTACTAATTTGTTCAAAGATCTTCCTTGGTATGGAAGTAAGTCTCATTGGCCTGTAATTTCCTGGCTCCATCTACTTTCCTTTTTGAAGTTAGGGACATCATTTGCCCTTTTCCAATCTTCGGGGATTTGTCCTATTCTCCAGGATTTTTCAAAGAATCTGGCTAGTGGTTCTGTAATTTCCTCTGTTAACTCTTTCAGTACTCTAGGATGTAATTAATCTGGACCAGGAGATTTAAAGTAATTTAAATTAGCTAAGTGTTCCTCACCAACTCTCTGTTTATAGATAGTGTGGATTATTTTATTCCTTCAATGACACCATGATGATCAGTTGATGTTACAATTGCTTTCTTAGAGAACACAGATGCAATATAGGAATTTAAAAGATCGGCCTTCTCAACATTGTTTTTGACCACTTCACCCTTTTCATCCTGTAAAAATCCTACAGTAGCCTTAACTTTTCTTTTGCTTTTGACTCACCCCCAAAATCCTTTCTTACTGTTCTTGGTCTCCCTTGCAAGCCTCATTTCATTACTGGCTTTAGTTCTTCTAATGCTTGTCCTGCATTCCCTGCAAACAGCATTATATTCTTTTTAGATATTCCCCCCTGTTTCCATTTAAAATAAATTTCTTTTTTCCATTTTAACAAGTGATGAAGTTCTGTGTTCATCCATCCTGGTCCCTTTAAATGCTCTCTTCTTTTTGGAATTGCTACCGATTGTGCAGTGAGAATTTCATTTAGCACAATCTATCTTTTTTGGACATTTCTGCCTTTAGAACACTCAGCCATTGGAGCTTTCCTATGCTCTTTCTGAGTCCAGTAAATTCTGCCTTTCTTAAGTTCAACTTAAAGACTGAGTCCTCGCTGGACTTCCTCCTCTTGTAATCCAAAAGTTGAGGATAGCATGATGGCTGCCTCCTAAATTCCCAGCCACCTTTACCCTTTACTTCCTCAACCATTTCCTCCATGTTGGTAAGAATTAGGTCCAAGATTTCAGATCCTCTTGTTCTCTCTTCTACCTTTTGAAATATTAAGTTGTCAGCAAGAGAAGATAAGAATTTTCTGGACCCATTATTTTTGCCTGAGAGAGATTCCAAACAAATATCAGGATAGTTAAAATAGTTAAAATCTCCCATGATCACTATGTTGTAATTTTTTGAGAACAGAGTCATTTGATGTAAAAAGAGTTCATCCATATCTTCAGTCTGTCTAGGTGGCCTATGGTAAACACCTACAATGGTGTCCATTCTGTTCTTCTCTGCTTGTATTCTTATCCAAACAGTTTCTACAGGGCTACCAGTCTCTGAAGTTTGGATCTCTGTGAAGATATACTGTATATTTTCCTAAAATACAATGCAACACCTCCTCCCCTCTTGTTAATACTGTTTCTAATAAACAGGTTGTAGCCTTCAAGTTTTGTATTCCAATCATATGTATCAACCCACTGAGTTTCAGTGATGCCCGTGACATCATATCTCTCTTCCTTTGTTAGCAGCTCCATTTCTCCTTGTTTGTTTCCCATGCTCTGTGAATTTGTATAGACACATTTTAGTTTGTAGTCGGTTTATCTTGCTCCTCTCTTTTGATTCAGAATGTTTTGTTTTTGTTTCCACTTCTAATAGCAGAGTTCTCAAAAGAATTCATTAGCTGCATATTTTTTCCTGGCCACATATTTCCCATTCCATATTGCTCTAGTTTAAAGCTGTCCTGATGAGAGTAGCAAGTCGTCTACCAAATTTGTGTTTTCCTATTTTCTTAAGATGCAATTGTGTCGACCCCCACCACAATTGTGGTTACCAGGCAATGGGGTACTCAGAGCCGAGCCGTAGAAGTCTATGATTGTCACAGTAGCTGTGGCTCGGTCTGTGGCCTAGCGTCTGGCGTATGTTGGGGATATTTACAGGGGATAGATCTTATATACAGTTCGTGACGCACCTAGTCTTCTGGTAATTTGTACCAGCGCTGCTGTAGATCTCTGAGGGATGGTGAGGCAGCTAGATTCGAGTCCCCTACAGGTGGGACTGGTCCCTCAAAGTCTATGAAGTTATGAAGTCGGGTGCAGATAAATAACACAGTCTCACACGGTCAGCGCTTTCCATACCTTTACTTGTAAGATGTTCAGGCAGGTCCCAGGAGGCTGATCCAAGGGAGTGTATTTTGAGACAGCAGCTGGACAGTTAGGGGCCTCCTTTACTTTCAACACGATGAGAACAACCACCTGAAGCGTAGTTCCTCAATACTCCAGCTATTCCATAGCTGTACTGCCCAGTCAGTTTGTGGTAGGAGCCTTCCTTGAGAGAGCTGAATTCCTATCTTGCTGATCAGGCTCAAAGTCTTCACTCCCCCTGACCCCAGTTACGTATGACTATTTGGGCTATTTGCCGCGACTAAGGTCGGTAAATCCCTGGTTTCTTACCACTATGCTTGAAGCTAATAGTGATCCTCGTCCCCAGTGACCGTAGCAATGTGCAGGACTTTCAATCCAAAAGCACTTTCAATAATCTTTCCACTGTGCCTTTCGCCTTGTCTCGCTGTAGCATAAACACTCACACTTGCAAAAAGTCGGGTAATCAATCCTTTCTTCACTTCCTTTAGAGTTAGTTACAGATTCTCAGTTATCACTAGGCAGGAGCACGTCTCTGAACCTTTCACTGTCCTTGAGACAGGTGACTGAAGTATTTCTGCACTAAGCTTCTTCTTTCTTTGTCAATGTATTCAGGTGAGGTACAGCTCTGACTAGGCTGAGGTGAACTAGACCACCTGTACTAGCCTCCACTTTCTGAACTGATGAAGACCCAGGCTGGACTGCTTCCTCCCTCCAGCTAGACTCCAAACGTCTGCTCTGTCCGAGGACAGGAAACTGACTACACTTATCACTCAACCAATACACCCTGACCACTCCCTAACAAGTAACTACACTACCCTAAGGGTGTGTCTAGTGTATGTTGAGTGAATGGGTATTGAGCATTAAACTGCTGTCTCGCCACACACTCTCCAGGGTACTGCGTGTGCCTAACACCAGGGCTACACACAATCCATCTCTAGCAAGGAGTCCATCATACAGGTAATTCACTCCATGGTCAAGAAATCCAAAATATTATTCACGGCACTATTGACCTAGCCAATTATTCACCTATAGAATCCTTTTCAATCTCCTTGGTCCATGTCCATCCACTGGGAGGATGGATGAGAAGACGACCTGAGCTCCCAGTTCCTTGACTTTCCAGCCTAGGTCTTCAAAGCCTCAGCATATAGTTTTCCAGGTCCTTTTTTGCTTTGTCATTTGTTCCAATGTGTATTAGTAGACTTGGGTAGATAGCTGCTTCTCTTCCTCTTAGTATGGAATCCCCACGACCACCACTCTCCATTTCTTCTTTTCCACAGCGCTTCTTTTTCTCCCTTCAAGAGACTTCTGATGTCTTACTGGAGTGTTCTTTGAAGACAAATCTCATTTTTGATGTACATCTTCACATAATTCCACACAATCATTGGGAGAAGAAAAAAACTCTTTGTAGATGTTGTCCTTGGTGGGATTTGAACCCAGGACCCCAGTGCCGGAAAACAACAATGCAAACCATTGATACTAATGAACATCTCCCGTTAACAGATTTCTATCCATGCAGGCTGCTGTAAAGTCTGTTGTAAAAATCTCTAAATTATGTTAAAAGCAGCTGAGGGAAGATGGCTACTCCATGAGCAGTACAGAAAATCTACTATTATAACATACACAAATTAGAAAGAAAAGAATATTTATCACTGTCTAGTTTTAGCAAGTAAAAATTATAGGTGACCCAATCACTTTTAGACATGTGAAAAAACTCTTTAATAAAATAATTTCTGTAAGTTTCTTCTGAGTAATAGATGCTGTTCTTTGATTTATGGTAATTAACCAATTATTATTTAAGGTTTTTTTTAGAGTGACTATCAGATATTGAGATTTCCAACACATAGCTTTCCTACTCTACTTGATATTACTAATGATATTCTGTTAAAAGTTCAAACCAATTGGTCACAGACTGTAATAATAAATGAGCAGGTGTATTGTCTATACACTAATGGAAAATGTGGTAACATGATAACGGATAGTGCTGCCATGTGGCCATCATCTATAAAATTCTGCCTCCCAAGTACTAAGCCTGTGTGGCCTGTCCATAAATCTTGACAAATGCCACCATGAACAAGGTTAAACATCCATCAGCCATATGCTTGGATGGAAGAAACACAGTACTTTGTTCATATTCCTTTTATTGACTACAGCTCAATCTTGTACACCATCAGGTCTATTACAGTCAAATACTGAACTTACTGTCAAGAAGGTGAACTACCAGCTCTGCTTTCTAATAAAACTTGAAAGGAGCTGTTTGACCATTGAGAACCTATCAACTTCACAGTCTTTTATGGAGGCCTTTTTGTCCAAACATACATACATATATTAAGACAGCTGGGTGAATGATAGGAATCTCATGCCATAATCTAGACAATATTATATAAGATCTTCTCACCTAGTCCATGATGTTTTGAAATGTAAGTAAGAAACTAGGCATCAAAGCTAGAAGCAACACTTTTTGGAAACTTCTAAAAATTACAGTTGCCCATGCATATATTTGTTGCTGAAACCATGAATTTAAATGAGATTGTGATGTCGGTGGGTGTGCACTGGCCAGGCTTAGCCTGAAGGGACATGACTATGTGGCTACCTGGTCTTCATTACAGCCTCTGATAGTGAGGTTAGGTTTGGGCCAGTAGGGTAGCCAGCAGGTGCCACTTCAGGGCAGTGCCCAGAGTTGCAGCAGCTGACAAATCGATAAAGGCAGGGATACGAGGTACAAAGGGCAAAGGCAAAGACATAGTCAGACAGTCCAAAGTTGGGGTAGGCAGCACAGGTTCAAATTCGTAGCAGGGGTCAGAAACTGAGAGATCAGACAAGATGAGAAGACAATCCAGGTTGGTAATGGGAGAGATAAACAACAAAGCACCTTGACTGGGAACTACATGCTAACTGCAAACTGGAACCAAAGTTCAGGCAAAGAGTGGAGGTAGTTGCTGCCACAGTCCAGGGAAGATAATCTCTGCAGGACACAGCATTGTTAAATTCTTGCAGAGACCAGCTGCACCTCGCTATAGTTAGGAGGTGACAGCAGGAAGTTGCAGCAGTGCTTGGAGTGTTGCAAGAGGCAAATTCAATGAGATGGCCTGACATGTGGAGAAGCAGAATGGTGAGTAGGACGGCGCTGAGAAGGCGTGTGATTTGCTGTCATGACAGAGAGCCCAGATCTAATATATAGAAGGACAACCTGATTGTCTACCCAGTGATTCCCAGGTTTGATTTAAGCCTGTCCTATGTTTGTTTCAGACATATGCATATTTATAGAGAAGCTAAACCTTTGAGAGGCGGGACCCATATCTATCAGACATTTATGGTATGTCTTATAAGTATGCAGTTACGCATGTGGTTGTGGAATCACTGTGCCAGGGAGAGCCTGGAGGGGCGTAACTAAGCGAGCACCTGACTCTTTGCTAGAGCCCCTGATGGTGGGGTTAGACTTGACTTAAGGTGAATGCCAGATACTACTCCAGGACTGACCCACGGAGTCATGGCACTTGACCTTCATGGGGGACAGGGAAACAGGACCAACCAGTAACTGGTCAGTGGGATGGTAAGGCACAAGCAGGACTGGAACACAAACACGGAATGGCCACATTCCTTTGGGATCACAGATGCAGTTACTCAGGCACAAGTTCATACTGGTAGGTAAATGGCACAGGTCAGATGGATGAAGATCAGGACTAGGCACAGACAGGATCTATTCAGGTGTGGGTACAGCAAGGTGGACCGGGAAAGGTACAGACAGACCAGAGCATGGGGACCTATCAACTAACTGTCAGGAAATGCATAGACTAAGTTGTTAAGGCACCTCCCAGTAGGGGAGGGTGCCTTATATACGAGACGTCTCTCAGCTATTGGCTTGGGATGTCTTTAGCAGCTCGCACGCTGGCTCTTTAAGAGTCAGGGAGGGCACATGCACCGTAAGCCGCACAGGTCCTCGGTGCAGACAGGTGCCGAGGGAGTGTGGACAGGTAAGTTCACACACCGGTGTCCCTGCAGGGAGGAGGGAGAGGATACGTGCAGAGGTGCCGGCGGTGTCCTAACATATGCCCTAATTGTCTAAGATATAGATAATTTTAATAAATTTTATCTATTGCTGCTGTATCCGCTGATCTTTAAAATAAACCTTTTCTCTGCAGAAAACTGCAGCGTACAGCTAATAACTTGAATGGTGAAATCCAGAAGGGAGATTAAACAACTAAAAAATAAAAAATAAGTAAAAGTGCCACTCACCAAGAGCTTCAGTAAACAGAACTCTTAATTGAGACAAGGACATCTTTACAATTTATGTCCATGTGATTTCTATGGTGAAGCACCACTGAAGTTAGCTACAGATGGCATTTGTTCCATCTAGGACTTCTGAAGTTAATACCACTTAAGACTGGTGCCATTCAGCCTGAGTCAAACATTCATTTGCAGGATCAACAACAGTCCTTGAGGGGAATCTGTCAGTAAAATCATCCCTCCTACGGGCATCTAGGTCACAGAAAGTTTAATAAAATTATACCTTAATATCTGTGATCCGATGTCTTATTCCAGAGAAATCCACATTTTCCTTAATATGTAAATGAGCTTTAAACATCTATTGGCCAGACACTGATCTCCCTGAGAATCTGCCTCCAGAGGGGTTATTAGTGTCCGGCATGTAGATCAGGAGAGCAGACTGTCAGACATTACATGTCTCACACTGGTAATGCCCTCTGTCATTTAAAATAAGCTCTGGAGGCACGACCTCCTTCAGATAGACCACACAATTTAACACGTAAAAAGGCCTACATCTCTGGAACCGTATTGCGTATTAAAAATAAAAAAGATTAATCGGGAGAGGAGTGAGAACAAAATGGAGAGCATAAACTGGCCACTTTTGACCTGGTGACAGATTATCTTTACATGTGTTGTGACAAAATAAGCATGTTAATAGAGCACATATTTAGAATAAATTTGAATAAATAAATAGGTTTACAAGTGTATTCAAAGCGGTTGTCCACTACTTTGAAATATTTTATTAAGGAGCCCAGTGTGGTGCAAGAATTATTGAAAAAGAGGATACTCATCTACTAGACCTGCACAGCTTCGTTATACTCTGGACTGTATCCATTATCGGTCTATTGGTTCTTCTTCCGGTGGGGGAATAAGATGCAGCCAACCAGTGACCTTGGAGCAAACCTCACATATGGTCTTACCCTGAGAGTTAATGTGTAAACACAAGAAATGTGCCCATAACCTGTGTGTAAATTTTCAGGGGTCACATTGATATTACTGAGCCTGGTGGTCTGCATTTGCAGCAATATACAGGCTGTGTCAGGTGCTGTATGTACTGAGACATTCTTGGAGCAATACTTCTTTATGCGAGGTACAGTGGAAGCCTATGGGAATCTATAGAAAACTAGAAAAGTAAGATGGACATGTGCATGAACCCCATTTTTTTTCAATATTTTTTTTTGCTGGTATTGACTCCCTGAATCTTGGTTGAGTATTCCTCCTAACTGTACAATACTGCTATCCTGAGCATCCAGGAAAAAAACCCATGAGTTTCCAATTGCAGAAATGAAATATTTAGTATATGTGGCTCTGTAAGGAGATAGCCCAGACCGCGGGTACCTGCATGCCGGGTCCGGAACTGAAAGGGCTGCATCCTTTGTTCTTGGGGGGAAGCCTGAGAGTAGCGGACTTTCCCCTGAAGCCTGGAGGAAGCCCTAGGGAGATGGAGCTTCCTGCTGACAGAAGGGGGCAGGGAGAGACAGAAAGGGCGTGCAGCAGCAGAGGGATAAAAGGGAGGAGCACGCCAAAAAGGGCAGTCTGGCGCCGATGCAGAACAGCGCAGAGAGCAGTGCGCAGAGTGGTGAGCATAGCGCTTTGCATCCCCTACCTGAGAGGACTTACTTGGCGATGGGCTGTATAGAAAGAGCCCCCATCGCCTGCGTAGTGAAGCCGTGCCAGCAAAACGGAGCCGTGCAGAGCCGTGCCAGCAGAGCAGAGCTAAGCCAAGTGGCGTACCCTGTGTGATAGTGAGTACCACACGTTCTGCCCAAGAGTGACCTCTTACTTGACAGACCCCTGCATACAGGTCAACCATTTGTGGACGACCGACTGTCAGCTCCCTGCTACCCTCCACGCTAGGAGGTGACCCTAGTGAAGGCAGAGAGAGACAGACGGCTAGGATAAAGCCTCTCTATCAAGGACTTGTGTACAACGCAGAGCAAAGTCCTATTCCAGCAGTTCCCCCACACTAGACTCAGTAATGTGCTAGATACATTTGAGCACTGGAAATCTTCTGGCCTCCCAGACACTTCGCCGAGAAGTCATGCGCCGCTGTTGTCGATGCCACCGTTGGATCCCCGCCTGTTACAGACCTCACCGAGACGTCACATGCCACTGTTGTCGGTGCCACCATTGGAACCCTGAGGAGCTGCACCCAAGAAGACTACAGACTGATAGACTGATAAGTTTCAACTCTTTATTACTGAACTTTTGTTCATCCCTGGCCTACCCTGCCACTCTCCCAGTTCTGCCCCCATTCTGTCTCATCACCCTACAATCCCTCACTCGTGGAGTACATTCCCCCTGTAAATAAACCTGTTAACCCTTGCTCTGCCTGCGTACCTTCACTGCATCCCGCGTTCCTGCTCGTACCCTTACAGCACCTCGTATCTAAAGTATAATATATGGCAGTGCAATATTAAATCATTTAATGTTTCCATATGTTTTAGCAACCACTTAGCTGGAGCAGTTTGAGCTTGAGGACTGGGCCAAAATACCTGCCAAGGTATAGAAGTCTCATTGACAGTTACAGGAATCGTTTAATTGCAGTGATTGCCTCAAAAGGTTGTGCAACAAAATATTAAGTTAAGTGTACCATCATTTCTGTCCAGGCCTATTTCATGAGTTTTATTTTTTTTTTAATTTTGTGGTGTCGCGACCACGCACCACAATTGTGGGTTACCAGGGCAATGGGGTACCCAGAGCCGAGCCCATGGAAGTCTATGGGGTTGTCACGGATAGCGGTGGCTCGGTCTGTGGCCCTGGCGGTCCGGCGTATGTTGGGGGGGAATATTATTTACAGGGGATTAGTATATAACAGTTTGTGACGCCACCTGTGGTTGTCTGATCACTGAGACCAGCGCTGCTGAACAGAACTCTGAGGGGATGTTATAGCAGCTAGGTGTTGGGTCCCCTACAGGTGGGACTGTCCCTCTGAGTCTATGGTGATTGTAGTAAGGAGATGTGGATAAATGACACAGACTCAGACAATAAAGCTTCTTTCCATACCTTCTACTTTCAAGTTGTTTAGGCAGGTCCCGGGAAGCTGTTGGGGTGGATGGAGGATGCATTTCGAGGTAACGGCTGAGCAGGTTAGAGGCCTCCTTCACTTTCCATGTAACGAGTCCAACCTGCATAAAGCTAAGTCCACTCAAAATCTCCAGCTAATTCTGTAGCTGTACTGCCCGGTCAGTTTTGTGGTCAGAGCCTTCCAAGTGATGGAACTAGGTTCTTGCTTTTGTCGTGCACTGACTCAAAGTCCCTTTTCCACCTGACTCTGGTTTCTTACTGACAATAGGCTTGTTCCTGTGACCTGAAGTCCAGCGAACCTCTGGTTTTTCTGTCACTACGCCTGAAGCTGTAGCGACCCTTCGGTCCCCAGTGACCGGTGATCAATGCAGGATAGTTCAATCCTTAAGGCACTTCTAGAATTCTTTTCCACTGCGCCCTTCGCCCTGCTCGCACTCTTAATATCAGCACTGACTAGACTAGGATAATATTCGGTTATCCGTACTAGCCTCCACTTTTGTACCGTCTCCCTGTATTGACAGGAATCTCGGCTCTCCAACAGGCACCAGTCCTGACTCCCTCCACACTCAGGAGAAGCTTTCAGACTGCACTGTGCTACAGGACACTCCCCTATACACCCCTGCTGGGTGTGTCTGAAGTGTATATGAGTCATGTCGAGCCCTTAACCGTTACCTCTCCACTCATCCTCCCGGATAATGTGTGCCTTACATACCAGGGCTACACATTCCCCCTTGGTAAAATACAGCACTCCCGGGCTGTGAAATAGAACAAGAAAGAATTTTTGTTTTGCATTTAAACATTTAACATCAAACTCTTCCCAGCAGGGAGGTGAGACATTCTTAAATGTTGCATTATGTACAATGGACATAGAAAAATACAAAAACATACTTTCAATAAATATGTCATATCAAACAATATTCTTGTGAAGGACCCGCACCAAACCTTCAACGTGGGTCCTGGGTGGGCTGCAGGACATCCGGCTGCAGACCTCGCTCAGTGCCACACCACACGGGTTTTATGTTCAGAGGTAATTGTTACAGTTGGATATAGAACCACGAAAATGCATAAAGTGCAACTATATACATTATCAGTTCTGGGGCTGACATAGTCCACAGCCTCGAAGTCCATTATTCCTCCTATTTAGTAATGCACAATACCATAACAATACTTTTTACAATATTCACATAAGGTAAACTTTTTCTAGGTTAAATTACATTATTTTGCTAGAATTACTGTTGATATCGAATAGGTATCTTCCCTTTCGTGGTTCGCTCTGATCTACGTGGAGTAGCTTCAGGTATATTAGTCTGTGATCTACCTGCTCTGCGTAACGGCAAACTATAGAACTGTCTCAATCTTTCTATGGATCTGGCAAGCGTACTGATGGCTGGGCGGTGTGAGTCAGCTTCACCAGGGGATCCCATAGCATGGGGGGCTGCTTCTGATGGTCCTTCTTGAGATTCTGTAGGCTGGGGTGTTACTGGAATAGGTAACTCCTGAACTGGCTCAACTGGCACCATGGGCACAACTGGAGGTAGAACTTCCTCTTGTGGCTGATAAAACTGCAACACCGGAATGATTACAGCATCTCCCAGTCTGGGCCAATCCGCAGGGAAATCTCCCAGATCCGTGTGTATGACCTCTTCTTTTCTTTCTTCTCGATTGACGACAGGGTTCTCTTCACGAAGCTTTAAGGGTTCTGGACACAATTTCAAATGGTCTCTAGACACAGTGGATATTGTTCTTCCTCCGTCCTTACTGATGATACAAACTTTTCTGTTGTCATATTTGGAATCTTGTACGACGTAGGGTTCTTGTTCCCACTGGTTGTCCAATTTGTGCATCTTCCTTTTTCTTTTCAATACCACTTCTCCAGGCATCAAAGGCTTGGCAGGAGCATTCCTGTTGTAAATATCTTCCTGTTTTTCCCGTGCCTTGTTGAGACTTTCTTCTACACAGACTTGCACTCGTCTGTATTGCTCTTGCCGATTGATGTCCCAGTTTTCAACGGCGTCATCTGCCTCCGGTTCTACCACTCCAAGTTCTAAATCCATTGGTAGTCTTCCGGGCCTTGCTCTCATAAGATAGGCTGGAGTGCAGTTAGTGGAACTTACAGGTATATGGTTATACAAGTCAACCAAATCAGGTAGTAAGTCCGGCCACCGATTTCTGTCTTCCAACGGTATAGATTTCAACAAATCAAGGACAATGTGGTTCATTTTCTCGCAAAGGCCGTTGGTTTGAGGATGGTATGGTGTTGTTCTAATTTTCTTACACCCATACATGTGACAGAATTCCTTGAATAGGTCAGCCTCGAAAGCAGGTCCTTGATCAGTTAATACTTGCTCCGGATACCCATGCGGTCTGCAGAAGCTTGCTTGAAAGGTTCTTGCTGCCGTCACTGCTGTCTGATCCTTAACTGGAACAACCACCAGAAATCTAGAGTAATGGTCCACCATGGTCAAGGCGTATGAGTATCCAGATCTACTTGGCGACAATTTGACGTGGTCCAAGGCCACAATCTCCAAGGGACGAGTCGTCCGGATAGGCTGCAGGGGTGCCTTCTGACTACCGTAGTCCTTTCTTCTGAGACCACAGGGTCCACAGTTCCGACACCACCTCTCGATGGAGCTGCGCATCCCTACCCAGTAGAACCGGCACCTCAACAGGGTCTCCAGCTTTCTCCAGCCAAAGTGTCCTGCTTGATCGTGGTATGCTTCCAACACCATTTGGACGTCTGCCTTGGGGACCACTATCTGCCAGACCATCTCATGGGTCCTGGGGTTGACGTATCTCCTGCACAACTTCTCACGGTATAGGAACAACCGGCTTCTCTCGTTCCACAGGAGCTTTGCTGGCATAGGTGCATCTTTTTCCAAGGAGGAACCTTCCTGTTTTAACAACTCCTTGATACGGCTGACCACTGGATCGCTGTCCTGAGTCTCCTTCCAACTGTGATGGGGTAAGGGATTTAACGTTGCACCATATTGCTTTCTGTGGACTCGCTGCTCGTGGACTACCCCATTTCGATGGAACGCAGGTAGCTCAATTTCTTCCAGGTCGTCCGATTCTTCTTCCGTGTCAGATTCATGCGGCATTCGGGACAATGCGTCAGCATTAGCATTCTTTCGGCCTGCTCGGTACTTGATGGTAAACTGGTAATTGGACAACCGAGCCATCCAACGCTGCTCCATAGCGCCCAGCTTGGCGGTTTCCAGGTGCATTAAGGGGTTGTTGTCTGTAAACGCAGTGAACTGGTTGGAGGCCAGATAGTGCTTAAATCTCATGTAATGGCCCAGACCAGCGCCAGAAACTCCAGCTTGAAGCTGCTATAATTTTCCGGATTCCTCTCAGTTGGCCTGAGTTTTCTGCTGGCATATGCGATGACTTTTTCTTGGCCATTCTGCTTCTGACTGAGAACTGCTCCCAAACCTTCATTACTTGCATCGGTGTACAGCAGGAACGGTTGGCTGTAATCAGGATAGGTCAAGATCTCATCGCCTGTAAGGATCTCTTTCATCTTTTGGAATGCTTCAGCCTGTTCCTTACCCCAATTAAAGGGAGGGTTTCTGCTCTTTAGGGATTGTCCTACTAGGAGGTCCTGTAAAGGGGCTGCCTTCTTCGTGTAATCTTTCACGAACCTTCTGTAGTAACCCGTTAGTCCCAGGAACTGTCGCACTTCCTTGAGGTTCTTCGGCTCCGGCCACTTCTGGATGGCAGTGACTTTCTCTGGGTCCGGCGCTACTCCTTCCGAACTGACGATGTGCCCCAAGTATTGTACCTTCTGTTTGAGTAGATGGCATTTTGAGGGTTTCAACTTCATCCCGTACCTAGACAGGGACTCGAATACTTCTGCCAGGTGCTTCAGATGGTCCTCATATGTCTTGGAGTACACGATGACGTCATCTAGGTATAGCAGCACGGTTTCAAAATTGAGATGTCCCAGGCAGTTCTCCATCACTCTCTGAAATGTTCCTGGGGCACTGCTGAGCCCAAACGGCATTCTGTCGAACTCACAGAGCCCCATTGGGGTGGTGAAAGCCGTTTTCTCACGATCCTCCTCAGCCACAGCCACTTGCCAGTACCCACTAGTCAGATCGAGGGTAGAAAAGTAGTTAGCCGTTTTCAGAGCAGCTAATGATTCCTCTATACGTGGTAACGGGTATGCATCTTTATGTGTTATGCGGTTCACCTGCCTGTAATCCACACACATTCTCAAGCTACCATCTTTTTTTCTAACCAGGACTAGAGGTGCTGCCCAGGGACTACAACTATCCCTGATTACTCCGGCTTCTTTCATATCTCGCAACATTTCTTTAGCCTTCTGATAATGGGCTGGGGGTATAGGCCTGTACCGCTCCTTGATGGGAGGATGACTGCCTGTAGGGATATGATGTTGTACTCCCTTAATTATCCCAAAATCAAGTGGATGCTTGCTAAACACTTGAGCGTACTCTTGTACCACCCGTAATACCCCTTGCTTCTGGTGAGCGGGAGTGGTGTCTGTCCCAACATGGAGTTGCTGACACCATTCTGCCACCTGGGTTGCCGGGTCATTGTCCTCCGCTATTTGGCGGGAGTCTAAGGACTCAGCCGGGAGAATAGAATTATTGTCGACAGCATGTAGTTTAGCAATGGTTGCATAACGGGGTAAGTTTACCTCATCATCTCCCCAGTTGAGAAGCCGCACCGGTACTCTTCCATTCACCACTTCCACTACTCCCCTAGCAGTCATAAGTGTAGGTCTATGTTCTGAATGGTGGGGTTCTACTACAGCTTGGTAGTTCTGTCCTCTCAGACCTATGGCTGCCCTGCACCAGATTATCATTTCACTCATTGGGGGTATCACAATGGGATTCGAGTCAGTGACCCGTACATTACCAATTTCGCCGTCTGTAAGCTTCGCTTGCTGCTGACACATCAGGCCCGGATCTCTCTCTGGATCACTCCCTTCTGCCTTGGTCTGGCAATTTCAGCGAGCTGTTGGAGTAAGAACACAACTTCTCCCAGACAGTTACTGATAATGTTAGTACCCAAAATTATATTTAAACCGTTCTCTTCATTTACAGTCTTTACTACTAGAAGCCCCTGGTCTTTCAACTCCTTTCTGCCCACTTTCACATCCACACATTTTGTCCCGAGTACTTCTACAGGAAGACCATTAGAAGCATACACGGTAAAGTCAGGGCTCGGGGGTTGAAGACTATCCATAGACCAGAACTTCGTATATAGGGCATCAGGTATTAGGGTCACCTGAGACCCAGTGTCTAACAATGCCGGAACTGCAATACCATCTAGAATGATAGACAGGTAGGGTCGCCCACCCACATACCTGCGGTTCCAGTCTAGGGGGCCTGACGGATCTCCTCCTGGGTGTTGGCCCTCGGACCCAGGTTCTGCCCGTTTAAAGGACACTGTGGAGACATATGACCTTTCCGGTTGCAACGGTAACAGGTGATCTCCCGACGAGGAGGGTGTTGATCAGAGGTCGCTCCTGGGGGTGGCGTTGTCCTCCTCCGGGGGGCGACGTCTTCCTTCTTCTCCGGTTCATCCACGGGACGTCTTCTGGGCAGTCAGCTAATAAAATCTTCCCTTCTTCCTCTTTCCGCAGCTGCAGGGCACTCATCACAGCAGCCAGATTTTTAGTCAGCTGGCGCACCTCTGAGCGCAGACAGTCCAATTCACTAGGGGTGTCACCTGCGTTTTGGCTCCTGCCACTAGCGGGGAAAAGGGGGGTACTGCCGGTTCCAGAGTGACTTCACCCTGGTGATGTTGGGTGGCCACCTCAGGTTTGCCCAGGGGTCGCAGCCCTTTTATTGCCATGTCCTTTAGGGCATCAAAGGTAGCATCAGGATGATCTAAGGACCACCAGTTTACAGTTCTGCGTTCCTCTTGGGATCTCAATCCCTGTACAAATTGCTCTTTCAGCATCTTATTTTCGTCAATAGCATTTATATTATTAATCTGCTTAAGGGCTCTCAGGGCTCCTTGTAGTCGGCAAGCGTAGTCCCTGATGCTGTCACCTGGCTGCTGTGAACAGTGGTAGAAGGCCATCCGGAGATCCGTTTCTGTGCGGTCTTCAAACATGGCATGTAGCTTAAAGAGGATCGCAGGTACCGACTCCTGATCAACGGTATCCCAAGTCTCCACTTCCCTCTCAGCAGCGCCAGTTAGCTGCCCTATCAGCACAGCAGCTTTTTGTCTCTCAGGCATGGAGTACATTTCTAGGATGCTGCATAACTTCCGCTTGAATCCTGCTAAAGTGCCTGGCTCACCGCTGTACTGGGGAAGCCATTTCGCCCCAGGCATATATGGGAGCGTTAGTGGCATGAGCGGGACTACCGGACTGGGTGCTGGGCCTGCGCCCCCATCTGGCGCTACAATGCCACGTGGTGCGGGGTCGGGGCCTCCGGCTGGGGCCGCACTGTCGGCCGGTTGTTGTGACATATTAGCGCCCCCTTGGTTAAACGGAGCCTACCGGTTTCAGAAGCTGCTATTTCACAGGCACAGCAGTGGGAACAGGACCTTCGTCGCAGGCGCTCTGATGTCAGAGCCTCCACTTTCCTGTCGCAGGACCTGCCGCTGAGTCAGAGCCGGGGGCGTGTCCAAGACTTTGCGCGCTCTTTCAGGTACGCCCACCTTCTTCTCCAGCGCCCCAGGGCGCGAATATGGCGGCAAATATGGCGGTATTTGGCGCCAAACAACAGCAACAGTCTTTTTCACCAAAACACTCCACAGGCACACAGGGCTCGCAATGCTGCAAGTTTCGGATCCTGTTCGTGACGCCAAGTTTTTGTCGCGAACGCACAATTGTGGGTTACCAGGGCAATGGGGTACCCAGAGCCGAGCCCATGGAAGTCTACGGGGTTGTCACGGATAGCGGTGGCTCGGTCTGTGGCCCTGGCGGTCCGGCGTATGTTGGGGGGGAATATTATTTACAGGGGATTAGTATATAACAGTTCGTGACGCCACCTGTGGTTGTCTGATCACTGAGACCAGCGCTGCTGAACAGAACTCTGAGGGGATGTTATAGCAGCTAGGTGTTGGGTCCCCCACAGGTGGGACTGTCCCTCTGAGTCTATGGTGATTGTAGTAAGGAGATGTGGATAAATGACACAGACTCAGACAATAAAGCTTCTTTCCATACCTTTTACTTTCAAGTTGTTTAGGCAGGTCCCGGGAAGCTGTTGGGGTGGATGGAGGATGCGTTTCGAGGTAAGGCTGAGCAGGTTAGAGGCCTCCTTCACTTTCCATGTAACGAGTCCAACCTGCATAAAGCTAAGTCCACTCAAAATCTCCAGCTAATTCTGTAGCTGTACTGCCCGGTCAGTTTTGTGGTCAGAGCCTTCCAAGTGATGGAACTAGGTTCTTGCTTTTGTCGTGCACTGACTCAAAGTCCCTTTTCCACCTGACTCTGGTTTCTTACTGACAATAGGCTTGTTCCTGTGACCTGAAGCCCAGCGAACCTCTGGTTTTTCTGTCACTACGCCTGAAGCTGTAGCGACCCTTCGGTCCCCAGTGACCGGTGATCAATGCAGGATAGTTCAATCCTTAAGGCACTTCTAGAATTCTTTTCCACTGCGCCCTTCGCCCTGCTCGCACTCTTAATATCAGCACTGACTAGACTAGGATAATATTCGGTTATCCGTACTAGCCTCACTTCTGTACCGTCTCCCTGTATTGACAGGAATCTCGGCTCTCCAACAGGCACCAGTCCTGACTCCCTCCACACTCAGGAGAAGCTTTCAGACTGCACTGTGCTACAGGACACTCCCCTATACACCCCTGCTGGGTGTGTCTGAAGTGTATATGAGTCATGTCGAGCCCTTAACCGTTACCTCTCCACTCATCCTCCCGGATAATGTGTGCCTTACATACCAGGGCTACACAGTGGAAGCATGGTTGAAAAGCAATGTCTGACATTCATTTGCTCATTGTCATAGATTTTTTATTTATTATTACTTTTGTCAGATTCAAGTTATTTCTGTGACCATTGTGGGTTTTTCTTTTATTAAAAGAGGGGTACCATCAATTTTGACCACGTGTGTATATGTATAGTGGGTAGGGTAAGTATTAAGACCCCTTTAAATTTTTCACTCTTTGTTTCATTGCAGCCATTTGGTAAATTCAAAAAAGTTAATTTTTTTCTCATTAACCCCTCTCTGCCATCCGACGTACTATCCCGTCCATGAAACCCGTGACAATCTGACCATGGACGGGATAGTACGTCAAAGCGATCAGCTGCGCTCACGGGGAAGCGCAGCTGATCACGGCTGGGTGTCAGCTGATTATCACAGACCGCTCCCGGCACATTAACCCCTGGCACACCGCGATCAAACATGATCGCGGTGTACCGGGGGCACAGGGGAGCATCGCGCAGGGAGGGGGCTCCCTGCGTGCTCCCCTGAGACCCTCAGAACAGCCCGATGTGACCGCGCTGTTCTGAAGGCCTCTTCCCTGCAGGACCCCGGATCCAAGATGGCCACCGGGTCCTGCAGGGAGGCGGCTTCCTCAGTGCCTGCTGAGAGCATGAGCTGAGGAAACCTGCAGCACTGCCTGTGAGATCGCTGGTCTCACAGAGTGCTGTGCACAATGTGAGACCAGCGATCTGACCCTATACTGTAATGTCCCACCCTGGGACAAAGTAAAAAAGTTAAAAAAATAAAAATAACAAGTGTAAAAGAAACATTCCAAAATTAAGGAAAAAAAAATATTCCCCAATAAATTAATTTCTTCCTGTAAATAAAAAAAACAAACCAATAAAAGTACACATATTTGGTATCGCCACGTCCCTAATGACCTGCCCTATAGAAATGTCCCACTAGTTAACCCCTTTAGTGAACCCCTTAAAAAAAAGCACAGGAAAAAATCAATGCTTTATCATCATACCGCCGAACAAAAAGTGGAATAACACGCGATCAAAAAGACCGATATAAATAAACATGGTACCGCTGAAAACGTCATCTTGTCCCGCAAAAAACGAGCTGCCATACAGCATCATCAGCGAAAAAATAAAAAAGTTATAGCTCGCAGAATAAAGTGATGCAAAAATAATTATTTTTTATATAAAATTGTTTTTAATGTATAAAAGTGCCAAAACATAAAAAATTATATAAATGAGGTATCGCTGTAATCGCACTAACCCAAAGAATAAAACTGATTTATCAATTTTACCACACGTGGAACGGTATAAACGCCCCCCCAAAAAGAAATTCATGAATTGCTTATTTTTGTTCATTCTAACCTCCCAAAAATTGAAATAAAAAGCGATCAAAAAATGTCACGTGCTTAAAAATGGTACCAGTAAAAACGTCAACTCATACTGCAAAAAATAAGACCTTACATGACTCTGTGGGCCAAAATATGCAAAAATTATAGCTCTCAAAATGTGGTGATGCAAAAACTATTTTTGCAATAAAAAGCATCTTTTAGCGTGACAGCTGCCAATCATAAAAACTCGCTATAAATAGTAAATTAAACCCCCCTTAATCACCCCCTTAGTTAGGGAAAAATAATAAAATTAAAAAATG
Organism: Oophaga sylvatica; assembly: GCA_033576555.1. NCBI lineage: Eukaryota > Metazoa > Chordata > Amphibia > Anura > Dendrobatidae > Oophaga > Oophaga sylvatica. Next base: position 97,664,167 of record JARQOD010000005.1, on the reverse strand, counting down.
TATTTATTTCCATTTTCCCATTAGGGTTAGGGTTAGGGTTGCGCTTAAAGTTAGGGTTAGGGTTGTGCCTAAAGTTAGGATTACGGTTAGGGTTGGGATTAGGGTTAGGGGTGTGTTAGGGTAAGCTTTGTGGTTAGGGTTATGGTTAGGGTTGGGACTAGGGTTAGGGCTGTGTTGGGGTTAGGGTTGGAGTTAGAATTGGGGGTTTCCACTGTTTAGGCACATCAGGGCTCTCCAAATGTGACATGGCGTCTGATCTCAATGCCAGCCAATTCTGCGTTGAAAAAGTCAAACGGTGCTCCTTCACTTCTGAGCTCTGCCATGCGCCCAAACAGTAGTTTCCCCCCCACATATGGGATATCAGTGTACTCAGGATAAATTGCAGAATAACTCTTGGGTCCAATTTCTTCTGTTACCCTTGGGAAAATAAAGAATTGGGGCGAAAATATCATTTTTGTAAAAAAAAAATGATTTTTTTGTTTTTAACGGCTGTACGTTATAAAGTTCTGTGAAGCACTTGGGGCTTCATAGAGCTCACCACACATCTAGATAAGTTCCTTGTGGGGTCTATTTTCCAAAATGGGGTCACTTGTGGGAGTTTTCCACTGTTTAGGCACATTAGGGGCTCTCCAAATGCGACATGACGCCCGCAGACCATTCCATCAAAGTCTGCAATCCAAAACGTCACTACTCCCCTTCTGAGCCCCGACGTGTGCCCATACAGTAGTTTTCTCCCACATATTGGGTATCAGCGTACTCAGGACAAATTGGACAACAACTTTTGGGGTCCAATTTCTCCTTGTACCCTTGTGAAAATAAAATATGGGGCAAAAAAAATCATTTTTGTAAAAAAAAAAAAAAAGATTTTTTATTTTTACAGCTGTACGTTATAAACTTCTGTGAAGCACTTTGGGGTTCAAAGTGCTCACCACACATCTAGATAAGTTCCTTGTGGGGTCTATATTCCAAAATTGGGTCACTTGTGGGGGGATTCCACTGTTTAGGCACATCGGGGCTCTCCAAATGCAACATTATGCCCGCAGACCATTCCATCAGAGTCTGCAATCCAAAACGTCACTACTTCCCTTCTGAGCCCCGACGTGTGCCCATACAGTAGTTTTCTCCCACATATTGGGTATCAGCGTACTCAGGACAAATTGGACAACAACTTTTGGGGTCCAATTTCTCCTGTTACCCTTGGGAAAATAAAAAGTTGGGGACTAAAAGATCATGTTTGTGGAAAAAATATTATTTTTTATTTTCATGCTCGGGCGTTATAAACTTTAGTGAAACACCTGGGGGTTCAAAGTTCTCACCACACATCTAGATAAGTTCCTTGAGGGGTCTAGTTTCCAAAATGGTGTCATTTGTCAGGGGTTTCCACTGTTTAGGCAGATTAGGAGCTCTCCAAACACGACATGGCGTCCAGCCAATTCTGCTTTGAAAAAGTCAAACAGCGCTCCTTTACTTCCAAGCTCTGCAATGCACCCAAACAGTGGTTTACCCCCACATATGGGATATCAGCGTACTCAGGACAAATTGCACAATAACTTTTGGAGTCTTTTTACGTTTGGGAAAATAAAAAATTGGGGTGAAAAGATCATTTTTGTGGAAAAAATATGATTTTTTAATTTTACGGCTCTACGTTTATAAATTTGTGTGAAGCACTTGGGGGTTCAAATTGCTCACCACAGATCTAGATAAGTTCCTTAGGGGGTCTAGTTTGCAAAATGCGGTCACTTGTGGGGGGTTTCCACTGTTTAGGCACATCAGGGGCTCTCCAAATGCAACATGGCGTCCAATCTCAATTCCAGCCAATTTTGGTTGGAAAAAGTCAAATGGTGCTCCTTCCATTCCGAGCTCTGCCGTGCGCCCAAATAGTGGTTCCCCCCACATATGGGGTATCAGCGTACTCAGGACAAATTGGACAACAACTTTTGTGGTCCAATTTCTCCTGTTACCCATGGGAAAATAAAAATTGGTGACTAAAGATAATTTTTGTGGGAAAAAAATAGGATTTTTTATTTTCATGCCCGGGCATTATAAACTTGTGTGAAGCACTTGGGGTTCAAAGCGCTCACCACAGATCTAGATAAGTTCCATATGGGGTCTAGTTTCCAAAATGGGGTCACTTGTGGGGGGTTTCCACTGTTTAGGCACATCAGGGGCTCTGCTAACGGAACATGACCCCAATCAACGTCTGCATTCCAAAATGTTATTACTTCCTTTCCAAGCCCTGCCGTGCACCCAAACAGTTTCCCCCCCACATATGGGGTATCAGCGTACTCAGGACAAATTGGACAACAACTTTTGGGGTCCAAATTCCTTGGGAAAAATCAAAAATTTGGGACTAAAAAATCATTTTTGTAGAAAATTGTTTTTTTTTTTCACACCCAGGCATTATAAACTTTTGTGAAACACTTGGGAGTTCAAAGTGCTCACAACAGATCTAGATAAGTTCCATAGGGGGTCTAGTTTCCAAAATGGTGTCACTTGTGGGGGGTTTCCACTGTTTAGGCGCATCAGAGGCTCTCCAAACGCGACATGGCGTCCAATCTCAATTCCAGCCAATTTTGGTTTGAAAAAGTCAACCGGCGCTCCTTCCCTTACGAGCTCTGCCGTGTGCCCAAACAGTGGTTTTCCCCCACATATGGGGTATTGGCATACTCAGGAGAAATTGCACAACAACTTTATCTGTCCATTTTCTCCTTTTACCCTTGTGAAAATAAAAAAAAGCTTGTAAAAGATCATTTTTGTGACTAAAAAGTTAAATATTAATTTTTTCCTTCCACGTTGCTTCTGCTCCTCTGAAGCACCTGAAGGGTTAATAAACTTCTTGAATGTGGTTTTGAGTACCTTGAGAGTTGCAGTTTTTAGAATGGTGTCACTTTTGGGTATTTTCAGACATATAGACCCCTCAACGTGACTTCAAATGTGAGGTGGTCCCTAAAAAAATGGCTTTGTAAATTTTGTTGTAAAAATGAGAAATCGCTGGTCGACTTTTAACCCTTGTAATTTCCTAACAAAAAAAAATTTTGGTTCCGAAATTGTGCTGATATAAAGTAGACATATGGGAAATGTTATTTCTTAACTATTTTGTGTGACATATTTCTCTGTTTTAAGGGAATAGAAATTCAAAGTTTGAAAATAGAAAAATTTTCAAAATTTTTGCCATATTTGCGTTTTTTTCAATAATAAACGCAAGTTATATCGAAGAAATTTTACCACTATCGTGAAGTACAATATGTCACGAGAAAACAGTTTCAGAATCGTGAAGATCCGTTGAAGCGTTCCAGAGTTATAACCTCATAAAAAGACAGTGGTCAGAATTGTAAAAATTGGCCCGGACATTAACGTGCAAACCACCCTTGGGGGTGAAGGGGTTAATGTATACTCTGCACCCCATCTTGACTGAAAAAAACAGGAATGTAGAAATTTTTGCAAATTTATTAAAAAAGAAAAACTGAAATATCACATGGTCATAAGTATTCAGACCCTTTGCTCAGTATTGAGTAGAAGCACCCATTTAAGCTAGTACAGCCATGAGTCTTCTTGGGAGGGATGCAACAAGTTTTTCACATCTGGATTTGGGGATCCTCTGCCATTCTTCCTTGCAGATCCTCTCCAGTTCTGTCAGGTTGGATGGTGAACGTTGGTGGACAGCCATTTACAGGTCTCTCCAGAGATGCTCAATTGGGTTTAGGTCAAGGCTCTGGCTGGGCCAGTTAAGAATGGTCAGAGTTCTTTTGAAGTCACTCCTTTGTTATTTTAGCTGTGTGTTAGAGTCATTGTCTTGTTGGAAGGTGAATCTTCGGCCAAGTCTGAGGTCCTGAGTAGTGATGGGCGAGCACTAAAATGCTCGGGTGCTCATTGCTCGGGTTGAGCAAATTGGAATACTCGGGTACTCGGACAGAACAACGAGCCCAATGTAAGTCTATGGGAGACCGGAGCATTTTTACCGCGATCCCCCCCGGGGTCCTTCTAAGGTCTAAAAACGTCTGAAAATGATGGAAACACTGCTCAAATGAAATGGGGACATCATGGGGATTGCCACTGGAAGCATTTCTGACTCCTAGTTCACAGCTTCAAACAATGTTTGCAGAGTTTCATGCCATTTTTACCGGTGCATCAAAAAACATACCAAAACGGATTTTGCTGGGAAATATGTTAAGGTACATCTTTTCCAGGTTAATGACTTGTATATAAGGCAAAATAATTAACCCCAGACCAAAATGTTCCTCCACCACTTGGGCTATGTTCAGACGCAGTATTTTTGAAGTGTTTTTCAACTTTAATATTGCTTTCAACCAAAACAAATGCATTCAATGGGAAATGTCATTGTAACATTTAACAACCCTAGCTGGCCATGTGGTGTGTGACACATAAGCAGACAGATCTTGTTTCATTTTTGAAGGACGGACTCTTAAAGTCACACAGCCTATGTTTACAGGGGCATCAGGCAGCATTAATCTGCTTAAAGGGCCATATTTTATTAAAAAGTGGGTCTCCTAAACTGTTATAGCCTATGCAGTGAGTGGATGGGCTGCCAAGAATTACGACGCACCCCAATACCCTTTTCATGAGATGTCCAGGAGGGCTTCCATAAAAAATGTTGCATTGAATGCAATGCCTGCCCTGCTACCAAGTCATATGCACCCCATAAACCTTTGAACCCACATACTGGGCCTAGGAAAATCACATTATTCATTTTGTAATCCCATTCTGTTTTCTTATGCATAGACTGCAAGGCCTGCCCTGCTACCAAGTCATATGCACCCAATAAGCCTTTGAACCCAGGTATTGGAAGGGCCCAGGAAAAGCCACTTCACATTATTCATTTTGTCCTCCCATTCTGTTTTTTTTTGCATTGACTGCAAGGCCTGCCCTGCTACCAAGTCATATGCACCTCAATAAGCCTTTGAACCGAGGTACTGGATGGGCCCAGGAAAATCCACTTCACATTATTCATTTTGTCCTCCCATTCTGTTTTTTTTTGCATTGACTGCAAGGCCTGCCCTGCTACCAAGTCATATGCACATCAATAAGCCTTTGAACCCAGGTACTGGATGGGCCCAGGAAAATCCACTTCACATTATTCATTTTGTCCTCCCATTCTGTTTTTTTTTTGCTTTGACTGCAAGGCTTGCCCTGCTACCAAGTCATGCACCCCAATAACCCCAATCCCCCCTTGGAAGAAACATGGAGGAGTGCCTCTTATCAAAAAATGTCACATTAAAAAGGAGCGGGTCTCCTAGACTTGGAATGCCCATACACTAAGTGTATGGGCTGGAAAACATTTTGCCCTGTGGGGTACACCTCAACCTTTTCCACAACAAGTATTTAACACCAAGCAAAAACACCCACCCTTGTTAGTAATTCAACACTGGCTGTAGCAGCATGGAACACATTAACCCTGGTGATCTATTGGCGGTGAATATTGAGATGTGGAGGAAAGCCTGATTAAAAACTAGGTCCAATATAAAGGAGCGGGTCTCCTAGACATGGAATGCCCATACACTAAGTGTATGGGCAGACCAACATTTTCCCTTGTGGGGTACACCTCAACCTTTTCCATAACAAGTATTTAACACCCAGCAAAAACACCCACCCTTGTTAGGAATTCGACACTGGCTGTAGCAGCATGGAACATGTTAACCCTGTTGATCTAATGGCGGTGGATGATGAGACGTGGAGGAAGACCTGATTAAAAACTAGGCCCAATTTAAAGGAGAGGGTCTCCAAGAAATGGAATGCCCATATATTAAGTGTACGGGCTGGCAAACATTTTCCCCTGTGGGATACACCTCAACCTTTTCCATAACAGGTATTTTACGCTCAGCATAACCACCCACCCTTGTTAGGAATTCGATACTGGCTGTAGCAGCATGGAACAAATTAACGCTGGTGATCTAGTGGCGGTGGATGATGAGACGTGGAGGAAGGCCTGATTAAAAACTAGGCCCAATTTAAAGGAGCAGGTCTCCTAGACGTGGAATGCCCATATATTAAGTGTATGGGCTGGTCAACATTTTCCCCTGTGGGTACACCTCAACCTTTTCCACAACAAGTATTTAACACGGAGCAAAAACTCCAACCCTTGTTATATGCAAATTGCCTCTTCAAACAAAGAGGACTTGTACTCTATAGCGCCACCTATTGGAAGTAGCGATCCTACAAGTCACAATCAACCCTTTAACGAGTCTTGTAATATGACTTAGGATAAAAGCCAAATCAGAATCTCCATTTGCAGACACGGTGTTTCGGACTGTTGGTCCTCGTCAGTGCAAAGTAGGAGAGATCTGATTTGGCTAGATGAGAGGCTCTGGACTGGGGTCTGGGGGGTAAGGTTTCTCCTTACCCTTGTTAGTAATTTGACACTGGCTGTAGCAGCATGGAACACATTAACCCTGATGATCTAGTGGTGGTGGATAATGAGACGTGAGGAAGGCCTGATTAAAAACTAGCCCCAATATAAAGGAGCGGGTCTCCTAGACATGGAATGCCCATACACTAAGTGTATGGGCTGGCCAACATTTTCCCCTGTGGGGTACACCTCAACCTTTTCCATAACAAGTATTTAACACCCAGCAAAAACACCCACCCTTGTTAGGAATTCAACACTGGCTGTAGCAACACGGAACACGTTAACCCTGGTGATCTAGTGGTGGTGGATGATAAGACGTGGAGGAAGACCTGATTAAAAACTAGGCCCAATTTAAAGGAGAGGGTCTCCTAGAAATGGAATGCCCATATATTAAGTGTATGGACTGGCAAACATTTTCCCCTGTGGGGTACACCTCAACCTTTTCCATAACAGGTATTTTACGCTCAGCATAACCAACCACCTTTGTTAGGAATTCGATACTGGCTGTAGCAGCATGGAACACGTTAACTGTTGTAATGGGTTTGAGATGATTCGAGCAAGCTCCCTTGGTGGTACAAGCCGGTATAATGAGAATGGGAATCAGTGTTACTGATTGGTCTTATTTAGGAATCATTTTCCATCAGGCTGCCGGTGTCAATTGTTCTGGTCTGAATCTTCTTGAGGACACCAACCCAGTCCCCCACTTTTAACCGAGGACCATCAGTCCTATCGTTACAAACCGCTGGCCTTCTCTAGAGAGGACAACCTCTCCACTACCTGGTCCCAAATCTGCTGCATAACGCTCAACAACAGAGTCAACACCTGGACAGACAGAAGCCTCCGTCTGTCCTGAAGAAAATCGAGGATGAAACCCAGAATTACAGAAAAACGGAGACATCAAAGTGGCAGAGCTAGCCCTATATTATAGAGCAAACTCAGCCAAAGCAAAAAAGAGACCCAGTCATTTTCCTGATCACAGACACAAAGCATCTTAGATAAGTCTCCAATGTTGGTTGTTCTCTCAGTTGACCATTGGTCTGAGGATGAAATGCGAGGAGAAAGACAATTGAACACCCAGATTAGAACAAAAAGTCCTCCAAAATCTGGAAACAAACTGGACCCTCTGTCAGACCAATGTTTCCAGGAATGCCGTGTAACGAACCACGTGCTGAAGGAACAACGGCACCAATTCAGAGGAGGAAGGCAACTTAGGTAATGGCACAAGATGTATCATTTTGGAAAACCTATCACAAATTACCAGATGGTGGTCATTCTCTGAGAAACAGGAAGATCGAAATTAAATCCATAGAGATATGGTCATGGTCTCTTGGGCACAGCAATGGCATCAACAAACCACTAGAGCGAGAGCAAGGCTTGGAGCGAGAGCAAGTCCCCTGGACTGCACAAATCCCTGCATCGCGAGACAAGGTAGGCCACCAAAAGGACCGACTAACCAAGTCTCTGGTACCAAAATTCCGGATGCCAGCCAATGCGGAACAATGAATCTCAGACATCACACTCTTTTTCCATTGGTCCGGGACAAACAATTTTCCAACAGGGCAGCGCTCGGGCCTATCCTCCTGACACCCCTCCAGAGCAAGTCTCAAATTAGGCGAGATGGCGGAAAGAACTACACCCTCCTTCAAAATAACAGAGGGATCAGATAGCTCAGGAGAGTCCGCAAGGAAACTCCTCGAGAGGGCATCCGCCTTAACATTCTTAGTGCCAGGAAGAAAGGAAACCACAAAATTAAAACGTGTGAAAAACAAGGCCCACCTGGCCTGTCTAGGATTAAGTCGCTTGGCAGATTCCAGATAGACCAGATTCTTATGGTCCGTAAGGACCCCACCTGATGTTTGGCTCCCTCCAGCCAATGTCTCCACTCTTCAAAAGCCCACTTCATGGCCAATAACTCCCGATTACCCACGTCATAATTACGTTCAGTAGGAGAAAATTTTCGAGAGAAAAAGGCACAAGGGTTACTTTTAGAGGTCTCTGGATCTTTTTGGGACAAAACGGCACCTGCCCCAATTTCAATCACCGGCAACCCTGATGGGAAAATGATTCCCTTAAATAAGACCAATCAGTAACACCTGATTCCCAATCCTCACTAGTACCGCTTGTAACCACCAGAGGGAGCCTCTGCTCAGAACTCATCTCAAACCCATTCACAACAGTTAACCCTGTTAATCTAGTGGCGGTGGATGATGAGACATGGAGGAAGGCCTGATTAAAAACTAGGCCCAATTTAAAGGAGCTGGTTTCCTAGACATGGAATGTCCATACACTCAGTGTATGGGCTGGCCAACATTTTCCCCTGTGGGGTACACCTCAACCTTTTCCATAACAAGTATTTAACACCCAGCAAAAACACCCACCCTTATTAGGAATTCAACACTGGCTGTAGCAGCACGGAACACGTTAACCCTGGTGATCTAGTGGTGGTGGATGATGAGACGTGGAGGAAAACCTGATTAAAAACTAGGCCCAATTTAAAGGAACGGGTCTCCCAGACATGGAATGCCCATATATTAAGTGTATGGGCTGGCAAACATTTTCCCCTGTGGGGTACACCTCAACCTTTTCCATAACAGGTATTTTACGCCCAGCATAACCACCCACCTTTGTTAGGAATTTGACACTGGCTGTAGCAGCTCGGAACACATTAACCCTGGTGATCTAGTGGCGGTGGATGATGAGACATGGAGGAAGGCCTGATTAAAAACTAGGCCAAATTTAAAGGATCTGGTCTCCTAGACATGGAATGCCCAAACACTCAGTGTATGGGCTGGCCAACATTTTCCCCTGTGGGGTACACCTCAACCTTTTCCATAACAAGTTTTTAACACCCAGCAAAAACACTCACCCTTGTTAGGAATTCGACACTGGCTGTAGCCGCACAAAACACATTAACCTGGTGATTTAGTGGCAGTGGATGATGAGATGTGGAGGAAGGCATGATTAAAAACTATGCCTAATTTAAAGGAGCGGGTCTCCTAGACATGGAATGAACATACACTAAGTGTAAGGGCTGGCAACATTTTCCCCTGTGGGGTACACCTCAACCTTTTCCATAACAAGTATTTAACACCCAGTAAAAACACCCACCCTTGTTAGGAATTTGACACTGCCTGTAGCAGCACGGAACACATTAACCCTGGTGATCAAATGGCAGTGGATGATGAGACATGGAGGAAGGCCTGATTAAAAGCTATGCCCAAATTAAAGGAGCGGGTCTCCTAGACATGGAATGCCCTACACTAAGTGTATGGGCTTGAAAACATTTTGCCCTGTGGGGTACACCTCAACCTTTTCCATAACAAGTGTTTAACACCCAGCAAAAGCACCCACCCTTGTTAGGAATTCGACACTGGCTGTAGCAGCATGGATCATGTTAACCTTGGTGGTCTAGTGACGGTGGATGATGAGAGGTGGAGGAATGCCTCAATAAAAACTATGCCCATTTTAAAGGAGTGGGTCTACTAGACATGGAATGCCCATACACTAATGGTATGGGCTGGCCAACATTTTCCCCTGTGGGGTACACCTCAACCTTTTCCATAACAAGTATTTAACACCAGCAAAACACCCAACCTTGTTAGGAAATCAACACTGCCTGTAGCAGCACGAAACACGTTAATCCTGTTGATCTCATGGCAGTGGATAATGAGACGTGAGGAAGGCCTGATTAAAAACTATGATCAATTTAAAGGAGCGAGTCTCCTAGACATGGAATGCCCATACACTAAGTGTATGGGCAGACCAACATTTTCCCTTGTGGGGTACACCTCAACCTTTTCCATAACAAGTATTTAACACCCAGCAAAAACACCCACCCTTGTTAGGAATTCGACACTGGCTGTAGCAGCACGGATCATGTTAACCTTGGTGGTCTAGTGACGGTGGATGATGAGAGGTGGAGGAATGCCTCAATAAAAACTATGCCCATTTTAAAGGAGTGGGTCTACTTGACATGGAATGCCCATACACTAATGGTATGGGCTGGCCAACATTTTCCCCTGTGGGGTACACCTCAACCTTTTCCATAACAAGTATTTAACACCAGCAAAAACACCCAACCTTGTTAGGAAATCAACACTGCCTGTAGCAGCACGAAACACGTTAACCCTGTTGATCTCATGGCAGTGGATAATGAGACGTGAGGAAGGCCTGATTAAAAACTATGATCAATTTAAAGGAGCGAGTCTCCTAGACATGGAATGCCCATACACTGGCTGGCAAACATTTCCCCATGGGGGTAGATATCAACATAGTGTGTAAATATTTTTTTTTATGGGCATCATAAACATCTTTCAAATCTGTCGTTTCCTACACAGTTGCTGCTGGGAAGGTGCAGGTTTTTAGTAAAAATATGGCGGACGAATCGTTGGATGAAATGATCAGGAAAAGGGGCATGGTGATGACAGGAAAGGGAAAGTACATGATTAATAACAGCTGTGGCTATGGAAGGTATGAGAGGCAGGATACAGACTACAATGATTCGTCGTTTAGCCACCATCAATTACCAGAATCGGTTTCAAGCCCGTCAGAAGATCGGTGTAACAGATGTGCGTATGAGACTCGACCTAAGAAATGCCCATCCAAAATATGTTGCCAAACATGCACGTGTCTGTTTAAAGGCTAAGTGCAACATGTTCGTGAGATGCTGAATTACAGAAATCAGATCAGTGTTGGAGGAAAAGCAAACAAACTGATGGATGCTCGTGAAAAACTAAGTTTAAAGAGGAGTTCACCGTCCGTAACTATAAACACACCCATGGCACAAGCTTCTTCATCTTCATCCATACATATTACCAATAAGATACAAATGTCCCTGTTGAAAATTATTTGTCATAGTGTAACGAGCACTTTTAAAGGAATGCCACTAAACGTACTGTAATATTTCCAGGGGATATAGCTCTAGGATCGCTGTCTGGGTAGACAGAATGGCACGACAACAGTTCATTCAGACAGCAGTTCTGGTGTAAAACTGGCCGCAACCAGCTTTATTAAAGTCCACAGCAAACAGATAAAAATAAAGCATAAACAGAAAACCTGGGCTTGTCTAGCCACTAATTACACATAGATCGATTGCCCTGTCTATCCGGGTCTATCCGGGTCCCGGCTCTACCAGCCTGACCCAAAACAACACATATGATATATGTTACCAGTATGGAGTTTCACAGATACTCCTCCTTGTGTCTGAAGGCACCTTCCATGTCCAGACTTGAGAGAGATCCACTCCTATTCAGCCGCTATTCACACGGATTCGCACTGAGACTACTCCTGTGTCCGGGGTACTTCCTGCACCCAGACTGAGATAGCTCACACTCCTGGAGACACCTTCTGTACCTGGACCCCTTGTCCAGATTAAGTGTGCTCCCACTCCTGGAGACTGCTTCTTGTGCCTGGACCCTTCCTGTGTCCAGACTAAGACAGCTCCCACACTCCTGGAGACAGCTTCTTGTGCCGGGACACCTTCCTGTGTCCAGACTAAACTAGCTCTCTGTGTTTGCAGACACCTACTTCTGGTCTCCTAATTAACACCTGAGTAGTTTCAGGCCTGAGCTGCAAGTGTGTAATGAATGTAAGGTGTAGTGACCTTTCTCTACCACTAGGTTTACAAAGCCACACATTTCCCTTATACCTAGGTGAAATGTACACCCCATTCAACACATATTCCTTCACTGTCTCACATATCCCCTCCCTCTTCTCCAGACCGGAGGGCTGGTCATCCAGACCGGAGGGCTGGTCAACAATCCAACAGAGACAGTGAACTCTGGACCAGTCATGGTCCTCATCAGCTTCATCTTCACCACTGTCATTTGTATCGTCACCTGAGTCATAGCCAACATCAGCTTTCTCTTCATCTGAAGCATCCGCACTACCCTGTACCCTCCCAGGCCTATACTCTTTTGCGGGCCTCGGGTATCCTGCACGGTTTCATCTTGACCTTAGGGCCGGGCTCAGTTTCGATATAGTGCCTGGCCAGAGAAGTACGACCCGGCACATCAGAACACTTCTGCTGACTCTTCCTCAGAAACTCACGTACCTCCTGTCCCTGGTGCACTGACCATGTGTCACCAACTATCACAGAAGGTATAGGGGGTTTTTCACTTTTCTCCAGTTCCCCTCCTTCAGGCTCTTCTGGCAGGACATGCCCAAAAGCCCTACCGTCAGTCCTACACTCTACTTCTTCAGTCACATCACTTTGGTCTCCAATATCTCCATTTATTCCAGCTTTCAAGTTCTCCTTGATAGCGGCATCTGTATACTCAGAACCCGCCGGATTCTTCTCTTCCACCACGTTCTGCATCCCATCTGGGCTCCCGTGTGTCTGTAGCGGCAACGGAGTGACACATCGCTTTTCCCATTTGTTGGGACGTGGCTCCGATGTAGCCTCCCTGAAAGTGCGCTTGAGCTCACCAATGCCAGCTACTGATCCGGACCGTAACCCGTCCACGCCGCTGTCCTCGGCAGAAACAGACTCCTGGACAGAGTCAGTCCCCATATCTTCAGCCTTGTTCCTCACAGCTTCACTTGAAACCTCAGCTTCTGATGAGGCATCTGGCTTGGTGACCACCACTTCCATGGCTTTTTCCACCTCTGCAGCATCACCTTCAGAGTCCTTGGCATGATGCAGATCCACACCACACACCGACAACTTCTCATCTTCAACAGCATCCACTTGTGCTGTGTTCAGTTTCAGAGTCCTGCCTTTAAAGCTCAGCTCTCCTCCTTTCACCTTAGTCTTCGCCAGGGAACCGGCCAACTGTAAAACATCTTCTGTCTGGCTGTAAGGTCAGCATCAGCTTTCTTCTCAGGACTCTCAACCTCCTCTGCTACCATGCCTTCCTCATTTGCACTGGTTGCTTTATGGTCATCAGATGATTCACTATCACTATCTGACCCCTTTTTCTCAGCCACATCTGGCTCACTGTCAGAGCTATACACTTCATTTTCATTCACATCCTGCTCACTGTCAGGGTTATACAATTCATTTTCATTCATATCCTGCTCACTGTCAGGGTTATACAATTCATTTTCATTCACATCCTGCTCACTGTCAGGGTTATACAATTCATTTTCATTCACATCTTGATCTGGAACCTTAGTTAACATGTCATCCACAACATTAACTTCACCATCTGGTCCCTCAAGTATGTGACTATGTGACAACCCCAGCACTATACTTCTATATAGCTCAGGTACTAGGAGCTGACTCACGACCTCTCCCTGGACTTCAGTGTCCCTATACAATAGGCTATTGTCCATGGCAGCATGAGGAAACCTCTCCTCAGAGCCAGGCTCCTGGGAAACCTCATTTAGAACAATCATATTTTCCTGTGCCGTCCTAAGAGTGGGGTCTCGCCACTGCTCACTCTCAAAATTGTCACAGGACACAGGCAAGTCAGGGACACTCGGTTCCCGAGAACCACCATCCTCGTCTCCCAACATCACCTGCAAAGGAATTTCATCACTATCACAGTCATCATTATTATCAACATCATTATCATGACTATGATCAGTATCATCATCACTATCATGGTCATCATCATTATCATGATCATCATCAATCATCATCATCATTATCATTATCATCATCATCATTATCATGGTCATCATCATTATCATGATCATCATCATCATTATCATTATCATCATCATCATTATCACATAAGTTTAACGGCCCACTAGCATTGTGTTCCGCCCCTCGGGACTGCGCACCCTCAGTAGGAGCTTCATCACACTGTCCATCAGAAACATTTTTCCCCCAGCGATCCTTAGACCGGGGAAAGTCATTACCCAATATAACGGGTTGCATCAGGTTCTTCCTACCCCCATTCATATGAAACCTCCCCGAGTTTGGGGACCAAGTCCACGGCAGTCTCTGGGTAGACTTTGGTGTCTCCATGGATGCACACCATACTCAGGTGCTTATCAGGGATGAAGTCCCTATCAATCAGGCTGTCACATACGGAAGTCACTAGACTCTCTGAGTCCAAGAGGGCCTGTGCTGGGCAGTCATTTACAACCACCGGGGACCCCTGTGGTCCAGTCTCTTCGGCTGAGGTGGACACACACACAGGCTCTGCGCAGGGAGAGAGGGATCTGCCAACATCACAACACATAGGCTCCCCCTCTATTGGACAGTTGGCTGCAATTTCACGCCAGCTCCAACACTGTCCATCACACTCTCCCACCCACATGTCCCCTCGGGCCTGAACCCGCTTATCAGCATACCCCATGTCCCCAACAGCTGGAACGCTCTTACCGCGAGAGTTCAGCGTCCGGGAACTCCGAAGTGACGACCTCTCAGACGGCTGTACCTCAGGAGGACGTGCTTGGGTGTAGCGGTCCACTATCACCTTTTCAACTCCATAATCAAGCCTGCTGACTGCAGACTCCCAACTGTATCTCCAGTCATGAACTCCCCTGGCACGGGCTGTCACCGTAACACCCAGCCGGGTAAGAATCTCCTCTTTCAGCTTGGCATAGTCTTGGCTGTCCTGCTCGCTCAGGTCAGCATAGGCCCTTTGGGGCTCTCCAATCAGATAGGGTGCGATCATCATGGCCCATTCAGATAGGGGCAGATTCTCCTTCTCTGCCAGTCTCTCAAACCTAGTGAGATATACCTCTACATCATCACGAGGTGTCATCTTTTTCAGGGACCGTCTTACCGCCTTCTTTACAGCGGACAACGCAGGTACCTTCACAACATTACTTCGGGACGCGGCACCGAAATCCTTTTTTTGTGCTGCCATCCGCTCAACAAATAACCGGTTATTCTCCTGCTGCTGCTGCAGGAATTGCTGCTGGGCCTGCTGCGTGCGCTGCTGGTGCTGCAGGCGCTGCTGCTCCATGCTCTGCTGCATGCTTCGCTGGGCCTGGGCCAGGTACTCAATGAGCTCCTTCATACTGCCGGACTTATCTGTCTCAACCACGGCAGTCTTATGTTGCACATTAACTTGCGCCATTTGTTCAAACAGCGCCTCCATGCTGTCATCCATGCTGTCAGACTTCTCTGTCTCAACAACGGCAGTCTTCACTCAAGACATACACACTCCACAGTTTTTTCCACAGAAAAATTCAGCTCTGCTGTGCACTTTTTTTTTTTTTTTCTGCAAACTCTATTAGGGCCACTGTCTCTTTAAGACTGCTCCAATAGACGTTTCTCCTTTGCTGCTGCACACCCCACAGTCTTTTCAACAACAAGTTCAGCTTTGCTGTGCAGACACACTTTTTTTTTTTCTTTTGCAAACTCTATTAGGGCTACTGTCTCTTTAAGACTGCTCCAATCAGACGTTTCTCTTGACACACTTTTTTTTTCTCTGCTGCTATTTCAACAGACTTCACCTTTATTGCTGTCTCTAATCCACTGTGCTGCATGCACACTCCAGCACTAACTGTATCAGCCACTGCGCTGCCCCAGCATTCTCCGCCAATTGTAATATTTCCAGGGGATATAGCTCTAGGATCGCTGTCTGGGTAGACAGAATGGCACGACAACAGTTCATTCAGACAGCAGTTCTGGTGTAAAACTGGCCGCAACCAGCTTTATTAAAGTCCACAGCAAACAGATAAAAATAAAGCATAAACAGAAAACCTGGGCTTGTCTAGCCACTAATTACACATAGATCGATTGCCCTGTCTATCCGGGTCCCGGCTCTACCAGCCTGACCCAAAACAACACATATGATATATGTTACCAGTATGGAGTTTCACAGATACTCCTCCTTGTGTCTGAAGGCACCTTCCATGTCCAGACTTGAGAGAGATCCACTCCTATTCAGCCGCTATTCACACGGATTCGCACTGAGACTACTCCTGTGTCCGGGGTACTTCCTGCACCCAGACTGAGATAGCTCACACTCCTGGAGACACCTTCTGTACCTGGACCCCTTGTCCAGATTAAGCGTGCTCCCACTCCTGGAGACTGCTTCTTGTGCCTGGACCCCTTCCTGTGTCCAGACTAAGACAGCTCCCACACTCCTGGAGACAGCTTCTTGTACCGGGACACCTTCCTGTGTCCAGACTAAACTAGCTCTCTGACTGTGTTTGCAGACACCTACTTCTGGTCTCCTAATTAACACCTGAGTAGTTTCAGGCCTGAGCTGCAAGTGTGTAATGAATGTAAGGTGTAGTGACCTTTCTCTACCACTAGGTTTACAAAGCCACACATTTCCCTTATACCTAGGTGAAATGTACACCCCATTCAACACATATTCCTTCACGGTCTCACAGTACATAACCATGAACCTTGGAAACACCAAATTTCCTCTTTACAAGATATGGACGATGATGGTATTGATGATGACTTTGAAATTTACCACATCTACACCAAGAAGATGAAGATCACAGCTGCAAAAAATGGGCAAAAAAGGCAGTGAATGTCTGGAAAATCATTTTTTCTAGGGGTAAGTTACCCTCTTACTAAAGTGGTACCAAATGATGCATACACAGCTCTCTTGTCTACTCAGCGTGAGATGCTTGAAAGTTTATGTATTCTGATTTGTCCATGTCCACTTTTTGAAAGCGAGCAGAAAAGAAGGATGATATAGTGGGAAGATGTGTGATTTGGTCAGTAAGGAGGTGATGTCATGTACAGATAGTTAGATCTGCGTGTCATCGGCGTAGTGATGATATTGTAAACCGTGCCATTGCATCAGCTGTTCCAGGCCGAAGGTGTAGATGGAGAAGAGTAACCCCAATAACTCCAAAAAGGCCATTTGCACCACCGGCCATGCCCGCATCAGCAGGGGTAGCAAAACTACAAGCCTTACCACCACCAGCATGATCAGGCACATGGCAGCAATGCACCCGACTTTGTTGGTTGAACACCAGGCTCCATGAACAGTGTCTGCGTGTGATACCACTGCGTCTTCCGCTGTTGTGCGTGCAAGCCAATCCCCTGTCCATGGTGCAAGCAAAGATGCCTCCTGCCCTGCATCTGTAGTTGCACACCAACTCAACTAGTACCTTTAAGAATCACGTCCACGTCCTTGTCCCAATGCAGCGTTCAGTTGTCCATACCCCAGTCCTTAGAACGCAAGCGGAAATACGCAGCCAACGCAATAGTACTAAATTCAAACATTTCTCGTCTGCGATGGAAATCTTGCTTTTAGGCTCGTGGAAGATGAAAGCTTTCCGCAACCTGATGGCGGTGACTGTAACAAGGTACTCGGTCCCCACCCGCCACTATTTCTCCCGGTCTGCCGTAATAACATTACACAAGCAAGCACGTGTCCCACAACATTACCCGGGCCCTCAAAAATGCTGTTACAGGGAAAGTGCACCTAATCACGGACACGTGGACAAGTGCTTGTGGGTAGGGACGGTACATCTCGCTGACGGCACACTGGGTTAGCGTTGAATAAGTCATTAGCCAGTCGGACATTGGGAGATGATGTCACAGATGTATGGAGGAGACAGTTTCTGGAAGGCTTTGTATGTCATAGTTAGGCTTTTGAACTGTAGCCTATGGGCAATTGGAAGGCAGTGAAGGGCCTGGCAGAGAGGACAGGCTGGGGAATCACAGAGGGACAGTTGGATTACCCTGGCAGCAGAGTTTAGGAAAGATTTGAGTGGTGCAAGAGTGCTAGAGGGGAGGCCAGAGAGTATAAGGCTGCGCTAGTCGAGTCGGAGATCATGAGAGCATGCACAAATATTTTTGAAGTTTCTTGGAATGTACGGATCCAGGAAATGTTTTTGAGTTGTAGTGGGCCGGAGGAGGCAAGGGCTTGGATATGTAGCTTGTAAGAGAGGGCAGAGTCGAAGATCACCCTAAGGCCACAAATAAGTGGGACTATTTTTCATGGTGTGCCATCCCGGAATTACACAGGCACGTGTCCCACAACATTACCCGTGCCCTCCACAATGCTGTTACTTGCAAACTCAACCTAGCCACAAACACGTGGACAAGTGCTTGTGGTCAGGGATGGTACATGTCACTGTGGGCACACTGGGTTAACATAGTGGAAGCCGGGACCCACTCCGACCTTGGTATGGAGCACGTCCTTACCAACCCCTAGTATTGCGGGCCCTACGTAAATCTGGGTTGCCCACACAGTCTACGGCTCCTGCACCTCCTCCTCCTTCTCCTCCTCTTCAGCCTCCATCTTCAAAAGTAGCACATCAGTCAAATGCTGGAAGCACTGCAGCACTGCCTCATCAAAGTGGCAAAAGGCTGTGCTGAAGCTAATATGCTTAGGGGACAAAATGCACAATGATGAAGAGTTGTGGACAGGTCGGAAAGAGCAGACAGATCTGTGGCTGACACTGCTGACCCCACAGCCAGGCATGGTTGTGTGTGACAATGGCTGTAACCTGGTGGCTACTCTGTGGCGAGGCGAGCTCAGACACGTGCCATGCCTGGCAAATGCGCTTAACCTCATTGGTCAACCTTTTCTGAAAAGCGACACGGAGCTGCCAGATCTGCTCGAAAAAGTACAACGCTCTGCATGCCCATTTTAGGAAGTCAGCTACAGCTTCATCCGCCCTTGTCGTGCTTCAGCAGCGCTTGCAGCTTCTGGCTCACCAACTAGTGTGTGATGTCACCAGGCATTGGAACTCTACACTGCAGATGTTGGAAAGGATTTGTGAGCTGAAGAGGGCATTTGGTGACTACCCTACCAGCATCAACAAGGTTGTCGGTATTCAGTTTTGACTTCACACATAAGATCTCAGGAATGGACATGGATGTCAGACATATGTACCATCCTCCAAAAGTTTGGAGAATCCAACAAGATTGTGAGCGTAAATGACGCCATCATTAACGTTTCCATCCTGCTTCTCTGTGTTCTAATCTGAATGTTTATAGTTATGTATATAGCGCAAACATATTTACAGTTTAACTTTTTGAAAAACAACAGTTCTAAATAACAGCGACAACAATACAATAATTAAACCAAAATCAAACGACCCTGTTCATCACAGCTTACAATCTACACTAAGTAACAACGATAACAATATTACCATAATTATACAGAAACAAAACGACCTTGCTCGTGACAGCTTACAGTCTACACTAAGTAACAATGATAACAATAATTAAACCCCCCAAAAAAATCCTGCTCGTGACAGCTTAAAATCTACAATGAGGTGGGGACAGGGCTGCCACTAGGAATTTTAGGGCCCCATACTGGCAAAATTTATGGGGCCCCCCTTGAGACTCCGCCCAGGCTCCACCCCCCAGTTCCACATCCACCCTAGCTCCTCTTCCACCACGCAAACCTTCCTAAATCCCTCCACCCTTTCATGGAGAAACCTCACTTCTGCACCATGCCCTCACCAATGACACATTAACACCAATCACTTGATGACATGCAGCATTTTGCTTGTTTAGTATAATACACCCCATAGTCCTCCATATATTATAATGTGCACCACAGTCCTCCATATTGTAAAGTACACACCCCATAGTCCTCCATATAATATAATGTATCCATAGTCCTCCATATAGTATAATACACTCCTAATAGCCCTCCATATATTAAAATACACTCAGTCATCCATATAGTATAATACACGCCTCATAGTGCTCCATATAGTATAATGCACCGCCATAGTCATAGTCATCCATGTAGTACAATTCACTTCCCATAGTATAATGCACCCCATAGTTCTTCATATGGTATAATGTATTCCCCATATTCCTCGACACAGTATAATGCAACCCACATATAGTATAATGCAGTCACCCTATAGAGCATAATGCAGCCACCCCACAGAGTATAATGCAACCACCCCACAGAGTATAATGCAACCACCCCACAGAGTATAATGTAAACCCCCCATTGAATATAATTGAGCCCCCTTACATAGTATAATGTAGCTCCTCCTTAAAATACAATGTAGCCCTCCTCATATAGTATAATGCAGCCCCCATAGAATATAATGTAGCCCCCTCATAAAGTATAATGAAGCCCCCATACAATATAATCTAGCCCCCCATAGAATACAATGTAGCCACCTTATACAGTATAATGTAGCCCCCTCATAGAGTATGATGCATTCACCCCTCATAGAATATAATAAATATAATACAGCCCCCCATAGAATATAATGTATCCCCGAATAGAATATCATACAGCCCGCCTCCCCAAAGGAATATAACATAGCCCCCCATAGTATATAACCCAGCCACAAAGTATATAACACAGCCACATAGTATATTACACAGCCACCCTATAAAATATAATATATCTCCCAATAGTATATAACACAGCCCACATAGTGTATAGCGCGGCCTGCATAGTGTATAGCGCAGCCCACATAGTATATAGCAGGGCCCACATAGTATATAGCGCGGCCCACATAGTAAATAGCAGGGCCCACATAGTATATAGCAGGGCCCACATAGTATATAGCGCAGCCCACATAGTATATAGCGCAGCCCACAGAGTATACAGCAGAACCCACATAGTATACAGCAGGGCCCACATAGTGTATAGCAGGGCCCAAATTGTATATTTCAGGGCCCAAATAGTATATTGCAGGGCCCACAAAGTATATAGCACGGCCCACATAGTATATAGCACGGCCCACATAGTATATAGCAGTGCCCACATAGCATATAGCAGGGCCCACATAGTATATAGCACGGCCCACACAGTATATAGCACGGCCCACATAGTATATAGCAGGGCCCACATAGCATATAGCAGGGCCCACACAGTACATAGCACAGCCCACACAGTATATAGCATGGCCCACACAGTATATAGCACGGCCCACATAGTATATAGCAGGGCCCACATACTATATAGCAGGGCCCACACAGCATATATCACGGCCCACACAGTATATAGCACGGCCCACATAATATATAGCAGGGCCCACATAGTATATAGCACAGCCCACACAGTATATAGCACGGCCCACATAGTGTATAGCGGGGCCCACATAGTATATAGCAAGGCCCACATAGTATATAGCGCAGCCCACATAGTATATGGCACGGCCCACATAGTATACAGCAGGGCCCAAATAGTATACAGCAGGGCCCACATAGTATATTGCGTGGCCCACATAGTATATATCAGGGCCCACATTGTTCAGCCCTCATCTCTCCTCCCCCCCCAGAATGGCCCCACAGCCACAGCAGTACGCACTGACAGATTTATAAAAAAAAACACTCCTCACCTTCTCTTCTTGCCCGTACTGCTCCCAGCTTCTGTCTCCTGCACTGCCTGGTACACAGTGAGTGCGCGATGATTTCATCGCGCACGCGCTGTGTCAGAGACAGGGCGGGGAATGATGGGAGAGGGAGCATCAGCTGACGCTCTCTCCTCCATCATTCCTTTGAACTGTACCAGCAGACGCTGGTATAGTTCAATGCAGCGGCGGGGGGAGTCAGCGCTGGGGCAGGCGGGCCCCTTGGGGAGCAGGTGGAGCCTCAAAATGTTGGGGGCCCCCGGGCCCGAGCGCTGACAGGCGTGCTCGGGTGGCGGACCCCCCTAAGCACCGGACCCCATACCAGTGTAAAGGTTGTCATGCCCTGATGGCGGCCCTGGGTGGGGGAGTTAAAATCTACAGGGGTGTATTTCCAATTATATTACAGAGGTTAGTCGAAAGTCGGAGGCTGAGACAAGTAAAGGAGGAGAGCATGGTCAGTCTCTTGGTGAGGACACGGAAGTATTGACTGTTAGAAGTCTTGCACGCATGGCTGAGTTATGTTACGCTGCCTTCCATCACCCTCACGTTTTCAAATTTGGTGACGGCATACTGATGGTGAACTTCCAGACCATGCTACCCGAGAACTTTTCTTTTATTCAGAGGCAGACAGGTGTACTAAAATGTTGAGAGACCAAGGCCCTTCTTACGAATTTAAAAATTCTTAAGCGGCACAGAGGTTAGTTATTGCCAAACATGATACGGTGAGAGAACAAACTCCAATCCCAGAGGCAGTGGAACACTGCAAAGTTCGGGAGAGTTTTCCAGACCTCCCATCGCGCTGAATTGGACTTCCCACGATGGACTCTCACAGAGTGAACAGTTTAGTGAAAATGGAGATAACTTGTGACTGTACAAATCCTCTCATTCCTCGTGCCATAATACTTGATTTCGACGGACCAGTGGCATGACCTGCTCTCTGTACTGTGCATGGCGCGTACTCTACAGTCAAGGAGTGACTTTGGCGCTTCGCTCTCTGGCGGTCCACGCTGCACATGGCGCCTCCGCTAAATGGGCAGTACCGCTTTTAGAAAAAAATAGAGGGAAGCTCACTGGTAATGCGGGTGCCAAGGAAAACAGATACTATGCAGTCAATAATATAATCCGGCACACCAAACGATAATATGATGCAAAACAAAGAAACTTTATTTGAAACAGAGACAGCTCATGTGGAAAAGGAAAAAAACTCCAAGGAACAATGGTAAGTATAGGTACATAACATCTCAACGTTTCGGCGTTTTTTATGCCTTTTTCAAGAGGTACCATTTACTGTATAGGGAAAAAAATAAAATGAATAAGTAAAAGAAACAAATAACTAAAGTACATAAATACATAAATATATCATAAATAGACACACATGAGCTAAAATCATGATTGACAAGACGTCCAGAATTGAAACACAGAATATGTTACAACACACATGGGTGAGTATAAAAAGAAAAAATCAAAAGGAAAAAAATCCAATGAGAAAAAAAAAAAAAAAAAAAAAAAAGGGGCCGCAAATGGATAAAGATTCAGAAAAAAATGAAAAAAAGAAAAAAAAAAAAAAAGGGGAGGGGGGGAAAAAAATAACAGATTAAAAAATTAGTGGATATGGAGCCTAATATATATCCATATATATATATATATATACACATATGTGCCGTGATCGACACGTGGTGCTGTACGCAAATATCTTTGGCATAAATGTATTCCTTATGTACATATCGCAAGTACTGTTAATAGTACAGAAAATATACAGGGCGATAAAGGGTAACGCATGTCAAATAATGTCAAGCTAGAAACACTCTAGTGGTGAAAAAAACCTATGTGCCATGATGTCACATATTCAGGAAAACTGAATGATATAGATACACCCAAACTTATAATAAAAATAATAAAGTAGAAGGTGTTCACTAGAGCTGCTGCCATCGGTCCAATAGAGATAATAATACATGCTTCCAAATGCAGTAAATAGTGCTAAACCGGTTTTAGATTAATCTGACGGGCACCCCTAACGTAAGCGCAGCATGAGATAAGACATACCTTAATGCATATGAAAGGGAGAAACGTCCAGGAACTTCATAATGTGTCGGTGAGCTGTGGCGCCATAACACACATGCTGCTATTTATGTGTCCAGTGAACGCTGTGCCCGTGAACTTCCGGGTCCGGCCAGAAAGGTTAGATAGAGAGTGCGCATGTGTAGAGAGCCGAAAGGTGCCGAAAGAAGGCCGAGAAAAGCCGAATCCCCAAGGTTGCAGTGCGTGAGTCAGGGAAGGAGTCAAGACACGAGATCGGTGCCGACCTGCCATAAAAAATAAGAGACACACATTGTATCAAGTAAGCAATAATGAAAAAGAAGGAATATGGTAAAAACAGGCATACAAGGATGATATGAAAATGTGAACAACCTTCTATCTAATAAACAATAGAAAAATTATGAAAAAAATAAAAAAGTAATAATCATACTAAATATGGTAATTTCAAGGTCTGAAATGTTAGGGAATTACCATGGTCAAGATTAAGATGACTAGGGATCAAGCTGTACAGAAGGAAAATAAGGGAGAACAATCAATAGTTAGCACACATCTCTGGTATGCAGTGGACATATGAAAATCACGAAAAAAGGTTAATTAATAGAACAGTTCATACTCTTTATTGAGACCATACGGGGAAAGCGTCTTCAATGTATGGATCCAATAAGACTCACGTTCCTTCAATTTTTTGATCCTATCGCCCCCCCTTCTTGCTCTGGGAACGTGATCAATCACTTGATATCTGAGTTGGGCAATAGTATGTTGTTTCTCCAGAAAATGGGCAGGGACCGGCAACAGAATACGTCCACACCTGATTGTGGATTTGTGTTGAGAGATGCGGTCACGGATATGCTGAGTGGTTTCCCCAACATATCCGAGACCGCATGGACACTTAATTAAGTATATTACATATGATGAATCACATGTGTAATGTCCTTTGATGGGAAATCGCCGACCTGTCCTAGGGTGTGTAAAACTATCACCCTTGGTGATGTTGGAGCACTGGAGACACCCCAGACAAGGAATATCCGTGACCGCATCTCTCAACACAAATCCACAATCAGGTGTGGACGTATTCTGTTGCCGGTCCCTGCCCATTTTCTGGAGAAACAACATACTATTGCCCAACTCAGATATCAAGTGATTGATCACGTTCCCAGAGCAAGAAGGGGGGGCGATAGGATCAAAAAATTGAAGGAACGTGAGTCTTATTGGATCCATACATTGAAGACGCTTTCCCCGTATGGTCTCAATAAAGAGTATGAACTGTTCTATTAATTAACCTTTTTTCGTGATTTTCATATGTCCACTGCATACCAGAGATGTGTGCTAACTATTGATTGTTCTCCCTTATTTTCCTTCTGTACAGCTTGATCCCTAGTCATCTTAATCTTGACCATGGTAATTCCCTAACATTTCAGACCTTGAAATTACCATATTTAGTATGATTATTACTTTTTTATTTTTTTCATAATTTTTCTATTGTTTATTAGATAGAAGGTTGTTCACATTTTCATATCATCCTTGTATGCCTGTTTTTACCATATTCCTTCTTTTTCATTATTGCTTACTTGATACAATGTGTGTCTCTTATTTTTTATGGCAGGTCGGCACCGATCTCGTGTCTTGACTCCTTCCCTGACTCACGCACTGCAACCTTGGGGATTCGGCTTTTCTCGGCCTTCTTTCGGCACCTTTCGGCTCTCTACACATGCGCACTCTCTATCTAACCTTTCTGGCCGGACCCGGAAGTTCACGGGCACAGCGTTCACTGGACACATAAATAGCAGCATGTGTGTTATGGCGCCACAGCTCACCGACACATTATGAAGTTCCTGGACGTTTCTCCCTTTCATATGCATTAAGGTATGTCTTATCTCATGCTGCGCTTACGTTAGGGGTGCCCCGTCAGATTAATCTAAAACCGGTTTAGCACTATTTACTGCATTTGGAAGCATGTATTATTATCTCTATTGGACCGATGGCAGCAGCTCTAGTGAACACCTTCTACTTTATTATTTTTATTATAAGTTTGGGTGTATCTATATCATTCAGTTTTCCTGAATATGTGACATCATGGCACATAGGTTTTTTTCACCACTAGAGTGTTTCTAGCTTGACATTATTTGACATGCGTTACCCTTTATCGCCCTGTATATTTTCTGTACTATTAACAGTACTTGCGATATGTACATAAGGAATACATTTATGCCAAAGATATTTGCGTACAGCACCACATGTCGATCACGGCACATATGTGTATATATATATATATATATGGATATATATTAGGCTCCATATCCACTAATTTTTTAATCTGTTATTTTTTTCCCCCCCTCCCCTTTTTTTTTTTTTTTTTTTTTTTTCTTTTTTTCATTTTTTTCTGAATCTTTATCCATTTGCGGCCTTTTTTTTTTTTCTCATTGGATTTTTTTCCTTTTGATTTTTTCTTTTTATACTCACCCATGTGTGTTGTAACATATTCTGTGTTTCAATTCTGGACGTCTTGTCAATCATGATTTTAGCTCATGTGTGTCTATTTATGATATATTTATGTATTTATGTACTTTAGTTATTTGTTTCTTTTACTTATTCATTTTATTTTTTTCCCTATACAGTAAATGGTACCTCTTGAAAAAGGCATAAAAAACGCCGAAACGTTGAGTACCGCTTTTAGTGGCGGGAGCCAAAAGGAACAGTCCTTTGCAGCACTAGTGCTCTAAGGACGGAGCAAGCTGCTCAGCCTCCTATGCGCTGCTTGATGTCTTGCCCACTTTCTCTTAAGCTGGCCCCATGCCTCTAGGTTACTGGGTCTGTCTGCTGCATTTCGCCGCAGCGTCGGCGCTTCGGGTGCATAGTGCACTGCCCACCTTGCTGCTCACACAGTCACAGCTGGGGACTCACTCCTGCTTTTGCTTTTTTTCACTCAGCTTCCGGCAAGGTTTCCTGTCTAAACACGAACCCTCTTTTGGTGTAATGGGGCCTATGCGTTACCCTATTTCTTCTGCCAGGAAGCAGGGGACGCAGCCTTGACACTTCCGGACACTGCGCAGCACAGGTACTCGCATCCCGGTCATAATGACTCTGTACATATCTGGCAAATCAATTCTTTAATGCAAGCAGCATAGAAGGCATGTAGTTCCAATTTTCTAGAGAAAACTGTACAGTACATCCAGAACAGTTTCAATTTGAAGGACTTTGTGGCTCATATCATTCCACAAGATGACACTAGTCTCATACTTAAAATATTTGGTGGAAAATAATTTCCCCACTGATAGCTTGTGTATGTTTAGAATTATGTTACATCATTTGTGTGATTAATTATTCATACCTATTAGGTTCACAATATATTCATCATTTTCTTCAACGCTTTGGAATATAATGTGTAAGAGTTAAAACAACTTGTTGAAGTGTGTTTTACCTCAAATGTGAAACTACTTGTCAATTGTCATCTTTACTATTTCTCCATTCCGTGTGCGGCTAACCACCTCATTGATGTTATTGAGTTTCTTTGTCAAGAAAGCAACAGCTACACCAATACCACGTGCTTTTCCTATTAATTCATCATGCTGCTGAAGTAGAGGTGAGATTAGGGACCTACATAACATCTGGGGACTGTAGTCAACATGACACTGTGCCAACACCCACTGGGGTATAGCTACGAAGTTGACATAGTTTGTGCACAGCTGAACAGAGTTGTCAGAAAAAAGAAAAACCTTCAATAACATGTTTGATGGATTGTCTAGTGGAAACACCCATATAGTATTATTATTTAGTTATTTATATAGGGCCATTAATTCCACGGTGCTGTACATGACAAGGGGTTACATACATAGTAATAGATATCGTTTACCCCAAAAAAAATTACAATGACAGACTGTTACTAAGGGGAGAGGAACTTGTCCTTGCCGACTTTCATTCTGCGGGAGAATGGGAAAGAGACAGAAGGTGGTGGGTGTGGCTCCTCGGGTGGTAGAGAGGCGGCAGCTCGTGTAGTGGTGTAGAAGTCACATTTCCGACCACCACGCTCTCCAATTGACATCTCTGGAAATGCATCCGAAATGTCAAAATCTCTAGCTTCACTTATAGAAAATACAGGGGCTGCTTTTAAACGTCAGCGTCCAACCATTTCAGTATTAATAGGTGAGAGCTTGTCAGAATCATGCCCAGGAACACCAGACTTCAGTAGTTGCGCGTCCTGTCCCCGTGATCTTCAACGTTATCTTGCTATGGCTCTTCCAGGCATGATTTCATCAAGAACATTTAGCATTCGTAATACAGAGACAGAGTACATTACAGAGTACAACATCGCCTAAGCGTTCACCCTCTGCTACTTAGGCCGGGATCACACATGCGAGAAACACGGCTTAGTCTCGCATGTGAAATCTCAGCTCTGGCGCCGGCACTCGGGAGTGGAGTGTGCGGCTGCATGTAGTTATATGCAGCCGCTCGCTCCACTCCTGAGTGCCGGCGCCAGAGCTGGGATTTCACATGCGAGACTCAGCCGTGTTTCTCGCATGTGTGATCCCGGCCTTAGACTTTCTATCTGAGCAGTGACTGCCTTTAGACTGAAGATGATGATGGTGGTAGTAGTTGGAGCTGTTAACACAGTCACGAAGCTGCCATAACAACTTGAAACACAAATCTTTTTACCGACATACACCACTGTAAACATTTTTTTTGGGGTATGCAAAAGAGTGCTAGATATAACGAGAGTGACAGACTGCACAAAAAAGGGAATTTAGGCCTAAAATACCTCAATTTTTGGCACACGGAAGTATAAGGCATGTCAGAGCACATACAGATATCTGTTGGCACGGCGATACCACTACGACACATGTGTGCCCTGTATGTTTTTTACTTTTTTGCGAAATACTGCTGTTTATAAGCACAGTGACACCCAGGACAAAAAAAAGAAAACTGCTGTAAACTGGCCAAACTTTGAGCACACACAGATATGAGCTGCCACGGAGATACCAGAACGACAAATGTGTGGCCTGTATTTTTTTTAGTTTTTTGCGAAATACTGCTGTATATAAGTACAGTGACACCCAGGACAAAAAAAGAAAACTGCCGTAAACTGGCCAAAGTTTGAGCCCACACAGATATGAGCTGCCACGGAGATACCAGTACGACTAATATGTGGCCTTTGTTTTTTGGTGAAATACTGCTGTACTGTATATAAGTACAGTGACACCCAGAACAAAAAAAAGAAAACTGCCGTAAACTGGCCAAACTTTGAACACACACAGATATGAGCTGCCACGGAGATACCAGTACAACAAATTTGTGGCCTGTATTTTTTTATTTTTTTGCAAAATACAGCTGTATATAAGTACAGTGACACCCAGGTCAAAAAAAAGAAAACTGCCGTAAACTGGCCAAAGTTTGAGCACACACAGATATGAGCTGCCACGGAGATACCAGTACGACTAATGTGTGGCCCTTATTTTTTTATTTTTTGGTGAAATACTGCTGTATATAAGTACAGTGACACCCAGGACGAAAAAAGAAAACTATTGTAAACTGGACAAACTTTGAGCACGCTGTTGTGAATGGGTTTGAGATGAGTTCTGAGCAGAGACTCCCTCTGGTGGTTACAAGCGGTACGGGTCTGTTCAGTGAAGATTGTGAGGAATGGGAATCAGGTGTTACTGACTGGTCTTATATAAGGGAGTCACCTTCCCATCAGGGTTGCCGGTGATCAATTGTTCTGGTCTGAATCCTTTATTCCAGTTTCCCTTGTAGCCTGCTGTGTCGTGTCTGCATCTCCTTCTAACAGATAAGACATTTTCTTCTTTTGTGTTTGTGCTATATTTTTGCATTTTGTCCTGCACTTCTGTGGGGGCCTTCAGGGTCCCCTCCGGGGGCTTCTGCCCTCTCAGTTTTGTTCAGCCACTGATGTTTGTACTTTTGCTTTTTCCAGTTTTTTCAGTGGCTGCTGTTTTGATTTTGTTACACCAGAGAACTAATTTAGGTGGAAGAGGTCGTGTGATCTCAGGTGATTTTGAAATTAGTAGAGTTGGCGCTTTTCAGGGTTTTCTGGGATTGCAGTAAGTGCCCTTCCTATCCTTTTCTATTTAGTTAGTTTGGGCCCCAGCGTTTGCTCATACTATTTTCTTTCTGTGTCAGTATTTCTTCTTGTCTAACCGCCATTACATGTTTGGGGGCTTTCTATTGTCTTTGGGGTTCTGCTCCGGGGCAGATAGCTTTCCTATATCTATCTTCAGGTGTAGTTAGTTTCTCAGGCTGTGACGAGGCGTCTAGGACCAACGTAGGAACGCTCCACGGCTGCCTCTAGTTGTGGTGGTTAGTCAGGGTACTGCAATCTCATAGATTCCAACTTCTCTGGTGTATTGCCTTTTTTACCTGCACTCCTCAGCTACCGAAACACAACAGTATCACCGGCCTAAAAATTGAAAATTGTATGGTACTCACAGAAGGGAAAAAATATTGTGAAAGAAAAAAGGTTGTCAGAGTTGTCAGAGATATTTTTCTATTTGTTGCATTTTTTTTTTTCCCTCTTTATCTCTGGGTGCTGGGGAGGATCTTTTCTCTCAATGGAGTTTGCACAGTTGTCTGGCCGTGTGGATCAGCTTGCCACTGAGGTTCAGAGTATTGCTTCATATCTTGCTAGGTTGCCTGTTGTGGAACCTAGGATCCCCATGCCAGATTTGTTTTTAGGGGATCGAGCTAAGTTTCAGAATTTCAAAAATAATTGTAAATTGTTTTTTGCCTTAAAATCTAAGTACTCAGGGAACACAGCGCAGCAGGTTCAAATTATCATCTCTCTCCTGCGCGGCGATCCTCAGGATTGGGCTTTTTCCCTGACACCTGGGGATCCTGTTTTGAGTGATGTTGATGCATTTTTTCAGGCTTTGGGGTTATTGTACGATGAGCCTAATGTCACTGATCAAGCTGAAAAAGCCTTGTTGGCATTAAATCAGGGGCCTTATGACGCTGAGTTATACTGTCAGAGATTCCGTAGGTGGGCAGTCCTGACCAAATGGAATGACGACGCTTTGGCAGCCCTTTTCCGGAAGGGTCTGTCAGATAAGGTAAAGGATGTTATGGTGGGATTCCCTGTCCCCTCTGGTCTCAATGATTCTATGTCATTAGCGATTCAAATTGACAGACGTTTGCGTGAGCGGAGAAGTATGCGTGGAGTGGTGTTGCCTTGTGAGCCAGCTTCTGAGCCCATGCAGTGTGATGGAGTGGTGTCTGGGGCACAGCGTCATGAGTTTCGAAAGCGCAATGGGTTATGTTTCTACTGTGGTGATGCCTCTCATGCTATTTCAGTCTGCCCTAAGCGGGGAAGACGTTTTGCACGCTCAGTTGTCTTGGGTAGTGTTCAGACTAAGTTTTTGTTAACTGTCACTCTGATATGCTCTCTGTCCTCATTTTCTGCTCAGGCTTTCGTTGATTCTGGAGCAGCTATTAACCTGATGGATTATGATTTTGCTAAACGTTGTGGGTTTCCCTTGATACCCCTACAGAAGTCTATTCCCCTACTGGGGATCGATTCTACCCCTTTGGCTGAGAATAAACCCCAGTTTTCTACTCAGGTGATAATGAGGGTTGAACCTGATCACCAGGAGTGCTGCAAATTTTTGGTTCTGTATAATCTGCATGACATTATCGTGCTGGGTTTCCCTTGGTTACAGTCTCATAATCCTGTTTTGGATTGGAAATCTGTGTCTGTAACCAGTTGGGGCTGCCAATGTGTTAATACCAACACTCCTGTTTTTTCTGCCTCCCCCCTGGCTCAGGATGTTCCTTACTTTTTGATTGATTTTTCTGATGTGTTTAGCGAAAGTAAATCTGCATCCTTGCCTCCCCATAGGAGCTATGACTGCGCTATTGAATTAGTGCCGGGTAGTAAATTCCCTAAAGGTCGCCTTTTTAACTTGTCTGTACCTGAACATGACGCTATGCGGTCTTATATCAAGGAATCATTGGAGAAGGGTCATATCAGACCATCCTATTCACCCTTAGGTGCCGGTTTTTTCTTTGTGGCCAAAAAAGATGGTTCATTAAGGCCGTGTATTGATTATCGTCTCTTGAACAATATTACTGTGAAATATCAATATCCGTTACCCTTGATTTCTGACCTGTTTTCCAGGGTGAAAAACGCTACTTGGTTTACCAAGCTTGACCTCAGGGGGGCGTATAACCTTATTCGCATTAAGCACGGGGATGAATGGAAGACGGCATTCAATACCCCTGAAGGGCATTTTGAGTACCTAGTGATGCCCTTTGGGCTCACTAATGCTCCTTCCGTCTCCCAGTCCTTCATGAATGACATTTTCAGGGATTTTGTGGACAAATTTCTGATTGTTTATTTGGATGATATCTTGATTTTTTCTAATGACTGGGACTCTCATGTGAAACATGTTCGAACTGTGTTCCAGATTTTGAGAGAGAATGCTCTGTATGTGAAGGGATCAAAGTGTCTTTTTGGCGTACAGAGGATCTCATTTCTGGGATTCATTTTGTCCCCATCTGTTATCGAAATGGACCCGTTCAAGGTTCAGGCCATCTGTGATTGGGTCCAACCTACTTCATTAAAGGCTCTTCAGAGATTTTTGGGTTTTGCCAATTTTTATCGTAAATTTATTGGTAATTTCTCGGTTATTGTTAAACCATTAACTGATTTGACCAGAAAAGGTTCTGATGTGGTGAATTGGCCTCCGGAGGCAGTCTCTGCGTTTCAGGAACTTAAGCAGAGATTCACTTCTGCTCCTGTTCTACGGCAGCCTGATGTTTCTCTGCCATTTCAGGTGGAGGTTGATGCCTCTGAAATTGGGGCAGGTGCCGTTTTGTCCCAAAAAGATCCAGAGACCTCTAAAAGTAACCCTTGTGCCTTTTTCTCTCGAAAATTTTCTCCTACTGAACGTAATTATGACGTGGGTAATCGGGAGTTATTGGCCATGAAGTGGGCTTTTGAAGAGTGGAGACATTGGCTGGAGGGAGCCAAACATCAGGTGGTGGTCCTTACGGACCATAAGAATCTGGTCTATCTGGAATCTGCCAAGCGACTCAATCCTAGACAGGCCAGGTGGGCCTTGTTTTTCACACGTTTTAATTTTGTGGTTTCCTTTCTTCCTGGCACTAAGAATGTTCAGGCGGATGCCCTCTCGAGGAGTTTCCTTGCGGACTCTCCTGAGTTATCTGATCCTGCTGTTATTTTGAAAGAGGGTGTAGTTCTTTCCGCCATCTCGCCCAATTTGAGACTTGCTCTGGAGGGGTGTCAGGAGGATAGGCCCGAGTGCTGCCCTGTTGGAAAATTGTTTGTCCCGGACCAGTGGAAAAAGAGTGTGATGTCTGAGATTCATTGTTCCGCGTTGGCTGGGCATCCCGGAATTTTTGGTACAGAGACTTGGTTAGTCGGTCCTTTTGGTGGCCTACCTTGTCTCGTGATGTCAGGGAATTTGTGCAGTCCTGCGGGACTTGCTCTCGCTCCAAGCCTTGCTCTCGCTCTAGTGGTTTGTTGATGCCATTGCCTGTGCCCAAGAGACCATGGACCCATATCTCTATGGATTTCATTTCCGACCTTCCTGTTTCTCAGAGAATGACCACCATCTGGGTAATTTGTGATAGGTTTTCCAAAATGATACATCTTGTGCCATTACCTAAGTTGCCTTCCTCCTCTGAATTGGTGCCGTTGTTCCTTCAGCATGTGGTTCGTTTACACGGCATTCCTGAGAACATTGTGTCTGACAGAGGAGTCCAGTTTGTTTCCAGATTTTGGAGGACTTTTTGTTCTAAACTGGTGTTCAATTGACTTTCTCCTCGGCATTTCATCCTCAGACCAATGGTCAAACTGAGAGAACAAACCAGACATTGGAGACTTATCTAAGATGCTTTGTGTCTGCTGATCAGGATGACTGGGTCTCTTTTTTGCCTTTGGCTGAGTTTGCTCTTAATAATAGGGCTAGCTCTGCCACTTTGATGTCTCCATTTTTCTGTAATTCTGGGTTTCACCCTCGATTTTCTTCAGGACAGACGGAGGCTTCTGTCTGTCCAGGTGTTGACTCTGTTGTGGAGCGTATGCAACAGATTTGGGACCAGGTAGTGGAGAGGTTGTCCCTCTCTCAGGAGAAGGCCCAGCGGTTTGCTAACCGGCATAGGACTGATGGTCCTCGGTTTAAAGTGGGGGACTTGGTCTGGTTGTCCTCAAAGAATATTCCTATGAGAGTAGCATCTCCTAAATTTAAGCCTAGGTTCATTGGACCTTATAAGATCATTGAGATTCTTAATCCTGTTTCTTTTCGTTTGCTTCTTCCAGGGACATTTAAGATCCATAACGTGTTCCACAAGTCCTTGTTGAAGAGGTTTGTTGAGCCAGTGGTTCCTGCTGCTGTGCCTCCTGACCCTGTTTTGGTTGAGGGCAATCTGGAGTATGTGGTTGAGAAAATATTAGATTCTCGTTTTTCTAGACGGAAACTCCAGTATTTGGTTAAGTGGAGAGGTTATGGTCAGGAAGACAATTCTTGGGTGTTTGCTTCGGACATCCATGCTAGGAGACTCATCCGTGCGTATCATAGAACTCATCCTGACCGACCTGGTTGCTCAAATGAGGGTTCGGTGACCCCTCCTCAAGGGGGGGTACTGTTGTGAATGGGTTTGAGATGAGTTCTGAGCAGAGACTCCCTCTGGTGGTTACAAGCGGTATGGGTCTGTTCAGTGAAGATTGTGAGGAATGGGAATCAGGTGTTACTGACTGGTCTTATATAAGGGAGTCACCTTCCCATCAGGGTTGCCGGTGATCAATTGTTCTGGTCTGAATCCTTTATTCCAGTTTCCCTTGTAGCCTGCTGTGTCGTGTCTGCATCTCCTTCTAACAGATAAGACATTTCTTCTTTTGTGTTTGTGCTATATTTTTGCATTTTGTCCTGCACTTCTGTGGGGGCCTTCAGGGTCCCCTCCGGGGGCTTCTGCCCTCTCAGTTTTGTTCAGCCACTGATGTTTGTACTTTTGCTTTTTCCAGTTTTTTCAGTGGCTGCTGTTTTGATTTTGTTACACCAGAGAACTAATTTAGGTGGAAGAGGTCGTGTGATCTCAGGTGATTTTGAAATTAGTAGAGTTGGCGCTTTTCAGGGTTTTCTGGGATTGCAGTAAGTGCCCTTCCTATCCTTTTCTATTTAGTTAGTTTGGGCCCCAGCGTTTGCTCATACTATTTTCTTTCTGTGTCAGTATTTCTTCTTGTCTAA
Source organism: Oophaga sylvatica (assembly GCA_033576555.1). Lineage (NCBI taxonomy): Eukaryota > Metazoa > Chordata > Amphibia > Anura > Dendrobatidae > Oophaga > Oophaga sylvatica. The sequence goes on along the minus strand of JARQOD010000005.1, from coordinate 97,629,400 downwards.
CCGCCATTACATGTTTGGGGGCTTTCTATTGTCTTTGGGGTTCTGCTCCGGGGCAGATAGCTTTCCTATATCTATCTTCAGGTGTAGTTAGTTTCTCAGGCTGTGACGAGGCGTCTAGGACCAACGTAGGAACGCTCCACGGCTGCCTCTAGTTGTGGTGGTTAGTCAGGGTACTGCAATCTCATAGATTCCAACTTCTCTGGTGTATTGCCTTTTTTACCTGCACTCCTCAGCTACCGAAACACAACAGTATCACCGGCCTAAAAATTGAAAATTGTATGGTACTCACAGAAGGGAAAAAATATTGTGAAAGAAAAAAGGTTGTCAGAGTTGTCAGAGATATTTTTCTATTTGTTGCATTTTTTTTTTTTCCCTCTTTATCTCTGAGTGCTGGGGAGGATCTTTTCTCTCAATGGAGTTTGCACAGTTGTCTGGCCGTGTGGATCAGCTTGCCACTGAGGTTCAGAGTATTGCTTCATATCTTGCTAGGTTGCCTGTTGTGGAACCTAGGATCCCCATGCCAGATTTGTTTTTAGGGGATCGAGCTAAGTTTCAGAATTTCAAAAATAATTGTAAATTGTTTTTTGCCTTAAAATCTAAGTACTCAGGGAACGCAGCGCAGCAGGTTCAAATTATCATCTCTCTCCTGCGCGGCGATCCTCAGGATTGGGCTTTTTCCCTGACACCTGGGGATCCTGTTTTGAGTGATGTTGATGCATTTTTTCAGGCTTTGGGGTTATTGTACGATGAGCCTAATGTCACTGATCAAGCTGAAAAAGCCTTGTTGGCATTAAATCAGGGGCCTTATGACGCTGAGTTATACTGTCAGAGATTCCGTAGGTGGGCAGTCCTGACCAAATGGAATGACGACGCTTTGGCAGCCCTTTTCCGGAAGGGTCTGTCAGATAATGTAAAGGATGTTATGGTGGGATTCCCTGTCCCCTCTGGTCTCAATGATTCTATGTCATTAGCGATTCAAATTGACAGACGTTTGCGTGAGCGGAGAAGTATGCGTGGAGTGGTGTTGCCTTGTGAGCCAGCTTCTGAGCCCATGCAGTGTGATGGAGTGGTGTCTGGGCACAGCGTCATGAGTTTCGAAAGCGCAATGGGTTATATTTCTACTGTGGTGATGCCTCTCATGCTATTTCAGTCTGCCCTAAGCGGGGAAGACGTTTTGCACGCTCAGTTGTCTTGGGTAGTGTTCAGACTAAGTTTTTGTTAACTGTCACTCTGATATGCTCTCTGTCCTCATTTTCTGCTCAGGCTTTCGTTGATTCTGGAGCAGCTATTAACCTGATGGATTATGATTTTGCTAAACGTTGTGGGTTTCCCTTGATACCCCTACAGAAGTCTATTCCCCTACTGGGGATCGATTCTACCCCTTTGGCTGAGAATAAACCCCATTTTGTTACACCAGAGAACTAATTTAGGTAGTAGAGGTCGTGTGATCTCAGGTGTTTTTGAAATTAGTAGAGTTGGTGCTTTTCAGGGTTTTTTGGGATTGCAGTAAGTGCCCTTCCTATCCTTTTCTATTTAGGTAGTTTGGGCCCCAACGTTTGCTCATACTATTTTCTGTCTGTGTCAGTATTTCTTCTTGTCTAACCGCCATTACATGTTTGGGGGCTTTCTATGTTCTTTGGGGATCTGCTCCGGG
>JARQOD010000005.1:97614986-97627646 GCA_033576555.1 Oophaga sylvatica | reverse complement strand
GATTTTCAGGAATATACATAGAACCTTCACGGCCTTTTTGGCAATTCTGACCAATGTCCTTTATGAGGTAATAACTAAAGAACGCTTCAACGGATCTAGCGATTTTGAGGCTGTTTTTGTGACATTAGGGCTTCATGTTAGTGGTAAATTTTAGGTCAATAAATTTTTGCGTTTATTTGTGAAAAAATTGGAAATTTGGCGAAATTTTGAAAATTTTGCAATTTTCAAATTTTTAACTTTTTTTCTGTTAACCAGAAAATTATTGGACACAAAATAGTTAATAAATAACATTTCCCACATGTCTACTTTACATCGCACAATTTTGGAAACAAAATTTTTTTTTGTTGGGAGTTATAAGGGTTAAAAATTGACCAGCGATTTCTCCTTTTTACAACAAAATTTACAAAACCATTTTTTTTAGGGACCACCTCACATTTAAAGTCAGTTTGAGGGGTCTATATGTCTGAAAATACCAAAAGTGACTCCATTCTAAAAACTGCCCCCCTAAAGTGATCAAACCACATTAAAGAAGTTTATTAACCCTTCAGGTGCTTCACAGGAGCTGAAGAAACGTGGAAGGAAAAAATTGAACATTTAACTTTTTTGTCACAAAAATGATCTTTTACAAAAAAAAATTATTTTTACAAGGGTAAAAGGAGAAAATGGACAGATAAAGTTGTTTTGCAATTTCTCCTGAGTACACCGATACCCATAAGTGGGGGAAAACCACTGTCTGGGTGCACAGCAGGGCTCAGAACGGAAGGAGCGCCGTTTGACTTTTTCAAACCAAAATTGGCTGGAATTGAGATTGGACGCCATGTCGGTTTGGAGAGCCCCTGATGCGCCTAAACAGTGGAAACACCCCAAAAATGACCCCATTTTGGAAACTAGACCCCCTAAAGAACTTATCTAGATCTGTTGTGAGCACTTCGAACCCCCAAGTGTTTCACTAATGTTTATAATGCCTGAGTGTGAAAAAAAAAATTCCACATAAATGATTTTTTAGTCCCCAATTTTTGATTTTTCCCAAGGAAATTGGAGCCCAAAAGTTGCTGTCCAATTTGTCCTGAGTACGCTGATACCCCATATGTGGGGGGAGACTGTTTGGGCTCACGGCAGGGCTCGGAAAGGAAGTAATGATGTTTTGGGATGAAGACTTTGATTGGTGTCATTGTCAGATTGCAGAGCCCCTGATGTGCCTAAACAGTGGAAACCCCCCACAAGTGACACCATTTTGGAAACTGCACCCCTAGACCACACGGAAGAAGCTTATGCGAAAGGCGCGTTGGGGTGTAGGAGGTAACGCTATTCACATCATCGCAGTCCAGCCACTAGGTAATTAAGCCAGTATACCGTTTTATATACTTAGAACCTTAGGGTCTCCTGTTCACATTGGCACCTTTGGGTTTAGGATCATTGTATCCAACCGTTTATGTGCAGTCTTTATAAGATAGGTAGGATTGTGCCTCATAGGGGATCTGATTGTTGAGATTATTAATGTGCAAATTTCTTGCGTTATATTCACATTCAGTGTGGGCTTTATCTTTCAAGGGGCTATGATTAAGGCTATTTATAATCATTTTTGGATTTGGATGCGCTTTATAGATAAGTTTTGATGTATTAAGATGTTTATTACCTCCTACTGGGCAATTGTTGTTTTTTTATGATCTATATTTTAAAAGTATTAATAAATATTGGATTTTTTAATCATTTATCCGCTGGAACACTTTTTTACGGTCACTAATTGATGTAAATCCGTAGTTTTCTTGTTGTAACCCCTAAGGAATTTATCTAAATCTGTGGTGAGCACTTTGAACCCCCAAGTGCTTCACACAAGTTTATAATGCCCGAGCATGAAAATAAAAAATCCTATTTTTTTCCCACAAAAATGATCATTTAGTCACCAATTTTTAATTTTCCCAAGGGTAACAGGAGACATTGGACCACAAAAGTTGTTGTCCAATTTGTCCTGAGTACGCTGATACCCCATATGTGGGGGGAACCACTGTTTTGGCATACGGCAGAGCTCAAAAGGGAAGGAGCGCAATTTGACTTTTTCAAAACAAAATTGGCTGGAATCGAGATTGGACGCCATGTCGCGTTTGGAGAGGCCCTGATGTGCCTAAGCAGTGGAAACCCCCTACAAGTGACCCCATTTTAGAAACTAGACACCCTAAGGTACTTATCTAGATCTGTTGTGAGCACTTTGAACCCCCAAGTGCTTCACACAAGTTTATAACGTAGAACTGTAAAATTAAAAAATCATATTTTTTCCACAAAAATGATCTTTTCACCCCAATTTTTATTTTCCCAAGGGTAACAAGACCCCAAAATTTATTGTGAAATTTGTCCTGAGTACGCTGATACCCCATATGTGGGGGTAAACCACTGTTTAGGTGCATGGCAGAGCTTGGAAGGGAAGGAGCGCCGTTTGACTTTTTCAACTCAGAATTGCCTGGACGCCATGTCGCATTTGGAGAGCCCCTGATGTGCCTAAACAGTGGAAACTCCCCACAAATGACACCATTTTGAAAACTAGACCCCTCAAGGAACTTATCTAGATGTGTGGTGAGAACTTTGAAGCCCCAGGTGTTTCACTAAAGTTTATAACGCTCAAGCGTGAAAAAAAAAAAAATCATATTTTTTTCCACAAACATGATCTTTTAGTCCCCAATTTTTTATTTTTCCAAGGGTAACAGGAGAAATTGAACCCTAAAAGTTGTTGTCCAATTTGTCCTGAGTACGCTGATACCCCATATGTGGGAGAAAACTACTTTCTGAGCACATGTCGGGGCTCAGAAGAGAAGTAGTGACGTTTCGCAATGCAGACTTTGATGGAATGTTCTGTGGGTGTCACGTCACGTTTGGAGAGCCCTGATTCCTAAACAGTAAAAAAAAATCACAAATGACCCCATTTTGGAATATATACCCTACAAGGAACTTGACGTTTTGAAATGCAGACTTTGATGGAATGGTCAGCTGCGTCATGTTACGTTTGCAGAGCCCCTGATGTGCCTAAACAGTGGAAACCCCCCACAAGTGACCCCATTTTGGAAACTAGACCCCCAAAGGAACTTATCTAGATGTGTGATGAGCACTTTGCACCCCCAAGTGCTTCACAGAAGTTTTTAACGTAGAGCCGTGAAAATAAAAAATCTTTTTTTTTCCTCAAAAAAGGATTTTTTAGCCTGCATTTTTTTATTTTCCCAAGGGTAACAGGAGAAATTAGACCCCAAAAGTTGTTGTCCAGTTTGTTCTGAGTACGTTGGTACCCCATATGTGGGGGGGAACCACTGTTTGGGCACACGTCGTGGCTCGGAAGGGAAGTAGTGACGTTTTGAAATGCAGACTTTGATGGAATGGTCAGCGGCGTCAGGTTACATTTGCAGAGCCCCTGATGTGCCTAAACAGTGGAAACCCCCACATGTGACCCCATTTTGGAAACTAGTCCCCCAAAGGAACTTATCTAGATGTGTGATGAGAACTTTGAACCCCCAAGTGCTTCACAAAAGTTTGGAACGCAGAGCCGTGAAAATAAAAAAAAACATTTTTTTTCTCAAAAAATGATTTTTTAGCCCGCATTTTTTTATTTTCCCAAGGGTAACAGGAGAAATTGGACCCCAAAAGTTGTTGTCCAGCTTGTTCTGAGTACATTGGTAACCCATATGTGGGGGGGAACCACTGTTTGGGCACACGTCGTGGCTCGGAAGGGAAGTAGTGACGTTTTGAAATGCAGACTTTGATGGAATGGTCAGCGGCGTCATGTTACATTTGCAGAGCCCCTGATGTGCCTAAACAGTGGAAACCCCCCACATGTGACCCCATTTTGGAAACTAGACCCCCAAAGGAACTTATCTAGATGTGTGATGAGAACTTTGAACCCCCAAGTACTTCACAAAAGTTTGGAACGCAGAGCCATGAAAATAAAATAAAAAAAATTCTCAGGGCTTGGAAGGGAGGGATCACTGTGTGTGGTGGCACCGTGTCACGTTTGGAGACCCCCTGATATGCCTAAACCGTGGAAACCCCTCAATTCTAACTCCAACCTTAACCCCAACACACCCTTAACCCTAATCCTAACCACCAGAGGGAGCCCAGCTCAGAAGTCGCCTCCAGAGTATTCACAACACTAACACTAACCCTAATGCTAACCCTAACCCTATTGCTAACCCTAACCCTAATCCTAACCTAACCCTAACCCTAATTCTAACCCTAATGGAAAAAAAATATATATATTTTCTTTATTTTATTATTGTTCCCTACCTATGGGGGTGATAAAGGGGGGTTATTTACTATTTTTTTATTTTGATCACTGTGATAGGGTCTATCACAGTGATCAAAATGTACTTTCAATAAATGAATTAATCTGCTGGCCGGCAGATTTGGCGGGTGCACTGCGCATGCGCCCAGCATTTTGGAAGATGGCGGCGCCCATGGACCGGGCAGGAGAGACACCGGGAGGGACACGGTGACTCCGGAGGTACCTGGGGGGATCTGAAGCCGGGGGCAGGTTTAGAAGGCGGGGGGAGCGGAATAAAGAGGAGGGGGAGCAGATGATTACGGTGGCGGCAGATCGCCCCGGTCACTTGGTGTGGGGGGAGTCAGATCTCGGTCTGCAGCCATGGCAGATGCTATTGCAGCATCGGCCATGGCTGGATTGTAATATTTCACCAAATTGCATTGGTGAAATATTACAAATCGCTCTGATTAGCTGTTTCACTTTTAACAGCCAATCAGAGCGATCGTAGCCACGTGGGGCTTAAGCCACCCCCCCTGTGGTGAAGCACAAAGTGTCTTGTGCCTGTGGGTCGGGTGACCTTTCAGTGACCCCGGTTACCGACCCGCAAGAAAGGGATTTATACCATGATTAGAGTTGAGCGATACTTTCCGATATCCAAAAGTATCGGAATCGGAATGGTATCGCCGATACCATTAAAATATCGGCGATACCCGATACCGATACCGGAAGTCCCATGTAAGTCTATGGGAACAAAATGTCGTAACTAAAAAAAACTCTTTCTTTCCTTGTAAATACTAAATATACACACATAGAATACATATATATATATATATACATGTCACTGTGACATATATATATACATATATGTATAGTTTATACACTTCTACATAGTAAAATATCCTCTGATTCAATTGCCGGGTAAAGCCGCTTCTGTGAAAAGACAGAAGCACTCGACATGAAATGACACTTGGTGTACATAGGGTTAACCATGTCTTTTCATGTCCTTTGCTATCTGATTTTCACAAACAATTACATCAGTCTATGTGTGCAAAATTTCACACCTTTAGGGGTTAATTAAAGGTGTAAATTCGTTGTAAAAAAAACGGACTTTTTTGCTACGAATTTACACCTTTAATTAACCCCTACAGGTGTGAAATTTTGCACACTTACACTCATGTAATTGTTTGTGCAAATCAGATATCAAACTACATGAAAAGACATGGTTAACCCTATGTACACCAAGTGTCATTTCATGTCGGGTTCTGCATTTTCACAAAAGCCGGCAATTGAATTAGCGGCTATTATACTATGTAGAAGTGTATGAACTATAAATACAAATATATATATATATGTGTCACAAATTCAATGACATGTATATATATATATGAGGTGTAAAATTGCTGAAAAAAAATGCGTGGGCTCCCGCCCTATTTTCGCAACCAGACAGACAAAGCCAGTGAGTGGGGGCAGATAATAATAGCCCAGAGAGGGACCATTTTTTTGGACCCCCCCGGCTACTTAACATCTGCCCCAGACACCCAGAAAGGGCAAATCTCTAATTAGATTTGCCCTTTCTGGCACTTTGCCCGTCTATTCCCATTGCCCTGTAGCGGTGGCGAATGGGTTAATAAGGGGTTAAAATGACCTTGCAATTGAAAGGTCACTTTAAGCCAGGTTAATAATTGAGAGCTGTCAATTAGACAACTATCAATTATTAATCCTATTGTATGAAAGAAAAATCAAACACACACACTTTAATAAAAAAGAAGTTTAATGAAATAATCACACAGTTTTTGACCATATTTTATTTACCTGCTAAAACCATTTCCTGTAATAAAAATAAAATAATAAAGCAAAATTATTCTTACCAATCCGATGCACAGTCAGGTCCCACGGTGTAATCCTTCAGAAAGGGTTAATGTTTACTGCAGGGACCGCAGCTAATGCTGCAGCCTCACAGTAAACCCCCAATGAATGAGCTCCTCTCCTGGCTGACAGGAGAGGAAGTGGAAAGCTTAATTGATTGCTTTCCACTTTCACTTCAGGTCAGCCAGGGACACCATCAGTGACGTCAGAGGGAACTGATTAACAAAATAGGGGTTCCCTTCGAAAAAAAATGGCGTGGGGTCCCCCTATTTTTGTTAACCAGCCAGATGAAGCAGACCGCTGAGGCCTGGATTTTCAGGCTGTTAAGGAGCCAAGTCCATGGACCTTGCAGCCTGATAATACCAGGCACAGCAGTCTGCATATCTTGGCTGTTAACAAAAATAGGGGATCCCTCGAAAAAAATTGGCGTGGGGTCCCCCCTATTTTTGTTAACCAGCCAGATGAAGCAGACGCTGAGGCCTGGTTTTTCAGGCTGGTAAGGATCCAATATCCATGGACCTTGCAAGCCTGATAATACCAGGCTACAGCAGTCTGCTTAGCTTGGCTGGTTAACAAAAATAGGGATCCCTCGAAAAAAAAACGGCATAGGGGTCCCCTATTTTTGTTAACCAGCCAAGTAAAATGCAGACTGCTGCGGCCTGGTATTAAAAGACTGTCAAGGCCATGGATTTTGGCCCTCAACAGCCTGATAATACCAGGCTACAGCAGCCCACATTTGGCGGCATCAAAAGATGTCCAATTGTGGCACTACCGGCTCTTCCACTTGCCCTGTAGCGGTGGCAAGCGGGGTAATAAGGGGTTTAATGTCACCGTTGATTGCACGGTGACATATGCCCGGTTAATAATGGAGAGGCGTCAATAAAGACAACGATCCATTATTAATCCCAAAGTTTTTAAATGTGTAAAAAAAAGACACAGCAAGAAAAAAGTCTTTTAATGAAATAAAAGAGACAACACAGTTTTCATTTTTTTTATTACTCTCTCATTCCTGCGACGCCATCGATCTCCTGTAAAAAAATAAAAAAAAAAAACCAACAGTATACCACCTGTCCGACGCAGTCCATAACGACAGTCCCACGACGATCCAGCTCTGCTACATCGGAATGACAGGCAAGAGCCCTGACGTCATCGGACTGCTTTACGGCCGCGATTACCCAGCAGTCACTGCAGTTATCGCGAGAAACTGCATGTGACCGCCGGGGAGAAGAGGATGGCGGCCATTAAGCAGTCCGGGAAGTGACCGCCGGAGATCTTCTGCCAGGTAAGTGCCGCTGACTCCTAACAGACCCGACCGACGGACACTGACAGTGACAGTGACAATCCCGATTCCGGTATCCGATATGACGAAAATATCGGTACTCGGAATCGGAATTCCGATACAGCTAATATCGGCCGATACCCGATATTTGCAGTATCGGAATGCTCAACCCTAACCATGATACCTACGTAGGCGTCATGGGTCGGGAAGGGGTTAAGAAAGGAGGCAGGGATTTCTTCCATATAGGTGGGACTAGTGTAACATTTCGAATGCCTGTATGTCCATATTAATAGGTTATATAGGTTCCAGGGGGTGACAAATTCCCTTTAAAGGCTGTGTAACAATTTTATCCAGGAACATAGCTAAAAAAGCAGACACATAACAAATTTTCAATGGGTCACTGCTTCCTATAAGGCCCCCTTCATGTGTCCTGGAGATTCCTGTACTGGAAAAAACAGAATGGGTGAGATCCATGGTCCCTGTCCATTTGCCATCCATATGTATGTATTTCACATCTGTGTGTCTCATCCGTGTGCTGTCCGTGTGACACGTACCAACACCTGGGAAAAGCAGTACAGTTCCCAGGTGCCGGGTGCTGAAGGCAGCTTTCATCATTGTTGCCTTGTCTCCCTGAGATTAGTGTGACCAGGTGACATTGATAGAAGTTTTATTCAGTACCCACTGTGTACATCGTGTGTAAAATTATGAATCAAATAAAAAAAATGTTAGATAATGTTAATAATCAGGGAAATGGAACAATATCCCAAAAGGGTTGCAGGCTTTTAATAATAGCTCACAGCTGTTTGCTTAGCCTTTACTGGTTGGTTTATGAGGGATCTCAGAAAAAAATTAAGTTGGGTTTCTCTATAAATTCAAACCAGCAAAGGATAAACAGACAGCTGTGAGTTGATATTAATAGACTGGAAAAGGGTCAGGGATATTGCTCCCCCTCCCAGGCTGCCAACATCAGCATTCAGTTGCCCCAGAAATGGTGCATCCATAAGATGCACCAAATATGTTTCTTAGTCGCACTCTTACTGCTTGCATTGTGATGGAGGCAGGTGTGGTAATAGGATTGACCTCTGGTCACTGCCAGCTGTTCCCACGCTCAGTTCACTATGAGTGGCTCTATAAACAGGGGAAACATTCATGATGTCTTCGTTAGCACTGTCAAAATTTTTTCACAGTGCTAGCGGTGATCTCATTGAGGTCACCGACGTTCATCAGGACCCTCACAGTGAACTGAGCATGGGAGCAGCTGTAACCTCTATGACATTACCGCTCATCACTGAAGCTGAACCCCAAGCTAAGCATCTACTGGATGTCACGGTGAACAATCGCATCATGCTACCATTCATCAAGACATCCAGCTGTAGCAGAGGTGGATTACGGAATAGGACAAATGGATTATCTTCTCGTCAAACAGGTGAGGAATATGTTTTTTTATTATTTTAATTTTTTCATTAATAAATATGGAAAAAGAGGGTCAGGGAGTATTTATTTCAAATATAGGATTTTATTCTTGCCCTGTGTTAATTTAAAAACTTATTATAGGGTTAGTATTGGAGGCGTCTTAAAGACACCTCTCCATTACTGTACCCTGGGCTTGATGTCAGCTGACAATACAAAGCTGACATCAACTCCTACCCTATTACCCTACTTGCCACCGCCACAGAGCAAGTGGAAAGAATTGTCGCATCTTATAGATGTGCCATTTCTGGGGTCGCTGAGGGCTGATGTTGGTATGCTGGGGAAGGGCAAAATACTTGACCCCTTCCCAGGCTATTAATATCAAACCACAGCTGTTTGTTTAGCTTTTGCTGGTTTGAAATTACAGTGGGACCCTACATCATTTTTTTTCTGTGGTCCACCATAAACTAACAAGTAATGGTTAAGCAAACAGCTGTGGACTGATATTAATAGCTTGAGAATCCTTTGGGATATTGTGCTTCCTAGATTATTAACATCAGCCCACACCCGTGGGCTTTTCCTCTGCTGGTTCTGAAAATTACATGGGGGCCCACACTATTTTTGGCAATTTAATTCTTAATTTTACACATGATGTACACAGCATGTGCTGAATACAACTCACATCATTGTCACCTGGTTGCGCTGATCTCAGGGTGATCAGGCGACAATGATGACAACTGCCTTTAGCACCCGGTGCCTGGGATCAGCGTGAACTGTACCGATTTTTCCCAGGCGCCGGTATGTTTCACATTGGTTGATTTCATCACTGATCTACTCATGTCGGCAGGTAAATCCATAATTTTGGTGGTGGTGGATAGATTCAGATGTCACACTTCATTGTGCCTCCTGCTTAACCTAACGTACCTCCCATACAATTTATTTCAAAATTTTAGAGAGCGTTTTGTGCTTGTTTGGGGATCCATCTGTCGTTCTGCTCATCTACAGTCATGGCCAAAAGTTTTGAGAATGACACAAATATTAATTTTTCCAAAGTCTACTGCTTCACTTTTTCTAATGGCAATTTGCATATACTCCAGAATGTTATAAAGAGTGATCAGCTTAACAGCAATTACTTGCAAAGTCAATATTTGGCTAGAAAATGAACTTTATCCCCCAAAACACAATTTCAACATCATTGCAGCCCTGCCTTAAAAGGACCAGCTAACCTCTTTTCAGTGATTGCTCCATTAACACAGGTGTGGGTGTTGATGAGGACATGGCTGGAGATCAATCTGTCATGATTAAGTAAGAATGACACCACTGGACACTTTAAAAGGAGGCTGGTGCTTGGCATCATTGTTTCTCTTCTGTTAACCATGGTTATCTCTAAAGAAACACGTGCAGTCATCATTGCAATGCACAAACATGGCCTAACAGGGAAGAGTATCGCAGCTAGAAAGATTGCACCTCAGTCAACAATCTATCGCATCATCAAGAACTTCAAGGAGAGAGGTTCCATTGTTGCCAAAAAGGCTTCAGGGAGCCCAAGAAAGACCAGCAAGAGCCAGGACCGTCTCTTAATAGTGTTTCAGCTGCGGGACCGGGCTACCAGCAGTGCAGAGCTTGCTCAGGAATGGCAACAGGCAGGTGTGAGTGCATCTGCACGTACTGTGAGGTGGAGACTCTTGGAGCAAGGCCTGGTCTCAAGGAGGGCAGCAAAGAAGCCACTTCTCTCCAGAAAAAACATCATGGACAGACTGATATTCTGCAAAAGGTACAGGCAGTGGACTGCTGAGGACTGGGGTAAAGTTATTTTCTCTGATGAATCCCCTTTTCGATTGTTTGGGACATCAGGAAAACGCCTCATTCGGAGAAGACAAGGTGAGCACTACCACCAGTCTTGTCTCATGCCAACTGTTAAGCATCCTGAAACCATTCATGTGTGGGGTTGCTTCTCAGCCAAGGGAATCGGCTCTCTCACAGTCTTGCCTAAAAACACAGCCATGAATAAAGAATGGTACCAGAATGTCCTCCAAGACCAACTTTTCCCAACCCTCCAAGAGCAGTTTGGCGATCAACAATGCCTTTTCCAGCATGATGGAGCACCTTGCCATAAAGCAAAGGTGATAACTAAATGGCTCAGGGAACAAAACATAGAGATTTTGGGTCCATGGCCTGGAAACTCCCCAGATCTTAATTTCATTGAGAACTTGTGGTCAATCATCAAGAGACGGGTGGACAAACAAAATCCTAAAAATTCTGACAAAATGAAACCATTGATTGTGCAAGAATGGACTGCTATCAGTCAGGATTTGGTCCAGAAGTTGATTGAGAGCATGCCAGGGAGAATTGCAGAGGTCCTGAAGAAGAAGGGTCAACACTGCAAATATTGACTTGCTGCATTAACTCATTCTAACTGTCAATATAAGCTTTTGTTACTCATATGTTTGCAATTATTATATTTCTGTCTGTGATAAAAACATCTGTCAAACACACATAAAAACCAGATGGCAGCAGATCATGTGAAAATGTAATATTTGTGTCATTCTCAAAACTTTTGGCCATGACTGTACAGTCTAATGAGCAAACTGAACCTGTTAACCAGAATCTTGAGACTTATCTTAGGTGTTTTGTTTCTGAGAATTAGGAGGATTGAATTACTTACCTCTAGCTCAGTTTGCGGTGAATAACCGTTGTCACAAGTCTACTGGTTAGTCCCCATTCTTCGGGGCCTATGGTTTTCATCCTCAGTTCAGATCCTTTAATAGGAATCATTCCTCAGGAATACCTAAAGAAGAACAATTTTCATAATCTATTACATCTTTTTGGCAATGGGTTATGAATAACTTGTAGAACTTGGGTTACTAATCTAAGTGTGTGGCTGATCGGAGATGTTTGGTGGGTCCAGACATTTGTGTTGGTGATTTGGTGTGGTTTTCCTTGAAGAACATTAAGTTGCAGGTTCCTTTTTGGAAACTGAGACCCAGGTTAATCGGTCCCTATAAAATTGTGGTCATTGTCTATCCTGTAGCTTTCCACCTTGCTTTACCGCCCACCTTTAGGATTCATAATGTGTCTCTCCGGTCTCTACTCAGAAAATATGTTGCGTCTTCTGTACCATCACTCCTACCTCCATCAACGTCATTGTTGATGGTAATTTGGAGTTTCAGATTGCTATGATCGTTGACTCTTGCTTGGTTCTTTGGTCTCTGGAACACTGGAGGATGTTGGTACCATCATCTGACATCCATGCGGTCAGATTGATCCAGTCTTTTCACATCGCACACCCAGATAAACCTGGCCCTGAGGTTCCCGAGGTCCCTCATAGAAGGGTGAGCACTGTCACGGGTTTACCACGACAGAAAGAAGCCAGATGACCACACTACCTGCATTGATTTGGAGCACTTCACCTTCATATTAGATGGTGCAGGTTTCTTCCAGCAGTGTAGGGGTTAAACCCATTTCAGTTGAGAGTTCATTGAAGCTTGTCTGCTGATGCTCTCAGCTGTTCAGAGTTGGTCACTCCACTCTCTTATTTAAACTGGTCTCTGGCAATCAGGAAATGCCAGAGTTAGCCTCATGTTGCATGGTTCAGGAGCTTAGAGGAGTTTTGTTGTATTAGGAGGTGTTTGGTGGATTTATCTAGTGACTGTTGCTTGATTTTGGTTGTGTGAAAATCCACTTATTCTCCTTCTTTGGTTTTTCCGTTCCTTCCCTCCCTGATGTATCCTTCTGTTGCTTGTGTGAGCTTATTTGTATGATTGGTATTTTCCTTTATCCCTGTACGTATTCCTTTGATAGTCTGGTTGGTGAATTTCTATACACTACTACTGTCCGCTTCGCTGGGTGGGGGAGGGGGAAAGAC
>JARQOD010000005.1:97575112-97614886 GCA_033576555.1 Oophaga sylvatica | reverse complement strand
GCATGAAAACTTGAAAGCTTAAAACCCCCCTGCAAACAAGGATTCTGGGAACGAAACACAAGAACAACGCATTACTGTCTGGGACGTGACATGACCTTTTCTTTCCGGGTTACATGGCACAGCAAGAACATCTCGGACAACAAAGCATCTGTTGAAATGTTCTTAGTGTCACCCTATGGAGACTATTGATGAACGCCTCCATTGATCCTACAGGATTATATGTGGAGCATCATCTTTGGCTCTTGTACAAGATGCAATCAGATTACATCTACAATTAACCAATATTACCTCTGCTAGAACTAATTAAGAATTTTAAACAGTTGTCTCAGCCGTTTGAAGATAAGCTCTTAACATAATTGTCTAAAGCTGTTACTTACAGTAAAGCAGATTTTATATTCAAGGGGAAAATCTCCGCAGTGTTGCAAATGAATATAGGCTTTGTAGTAATAGAAATAATTTCAAGTACATTCTGTGCCCCCAGGCATCTCCTCCATAGATGAAACACCAGGAACAGCTATTTAAGTATTTCTAGTCACCTTGTTATATACCAGATGGGAGCAACAGAGAGAATTATATCTTGAGGTTGATCTATCCTAATATATTCCATGGAATTTGCCCCCAAAACCATGTCCTTTTTCTTTAATAACTTCTAAATAATAATTGGTGATAGATTTTGTCATTCTTTTTTTTCAAGGACATGGTTTTATTAAAATATTTAAAAATAATGTGTCTAAAGCATGACCCCTCAATAAGAACTACGGATACAGTCATGGGCAAAAGTGTTGGCACCCTTGAAATTGTTCCAGAAATGAAGTATTTCTCCAACAAAATTATTTCCATTATATGTTTTGTTTACAAACGTTTATTTCCATTGTCTGTAATGGCATAACACCAAAAAGGGAGAAAAAAAGGCAAATTGGACATAATTTAACACAACACCCCAAGAATGGGCCGGACAAAATTGTTGCCACCCTCAACTTAATATTTGGTTGCACACTTTTCAATAAATAACTGCAATCAATCGCTTCCTACAACCATCAACTTTTTACACCTCTCAATTGAAATTTTGGACCACTCTTCATTTGCAAACTGATCCAGGTCTCTCATATTTGAGGGTGCCTTCTGCCAAAAGCAATTTTAAGATCTCTCCACAGGTGTTCAATGGGATATAGATCCAGGTTCATTGTTGGCCACTTCAGAACTCTCCAGCTCTCTGTTTCCATCCATTTCTGGGTGCTTCTTGAAGTATGTTTGGGGTCATTGTCCTACTGGAAGACCCACGACTAGTGTTGAGCATTCCGATACTGCAAATATCGGGTATCGGCCGGCATTACCCGGCAATTGAATCAGAGGCTATTTTACTATGTAGAAGTGTATGAACTATAAATATATGTATATATATATATATATATATATGTCACAATGACATGTATATATATATATATATATATATATATTATGTATTCTGTGTGTGCATATTTAGTGATTACAAGGAAAGAAAGGGGTTTTTTTTAGTTCCGATATTTCTGTCCCATAGACTTGCATTGGATTTCGGTATCGGAATCGGGTATTGCCGACACTTTTTGATATCGGCGAGACCCATTCCGATCCGATACTTCTTGATATCGGGAAGTATCGCTCAACTCTACCCACGACCTAGGACGGAAGCCCAGCAATCTGACTCTGGGCACTACATTGCGACCCAAAATCCTTTGATAATCTTCAGATTTTATGATGCCTTGCACACAGTCAAAGCACCCAGTGCCAGAATCAGCAAGACAGTTCCAAAACATCTTTGATCCTCCACAACATTTGCCTGTGGTTACTGTGGTCTTTTCTTTGTAGGCCTCATTCTGTTTTCAGGAAACAGTAGAAGGCTGTGTCCTCATCTGTCCACAAGATGCTTTCGCAGAAGGATTTTTGACAAAGTCAGGTACATTTTGGCAAACTGCAGTCTTGCTTTTTTATGTCTTTGTGTCAACAGTGGGATCCTCCTGGGTCACCTGCAATAGCATTTCATCTCATTCGAATGTCGACAGATAGTTCGCACTGATACTTACGCACCCTGAGCCTGCAGGACAGCTTGAATTTCTTTGGAATTTGATTGCAGCTGCTTATCCACTATGCAGACTATCCTGCATTGCAACCTGTCAATTTTTTTTTGCCGTCCAAGTCCAGGGAGATTAGCTACAGTGCCATGGGTTGTAAACTTTTTGATTATGTTGAGCACTATAGACCATCAGGATCTCTGGAGATAGGCTTGTAACCTTTAGATTGTTGATATGTTTTAACAATTTTGGTTCTCAAGTCCTCAGACAGTTCTCTTTCTGTTCTCCATGCTTACAGTGGCGCACACAGACATACAATGCAAAGATTGAGATAACTTCTCCTTTTTTAATCTGGTTTCAAGTGTGATTTTCACATTTCCCTCACCTGTTACTTGCCACTGGTGAGCTTGAATGAACATCATATGCTTGAAGCAAAGTTGTTTGCCTACAATTTTGGAAAGATGCCAACAACTGTCTGGACCATTTTTGGGGTTTTGTGTGAAATTATGTCCAATTTGCCTTTTGTTCTCTGTGTTTTTTTGTTTCAATACACACATAGGAATAGATGTGTATAAAAAAGTGAAATTTCAATAAATTTCTTGGAGAAATACTTCATTTTCTGGATCCATTTCAAGGGTGCCAACTCTTTCGGCCATGACTGTATATGAAGCATCACCATAGTGAACAAGGATTGATTAAAAGAAAAAGATAGAAAATGCCAGCTTACCGCTGGGGTGTGCAACAGCGTGGACTCAAAGCGGACAACTCGAGTGAACAATGGAAAAAAAAGGTGGAGTTGATCCAGCTGAAAAAAAGGCTTGCTTTATTACAAAATGGTAGTAAATAATATAAATTTACATTGCATGGCACCCAATAAATGCAGCAACACGTTTCGAACACATGCTGTGTTCTTTGTCAAAGCTGCCTTGAGTCCAAATGGACAGCAATTTATACAACAACCAATAAGACACATCCCCCGAAAAAGTGCAACTTTGACAAAGAACACAGCATGTGTTCGAAGCATGTTGCTGCGTTTATTGGGTGCCATGCAATGTAAATTTATATTTTTTACTACCATTTTTTTATTAGCTGGACTCAACTCCACCTTTCTTTTCCATTGATTAAAGGGATTGTTCAGTACTTATGTAATGCAACTGCAAAGCAGTTGCGCACAGCCTCTACCAGGGGGTGCTGTTACAGGGAAAAAGGTTTACACTTACTGTGCAGCACCTCGGTGCAGAAGTGCAGGCCACCACCTGAAGGCGGCAGAGTAGTCAGACAGGCCGATGTCAGCAACAAACAGGAAGACGAAGTACCAGCGGTCACAGCAATGCACGAGGTCAGAGACGAGCCAAAAGTCAGAGCCAGACGGGAGCGCGGTATCCAAAACGTGAGACGGAAAGAGAAGTCAAGGTACAAGCCAGTAGGTCAAAAGCCGGTCGGAAAACGTAGTACCAGAGACAGAAAAACAGGAGGCGAGGTTCAGAGTTTAAGCCGAGTCATACACTGTAGGGAAATCACCAAACGTACACAAAGTCAGGGATAAGGAATGGGTCAGACACAAACACGGGAAGTCAGAGGCAGAAGGATCACTAGAGTATATGGGTCAGCTGCTCAAGCCAAGGACCAGAATTATCACTGACAAAGGCTACCAAAAATAGCACCAGTAAATAGCCACCCAAGAACCAAAGAGAGGCAGGAAAAGTTAACCCCTCGATGACAAGGTTTGAGAAAAAAGCAGGAAGCAAACCCCGACCTGCATCATGACAACTTATATATTGATCGCTGGAACCAGGGCCGTATTTGGTATTCATGCTGCCCTAGGCACTTTAAGTGGTCACGCCCCTACTGATCAGGCAGACAAAGTGTATGTGCACACAGTGCCTTTTTCAGGCAGATCTGTTGTGTTACCCAACTTAACCCAACTTAATTTCTCACTTAAACCATAAGAGGTCATAATACCCAAGAGTACCTATTGCTTTTTATGTGGTGATAACTGCACCTCATGGCTTGAGACTTCTCACAAATACTGTATAGTCACCACATGTATTTGTGACTATAAATATAATATATGTACTATATTGACCACATTCTACCAACATGGCTGCTGCCTCTCTATACTAGGTGTCTTTATGAGCCTGAGTCCTCACTTCTGACCCTAATTGTTTTCACTTTTGATCTTGTTAATATTATTTTGTTATTTAACAAAATTCTGTGTTTTATTCTTTTCTATTATGTGAGTTATGACTATTTTTCCATAGGACCTACAGTACAGACCAAAAGTTTGGACACACCTTCTCATTCAAAGATTTTTCTGTATTTTCATGACTATGAAAATTGTACATTCACATTGAAGGCATCAAAACTATGAATTAACACATGTGGAATTATATACTTAACAAAAAAATGTGAAACAACTGAAAATATGTCTTATATTCTAGGTTTTTCAAAGTAGCCACCTTTTGCTTTGATGACTGCTTTGCACACTCTTGGCATTCTCTTGATGAGCTTCAAGAGGTAGTTACCAGAAATGGTCTTCCAACAGTCTTGAAGGAGTTCCCAGAGATGCTTAGCACTTGTTGGCCATTTTGCCTTCACTCTGCAGTCCAGCTCACCCCAAACCATCTCGATTGGGTTCAGGTCTGGTGGCTGTGGAGGCCAGGTCATCTGGCGTAGCACCCCATCACTCTTCTTCTTGGTCAAATAGCCCTTACACAGCCTGGAGGTGTGTTTGGGGTCATTGTCCTGTTGAAAAAAAAATGATGGTCCAACTAAACGCAAACCAGATGGAATAGCATGCAGCTGCAAGATGCTGTGGTAGCCATGCTGGTTCAGTATGCCCATCACACTATCACACCTCCTCCTCCATGCTTCACGGTGGGAACCAAGCATGTAGAGTCCATCTGTTCACCTTTTCTGCGTCGCACAAAGACACGGTGGTTGGAACCAAAGATCTCAAATTTGGACTCATCAGAGCACAGATTTCAACTGGTCTAATGTCCATTCCTTGTGTTCTTTAGCCCAAACAAGTCTCTTCTGCTTGTTGCCTGTCCTTAGCAGTGGTTTCCTAGCAGCTATTTTACCATGAAGGCCTGCTGCACAAAGTCTACTCTTAACAGTTGCTGTAGAGATGTGTCTGCTGCTAGAACTCTGTGTGGCATTGACCTGGACTCTAATCTGAGCAGCTGTAAACCTGCGATTTCTGAGGCTGGTGACTTGGATAAACTTATCCTCAGAAGCAAAGGTGACTCTTGGTCTTCCTTTCCTGGGGCGGTCCTCATGTGAGCCAGTTTCTTTGTAGCGCTTGATGGTTTTTGCAACTGCACTTGGGGACACTTTCAGGCTAAGTTCACACGTTGCGGAATTGCCGCGGAAATTTCCGCGGCAATCCCGCACTTCTCCCGCAGGAAATACGCACGTTTTTTGTATGCTGATTCCCGCCAGAATAATAGCGTTTTGCAAGCGTAATTAGCTTGCAGAATGCTAGCGTTTTCCTAGCGATCTGTAGCATCGCTTGGAAAACTGATTGACAGGTTGGTCACACGAGTCAAACATAGTGTTTGACAAGTGTGACCAACTTTTTACTATTGATGCCGCCTATGTCGCATCAATAGTAAAAAGATCTAATGTAAAAATAATAAAAAAAATAATAAATAATGATATTCTCACCTTCCGGCGGCCCCCGCAGCCTTCCCGCCTTCAGCGACGCTCCCGGCAACTCCGGTCCCAAGGATGCTTTGCGACAAATCACACCGATGACGTAGCATCTCGCGAGACCGCTATGCCATCTGGGTGATTCTCGCAAAGGACTCTTGGGACCGGAAGTTGCCGGGAGCGTCGCTGAAGGCGGGAAGGCTGCGGGGGCCGCGGAAGGCTGCGGGGGCCGCCGGAAGGTGAGAATATCATTATTTTTTATTTTAATTATTGTTTTACCAGGGATATGGTACCCAGGGCCTGGAGGAGAGTCTCCTCTCCTCCAGACCCTGGGTACCACCGCACATGAACCGCTTACATTCCGCAAAATTAATGAACATGTTGCTATTTTTTCCGCAAAGCGTTTTTTTCGCGGAAAAAAAACGCAACATGTGGCCAAAACATGCGGAATCAATTAACATGTATAGGATGCTTAATGCTTGCGTTTTTATCGCGTTTTTACCGCGGAAAACCGTGGAAAAACCGCGAAAAAAAACGCAATTATTCCTGATCGTGTGCACTTAGCCTCAAAGTTTTCCCAATTTTTCAGACTGACTGACCTTCATTTCTTAAAGTAATGATGGCCACTCGTTTTTCTTTACTTAGCTGCTTTTTTCTTGCCATAATACACATTCTAACAGTCTATTCAGTAGGACTATCAGCTGTGTATCCACCAGACTTCTGCACAACACAACTGATGGTCCCAACCCCATTTATCCCACTTATTAAACCTGACAGGGCACACCTGTGAAGTGAAAACCATTTCCAGTGACTACCTCTTGAAGCTCATCAAGAGAATGCCAAGAGTGTGCAAAGCAGTAATCAAAGCAAAAGGTGGCTACTTTGAAGAACCTAGAATATAAGACATATTTTCAGTTGTTTCACACTTTTTTGTTAAGTATATAATTCCACATGTGTTAATTCATAGTTTTGATGCCTTCAGTGTGAATGTACAATTTTCATATTATCTAGATTGTGAGCCCCATCGGGGACAGTGACGATAATGTGTGCAAACTGTAAAGCGCTGCAGAATATGGTAGCGCTATATAAAATAAAGATTATTATTATTATTATTCATATTGATGAAAAAACAGAAAATCTTTGAATGAGAAGGTGTGTCCAAACTTTTGGTCTGTACTGTATATTGATTCTGGAGTTTTCCCTCTATCTGTGGATAAGTTCTCTTAGAGTACATGGCCCCTTACTGTCTATACATTACTACCTAAAGTATGTTAAGATAATTGGTTTAATAGCTTTATTCCATATTATTACATAATAAAAGATATAATCAATGACCATTGGGGCAAACAAGCTATAGAGCCCATTCTGAGTTGGTACAACAGACGTTTCGCAAAAGGATCGACTCTGTCAGATGACGCTCCATAGCTTGTTTGCCTCCTTAGTCATGAATTATATCTTTTATTACGGCATAAAGAAATATGAAATCTACTTGATGAGTGCGCTATCTATTCCAGAACTTCGTATGTAATATATGTGGAAATTTATCCTGTTGACATTGGAATGTTGAGCACGACCTATTCAGATTAGATCTATTGACTCCATTGCGGCATTGTGAGATAAAGTGTTGACCTTCACTTTAACCCCTTTATTCCATCGGACGTAATATTCCGTCCATGTGACCTTGGACCTCATTCCCATGGACGGAATAGTACGTCCAGGGCGATCAGCTGCGCTCCCGAAGGGAGCACAGCTAATCGCCGCCTGGTGTCAGCTGATTATCACAGCTGACACCCGGGACTGTGTGTCAGGAGCGGTCACGAACCGCTCCCGACACATTAACCCTTGGCACACCGCGATCAAACATGATCGCGGTGTACCAGGGGCACAGGGGAGCATCGCGCAGGGAGGGGGCTCCCTGCACGCTCCCCTGAGACTCTCAGAACAGCGCGATGTGATCGCGCGGTTCTGAGGCCTTCCTCCCTCCAAGGACCCAGATCCAAGATGACCGCCGGGTCCTGCAGGGAGGCGGCTTCCTCAGTGCCTGCTGAGAGCAGGCAATGAGAAGCCTGCAGCACTGCCAGAGCGATCGCTGGTGTGACAGAGTGCTGTGCACACTATCACACCAGCGATCTCACCCTACACAGTGATGTCCCACCCTGGGATAAAGTATAAAAGTTAAAAAAATAAAAAGTGTAAAAAAAAAATTCCAAAAAAAATAAAAATATTCCCCAATAAATTCATTTATTCCTGTAAATAAAAAAAACAAAACAATAAAAGTACACATATTTGGTATCGCCGCATCTGTGACGACCCCCCCTATAAAACTGTCCCACTAGTTAACCCCTTTAGTGAACCCCTTAAAAAAAAACAAAGCAAAAAATCAATGCTTTATCATTAGTGTTGAGCGATACGATAATGCAAATATCGGCTATCGGCCGATATTAGCTCTATCGGCCTTTCGATAATTCGTTTCGAAATTTTCGTCTTATCGAATACCGGAATCGGATTTGTCACTGTCACTGTGAGTGTCCGTCGGTCGGGTCTGTCAGGAGTCAGCGGCACTTACCTGGCAGAAGATCTCCGGCGGTCACGTCCTGGACTGCTTGATGGCCGCCATTATCTTCTCCCTGGCGGTCACATGCAGTTTTTCGCGATAACTGCAGTGACTGCAGGGTAATCCCGGCCGTAAACCAGTCCGATGACGTCACCGCCGGGGAAGCAGGTAATCAGCTGTGCTGCGCCGGGATTCTGATGTAGCAGAGCTGGATCGTCGTGGGACACTCGTTACTATGGACTGCGTCGGTCAGGTGGTATACTTTTTTTTTTTTTTTTCATTTTTTTACAGGAGATCGATGGCGTCGCAGGATGAGACTGTAATAAAAGTAATGAAAACTGTGTTTTGTTTTTTTTTATTAAATTAAAAAACTTTTTTATAAACATTCACCCGTCCGGGTACATAAACAATTTAACTATTTATCAACAATTTAACTATTTACATACAGGGACCCTGTCCGGGTTATTTATACTTCTTTGGCAGGGGTGTTCCAGGTACCACCTGGTACTCTTCTGATGCTTGCCAAACATCCGAGGCACCAAGGACCACCAGGACCTGATGACGTCGTGTGGCCTGTACAGTCAAGTCGTGACCCGCTATCTGGGTCTGTGTGGCCACCTCTTTCATCTCCCTCCGGGTCTGGAACCCTATGTCCCGGACTGAACGAACCCCAGGGGGCCTAACAGGCGCCGGGTACGGGCCAGCTATACTTATCATGTCCATAGCTGGGGCTGCTGAGGAGACCACTGAGGGAGGCTTGGGAGATTTACGGCGTGGGGCACTTTTGCAGAGGCCTGGATGTGGGAGGCTGAAGGCTCCGAGGGTCTCACAGGTTCCTGACACACTGGGGAGTAGGGGTCGCACCTGGTAACATTTAGGGCATACCATCCATTGTAACCCCAGTGTCGGGTGTAAGTCACCAAGTCTCCTGGCAACAGGTCCCTCCCCGGGTGTCCTTCTGGGAGGTGAGCCTCCACGTCCCGCCGGTTCACAAAAACTTCTAAATAAAGTCCAGGCTCCTTGATGAAGCCCCAACCACCTTTCAATTTAAAGCTCCGTACTGCACCCTTACGCCGCGGCTCACACAGGGTTCCTTTATCCTTTCTCATCCGGTCCTTATCTGCCCGGTCCTTCTCCAGGTTACGTTGCCGAAGTTTTTGGGATTCTCGCTGCTCCCTTTGTCGCTCTGCTTCCCGCTCCCAACGTCTCCACTCTTCCTCCTGACGCCGGTTGAAATTCTCCTCCACCAGCTGCTCCATGTCTCCACCACTCCACTGCAGCTTACAGTGTCCGGTTTGCGGCAGCTCTCCTGTCGCCCCCCAGTCCTGGCGGTGCTCCCCTGCGGAGGAAGCAGACGGCTCTAAATCAGATGACAGTCGGGGCTCCGGTACAGGCAGGTAGTGCTCTGGTGCCTGCGCGGCCTCCTCCATGAGGACGGGTGTCGCTTCTTCTGTCTCAGCGACGGGGGCAGACAGCGGGATCTGGGGTGCTGACGGTGCTGCGGTTTTTGCAGGAACGGGTGCCTCCACTGCGACAACGTCAACCGGATCACATTGCAAGGACTCCTCTACTAGAACGGGTGCCTCACCTTCCGGTACAGACACTTCAGGTAAGAGGGATTGGCGCCGCTCCAAGTTTATTTTTAGGGCACGCCAGCTCGCTTCCATCCTGGCGACCTCCTCCCGGTGCCGGGCCAGGCCTCTTAGGGTATCCGCCGCTTCTTGCAGCGTAGGAGGGTTTCCAGGCCGGGTGCCCAACGGTGGCTCCGTGGCGATCGGGTCGCTTCCGTGGGGGGAGAGCTCTGACTGCTCCATTACTTCACACTTCTGCTCGTGTCCATTAGCCATCTCTGCCAAGTCACATGTGTCATTAGCATCTGGAGAGGGCCCCTCTTTTGTAGGGAGGCGGGACCTTCGTGTTAGTTTCCACACACTGAGGAGGATGAGGAGGCGGAACTGAAGAGCTGTGGGGCACGATCTTACATTGCAGTACCATTTAGAGCCATCGTTTTCGCGACACTGAGTGAGTGTACAGTACACCCATGAAGAGCACGCCCTTCTTCTTCACCAGTGCCTCGTCGTGACGCAGATATGGCGGAAAAATGGCAAATACATTCTCTGATGATTTTAGCAATTCTCAAGCACAAAACCAGTTCAATTCAGGCACACAGGACTCGCTTATAGCGAGCTACAGAATCCTGTTCGTGACGCCCAAGTTGAGTCGCACAGAGCCAGAGGTTTTGGGGGTACTCGGCACCGAGCCCGTCGACTTCTATGGGGTATGTCACGGCTTTACCCGGCAATTGAATCAGAGTCTATTTTACTATGTAGAAGTGTATAAACTATAAATATATGTATATATATATATGTATTCTATGTGTGTATATTTTGTGTTTACAACGTAAGAAAGGGTTTTTTTTGTTGCGATATTTTGTTCCCATAGACTTACATGGGACTTCCGCTATCGAAATCGGATATCGACGATATTTAGTGCTATCGGCGATACAATTTCGATACGATATTTTTAGATATCGAGCACTATCGCTCAACACTATTTATCATCATACCGCCTGAACAAAAAGTGGAATAACACGCGATCAAAAAGACCGATATAAATAAGCATGAAACCGCTGAAAACGTCATCTTGTCCCACAAAAAAAGAGCTGCCATACAGCATCATCAGCAAAAAAATTAAAAAGTTATAGCTCGCAGAATAAAGCGATGCAAAAATAATTATTTTTTATATAAAATTGTTTTTATTCTCGAAGAATAAAACTGCTTTATCAATTTTACGACACGCGGAACGGTATAAACGCCTCCCCCAAAAGAAATTCACGAATTGCTGATTTTTGTTCATTCTAACCTCCCAAAAATCGAAATAAAAAGCGATCAAAAAATGTCACGTGCTCAAAAATGGTACCAATAAAAACGACAACTCGTACCGCAAAAAATAAGACCTCACATGACTCTGTTGGCCAAAATATGCAAAAATTATAGCTCTCAAAATGTGGTGATGCAAAAACTATTTTTTGCAATAAAAAGCGTATTTTAGCGTGACAGCTGCCAATCATAAAAACCCGCTATAAATAGTAAATCAAACCCCCCTTTATCACCCCCTTAGTTAGGGAAAAAGAATAAAATTAAAAAACTGTATTTCCATTTTCCCATTATGGTTAGGGTTAGGGTTGCGGCTAAAGTTAGGGTTAGGGTTGGCGCTAAAGTTAGGATTAGGGTTAGGGTTGGGATTAGGGGTGTGTTAGTGATAGATTTGTGGTTAGGGTTGGGACTAGGGTTAGGGGTGTGTTGGGGTTAGGGTTGGAGTTAGAATTGGCGGATTTCCGCTGTTTAGGCACATCAGGGGCTCTCCAAATATGACATGGCGTCTGATCTCAATTCCAGCCAATTCTGCGTTGAAAAAGTCAAATGGTACTCCTTCACTTCTGAGCTCTGCCATGCGCCCAAACAGTAGTTTACCCCCACATATGGGGTATCAACGTACTCTGGACTGTTGTGAATGGGCTTGAAATGAGTTCTGAGCAGAGGCTCCCTCTGGTGGTTACAAGCGGTACTGGACTGTCCAGTGAAGATTGTGAGGATTGGGAATCAGGTGTTACTGACTGGTCTTATATAAGGGAGTCGCCTTCCCATCAGGGTTGCCGGTGATCAATTGTTCTGGTCTCAATCCTTGATTCCTGTTTCCTTTGTAGCCTGCTGTGTCGTGTCTGCATCTCCTGCTAACAGATAAGACATTTTCTTCTTTTTGTTTTTGTGCTTGATTTTTGCATTTTGTCCTGCACTTCTGTGGGGGCCTTCAGGGTCCCATCCGGGGGCTTTTGCCCTCTCAGTTTAGTTCAGCCACTGATGTTTGTACATTTGCTTTTTCCAGTTTTTTCAGTGGCTGCTGTTTTGATTTTGTTACACCAGAGAACTAATTTAGGTGGTAGAGGTCGTGTGATCTCAGGTGTTTTTGAAATTAGTAGAGTTGGTGCTTTTCAGGGTTTTTTGGGATTGCAGTAAGTGCCCTTCCTATCCTTTTCTATTTAGGTAGTTTGGTCCCCAACGTTTGCTCATACTATTTTCTGTCTGTGTCACTATTTCTTCTTGTCTAACCGCCATTACATGTTTGGGGGCTTTCTATGTTCTTTGGGGATCTGCTCCGGGGCAGATAGCTTTCCTCTTTCTATCTTTAGGTGTAGTTAGTTTCTCAGGCTGTGACGAGGCGTCTAGGACCAACGTAGGAACGCTCCACGGCTGCCTCTAGTTGTGGTGGTTAGTCAGGGTACTGCAATCTCATAGATTCCAACTGCTCTGGTGTATTGCCTTTTTTACCTGCACTCCTCAGCTACCGAAACATAACAGTATCACCGGCCTAAAAATTGAAAATTGTATGGTACTCACAGAAGGGAAAAATATTGTGAAAGAAAAAAGGTTGTCAGAGTTGTCAGAGATATTTTTCTGTTTGTTGCATTTTTTTTTTTCCCTCTGTATCTCTGGGTGCTGGGGAGGATTTTTTCTCTCAATGGAGTTTGCACAGTTGTCTGGCCGTGTGGATCAGCTTGCCACTGAGGTTCGGAGTATTGCTGCCTATCTTGCTGGGTTGCCTGTTGTGGAACCTAGGATTCCCATGCCAGATTTGTTTTTAGGGGATCGAGCTAAGTTTCTGAATTTCAAAAATAACTGTAAATTGTTTTTTGCCTTAAAATCTAAGTCCTCAGGGAACGCAGCGCAGCAGGTTCAAATTGTCATCTCTCTCCTGCGCGGCGATCCTCAGGATTGGGCTTTTTCCCTGACACCTGGGGATCCTGTTTTGAGTGATGTTGATGCATTTTTTCAGGCTTTGGGGTTATTGTACGATGAGCCTAATGTCACTGATCAAGCTGAAAAAGCCTTGTTGGCATTAAATCAGGGGCTTGATGACGCTGAGTTATACTGTCAGAGATTCCGTAGGGGAGCAGCTATTAACCTGATGGATTTTGATTTTGCTAAACGTTGTGGGTTTCCCTTGATACCCCTACGGAATTCTATTCCCCTACTGGGGATCGATTCTACCCCTTTGGCTGAGAATAAACCTCAGTTCTCTACTCAGGTGATAATGAGGGTTGAACCTGATCATCAGGAGAGCTGCAAATTTTTGGTTCTGTATAATCTGCATGACATTATCGTACTGGGTTTCCCTTGGTTACAGTCTCATAATCTGTGTCTGTAACCAGTTGGGGCTGCCAATGTGTTAATACCAACACTCCTGTTTTTTCTGCCTCCCCCCAGGCTCAGGATGTTCCTGACTTTTTGATTGATTTTTCTGATGTGTTTAGCAAAAGTAAATCTGCATTCTTGCCTCCCCATAGGAGCTATGACTGCGCTATTGAATTAGTGCCTGGTAGTAAATTCCCTAAAGGTCGCCTTTTTAACTTGTCTGTACCTGAACATGACGCTATGCGGTCTTATATCAAGAAGTCATTGGAGAAGGGTCATATCAGACCATCCTCTTCACCCTTTGGTGCCGGTTTTTTCTTTGTGGCCAAAAAGGATGGTTCATTAAGGCCGTGTATTGATTATCGTCTTTTGAACAATATTACTGTGAAATATCAATATCCGTTACCCTTGATTTCTGACCTGTTTTCCAGGGTGAAAAACGCTACTTGGTTTACCAAGCTTGACCTCAGGGGGGCATATAATCGTATTCGCATTAAGCACGGGGATGAATGGAAGACGGCATTTAATACCCCTGAGGGGCATTTTGAGTACCTTGTGATGCCCTTTGGGCTCACTAATGCTCCTTCTGTCTTCCAGTCCTTCATGAATGACATTTTCAGGGATTTTGTGGATAAATTTCTGATTGTTTATTTGGATGATATCTTGATTTTTTCCAATGACTGGGACTCTCATGTGAAACATGTTCGAACTGTATTCCAGATTTTGAGAGAGAATGCTCTGTATGTGAAGGGATCAAAGTGTCTTTTTGGCGTACAGAGGATCTCATTTCTGGGATTCATTTTGTCCCCATCTGTTATTGAAATGGAACCGGTCAAGGTTCAGGCCATCTGTGATTGGGTCCAACCTACTTCATTAAAGGCTCTTCAAAGATTTTTAGGTTTTGCCAATTTTTATCGGAAATTTATTGGTAATTTCTCGGTTATTGTTAAACCATTAACTGATTTGACCAAAAAGGGTTCTGATGTGGTGAATTGGCCTCCTGAGGCAGTCTCTGCATTTCAGGAACTTAAGCAGAGATTCACTTCTGCTCCTGTTCTACGGCAGCCTGATGTTTCTCTGCCATTTCAGGTGGAGGTTGATGCCTCTGAAATTGGGGCAGGTGCCGTTTTGTCCCAAAGAGATCCAGAGACCTCTAAAAGTAACCCTTGTGCCTTTTTCTCTCGAAAATTATCTCCTACTGAACGTAATTATGACGTGGGTAATCGGGAGTTATTGGCCATGAAGTGGGCTTTTGAAGAGTGGAGACATTGGCTGGAGGGAGCCAAACATCAGGTGGTGGTCCTTACGGACCATAAGAATCTGGTTTATCTGGAATCTGCCAAGAGACTTAATCCTAGACAGGCCAGGTGGGCCTTGTTTTTCACACGTTTTAATTTTGTGGTTTCCTTTCTTCCTGGCACTAAGAATGTTAAGGCGGATGCCCTCTCGAGGAGTTTCCTTGCGGACTCTCCTGAGTTATCTGATCCTTCTGTTATTTTGAAAGAAGGTGTAGTTCTTTCCGCCATCTCGCCCAATTTGAGACTGGCTCTGGAGGGGTGTCAGGAGGATAGGCCCGAGCGCTGCCCTGTTGGGAAATTGTTTGTCCCGGACCAGTGGAAAAAAAGTGTGATGTCTGAGATTCATTGTTCCGCGTTGGCCGGTGATCCCGGAATTTTTGGTACCAGAGACTTGGTTAGTCGGTCTTTTTGGTGGCCTACCTTGTCTCGTGATGTCAGGGAATTTGTGCAGTCCTGCGGGACTTGCTCTTGCTCCAAGCCTTGCTCTCGCTCTAGTGGTTTGTTGATGGCATTGCCTGTGCCCAAAGACCATGGACCCATATCTCTATGGATTTCATTTCCGACCTCCCTGTTTCTCAGAGAATGACCGTCATCTGGGTGATTTTGATAGGTTTTCCAAGATGATACATCTTGTGCCATTGCCTAAGTTGCCTTCCTCCTCTGAATTGGTGCCTTTGTTCCTTCAGCACGTGGTTCGTTTACACGGCATTCCTGAGAACATTGTGTCTGACAGAGGAGTCCAGTTTGTTTCCAGATTTTGGAGGACCTTTTGTTCTAAAATTGGTGTTCAATTGTCTTTCTCCTCGGCGTTTCATCCTCAGACCAATGGTCAAACTGAGAGAACAAACCAGACATTGGAGACTTATCTAAGATGCTTTGTGTCTGCTGATCAGGATGACTGGGTCTCTTTTTTGCCTTTGGCTGAGTTTGCTCTTAATAATAGGGCTAGCTCTGCCACTTTGATGTCTCCATTTTTCTGTAATTCTGGGTTTCACCCTCGATTTTCTTCAGGACAGACGGAGGCTTCTGTATTTGGTTAAGTGGAGAGGTATGGTCAGGAGACAATCTTGGGGTTTGCTTCGGACATCCATGCTAGGAGACTCATCCGTGCGTATCATAGAACTCATCCTGACCGACCTGGTTGCTCAAATGAGGGTTCGGTGACCCCTCCTCAAGGGGGGGGTACTGTTGTGAATGGGCTTGAAATGAGTTCTGAGCAGAGGCTCCCTCTGGTGGTTACAAGCGGTACTGGACTGTCCAGTGAAGATTGTGAGGATTGGGAATCAGGTGTTACTGACTGGTCTTATATAATGGAGTCGCCTTCCCATCAGGGTTGCCGGTGATCAATTGTTCTGGTCTCAATCCTTGATTCCTGTTTCCTTTGTAGCCTGCTGTGTCGTGTCTGCATCTCCTGCTAAAAGATAAGACATTTTCTTCTTTTTGTTTTTGTGCTTGATTTTTGCATTTTGTCCTGCACTTCTGTGGGGGCCTTCAGGGTCCCCTCCGGGGCTTTTGCCCTCTCAGTTTAGTTCAGCCACTGATGTTTGTACATTTGCTTTTTCCAGTTTTTTCAGTGGCTGCTGTTTTGATTTTGTTACACCAGAGAACTAATTTAGGTGGTAGAGGTCGTGTGATCTCAGGTGTTTTTGAAATTAGTAGAGTTGGTGCTTTTCAGGGTTTTTTGGGATTGCAGTAAGTGCCCTTCCTATCCTTTTCTATTTAGGTAGTTTGGGCCCCAACGTTTGCTCATACTATTTTCTGTCTGTGTCAGTATTTCTTCTTGTCTAACCGCCATTACATGTTTGGGGGCTTTCTATGTTCTTTGGGGATCTGCTCCGGGGCAGATAGCTTTCCTCTTTCTATCTTTAGGTGTAGTTAGTTTCTCAGGCTGTCACGAGGCGTCTAGGACCAACGTAGGAACGCTCCACGGCTGCCTCTAGTTGTGGTGGTTAGTCAGGGTACTGCAATCTCATAGATTCCAACTGCTCTGGTGTATTGCCTTTTTTACCTGCACTCCTCAGCTACCGAAACATAACACTGGACCCCAAGAGTTATTGTGCAATTTGTCTTATTTCTTCTGTTACCCTTGGGAAAATAAAAAACTGGTGGCGAAAATCATTTTTGTAAAAAAAAAATTATTTTTTTTTTACGGCTGTACGTTATAAACTTCTGTGAAGCACTTGGGGCTTCATAGCGCTCACCACACATCTAGATAAGTTCCTTGTGGGGTCTATTTTCCAAAATGAGGTCACTTGTGGGGGTTTCCACTGTTTAGGCGCATCAGGGGCTCTCCAAATGCGACATGACGCCCCCAGACCATTCCATCAAAGTCTGCAATCCAAAACGTCACTACTTTCCTTCCGAGCCCCAACGTGTACCCATACAGTAGTTTTCTCCCACATATTGGGTACTCAGCGTATCAGACAATTCGGACAAATATCTTTGGGGTACATTCTCTCTATACACTGTGGAAGATAAAATATTGGGGGCGAAAATCATTTAGTAAAAAAGGATTTTTTATTTTACGGCTGTCTTATATAAATTCTGTGAAGCACTTTGGGGTTCAAAGTGCTCACCACACATCTAGATAAGTTCCTTGTGGGGTCTATTTTCCAAAATGGGGTCACTTGTGGGGGGTTTCCACTGTTTAGGCGCATCAGGGGCTCTCCAAATGCGATATGACGCACCCAGACCATTCCATCAAAGTCTGCAATCCAAAACGTCACTACTTCCCTTACGAGCCCCAACGTGTGCCCATACAGTAGTTTTCTCCCACTTATTGGGTACTAGATGGTGGCCCGATTCTAACGCATCGGGTATTCTAGAATATGTATGTAGCTGCTGATGGGGTATATGTGGAGGCTGCTGCTGGGGTATATGTGGAGGCTGCTACTGCTGGGGTATATGTAGAGGCTGCTGCTGCTGGGGTATATGTGGAGGCTGCTGCTGCTGGGGTATATAGAGGCTGCTGCTGTTGGGGTGTACATGGAGGCTGCCGGTCGGGGTACTTCCGCTGCTAGCAGCCAGGAGATGACCGGCTGGCGCCGGTCAACTCCCGGCTGCGTCGCCACTGACCTCCATGTGGCAAGAGATGACCCGCGGCTACCATCAGGAGATTAGTGGCTAGCGCCGCTGATCTCCCGATGATAGCGGTGGCGTGCATGGTTCAAATCCTGCGCCAATTCGCGGCTGGACTGCACCTGTCACTGATTAGTCGCGTCCGGCCGGGCACGACCAATCAGTGACGCAAGATTTCTGTTACAGACAGACAGAATTAGACAATTATATAGTAGATATCTATCTATATATATAGATATATCTATCTATATATATAATAAATATCTAATATATTTCATAGGCACATCTTATTGACCACAACAGGATACACTGCCTGTGTTGCCCATAGCAACCAATCACTAAGCATCTTTCATTTCACCAGAGCTGGTTAAAAGATGAAAGCTGAGTTGTGATTGGTTGCTATGAGCAAGTTTTTCCACAACACCTCAGCAGACACTGACTGGGTGGGAGAATGTCGCTGATTGGTCGCATCCAGCTGGGCGCGACCAATCAGCGACACGGGATTTCCTGGACAGACAGACAGACAGACGGGATAAGACAATTATATAGTAGATTAGCATACTCAGGACAAATTGGACAACAACTTTTGGGGTCCAATTTCTCCTATTACACTTGTGAAAATAAAATATTGGGGGCGAAAAAATCATTTTAGTAAAAAAAAAAAAAAAAAGATTTTTTATTTTATGGTTGTACGTTATAAACTTCTGTGAAGCACTTCGGGGTTCAAAGTTCTCACCACACATCTAGATAAGTTCCATGAGGGGTCTAGTTTACAAAATGGTGTCATTTGTCGGGGGTTTCCACTGTTTAGGCAGATCAGGAGCTCTCCAAACACGACATGGCATCCAGCCAATTCTGCGTTGAAAAAGTCAAACGGCGCTCCTTCCCTTCCAAACTCTTCCATGCACCCAAACAGTGGTTTACCCCCACATATGGGGCATCAGCGTACTCAGGACAAATTGCACAATAACTTTTGGAGTCTTGTTACCCTTGGGAAAATAAAAATTGGGGTGAAAAGATTATTTTTGTGTAAAAAATATGATTTTTTAATTTTTCGGCTCTACGTTATAAACTTGTGTGAAGCACTTGGGGGTTCAAATTGCTCACCAAAGATCTAGATAAGTTCCTTAGGGGGTCTAGTTTCCCAAATGGGGTCACTTGTGGGGGGGTTCCACTGTTTAGGCACATAAGTGGCTCTCCAAATGCAACATGGCGTCCAATCTCAATTCCAGCCAATTTTGGTTGGAAAAAGTCAAATGGTGCTCCTTCCTTTCCGAGCTCTGCCGTGCGCCCAAACTGTGGTTCCCCCCCACATATGGGGTATCAGCGTACTCAGGACAAATTGGACAACAACTTTTGTGGTCCAATTTCTCCTGTTACCCTTGGGAAAATAAAGAATTAGTGACTAAAAGATTATTTTTGTGGGAAAAAAATAGGATTTTTTATTTTCATTCCCGGGCATTATAAACTTGTGTGAAGCACTTGGGATTCAAAGTGCTCACCAAAGATTTAGATAAGTTCCTTAGGGGGTCTAGTTTCCAAAATGGTGTCACTTGTGGGGGGTTTCCACTGTTTAGGCTCATCTGGGGCACTGCAAACGGAACATGACCCCCATCAACGTCTGCATTCCAAAACGTTACTACTTTCTTTCCAAGCCCTGCCGTGCGCCCAAACAGTTCCCCTCCACATATGGAGTATCAGCGTACTCAGGACAAATTGGACAACAACTTTTGGGGTCCAATTTCCTTGGAAAAATCAAAAATTTGGGACTAAAAAATCATTTTTGTGGAAAATTGTTTGGTTTTTTTTCACACCCAAGCATTATAAACTTTTGTGAAACACTTGGGGTTCAAAGTGCTCACAACAGATCTAGATAAGTTCCTTAGGGGGTCTAGTTTCCAAAATGGTGTCACTTATGGGGGGTTTCCACTGTTTAGGCGCATCAGGGGCTCTCCAAACGCGACATGGCGTCCAATCTCAATTCCAGCCAATTTTGGTTTGAAAAAGTCAAACGGCGCTCCTTCCCTTACGAGCTCTACCGTGTGCCAAAACAGTGGTTTCCCCCCACATATGGGGTATTGGCATACTCAGGAGAAATTGCACAACAAATTTATCTGTCCATTTTCTCCTTTTACCCTTGTGAAAATAAAAAAAAAGTTTGTAAAAGATCATTTTTGTGGCTAAAAAGTTAAATATTATTTTTTCCTTCCACATTGCTTCAGCTCCTGTGAAGCACCTGAAGGGTTAATAAACTTCTTGAATGTGGTTTTGAGTACCCTGAGGGGTGCAGTTTTTAGAATGGTGTCACTTTTGGGTTTTTTCTGCCATATAGACCCCTCAAAGTGACTTCAAATGTGAGGTGGTCCCTAAAAAAATGGCTTTGTAAATTTTGTTGTAAAAATGAGAAATTGCTGGTCAACTTTTAACCCTTATAATTTCCTAACGAAAAAAATGTTGGTTCCAAAATTGTGCTGATGTAAAGTAGACATGTGGGAAATGTTATTTCTTAACTATTTTGTGTGACATATTTCTCTTTTTTAAGGGAATAAAAATTTAAAGTTTGAAAATTGCAAAATTTCCAAAATTTTCGCAATATTTGCAGTTTTTCAAAAATAAACGCAAGTTACACTACCGGTTAAAAGTTTAGGGTCACTTAGAAATTTCCTTATTTTTGAAAGAAAAGCAGTTTTTTTCCAATGAAGCTAACATTAAATGATTCAGAAATACACTCTATACAGTGTTAATGTGGTAAATGATTATTCTAGCGGCAAACGTCTAGTTTGTAATGCAATATCTTCATAGGTGTATAGAGGCCCATTTCCAACAACCATCACTCCAGTGTACTTATGGTATTTTGTGTTCGCTAACTGTGTAAGAAGGCTAATAGATGGTTAAAATACCCTTTAAAACCTTGTGCAAGTATGTTAACACAGCTGAAAACCGTTTGGTTGATTAGAGAAGCTATAAACCTGACCTTCCTTTGAGCTTGTTGAGAATCTGGAGCATTACATTTGTTGGTTCCATTAAACTCTCAAAATGGCCAAAAAAAAGAACTTTCTTGGAAACTCGACAGTCTATTCTTGTTCTTAGAAATGAAGGCTATTCCATGCGAAAAATTACCAAGAAACTGAAGAATTCATACAATGGTGTGTAGTACTCCCTTTAGAGGAGTGCACAAACAAGCTCTAACCAGAGAAGAAAGACAAGTGGGAGGCCCCGCTGCACAACTGAGCAACAAGACAAGTACATTAGAGTCTTTAGTTTGAAAAATTGACGCCTCACAGGTCCTCAACTGGCAGCTTCATTAAACAGTACACATTAAACGCCAGTGTCAACATCTACAGTGAAGAGGCGATTTGGGGATCTGGCCTTCAGGGCAGATTGGCAAAATAAAAGCCATATTTAAGACTGGCTTAAATGAAAGGAAAAGATTAATATGGGCAAAAGAACACAGACATTGGACAGAGGAATATTGGCTTTTGTTTTGCCAATCTGCCCTGAAGGCCAGCATCCCCAAATCGCCTCTTCACTGTAGATGTTGACACTGGCGTTTAATGTGTACTGTTTAATGAAGCTGCCAGTTGAGGACCTGTGAGGCGTCAATTTTTCAAACTAAAGACTCTAATGTACTTGTCTTGTTGCTCAGTTGTGCAGCGGGGCCTCCCACTTGTCTTTCTTCTCTGGTTAGAGCTTGTTTGTGCACTCCTCTAAAGGGAGTACTACACACCATTGTATGAATTCTTCAGTTTCTTGGTAATTTTTCGCATGGAATAGCCTTCATTTCTAAGAACAAGAATAGACTGTCGAGTTTCACAAGAAAGTTCTTTTTTTTTGGCCATTTTGAGAGTTTAATGGAACCAACAAATGTAATGCTCCAGATTCTCAACAAGCTCAAAGGAAGGTCAGGTTTATAGCTTCTCTAATCAACCAAACGGTTTTCAGCTGTGTTAACATACTTGCACAAGGGTTTTAAAGGGTATTTTAACCATCTATTAGCCTTCTTACACAGTTAGCGAACACAAAATACCATAAGTACACTGGAGTGATGGTTGTTGGAAATGGGCCTCTATACACCTATGAAGATATTGCATTACAAACTAGACGTTTGCCGCTAGAATAGTCATTTACCACATTAACACTGTATAGAGTGTATTTCTGAATCATTTAATGTTAGCTTCATTGGAAAAAAACTGCTTTTCTTTCAAAATAAGGAAATTTCTAAGTGACCCGAAACTTTTGACCGGTAGTGTATATCGAAGAAATTTTACCACTAACGTGAAGTACAATGTGTCTCGAGAAAACATTCTAAGAATCGCGAAGATCTGTTGAAGCGTTCCAGAGTTATAACCTCATAAAGAGACAGTGGTCAGAATTGTAAAAATTGGCCCGGTCATTAACGTGCAAACCACCCTTGGGGGTGAAGGGGTTAAGGCTGGAGTCATACTACTGTATAACATCCAATGCAATATGCTAATGACCCTCAGCTCCTGCTCTGCTTTGAGTGAGAGCGGAGTGTCATACTACTGTGCTCCGAGCCTCGACATGACACTTGCATATAACTCTCATTATTCTCTCCTGCTCGCGCTGATTGCCGGCAGAGCAGGGTAGAATGATGAGAGTCTGCAACACCTGACGCCGGGAAACAGCACTACCTGTACTTCTCTTCTTCCCTGGTGCCGATGCATGTCACATGGATGACATCCATGTGTGTCATTGTTGGAATAATGCATATTGATTTGTATGTATTGCAACAACTACTACTGTACTGTTTGATATGTTGTGCATATTGTGAGGTTGTTAACAAAGTTTTTGTAAAAAAAAAAAAACCCTCACTCACAGACAGGATGCCTTCTCCTTCTCTTCCTGTGTTGTTGTAATGTTTTTTTCATGCTGCAGCCATAGCAGATATCAGGCTGATCACATTTCATGCTGTGTTGTAAGCTGTCTATACTGGATGTGAATAAATCTACATTCTCTGTTGCTGACTCCAGATGTTACGCTGGTTAATCCGCTGCTGACAGTCATCCATGTGCAAGTGGCCCATGCTGATGGCAAAAAACAGACATGTCAGCTAGTTTTGCCCATGGACACATGGTTCATGGAAACACACTGACATGTGCAAAGCCCCATTCACTTGAATTGGGTCTACATGTGTAAGCTTCCTTTCCTGGTGCCTGTGCGTGTGGTACTGATCCAGCGCACGGCATAGTGATGCGGCACACGGTTGCCACGCGTGTGCCGCAAGTTACACATGTGGCACAGCAGGAGTTCGGTTGCCACAATGGCCTTGCCTCCCTCCAGGGGGGAGTGATGTCATGCCTGGAAGCAAAGAAGGAATCCCTTACCAGGTAGTTCCAGCATACAACACAGTTACTGCTCCAGGTCAGCAGGCGGAGCTCTAACCCGACTTCAGGGGAGCTGTCTCTGTGGTCAGAGGCAGGAAGTTAGTAGTTAGTTAGTTCATGAGCTGGGTTGATACAGGACGTGTGGAGAGGAGCTGGGGGACAGGAGCTATAGCTGAGCTCACCCCCAGACTTGAGCGCCAGAGACTGGGCCCCGGAGCCCGAGGCTGTGTGGATACTAAAGCCCCAGCAGCAGAATCCAGAGGGCAGATGACCGCATATCCTCTGTCCCCAACTGATACTCGACGACACAGCAGCACGTGTGAGCCAGAGACGCCAGATAGGAGCGATCCCTGGAGCAGGCTACAGTTGCCTGTCATGCAAGTGGAGTTCTACCTAAGTAGCAGACAGAGAGAGGAACTCGAATAGAGTTACAGCAGCAAGTACCTCAGAGAATAGCACCAGAAAGGAGGCCTCACAACCCACCTGAATAAGATTCCCAAATTTCTTTCAGGATGACCGACTCCAGAACCATCTGTAACTTGAGCCCGGACTGTACCTCCACAGCTCAGTAAAAGGTAAAGGAAACTGCACTCTGTTGTGTCTTCTGAATCTTTGCTGCGTCACCTGCGCTGCACCACATTCACCTCCAATATTATCTTTAATATTCTATCAGCCCTAGGACATAACTCTGCCTGTGGAGGGCTGAACCAAGTCTGCTGCATCAATAACTGTCCCAGCGGACTGAATCTGCAGCGTTGGCTAACATCTTTATTGCCGAGTACCATAGGTGGCGTCATGAACACTTTATTATAAACTCTTTATTAACCCTTTTTATCATATCCCCTTTTATTGGATGCCCAGGGCCACGGACCGGGTCACTGCTGCCATGACATTGCCCCTTTAAGAAGCGGCCCGGTACCGAGTATCCCCACTGCCTGGTGGGCGATCCACACACATAGGCCGGGGTCACACGTAACGTATGAAAAATCGGTCCAAGTCTCTCGGCCGAGAGTCACACGAGTGTATGGCTTTTCATTTCTCCCTGACGTTCAACATTGAAATAAATGGGTCAATGGCTTGAAATGAATTAAAACCTAATCTATGATCATATTTATTGGCTCTTCAACAAGTTCCACCATCCAAACTTTGAATTAGAGTCCTTGCTTGTGTTGTGGTATTGTTGCTTTGTGTCAAACATGTCAGACAGGCTTACTTTCAACACAACTGAGCGGGTTTTGTCCCAACGTTTTGAGGAGCCTTACCCAGTGATTGTGGATCCAAGGAGGCGGAAACGAATGTGGATGCATCCGCTTCTGAGGCGACGGCTGACTAAAAGCCATTTCCACCATCTGTATGCTTCACTACGCAGCCATCCTGACAAGTTCTACTGGTGTTGTCAGATGAGGGTGCCCACATTTGACATTCTTCTGGAGACTGTGCACCCTGGGATCACCTTCAAGGACACCAAGATGTGCAAGTGTATTTCCGCAGAGGAGCGCCTTTTACTTACATTACAATATGTATTCATCCTCTATGTTCCTAATTTTTTTTTATTTTATTTTCTAAATACACTGTTCCCTTCCTTTTGTTTGAATTGTTTGTTCCCTTTTTTCAAGTTAAATTGCTTAATTACATTTTACCTTTGACATTCCCTGCTGTTTGTAATTTAGATATGTTCTGTAGGCATTGAATAGTGTTGTCACTTGTTGAGCCAGGGCTTAGTTTGCAATGTCCATAACTTTTATGATGTCCTAAACTGTTACGATGATGCATGGATATGTCCTTTTCTAATTTTCTTTTTTAAGATTCCTAGCCACTGGGCTCTCCTATGTGGCACTTCATCTTGAGTTTGCATATGCCTTCTCACCGTCATCGTTCACAATGCGTGATAAATAGTCCAAAACCCCAGTGTCTGCTTGGTGCCTGTTACCGGTGGTGGGAAGCTCCCTTCTGCGCTGCCCACAGCGTGGGATGGCTGCAGCCTGGGGTGAAGTATCCAGGGGTAGTGTAGGACTACTACTATGTCCATGTTCCTTGTCTTCTTGATTGGTCTCCTGTCCTGCAGAAGGCCGTGCTGGTGGTTGGTTTGTTGATGATGCTGCAGAAGAAGGTCCAGCCACTTATTTAGCTTCAACAACAGGGTCCAAGTTGACCTCGGAGTCAGATGCTGTTTCCCGTTTGGTAAGGTTGGAGTCAGTTCTGTTTTTTTGCACAAAGTTAAAAAAGGAAAAAATATTAATATTGGACTGTAAGGCCATGTGTAAAATGTGGGGTCATGCATGCACTTACGCATGTAGATCCATAACGGGAGCAAGGAAATTCCATCTGTCATAATAGATATATTTTCTCTTTTTAGTGCCCTCTGCACCTCTTCTGGTCCGCTACTGGCGCTCATGGCGGTACTGTTCACGGCAGCTGCGCCACTGTCTAGAGACATCAAACACTGCAAAGTAACACAATAAATGTTTTAAATTTTGATCACAGTATTTGCATTGCAAAATGTAGATTTCAGTGTAATGTGGCATGCTACTTGTCAAGTGTAAAATGAGAAACAGGCAGGATATTACAAACAAAATCACATATGATGATATGTTAATTTGTTGCTTCATTATTACTTATTTTTTTTTTTTTTTGTTGGATTGTACTTACTAATTTCCTGCTGCACCCCACATGGACTTTTCTCATAATTGGGCACATCTGGCTGCATATTTGCCTCCAAGCTGCATCCTTTCGATGGCAGTCACGTTGGTCCCATAATTCTGGCCTCTCCTACACTAAAACTATCAACATTTCCACATTTATGGGTCTGGCCATGTTGCTGGTCTCCGTGGAGGCATTTTCTGGCCTTTTTGAAGAGGTTGCCAGGGAAATTTGCATGCTAAAGCTTCCTGATAATGGATGAGGCAATTTCCTGTTACTTGGAAAATGCTTGCACATTTCTCGCAAGCTACACTGATGGTCCATGTGGTGTCTGATTTCTTCTCGCACCCATAGACTGGAATTGGCGAGACTCGGCCGATATACGCGTACAATCGCAGCATGCTGCGGTTTCTCTCGCACACAGAATACGCCCAAGAAAAAAAACGGTGATGGGAGCTGTCCCATAGATTAACAGTGGTCCGAGTGCTATGCAATGTTTTCTCGCATAGCACTCGTCCATATTCAACGCTAGTGTGACCCCAACCATAGACAGACACATGGACACTCACATCTCCGGTACGTTTTTCTTTTTGCAGTACCGGAAATATCAGGACTTGTGAAACCGGCCTTAGGAGAAGTTATGTGAATGGTGGATCCTGTGTTATGAGCTGTGCATTGAGCTGTTGCCTCTCATTTTAATGCTTTCTCTACTGATAAGCAGTCTTCCTCAAAAAAGGCCGGAAGTATGAGTCTACAAAAAACTCAGAGACCTCACTGGAAATTAAAATATTTCTCGTTTTGTTTGTTTAATAAAATCTTGAATAAAATTTTGATACAAAAAATAAATTGCCAACATTTTTTAAACAATATATGTAAAACAGAAACCTGATTTAAACAATAGGTCACTTTCTGATTTGAACTTCCTTCTAAGACATGCTACTTTGAACAAATATATAAAGCTGCACTGTCAGAAATGTTCTAAAAATATTAAGACTGACCTTACTTCTGTTTACTGACACTATGAACATGCTCATCTTTTTTTCTTGGAAAGGTTATATTGGAGTTGGTACGTTTCCAGTGCTTGTTAACCACAACTCCCACCTTGCTTGTTAT
Organism: Oophaga sylvatica; assembly: GCA_033576555.1. Lineage (NCBI taxonomy): Eukaryota > Metazoa > Chordata > Amphibia > Anura > Dendrobatidae > Oophaga > Oophaga sylvatica. The sequence goes on along the minus strand of JARQOD010000005.1, from coordinate 97,587,964 downwards.
TCACCAACAATTGGAAAACCACAAGTTTCCTAGTATCTGGCTTTTATGGCCGTCTACCGCTATTGTTCAGCTGCTGCTGCACACACCCAATAGACTTTTAAAGGTAAATGCAAAAAATAAAATCAGAATGCAGAAATCATAGCCTCTGACCTTCAAAGTGCAAAAAAATGCAGGCTGGAAAAGAATGAGACGTTTTAACAAAAATATCTCAATCCCACCTGGAGCAAGCCCAGGGAAAATTCTTTACATTGTCCAGGACTCCATTACATTTAATCCACAAGTGTTTGGAAAGAATATACAAAAGGTGAGTCATGCAAAATAATGTGGAGGACAAAATGCAAAATGCTCTAGAGTAGATACAATTTTGCTAATCAATGTGACTTTTGTCTTTTTACAATATGATGAAGATGATTAACTCAGGTAATATGCGGTTGTTAGCATTCCACATCCACTTGCTTTGATTTTCTTTCTTCCACAAGGTGAGTGTCAGTATCCAGTCGATAATGTTTTGTGCACATTCAACATTAGCCAGTTTTGTAAAAATGACTACGGTAGTTTTCCTGGATGTTTGTAATACAATCAATCCTTATTAAAGAAGCACTGCCATCAAAGTTTTTACCTCAGTGGCTCTGCCAATGTGACATGGCACTCTTAAACCAGTGCAGCAAAATATGCACTGTAATATGGCGCTTTTTCCCTTATGAGCTTTGCACTGTGTCTCAAAATAAAATTTTGACAGCACGTGGGTTATCGGTGTACTCAGGAGAAATCACACAACAAACTTTGGGGTCCATTTTCTCCTGTTACCCTTGTGAAAATGCAAAATTTTGGGCTAAAAAATATTTTTGTGGGAAAAATTTAATTTTTTTACTTTCATGGCTCAACATTATGAACTTTGTGAAGCTCCCAGGGGTTCAAGGTGCTCAATGCACATCTAGATAAGTTCCCTAAGGGGTCTAGTTTACAAAATGGTGTCACTTGTTGGGGGTTTCCACTGTTTAGGCACATCAGGGGATCTCCAAATGCGACATGGCTTCCTCTAATTATTCCAGCAAATTTTGCATTTAAAAAGTCAAATGGCGCTCATTCTCTTCCAAGCCCTGCCGTGCGCCCAAACAATAGTTTTTCTCCACATATTGGGTAATCAGCGTACTCAGGAAAAATTGCATAACAAATTGTATGGTGCAATTTCTCCTGTTACCCTTGTGCAAATATTACATTAAAAAGTCAAATAGCACTCCTTCCCTTCTGAGCCCTGCTGTGCCCCCATACAGTGGTTTTCCCCCATGTATGGGGTAGCGCCTTGCTCAGGAGAAAATTGTGTGGTCGATTTTCTCCTGTTACCCTTGTGAAAGTTAAAAAAAGTTAGGTCTGAAGGAAAATTTTTGCGAAAAAAGTTAAATGTTTATTTTTTTTCATATTCCATTATTTTCTGTGAAGCTGTGAAGCAACTGAAGGATTAATACACTTCTTGAATGTGGTTTTGATCACCTCGAGGGGTGCAGTTTTTAGAATGGTGTCACTATTGAATATTTTCTGTCATATAGGCCCCACTTCAAATGTGATGTGGTCCTTAAAAATATTGTTATGTAAATTTTGTTGTAAAAATGAGACCTCGCTAGTTAACTTTTCACCCTTCCTCATCTTCCTAACAAAAAAAAAATATGTTTCAAAAATGATGCTAATGTAAAGTAGCCATGTGGGAAATGTTATTTATTAACTATTTTGTGTAACACGACTCTCTGATTTAAGGGAATAACAATTAAAAGGTTTAAAATTTCAAAAATGTTTAAATTTCTGTCAAATTTCAGATTTTTTCACAAGTAAACAAAAGTCATATCAAGTAAATTTTACAACTATCATGAAGTACAATACGTCATGAAAAAACATTCTCAGAATCAGTGGGATCCATTGATGCGTTCCAGAGTTATGACATCATAAATTGACAGTGGTCATAATTGAAAAAATTGGCTTGGTCAGGAAGGTGAAAGGCTTCGTGGCTAAGAGGTTAGAGAGCTTTTTTCACTAATGCTTGTTAGCCATTGGTCATTATATACATTTCGACTGGAAGTTTATTATCATAAATGACTAAAACTGTTGTAACCATAACCTGTATGTGGAAATGCACCTTCCAAAAAAATGATTATCTAAATGAATTTTTATTGATTAAAGCTTTACAACCTAATCCTGTCTTCAGAGGATAATCACAGCCTCACTAGTGCAGTTAGTAGTTACAAGTGCTTCTCACTAAATTAGAATATCATCAAAAAGTTAATTTATTTCAGTTCTTCAATATAAAAAGTGACACTCATGTATTATATAGACTCATTACAAACAGAGTGATCTATTTCAAGTGTTTATTTCTGTTAATGTTGATGATTATGGCTTACAGCCAATGAAAACCCAAAAGTCATTATCTCAGTAAATTAGAATACTTTATGACACCAGCTTGAAAAATTATTTTAAAATCTGAAATGTTGGCCTACTGAAATGTATGTTCAGTAAATGCACTCAATACTTGGTCGAGGCTCCTTTTGCATCAATTGCTGCATCAATGCGGCGTGGCTTGGAGAAGATCAGCATGTGGCACTGCTGAGGTGTTATAGAAGCCCAGGTTGCTTTGATAGCAGCATTCAGCTCGTCTGCATTGTTGGGTCAGGTGTCGCTCATCTTCCTCTTAACAATACCCCATAGAATCTCTATGGGGTTAAGGTCAGGTGAGTTTGCTTGCCAATCAAGCACAGTGATACTGTTGTTTTAAGCCAGGTATTGGTACTTTTGGCAGTGTGGAGAGGTGCCAAGTCCTGCTGGAGAATGAAATTTCAACCTCCAAAAAATATTGTCGGCAGAGGGACGCATGAAGTGCTCTAAAATTTCCTGGTAGACGGCTGCGCTGAGTTTGGTCTTGATAAAACACAGTGTACCTACACCAGCAGATGACATGGCTCCCCAAACCATCACTGATTGTGGAAACTTCACACTAAACCTCAAGCAGCTTGGATTGTGTGCCTTTCCACTCTTTCTCCAGACTCTGGGACCTTGATTTCCAAATGAAATGCAAAATTTACTTTCATCTGAAAACAACACCTCGGACCACTGAGCAACAGTCCAGCTCTTTCTCTCCTTGGCTCAGGTAAGACACTTCTTGCATTGTCTATTGGTCATGAGTGGCTTGACACAATGAAAGTGACACTTGTAGTCCATGTCCTGGATACGTCTGTCTGTGGTGTCTCTTGAAGCAATGACTCCAGCAGCAGTCCACTCCTTGTGAATCTCCCCCAAATTTTTGAATGGCCTTTTCTTAACAATCCTTTCAAGGCTGCGGTTATCCCGGTTGCTTGTGCACCTTTTTCTACCACACTTTTTCCTTCCTCTCAACTTTCCATTAATATGCTTGGATACAGCACTTTGTGAACAGCCAGCTTCTTTAGCAATGACCTTTTGTGGCTTACCCTCCTTGTGGAGTGTGTCAATGACTGCCTTCTGGACATCTGTCAAGTCATCAGTCTTCCCCATCATTGTGGAGCCTACTGAAACAGCCTAAGGGACCTTTTTAAACCTTTGAAGGTGTTTTTTGTTAACTATTCTAATTTACTGAGATAATGACTTTTGGGTTTTCATTGGCTGTAAGCCATATTCATCAACATAAACAGAAATGAACACTTTTTGTATTGAAGAACTGAAATAAATGAACTTTTGATGATATTCTAATTTAATGAGAAGCACTTATATTTTCTATGCCTTTTCTATGACATACAATACTCATGTTGATACCTTACAGCAGCTAGATCTTACTTTTCTGCTTTTTGGAGCCCAAAGTCTCATAATGTAATGGTGACATAATGTGCCAATGCAAGCAGCAATTCCATTTTAGGTCACCCTGCATGATGGTGCACAGTGTTTTGCAAGTCTATTAGTAATTTATATGTAACCACACTGTGCCTTCTTGCATACTTAACATATCATATGACCTTTGAAAAGACGGTCGAACTGGCCCACCTGAGGACCGGAGAATTCTCCAGCGGGCCCAGGCACTGGAACCTGCTAGCACATCGAACATAAGACAAGTGTGTCAGTAATGTGTACATTGCTCTCCTGGGTTGTCCACCTCTGGGAGTAGCGGTAAAACAAAAAGCCATCATGACGATACAGCAATCTGTTCTTTACTAATAGTGAGCTGCAGTCTGCAGCAGATGAGTATGTCAGCAGTGACACGTGCTCTGCTCTCCCAGGTTGTCTTCCCTGGGAGTAGCAGTGAGCAGTACCTCATTATTACTCCTCTCAGCATAGCCAATCGGTGTTAGTTTGGTTTGTGTCCTCTTTTACCTGTCTGTACAACACACTTCAGGCAATGAGCTGTGCTGTGAATCCTAAAGCATGCTCCCGCATACTATCACAGGCACAGTGGAAGGAGCAGCGGGAGATAGATGTCTCCCATCTACATCACCACTGACTAACAGAGGGACCCCCTCCTATCCTTTTGAGTGAGTGTTAATGGAGAGCCTTTAGTGAGCGGTGATTGATGGGGAGGGGGCTAAGTCACTTAGGGAAAAATGAAGGCCCGATTCCCTAATTTTTCCTTATTTCATGGACTGACTGAGCCCCCTCCCACTGTGTCACACTAGAACTGAGTGAGTCTTATCCCCCTGCATCGTCCCTCACTGAGTGAATACCCTCCCCCTGAATTTTCCCGGACTGGCTGAACTCCCTCTACCTGTATTGTCCTGATTTACGTGAGCCCCATCACCCTGTATCGCCCCTGACTGAGTGAGCACCCTCCCCTTGTATCGCCCAATACTGAGTGAGCCCTCTCAACCTGTTTGACCCCTGACGGACAGAGCCCCTTCTCCTTGTATCACCCCTGACTGACTAAAGGTTTTCTTCCCCCACCACTAACAAAATGAGACATTTCATAAAAAGTTAGGGCCTTATAGGTGGCAGAGATATTTCCGTAAATAGTGTATGGGTGGATGTGATGGAAAGCTCTCTGTTCGAAATCACACCAATGTCATACATAACTGATTTAGGGTCCCCACCAGTATTAGTGGGCACATTCACATAACGTATTTGCTGCAAGATTTCTACAATAGATATCCCACAGCAAATTAACAGTGGTAATATTCACACAGATATTGTACAGATATTGTACAGATATTGTTGCAATTACATTTACTGACCTCAAGGATGAAATTGGTGGTGAATATCTGGTCAATTCATACCATGGATTTTCTCAGTGTATAAATGAAATGTCATAAAATCTCATCTACTGTTTAGTGGTTCATAAACATCAAGGGACAATTATCATTGAATTTGCACCAGAATGTGGGCACCAGCTTTCTCTGTAACATTAGAAAGTGTACAACCTTATATTATACCCTGATATCAGAATGTTTTACCACACAATTGGTCATTTCTATCTAGCTACATAGTGGGCCCAAGAATGATTTTCTCTGGTGGGCACAAGTTACTCCAGTTTGACACTGCATAGAAGTAATTTAAAAAAAGAAATATTTTACACTAATGTCCTTCATTTCTTCTATAGTGGAGCTGCAGGGAAAAAAAGCACTTGCTGCCGAGTTTTCCATATCCTGTACAACTGATTGCTGGGGGTCGTAAAAGCATGACACTCTATGATCAGATTTTATAGAGGGACCCTTCTAACATTAAGTCTTCTATACAAATAAATAGAAGGAAAAATTCAAAAAGTAGAACAATATAGAATGACATAATGTGACTACTATAAGCTGCATTATTCGCTCTGCCTATGTCTGTGTGTGATGGTGACTTTTATTAAGGCAGTTGGCTCACGGTAGAACGTTACCTGGCTGGGATTTCCAGGCAGAGCAGAACAAAGTCACCCTCGGGGCAAACAGTTTAAACTATAATGTCATGTAAAGACTTTTAACTTATAACAAATTATTTCATCTATATTTCCATATACTGTTAATATTAATTAAACAGAGTAAACAGTAAAATTGTCTTTGTCACAGGAAGACTTTGACATATTTAGCTTAAATCTGCACATGAATTGCAAAAATATGAACTAGCACATAATTAATTAAAACATAAATCTATCCATGATTTTTACTTTTCTTGTTAAAGCATTTGTTTCCAATTAAGCAAATTATCACCTGTACAAAGAATGGGTGATAACTTGTTGATCAATGCTTCGAAATGCCTTGTCCAAATGGGCTGGTATTTGTGGTTGCGTTGCACTGCTTTATTCATAGTTTATGGAGCAGCTCGATTATCTTTGGCAGTCCCATGAATAATCGATGAAGCACTGGCCACCGCTCTATTCCAACTGAGAATTTGAGAGCCATGTTCTCAAGCTAAGACGCCTCTTTTAAATTTTATTAAGATAACATGTCTTGGACACAAAGGCTGCTCCTGGTAACATGATCAAATTGTGCCATAGTGTTGTGTTGAAAAACAGCTCCCGGGACACTTTCACATTCTCTCATGAAGACCTCTTTGTGGAGTTGTCCACATAGTCTCCAGACCAATTTCCGGTTATTATTGTGTTCTAGACAAAAGCAACCTCCTTACTCAAGAGAATAGACCTCCATTCCAGCCTCCATTGCTGTCTTGTTCTACACCACAAATGCCTTTTAGAACAGTGGAGAAAGGTCATTGGAGCTGTGATGAAGGAACAGCCACCATCTTGGATATGGCCTGTACCAGCCTCCATTTTGTCTGAATTCACAGATTCACAGCAGCTAACTGCTGTAATTCCCCATGGCCTGTGGGCATATTCAATACAACAGGGTTTAGTGTCCACTGTGAATAAAAAGGTCTATTAGTATGCTGAGTAGATCCGGCTCAAAACAGGATTTACTGCTCCAATGTTGAACAGCAAGGTCTGTTAGTATGATAATGAGATAAGGCCAAAACAAGGCTTCAATTAGATTATACCTGCCAGCCAGACACAGAAAACACACCCATTGTATTTCCCAGACCTTATGGCTCCGTTCTAGGATTATGAATTATGAGCACATCTTTCTAGATACGGACTCATAAAAAATATCTGCGTGATCCTGCGGATCTTGGGCATCTGACAGTGCAACTCCAGAGTCAGTGATGGCTTGGGGGCCTGAGATGTAGAGATTGGCCCTCCACAGACACCCAATCAGGCCAGATTTGATCTCCACGCGACAGGCAAAACATACTGCATCCGCTGGTACCTCTCGTGTCCTGATCCGATCGTCCTGGAGAAAGTTAACCCATTTGTTTGATATTGGGAATAAATTCTGCAGGGAGCTAAGGGTGGAGATTATCAGCCCACCCTCTGACACTGAGGGGAGGGACGTAGGAGGTTTAAGAACTGTGAGCGGATGGCAGACTCGTGCTATTCTCACAGAAGCCAAGACGATGAAGATCTAAGAAGGAACAAGGGACAGATCTGCCAAGGGAGCAGCGGCACACGTTTTGGGGGACTTTCCAGCAACTAAGATTCTCACCTCTGGATCGCAGAGCTCCCTGCCTCCACATGCAACCTACAACCTGGTAATATTGACCTCTAGCTAATACCTCTAAGCCTTGTACCATTATTATTGTATTTTACTCTGACTGCAAATCTACTGTAATTCCGTTGTATAGTTTACTGTATATTTCTGTAATTATCTAGTGCGCCCTTAAGGCAATTAAACCATAAAATTAATTTTGGGCTGATGCTTTTACTCTGATCACGAATCTTAGAATACCCAGTGGGTAACAGGACACCCTCCCCGGCGGCCATTTGCTCTAGGTACAGTTCCCTTACTGACCCAAGAGACAACGGGGGCGCCGGAGAGCTGTGCCTGTGTAGTTACATCACATTGATGACGTGGAAGTAAGGGGGCTTCCTTTACAGGAGCATTTGTTGAGGGACATTTGGCACATAGCACATTGTTGTGCAAATGCCTTCTGGTGTTTTGGTTTTTTAGGCTTTGATGTGATATCTAATTTTGCTAACAGCACAGAATGGGTAACTATACACCATTATTTGAATTTGATGAGTCCATGTGGGCAAAGCCAAGAAGAAACTTTCTCAAATGATCGTCACACTAACCTATTCCATGGATTATGGTATAGGGTGGCATAGTGTACAGTATCTGGTCCAATCTAGTCTTCATTTTAGGTTCACTAGCAGCTGCATTGCAACAGCAGCTACATTGATTTCGTAGTGGAACCAGTAGTATGGCCATTTCTCCAAATTGTCACATGAGCAGTTTTCAAGACAAGAATGCCAGACCACATGTTGCTCGTTCCACTGTGAGCATTCTGCATGGTTAGAATGTGCTACCATGGCCTGAATCATGTCCAGACTTATCTCCCGTTGAACAATTCTGGAATGTCATTGGTCAACAATTGTAAGTGAGCGGCCAGCAGTGGATATGGATGATTTGTGTGCCTTAATGTATTCACTGTCTTAGAACATTCTTAAGACAACCATTAATAACCTCATTGATAACATGACAAAATTTGTAAATGCATCTATTTTTGCATATGGCATACGCAATTCAGAATAAATTGAGAGATATTTAGAGAACTTTGTTTTCATCTTTTTCATAATTTGTTTCTCATGTTTGGCATGTCAAACAATTCATAGATAGGGCATCCAGGAGCTAGAAAGAGTACAAGGAACAACCACAAAACTGATAAGGGACATGGAGGATCTTAGTTATGGGGAAAGACTAAAAGATTTAAATGTACCGTATTTACTCTTGAGAAGAGATGTCTAAATGAGGACATAATTAACTTGTACAAGCATATAAATAGCACATAAAAATTATGGTCAAAAGTTTTTACATGTAAACCCCCATAAAAATACCAAAAGGCACTCCCTACACCTGAAGTAAGAAAGGTTCAGTCTCCAGAGGTAGGAACACACAGACCCAACATTGCTGAAAAGCTGATTCAGCAGATGGATGTAAATTAGCAGTATTTTTTTTTCAGGTATTCGGATAGACAATGCTTTGGTGGCATGGCCACCGCATGGTGACCACACCATCAGGCCCTACTGTAACTTTTCAAATGCATTCAACAGTCCAGTCCAGTACAATCAGCATATTGCCACATTATAAACAAAACTAATAAGCTATTGATGATGTGTAATGTGACTTGTGGCGGTAGCCATGAGCGAGGTACTCGTTTCCTGTGCCCTGACATATTACACGAAATTGGAGGTCCTGGCTGGGTGTGAGGACTTGTGCTGTGAGGGTGCTATACCCATGCAGGTCACATGCAACCTATGTTGCTGGTTTGCCATGACCAGATGTAACATAGTTCAATGAGGGGGGCCACTATTCAAAAATGAACTCTTTGCTAAACAGGAACTTGATAAGGATTGCATACATGGGATAGAGGGTACAACATCTTATGAACGTTCCCTTTGCAACATGAAGCATTTTTCTCACATGGTATCTTTCCTTAGTAGTTTACTCCAGGGTTATGTATGTCCAATGTTTCCCCCTACTCCATCAAAACCCAGCTTTAATACAACAGTCCTGATCAACAAGTGTCACTACTTGTAATGTGGTTCCACATCCTCTTTTCTCTTCAGCTTGCCAGCATGGCCGGTAAAGCTGACACTCCGGAACTCCCACCAGGGACACTCTAGACTCATCCAATGTACTCAGTCCTGCTTTAGGACTATTGCCTTCTAGCGTTATAATCTCAGGGTCTCATGCCTAGTCATCCTCTTCTAGGACCTGTCTCTGCCAGGCCACTCTGTCTCTTAGCTGCTTGTAATCCAGATCTCGTATCCCTTCTACTCAGTCTCCTCTCAGGACACCCTAGAATGCAGCACTGCTCACCTTTCACCTTGTGGTGCCCTTAATGCACACTCCAGGCCCTATCTGACTCTCTGAGAGGAACTTATCACTTTCCCTTCCCCTACCTCTCTGGGATAGTCTCAAAACATTACAATACGCAAACATCATTAATTCATAAAACTATTCACATTACGCATTACAATAATGTGATCAGTGTCTTCAGGGAAAGGAATGCGACAGCAACACTCCACCTCCTTACAGTTGCACCAGTATATATAGATATATGTGTGTATAAAATAGCAAAAAAGCATTTGGCATTGAGAAGATCTATACCTAACATTCTTGAAAACCCCATGTTTATTATAGTGATACAAGGAATGTGGCCACACAGACAGAAGCACAACAAGATACATCTGCATGTCTTGGACCTCAATGTTGAATTAATTAGTGTAATAAAACTTATTTCTTGTTTCCTAATTAACCACAAATGGATCTTTCTAGTTTCAGCAGCACAAAGGAAACTGCAGCAAATTGAATTAATTCTTAGTAGAGGCCTGGAATGAACACCAGGTTACCTTTTAACAATGCTCTCTCTCTATATATCATCTCTGGTCACTGTCCGCTTATTATTAGTGGATAATGGAATGCTGCCATCTCCTCTCTGTAATAGAGAACACAGTTATAAAAGATGAAAACCACAAGACGCAGTGTCTACATTTACAACATTTAGTAGTGCAAATTAAAAAATTTAGATAGCCAGCAATTTATTTTCCTTAAGTAATGTTTCAAAATTAAAACTGAATCATGTACAAGAATATTTGTGACGCATTCTGCTCTTAGACAAAGATATATACAATTTTTAGCTTTTTTAAAGGAGGGTCCAATTCAGATAAGCATATTAAACTTTTTACGTTTTTAGGCCACATTTAAAACTGTGGGTATTGGGAATTAATCAAATTGTCCTGGGTAATGCATTCGAAAGAATTGGTGCAGCGTGCGAGACGTCTTGGAGATAAAAGCGGAGGTTCGTATTATTGAGGATGTTAGCAGAACTGCGGGCACTGGTAGGGTGGTAGACTGAGAAGACTAATGACAGTCAGTCTTTTATTATTTGGCACCGGATAGAGGCATCAGTGTAGCGGTTGGAGAGGAATATGATCCTGACTTCTTCATCCAGGACGGATTGGGGAGTGGAGAGTTTAATAAGAGTGAGACCGATTAGTAAAGCGTTGCAATAGTCCAGACAAGAATGAATAAGAGCAACTGTAGGAAATTTTGCAGTATCAAATGTAAGAAAAGGTCAAATTTTAGAGATATTTGTGAGGTGTAGGTGATATGAGTGGTTGAGTGAGCGGATGTATGGGCTGAATGAAAAATCTGAATCAAGCATGACCCCAAGTTAGTTGCTGGGGAGTAATGGTAGAACCACACATGGAAATGGCAATATCGGGCATAGGTAGGTTAATGGAGGAAGGAAACACAAGGAGTAATTTTTTGACAGATTCAGTTTTAGCTAGAGGGAGGACATAATGTTAAAAACAGCGGAAAGACAAGCACTGGAATTTTCATAATTCAGAGCTGATGTCAGGAGACAATGTATATAATTGGGTGTCATCAGCATAGAGATGGTACTGATAACCATATCTACTGATGGTTTGTCCAATAGGGGCACTATATAAGGAGAAGAAGAGGGGACCTAGGACTGATTTATGATCAGGAGCAGTCAGAAAGGTAGGAGGAGAACCATGAGAGAGCAGTATACTTGAGGCTGATAGCATGGAGCATAGTGAGGAGGAGCTGGTAATCCAGTGTCAAATGCTGCATAGAGAGAGATCTAGGAGAATCATCAGGAGTAGTGAACATTAGATTTAGCTGTTATTAGATCATTAGAGTCTTTAGTAAGGACAGTTTCAGTAGAGTGTAAGGAGCGGAAACCAAATTGTAAAGGGTCAAGAAGAGTGTGATCTGAGAGATAACGGATTAGATGGGAGTGGACAAAGCGTTTCAGAAGTTTAGAGATGAAGAGGAGATTAGAGATAGGTCTGTAGTTAGCAGCGCAGTTCCGGACACGGTATGTTTTTTTAAATAATGGATGTATGCTGGCACATTTAAATAAGACAGTAAAGATACTAGATGAGAGCGAGAGTATAAATATTTTAGTTAGGTGAGTGGTGACAGTCTAGGAAAGGGACAGAAGGACATGTGAGGGAATAGGGTCACTGGTGCAGGTAGTAGGGCAAGAAGATGTGAGGAGCCGGGTAACGTCTTCTTCTGTGACCGGTTCAAAGATAGAAATTAAGCTAGATGCAGAGTGGGAGGTGCTTCATCAAACCAATCACATTAATGCCCAGGTCTCACCGGACAGACCAAGATCAGGTTCTGTTCTTTCTCCTGAGCCAAATATAGCATCACAATTAGTACAAAATAAGTCAATTATGTTACTAAACTAAATATCACTAAATAAGTAAAAATGACAGCAGCTAGAAAAAGAAGTGTACATATTATGATCAGTTTTATGAAAACTTCCTCTCTAGTTGTTCCTCACCAACATCTAACTGGTGGCTCACTGGGGAAGACAGCCTCATAGTTTGAGAAGTAATGCTCCAAAGCAATATATGCTCTTTGCAGCATCTCTGGCTGATAGAGGGTCAAGCATACCTGGCATTGCTCAGTGCACACCTAGGGAGGACATCCAAACTCCATGAAAATGTCAGAATCAGACCAATGACATCAGCAATGTAAGCCAAAAGAGCTGACCACTGAGTCACCCAAAATAAACACTATAACCAACAAAGACTGCTACTTATACTTATTACCCGCTTGGGCGAAATGTCAGGAAGAAATGACTATCAAATAAATATACTCTCACCATGCTAGAAAATCACTTTAAAATTAAAATTTGTGTTGATTAATAAAAAAAAAGCAACAGCTTTGCAGTGCTAAGAAATCCTTATAGAAGATGTCTTTTAGAACCTATTTTACATTTGTGTTGGACATCTCAGCTTGGGTGATTTGCAGTTCATTCCGTTCACTATGTCTACAAGCCTACTATTTTACAAAACATTCTCGGCTGAAAAAAATAATGCATTTATTAGGG
>JARQOD010000005.1:97439066-97575012 GCA_033576555.1 Oophaga sylvatica | reverse complement strand
TGACAGATGTTTTTATCACAGACAGAAATATAATTGCAAACATATGAGTAACAAAAGCTTATATTGACAGTTAGAATGAGTTAATGCAGCAAGTCAATATTTGCAGTGTTGACCCTTCTTCTTCAGGACCTCTGCAATTCTCCCTGGCATGCTCTCAATCAACTTCTGTACCAAATCCTGACTGATAGCAGTCCATTCTTGCACAATCAATGCTTTCATTTTGTCAGAATTTTTAGGTTTTTGTTTGTCCACCCGTCTCTTAATGATTGACCACAAGTTCTCAATGGGATTAAGATCTGGGGAGTTTCCAGGCCATGGACCCAAAATCTCTATGTTTTGTTCCCTGAGCCATTTAGTTATCACCTTTGCTTTATGGCAAGGTGCTCCATCATGCTGGAAAAGGCATTGTTGATCGCCAAACTGCTCTTGGAGGGTTGGGAGAAGTTACACTTGGAGGACATTCTGGTACCATTCTTTATTCATGACTGTGTTTTTAGGCAAGACTGTGAGAGCCGATTCCCTTGGCTGAGAAGCAACCCCACACATGAATGGTTTCAGGATGCTTAACAGTTGGCATGAGACAAGACTGGTGGTAGCGCTCACCTTGTCTTCTCCGAATGAGGCGTTTTCCTGATGTCCCAAACAATCGAAAAGGGGATTCATCAGAGAAAATAACTTTACCCCAGTCCTCAGCAGTCCACTGCCTGTACCTTTTGCAGAATATCAGTCTGTCCATGATGTTTTTTCTGGAGAGAGGTGGCTTCTTTGCTGCCCTCCTTGAGACCAAGCCTTGCTCCAAGAGTCTCCAGCTCACAGTGCGTGCAGATGCACTCACACCTGCCTGCTGCCATTGCCATTCCTGAGCAAGCTCTGCACTGCTGGTAGCCCGATCCCGCAGCTGAAACACTTTTAAGAGACAGTCCTGGCGCTTGCTGGTCTTTCTTGGGTGCCCTGGAGTCTTTTTGGCAACAACAGAACCTCTCTCCTTGAAGTTCTTGATGATGCGATAGATTGTTGACTGAGGTGCAATCTTTCTAGCTGCGATACTCTTCCCTGTTAGGCCATTTTTGTGCATTGCAATAATGACTGCACGTGTTTCTTTAGAGATAACCATGGTTAACAGAACAGAAACAATGATGCCAAGCACCAGAATCCTTTTAAAGTGTCCAGTGATCTCATTCTTACTTAATCATGACAGATTGATCTCCAGCCATGTCCTCATCAACACCCACACCTGTGTTAATGGCGCAATCACTGAAAAGAGGTTAGCTGGTCCTTTTTAGGCAGGGCTGCAATGATGTTGAAATGTGTTTTGGGGGATAAAGTTCATTTTCTCTGCCAAATATTGACTTTGCAAGTAATTGCTGTTAAGCTGATCACTCTTTATAACATTCTGGAGTATATGCAAATTGCCATTAGAAAAAGTGAAGCAGTAGACTTTGTAAAAATTAATATTTGTGTCATTCTCTACAATCTCTACAATCTCTGCTTGCTGTGATCTGACTTTTACTACTGTGCAACCTTTTCCTTTAAATGGTACAATCTCTACAATCTCTGCTTGCTGTGATCTGACTTTTACTACTGTACAACCTTTTCCTTTAAATGGTACAATCTCTACAATCTCTGCTTGCTGTGATCTGACTTTTACTACGGTGCAACCTTTTCCTTTAAATGGTACAATCTCTACAATCTCTGCTTGCTGTGATCTGACTTTTACTACTATGCAACCTTTTCCTTTAAATGGTACAATCTCTACAATCTCTGCTTGCTGTGATCTGACTTTTACTACTGTGCAACCTTTTCCTTTAAATGGTACAATCTCTACAATCTCTGCTTGCTGTGATCTGACTTTTACTACTATGCAACCTTTTCCTTTAAATGGTACAATCTCTACAATCTCTGCTTGCTGTGATCTGACTTTTACTACTATGCAACCTTTTCCTTTAAATGGTCAATCTTACAATTCGCTTGCGTGTCTGACTTTATACTGTGCAACTGTTCCTTAATGGTTTCGTGCTGCTGAATGTTTGCTAAATTAATTTGTTGCATTGTATTCAATACTTATTGCTGTATAGCCATGCTGTGGCCAGTAGAGATGCTATCAGGTGCAAAATGTTACCAGCATATGGATGCAGCCAGGCCCTGTGCTTCTGATTGTGTAAGCTTCCCTGGTGTGCTGGCCAGCTGCTAATTTATCCCAAAGCAGCTCCCACAACTCCTCCCACCTGATCCTCTACTCAGTCCTATATATTCAGTAGCAGTCTAAGGGGGGCACGCGTGTGGGGTCAGGCAAGCACATGCAGCAGAAGTACCACTGCAGCAAAAGTACAGTGAAGCTGCAGTTATTTCAACTGCAGGTAGTCACGGCAGGAGTCAGGACCCCACACTATGTCTCTTTTGGGTATGTCTGCTGAGTAAGCACTTCTAATTACTTGTACCTGGCTTTTCCAATTACCCATCTTAAGGGTATGCCACACTAAACGAGATCACTAACGATATCGCTAACGAGATCGCAAAAACGTCACTATTTAGCAATCTCGTTAGCGACCTCGTTGTTTGTGGCATGTAGCAACGATGTGGCCCCTGCTGTGATGTCGCTGATCGTTCACTAGCGTTCTGGACCGTTTTTTGATCGTTGGCATCCCGCTGGTGAGCCTATATCGCTGTGTTTGGCACCGTTTGCGAACGACGAGCGACCTCATTTGTGACGCATGTGTGTTTAGCGTCAGAGTGGATCGCAATATCTGTAAGCTCTCTTTTGCATCACAGAGAGGATCGCAGAAGTTGCAAAGCAGGCTAGCAGGACGCAGAGAGCAGGAGCGATGCTGGACATTCCTATGAATCAGAAGCGCTCAGTACATGCTAATGACATCCTAACGACCGCCAAAGTCGTTAAAGAGATCGCTGACCGCTGATGTGTCATTTATGAGATCTCCTGTTTGACAGCTACTAGCGACCTAAAAGAGATCACACCAACGATCTCGTTAGCTTGCGTCGTTATCGTGATCGCTAACGAGATCGCTAAGTGTGGCAGTACCTTAACTCTTTTACCATGTTTACATATGCCTTCACAGTGTTTTCTCCGTTAATCCTCTCTGCCCTTCGCTATCCCCAAACCCCAGCACCCTCTAATCAAATAATCATCTCCCCTTCCCTCCGTCCTCCCCACCTGACCTCCTCTGCTGACCTGCTCCTCAACCTCAAATCTGTCCTAATAAAACACAAAACAAGCTTCCCTCTCTCCTTCTCCCACCTGCTCTCCCTTTCTCTGCTCCTCCTCACTGCTGGTGACATATCTCCCAATCCTAGACCTCCACAGTTCATACCCACCATTAGTACTCCTTCCTACCGCTCACTATCTAATAAGAACTACCGCAATCTTTCCAACGTAAAACCCGTGCCATTGACACCCAACCCCCTGCTCCCTCTCTCTGGAGCACTCTGGATTGCCCGCTCCATCTGCAATAAGCTTCATGTGATTCATGACCTCTTTCTCTCTCGCAATCTTGCTTTCCTCGCCCTCACAGAAACATGGCTGACACCCTCTGACACCGCCTCCCCTGCTGCGCTGTGTTACGGTGGCCTCCAATTCACCCACACTCCTCGCCCTGGAAACAGACATGGTGGAGGAGTGGGTGTTCTCCTTTCCTCTAACTGCAACTTTAACCCAATCCCACCTCTTCCCTCCCTAATCCTCCCCTCCTTTGAAGTCCACTCTGTCCGCATCTACTCTCCCTCCAACCTCCAAGTGGCCATCATATACCGACCTCCAGGCCCGACCACTGCCTTCATCGACCAATTCACTACCTGGCTTCTTCACTTTCTCTCCACTGACATCCCCACCATCATTATGGGTGACTTCAACATCCCCACTGATACCCTTCAGTCAGCAGCATCCAAACTTCTGTCCCTTACTTCATCCTTTGGACTTACTCAGTGGTCCTCCTCAGCCACCCACACGGACGGTCATACATTAGACTTGGTCTTCACTCGCCTCTGCTCTCTATCTAACTTCACCATCTCCCCTCTCCCTCTATCCGACCACCATCTACTCACTTTCTCATCCCTGTCCTCCTCTCCTGTCACCCATGTCCAGCAACACGTGCACCCCCGCAGACACCTTGCACACCTAGACATCCACACACTCTCTGACTCTATTCTTTCACTGGCATCAATATCCTCACTCCATGATACAGACAGTGCCACTGCTTTCTACAATGCCACTCTCACATCGGCTATTGACACGGTCACCCCTCTCGTTCATGGCAGAGTGCGACGTACCAACAGACAACCCTGGCACAATAACACCACTAAAAAGCTCCGGCAAGTGTCCAGGATTACAGAGCGGCGTTGGAAAAAAACAAATTCGCAAGACGACTTCACTGCATTCAAACAAGCAACACTCTCTTTCAAATCTGCCCTCACCTCTGCTAAACAGGCCTACTTCACAACCCTCGTATCTTCCCTATCCTACAACCCCAAACAGTTATTCAAAACTTTTAACTCCCTCCTCTGCCCACCACTGCCCCCTCCTACCTCCCTCATCTCTGCTGAGGACTTTGCCACACACTTCAAAAATAAGATCGACCAAACAAGGCAAGTCTTCATTGTTCAACCACCACAACCCCTTTGTATACCAGACCAATGCCCTAACCCCATAACCTCCCTCTCCAACATAACTGAAGGGGAGCTTAATTGTCTTCTCTCCAAATCGCACCTCACAACCTGTGCACTTGACCCCATCCCAACCCACCTCCTCCCCAACCTCACCACCATTATTATTCCATCCCTAACCCACCTCTTCAACCTATCACTAACTTCCGGTACCTTCCCTTCTGCTTTCAAGCATGCCACAATCACGCCTATCCTTAAAAAGCCAACCCTCGACCCAACCGCTATGTCCAGCTATCTCCCAATATCGCTGCTCCCATTCGCTTCCAAACTCCTGGAGCTGCATGTCCAGCTGAGCTTTCCTATCACTTCTCTTCTAACTTGCTCTTTGACACTCTACAATCTGGTTTCCGCCCCCATCACTCCACTGAGACAGCCCTGACCAAAATTACTAATGACCTACTTACAGCCAAAGCGAACGGACAATACTCTATACTCCTGCTTCTTGACCTGTCCTCTGCTTTTGACACAGTTGACCACTGCCTTCTACTACAGATTCTTTCCTCCTTTGGCGTCAAGGACCTCGCCCTATCCTGGATCTCCTCATACCTTTCCAACCGCACATTCAGCGTCTCCCACTCCCACACTACCTCCTCGTCCCACCCTCTCTCCGTTGGAGTCCCCCAAGGCTCTGTTCTAGGACCCCTACTCTTCTCAATCTATATACTTGGCCTGGGGCAACTCATAAAGTCCCACGGATTCCAGTACCACCTTTACGCTGATGACACTCAGATCTACCTCTCTGGCCCAGACATCACCTCTCTGCTATCCAGAATCCCGGAGTGTCTATCAGCCATATCCTCCTTCTTCTCCTCCCGCTTCCTCAAACTCAATGTGGACAAATCTGAACTCATAATCTTTCCCCCATCCCACAGATCTTCCTTACCTGACCTATCTATCACAATTAACGACATCACGCTTTTCCCCGTACCAGAAGTCCGCTGCCTCGGAGTAACCCTTGACTCTGCCCTGTCCTTCAAACCGCACATCCAAGCTCTTTCTACCTCCTGTCGCCTTCTGCTCAAAAATATTTCAAGAATCCGTCCTTTCCTCAACCCTCAATCTGCTAAAATGATTGTGCACGCCCTCATCATCTCCCTCCTCGACTACTGCAACACCCTTTTCTCTGGCCTCCCTGCTAACACCCTCGCACCTCTCCAGTCCATTCTTAACTCTGCTGCATGACTAATTCACCTCTCTCCTCGCTACTCTTCCGCTTCTCTCCTCTGCAAATCTCTTCACTGGCTCCCATTCCCTCAGCGTATCCAGTTCAAATTACTAATACTGACCTACAAGGCCATCTATAATCTGTCTCCTCCTTATATCTCTGAACTAATCTCCCGATATCTTCCCTCACGTAATCTCCGATCCTCCCAAGACATCCTTCTCTCCTCCACACTTATTCGCTCCTCACCCAACCGCCTCCAAGATTTCTCCCGAATATCCCCGATCCTCTGGAATTTTTTGCCCCAACACGTCCGACTATCAAACACATTCGGATCCTTCAGACGGAACCTGAAAACCCATCTCTTCAGGAAAGCCTACAGCCTGCAATGACCCTGCTACCTCCTCACCACTACCGGAGATATCGCCTCAACCAACACCGGAACTGCTGCAACCCCCCGACCTACTGTCTCCTGCCTCACAATCCTGTAGAATGTAAGCCCGAAAGGGCAGGGTCCTCTCCCCTCTGTATCAGTCTGTCATTGTTAGTTTGTTTACTGTAAGTGATACCTGTAATTTGTATGTAACCCCTTCTCATGTACAGCACCATGGAATCAATGGTGCTATAGAAATAAATAATAATAATAATAATTCTCAAAACTTTTGGCCATGACTGTAGACTGCTTTTGATGCCTCACTATTCTACAAGGATTCTAGTTCTCTCAGCTTTGTTGCCCTATAGGCAGCTGCCTACTTCTAGACCCCCATAATGAATAGTCTAATGTAGTGTCCGCTGGATGGAAAAGGGTGGAAAAAACATAAACTTTTTCTAGTGGGTGAACCCCGTAACATGTGGCAGCCACTGGCTTTGAAGGGACCTCCCCTAAGTCAAGTGTAAGGGAGGGACCGGACCGCAGTCATGACCTGGATTACTGCAACATCCATACCTAGTCCTTCCCCTACATGAAACTGTATCCTTCTCTTCGGCATACCTGCATCTCCAAGTTCAGCTTCCCCCGGGAACTTCCCAGGCGGCGACGGTCCCTCTCTCAGGCAACCCCCAGTAATGGAGACACAGTCCAGAATAACTTGAACATACTCTTTACTTAACTCTTCACACGTTACATCCACAGTTGGCACATCAGGTGTTTCACTTATTTCCTTATCTTGCCCTGCTTTGTCGTCACTTCTGTGCAGTACACGCCCGGACCGAACCGTACTAGACTGCTTCCCAGTTCCTTCCAGGCCTGACCTCACTATAATGACATCTTCTCTAGCCTGCTTAGCCCTAGAACTGAATTCATCAATCACTAGGTTTGGTGGCCCCCGGTGAAGCATCTGGCCCGTCTGTACCGTACTCGTAGAAGCTCCAGCTCCCTTCATTTCCTTAGTCCTGCCAACTTCTGCCGTAAAGGCATTGGCCCAGGCGGTAAGACGCCACATCTTCTTTCTCTGTACAGGCCCACTGCTAGGCTATGCAGTGGCCATGGGTAACGTGGGCTGCAGTACTTAAATGTTGCGTGGCTGCCGGTTTTCCGGGCCTAAGCCCATGTGGACACTTGGGTACACTGGCCCTATCTGACCTAACTTCATACCAACTCCTATCTTACTACCCTGCAGCCCTTCCTACACTTATCCCTATGTGAACTTCCTATCACTATACCTACCAAGGCCCACTAGTATGCCTCCATGTAGTGACCCACAACAGAAGTACATTTACCCCCAAATATGGGAACTATATACTAAAGTGCCTTCCTCTATTGTCCCCAAAAGGATGCATTTACTTTCCCTAACCTGTACATGTATAAAACAAAGTCAGTCAGATTATATACACATAATGGTAACACAATAAAAAAAGTGGCAATACCATTACTAAGTGTGGTAATACATGTTCCCATTTAGCAGTACCACCAAAATATTACAAGCCTTTTCACATATATACAATAAGAGCACTAAATAGGTGGGGCGCAGCAGTGGTACTCCTTCACCCCCTTACACAAACTTAAGCGACAATTTCTCTCCAGGCTAATAAAAAAATACACGATATCTTTCCTGGTACAAGAAAAAAGCAGGTATAATATTATTAACATAATTGGGCAGTGTACACAGGCTGCCAATGATCTGCAAAATGCTCATTTGTAGGGTGAAATTATTTTTTAACTTTCTTAGGCTGCTTTCACATATCAGTTTTTTGCCGTCAGTCACAATCTGTTGTCTTGACGGATCAAAGGATCCGTCGCCGATTGTGAAAAACTGATGCGACTGATCCATTTTTTCAACGGATCCGACGTCATATCCGTCGAAAAAACTGATCCATCGTGTTATGCGCTCGGTTGCAACAACTTTATGGTATAATGGATTGCAACCGAACACGGGCTCCGCGATGCAGTTTATGTTCACTGCTGCCGAACACCCTTTTGTTAGGAGGGTAATAACTGACAACTAAAACATAAAGATCTTGCCTGTGAACTTCACATTAAGCAAGAAATAGCATTTGCACTATCTCCGTTAACTTCACGGGAGAAGTGCAGAGGACTGGCAAAGATGTAGCCCTGTTAATGGCACAGAAGCCACTTGCCAGATATTAGATTTGCACTATGTGCTACAAGCTGGTGTGGACATAGCCCTGTTGACTGCACAGAGGCTACGTGCCAGCCGCTAACGCCAAGTGTACGTGCTACCAGCCGGCGTGATACCGGACTGAGCCACTCTTTGTTTAGCTTGGCAGGCGATGCCCAGGTTACGTGCCCCGCAGTCTGCTCAGGGTGTATAGCTACCCTATATTCATAGCAAGACTGGGCCACGTTAGCTACAGGTTACGCGCCCCGCAGTCTGCTCAGGGTGTATAGCTACCCTATATTCGTAGCAAGACTGCGACATTGGCTACCTGCCTGGCATAAGCTGAACCTGCCTGAAGGACCAGAGCTAATAAGCCGAGCGTACTCTGACAAGGTCCCGGAGAGTAAAGCTAGAGAACATGTGGAGCCCAGATTCTGGTACGTCACACATGAGCACTGCCTAACATAGTATGATCTGACTGCGCTATTTAAGTGTTAAGCTCCGCCCCCAGCCATCTCGTCAATCGCATCACCGCTTACGTCATCCGTGACCAATCAGGCGATGCCAGGTCAGAGGATCAGCTGACACTAAGCACCAATCATGGCTCGCCATATCACGGACATGCTCAGTGCAGGCATTCCTGGAATTAGTCTTGCAACAGCCTTTTCTTGTTCCGTAACCTAGGTTTAAGGCGGCTATGAACAAAGACACATGTAACTATTTGTGACTCTTGGCTCCTGGCTAGGTGTTGGGGTCAATGGCGAAGCTGAGCAGCATCTGACTTGGCTGGGTCTGGATGGGAGACCACAGACTCCTCGGATCCAGTTTCAGATCCCACCGATGCCTAACACTTCACATCAATTGTTTTTGACGGATCCATTTTTTAAAAGCCGGCAATTTAGTGCGCTGTACAGTAAAATCTCACTGACATGTTTAATAAAGAATAGATATATACACATAGAATACATATATATATATGCATGTCATTGAGACACATATATATATACATTTATAGTTCATACAGTTCTACATATCATAATAGCCACTAAATCAATTGCCGGCTTCAGTAAAATCATTGACGAACCCAACATGATATGACACATGGTTTACATAGAGTAAACAATGTCATATCAAAATGATTTATATATGTCAGTATTTAATCGATTTAGTAGTTTGTGTTACGAAAAATTGGGAACTCTAGGGGTTAAATTTAAGGCTATAATCGAGGAAAAAAATTGCGTGGGCTCTCGCACAATTTTTTCCGCCAGAGAGGGAAATCCAGTGACTGAGGACAGATATTCATAGCCTAGAGAGGGACCATTGTTTTTGGGCCCCCACGGCTACAAACATCTGGCCCCAGTCACCCCAGAAAAGGCACATTTATAAGATGCACCTTTTTCTGGCACTTAACCTCTCTATTCCCATTGCCTTTAGCAGTGACTCATGGGTTAATGTTACCTTTCTATTGAAAGGTGACCGCAATCCGGGTTAATAATGAGAGGTGTCAATAAGACAACTAGCCATTATTAATCCTACAGTAGTAAAGGGCTAAAAAAGACACACATTAATTAAAAATTATTTTAATTAAATAATTACACAAAGTTTTTGACCAAATTTATTATTCTGCCAATCCAACTGAATCCCTTGTTCTCCTGTAAAAAATAATAAAACAAAAAAAACAACAATATTCATACCTCTCCGCCATTCAGTCAGGTCCTCCGCTGCAATCCATCACAAGTGGTTAACTAGTTTACAACAGGGACCTGTGCTAATGCTGCCGGCCCGGATGTAAACCACTGCAGAATAAATGAAATCATGTCTGCGAAGGCGCCCCGGCTGACCGGAGATGAACCACCATACTATAGACTAATACAAGTCTATGAGAAAAAAACGGATCCTGCGGCATCAGTCGCCGGATCCATTTTTTTCAAAAACGACGGATGACTGATAGCAAAAAACTGATATGTGAAAGCAGCCTTAAAGATTATTGTTCTCAGCAACACATTGCCCTTTGTAAAGATAACAAGAGCAACTGAGATTAATGACAGTATTGTGCACAGAACAATCTATTTTCCGATCTTTCTGTGCACATCAGAAATGCAGTTGTCCTTGTCTAAACAGGTTATTAAATGTCTGCCTATTGGCAACCATGAGTAAAGGTGCTATGTGCACGTTGGTGTTTTTATCGATGGATTATCATTTGGATGTGTGTGGCCCAGCTGCGCTTGGTACACATGTTTCCTGGAGAGTGCACAGGAAGGTAATTGTAAAAAAACCTGATATTCATTCACATCTCACACATTTCCCAGGAGCCACCAGAGGGAGCCCCTTAGATTCAGGTATTTAGGGGCGTGGAGAAATGCAGCAGTAGGCATTCTAGCCAGACAGCTATTTTAGTTGTTGGTTTTACCTCAGAGAAGAGATCTGTACGCAGTTACCTCAGACAAGCTGTGAGGGACAGATGAGTTCTCCTCAGGACACCAGAGTGAGAGGATTCCTGTCAGAGGGAGTTAGTTCAAGTTCTGGTCTTGGAGGGAGAGGAGAGAAGACTGATTCCCGACACAGCTCAGGTAGTTCATCTTGAGCCGAAGTGGAGGCTAGTACGAGTGGAGGAAATCACTCTAGCCTAGTCAGAGCTACATCTGAAGCCGCTATCTCAGAACAAGCTGCCTGTGTTCCCTAAGAACGTGGAAAGTGACTCTAGGAGCTACAGCGTGTATACAGTCTGACGGAACGTCCTGTGAGCTGCTCTGGACAGAGTTTAGAAAGGAAAGAAGGAAGGGGACTACAGCAGTTATAACATCGAGTCAACTGAGATCAGGTCAGCGAGCATTGGAAGGAAAGCTAGCAACTACACCTACTGCTACCCGTGCTTATGTTAAGGGTAAGAGCAGGGCGACAGGCGAGTGGTGAAAGAAGGACAAGTGACTTAGGTGACAGATCACCTTCACTAAATTGACCGGACACCGGGTCCGAAGCATTGCTAGTACTTCACGGCTAGTGATAGAAAATCCGGAGGCCCTGCTGGACTTCAAGTCGCAGAGGGTAGCCCTAAGTGTTGATACGTAACTGGAGTGAGGGAGAACAAGGACTTTTAACAAGGCCAAGCTTAGAAGGACTTCGTTCTTGCCAACATCTGAGCATCAGAGACAGAAAAGACTCTACCACAATGTCAGCCGGGCGTAGCTGCTATAGTAAGAGTTAAACTTGACTTTATGCAAGTTAGGACTCACATACATTTCAAGGAGAAAGGGGGCCTTAAACCTGCTCAGCAATTCCCTGAATGTGCATTCTCCAACCTGACCAGCTTCCCGGGACATACCTGCAACATCTACCAGTAAAGGTATGGAAAGAGACTGAACTGTGTGTGACTGCTTATTTGCCTGCACCCTGCACCACCATAGACTTTGAGGGAACAGTCCCACCTGTGGGGGACTTTACATCCAGCTGCCCATAACATCCCCTCAGAAGATCCATCTTGCAGCGCTGGTCAATCTGATCAGAAACCACAGGTGGCGTCACAAACTACTTATACAATTCCCCTGTAAATATTCCCCATTGTATGAGCGCCCAGGGCCACGGGCCGAGCTCTGCTGCCAGTGACATCCCCCATAGACTTCCATGGGCTCGGTGCCGAGTATCCCATAGCCCTGGTACCACGTGCGACTCAGATGCAAAAATGTTTTTATAACCTTACCAATAAGGATGAAGGTTTTATCTTCGTAAAGCTGGATTGCCTTGTATTATTCCAATGTAAACAAACCCTATAAACGAGCAAATCATTTATGTTACAGGATTGAAAATGATAGTCTGACTGTTTGTCCATCCAGAAGCTATCATTTCTAAAGGATGTGAGGGAGTGAAAACACAGTGTGGCAAAGTGCTAATCCCAATCTCTGGACTCTAAAAACGACATGTTTCCTTTATGCTCAGTGATGTCAAATCTCTGTGCCAAAAAAAATATCAAAAACACACCAGAAAACAAACACAAGTAAACTGTCTATATACTGCACTTACCACTATTTTAATGATCTGAGTCAAAGCATTTAAACTTGCGCAAGAAACTGTCCAGGAATGCGCTCAATTTTAGGTAGTGTAGTGCAGTGGGATCGGTGCAGTGTGACAGACAGGCAGCGACCCAGAAATGTTCAAAAGCAAAGTCTCTTTTAATGGTCTACCTACTAACAAACAGAAAGTAAATAGTATCCTCCGGATTGCAGCTGGCAAAACAAGATAGTCCGTAACCTGTTGCCGTTGGCGACTACACCGCAGAGTACGCCGTGGGGTCCCAGGCCTTTTGGCTCTGTCTGGCTCCGTGTTGCATCACACAGTTTGAAGCTATGGCAGAGCCTTCTGCTCTGCAGGTCTGCAAAACAAGACTGAAACCCCCAACTCTCTGTTGCAGGAGATTTTACAAGGAACCTGTGGCCGTAGGCGTAGGCCACATGGAAAACCCGGCCAGGGAGGAAACGGACCGCACAACTACCATCAAAAATAAAATCCCATGGTCATTCTCGCAATGCATCCCAGGGAACGGAACTTGCCGGCCGCGTCGCTGAGGAGCGGGAAGGCTGCGGGGGCCACCGGAAGGTGAGAATATCAATAGTTATTATTTTAATTCTATTTTTTACAGGGATATGGTATCCAGGGCCTGGAGGAGAGTCTCCTCTCCTCCAGACCATGGGTACCAAGCGCACATGAAGCGCTCACTTCACGCATGCTGTGCATAGCCACATGCGTAAAGTGAGCGTTTCAATGCATTCCTATGGTGGCGTATTCACCACGATTACGCAAAAAGAATGAACATGCTGCTTATTTTTACACGAAGCGATTACGCCCTGCAAAATACGTAGCATGTGCACAGCAATGCGTAATCCCATAGGATTGCATGGGATGCGTTTTCTAAGCGTTTTTTAAGTGATTACGCCGCGTAAAAATGCGGCAAAAATGCTTAAAAAACGCTACGTGTGCACATAGCCTTATACTCATCAGGGGCTTACATAGAAGTCATGGGGATCAATATAAGAAGTATAATGCACACCCATAGTCCTCCATATAATATAATGCACCCCCATAGTCTTCTATATAATATACTGCACAGTTCATAGTCATCCATGTAGTATAATCAAATGCACCTCCATAGTCATCCATAAAGTATAATGCACCCCATAGTACTTCATAGTAGTATTTTCCACCCCATAGTGATATATATAGTATAATGCAGCAGCCCCATAGGAATATAAAATGCTGCAGCCCCATAGCAGTATAATGCATCCCCTTACCCCCTATATCCCTATATGTCCTATACCGCGGCTTTACAACAAAAAAAGTTTTCCTTTACCTGGCCGAGCTCCAGCGATGTCCTCACCCACGATTCGGCTGAGGCACGCAGCGTCGTTCCGGCGTATGACAGTGACGTCATACGTCGGCGACGTGCGCTCTTAAGTCAGCTGCTGGCCTGTGATTGGCTTTTCTTCTATCTATCTATGTAATATATATACATATATATGTGTATATGTCACTGACATCTTTATATCTATGCATTCTATGTGTATATATCTATTGTATCTATTCTATTGTAACCTGTCACTCTGTGATTTTACTGTATATGGCAAATGAATTGCTGGCTTTTCAAAGGACGCCAGTGCGTAAAAATTGGACAGCGCTCGCATGGTCCAATTGCTGTGTGATTTTTTTCTTGCACCCATAGGCTTGCATTGGTGAGTCTCAGCTGAGTTTCCGTGCCAATTGCAGCATGCTGCAATCTTAGGCTAATTTCACACCAGCGTCTGACCGACCTGCGTCGGTCAGCACACTGCCGCTGCTAAGCTCTGCACCCAGCCGCGCCTCCTCCCACTCGCTCCGCCTATTGGCGCATGATGCTGTATGCGACCTGCACACCCTATCTTTAGCATTGGGTTCACAGGCCGTACGCAGGTATGCATTTGCCGGCGCATGCGTCCTTTTGACGGTGCGCCGAGCGCACCAAAATGCAACACGGACGCAGGCGCAGGCAAACACATAGCTGCGCACGACCTGCGTACGGCCTGCGAACGCAATGCTAAAGATAGGGTGCGCAGGTCGCATGCAGCGTCATGCGCCCATAGGCGGAGCGAGCGGGAGGAGGCGCGGCCGGGTGCGGAGCTTAGCGGCGGCCGTGCGCTGACCGACACAGGTCGGTCAGACGCTGGTATGAAACCAGCCTTACATGCACGTTGAATATGCCTGAGAAAAAAAATGCTGATGTGAGCTGCCCCATAGATTAACACTGGGCCAAGTGCTATGCAATGTTTTCTCGCATAGCACTCGGCCGTATTCTATGCTAACGTGACTCCGACCTATAACAAGAGAAGGAAGACCTGTGAAGACTCAGACGTCAAGGTTAGATTTCAGAAAGGCAGATTTTAAGGAACTCAGAAAGAGAATTGGAGGGATCCAATGGCTGGATATCCTTAAGGACAAAAATGTCCAGGAAGGATGGAAAATCTTGAAAAATGAGATTCTCAAAGCACAATCGTTAACAATTCCGAAAAGAGGGAAGAATGGGAAGCATTTAAGGAAACCAGGATGGATGAACATAGAACTTAAACACATGCTAAAAAGGAAGAAAGAAATGTTTATCAAATGGAAAGAGGGAGGCATATCTAAAGAAGAATATAATGCCGTCTGCAGAACCTGCAGGGCACAAATCAGATTATCTAAAGCTGACAAAGAATTAAGGCTTGCAAGTGATGTCAAAAGCAACAAAAAAGGATTTTGGGGATACGTCAAAAGTAAAAGAAAAGTCAAAGATGCTATAGGATTTTTACAGGATGAAAATGATGAAATGGTAAGTCAGGATGTTGAGAAGGCTGAACTTTTAAATTCCTATTTTGCATCTGTTTTCTCTCAGAAAGGAAATGTAACATCAACTGATCTTCACTGTCCTATTAAAGGAATAGAAGAATCCAGGATATCTATAAACAGAAAGACAGTGAGGAAACACTTAGCTAACATAAATGAATTCAAGTCTCCAGGTCCAGATGAATTACACCCCAGGGTTCTGAAGGAGATAGCAGAAGAAATTCTTGAACCACTGTCCATAATCTTTGAAAATTCTTGGAGAACAGGAGAAGTCCCAGAATACTGGAGAAGAGCAAGTGTTGTTCCTATCTTCAAAAAGGGGAAGACGGTGGACCCAGGGAACTACAGGCTGGTGAGTCTGACTTCTATACCAGGAAAGATCTTTGAACAAATTATTAAAGAACATGTATGCAAGTACCTGGATAAGAATGAAGTGATTAAACAGAGTCAGCATGGGTTTGTAACTAATAAGTCATGTCAGACTAACTTAATTTCCTTCTATGACAGAATCACTGACTGGGTGGATCAGGGAAATGCTGTAGATATAGTATATCTTGACTTCAGCAAAGCATTTGACAAAGTATCTCACTCAATCCTTATTGAAAAAATGACTAAGTATGGAATGGACAAGGCAACTGTTAGGTGGATTCATAACTGGCTTAGTGATCGGACCCAAAGAGTGGTTGTAAATGGCTGCACATCCAGTTGGAAGAATGTCTCAAGTGGGGTACCACAAGGCTCTGTTTTGGGCCCTGTATTGTTCAACATCTTTATCAATGATTTAGATGAAGGAATTGAGGGTAAACTGATCAAATTTGCTGATGACACAAAGCTAGGAGGGGTAGCTAATACTAGAGAAGAGAGAGAGGATTCAAAAAGATATACATAAACTGGAGCAGTGGGCAGCAACTAACAGAATGGATTTTAACAGGGAAAGATGCAAAGTACTACATCTGGGCAATAAAAATGAAAAAAGCATATACAAAATGGGAGGAATAGGGCTAAGTAACAGCACATGTGAAAAAGACTTGGGTATACTAATTGATCACAGACTTAACATGAGTCAACAGTGTGATGCAGCAGCAAAAAAGGCAAATGCAATTCTAGGATGTATCAACAGAAGCATACAGTCTAGATCACGTGAGGTCATTATTGCCCTCTACTCCTCTTTGGTCAGACCTCATCTGGAATACTGTGTCCAGTTTTGGGCACCACATTTTAAAAAAGACATCAACAAACTGGAGCAAGTTCAGAGAAGAGCCACCAGAATGGTGACCGGTCTGCAAACCATGTCCTATGAGGAACGGTTGCAGGATTTGGGAATGTTTAGCTTGCAAAAAGTAGACTGAGAGGAGACTTAATAGCTGTCTACAAATATCTCAAGGGCTGTCACATTGTAGAAGGATTATCTTTATTCTCATTTGCACAAGGAAAGACTAGAAGCAATGGGATGAAACTGAATGGGAGGAGACACAGATTAGATATTAGAAAAAACTTTTTGACAGTTAGGGTGATCAATGAGTGGAACAGGCTGCCACAAGAGGTGGTGAGTTCTCCTTCAATGGAAGTCTTCAAACAGAGGCTGGATAGACATCTGTCTGGGATGATTTAGAGAATCCTGCTTTGAGCAGGGGGTTGGACCAGAAGGCCCAGGAGGTCCCTTCCAACTCTACCATTCTATGGAGCTGGCTCACGGTCTGGGACTGCCTCATACCTGATAGATAAGGCCGGCGTCAGACTCATCGTACAAAAATACGGAGCGTATTGTATGGTCATATTACGCCAAAATGTTGCAGGCACAACAATCCGTATTTCATGCGTTTTCAGGGTGCGACTGCGTATTTTGCGCATGTTAGCATCCGTATGCAATCCATATGGCATCCGTATAGCGTATTTTTCTCGCTGCCTTGCAAAATGGACATTTAACTTTTTTTAGGCCTGAAACTCATTGAAATCATCATTGCGTATTTCTCGCAAGTCACATGTCTGGTCCGTGTGTAGTCCGTTGTTTTCTCACACCCATAGACTTGCATTGGCATACAACGGGCGTAATATGTGTACAATCGCAGCATGCTGCGGGTGTCTCGCACCGTAAGATACGGCCGAGAAAAATATGCATGATCAGAGCTGCCCCATAGAGAAATATTGGTCCGTGTGTAATGCGTGGTTTTCACGCCTCTCACTCATCCGTATTCCTACTTAGGGCTCCTTTCCACTTGCGAGAAATACATCCGATTCTCGCATGTGAAATCCCAGCTCTGGGGCCGGCATTCGGGAGTGGAGCGAGCAGCTGCATACAAATACAGTACATGCAGCCGCACACTCCACTCCCGAGTGTCGGGGCCAGAGCTGGGATTTCACATGTGAGAATCGGACGTATTTCTCGCAAGTGGAAAGGAGCCCTTAGTGTGACGCCGGCCTAAACCTGTTAAATGCCTGTGTCAATCTCTGCCAACAACATTAACAGTATGATGCAATGGTGGCACGTCATTTTATTGCGATTGCAGGGCGACAATGGATTGCTACGACAGCCGGTGGTCTGATGAAGAACCCCATGTCTGCCATTCCAGAGCTCCGCTGAAACTTAGTCTGTGGCTTGGCTTCAAAAAAGACTGTGATTTTAAGTACAACAATACTACTGATTGATATATATATATTTTACAAGCAATCAGACAATTGCAGGTTTAAGTCCTTTAAGGGGAATACAAATATACTAAAAAGTAATAAAAAAGTTGTAAAACTTATGACCAAAAATTAGAAAAACATAAAATTTGAATCAGCTCATTTTCCTCCATTAAAAACAAAGGTGGTAAATAAAAAAGAAAAATCATATGTGGTATCACCACATCCATGAAAGGGCTATTCCGATGCCTAAAATATCATGGTGATAGAATCCATAGGAGAGGTGAGTACAGCGTCGACACTCTGCTTCTTCCGTGTTTCCTTGAAAAAAAGACCTACATTTAAAATAAGCCCTGACATGATTTTACAGGATTTTTGGAGTACGCTTAAAATATAAGCCATACTCCAGAAACAAGCAGTGTGCAGTGTGTCTATACATGTATGTGCAGTGTGTCTATACATGTGTGTGCAGTGTGTCTATACATGTGTGTCTATACATGTGTGTCTATACATGTGTGTCTATACATGTGTGTGAATATACATGTGTATGTGCAGTGTGTGTGTGTCTATACATGTGCATGTGTAGTGTGTGTATATACATGTGTATGTGCAGTGTGTCTATAATGGTGTGTGTGCAGTGTGTGTATACATACATGTATGTGCAGTATGTCTATACATGTATGTGCAGTGCGTGTGTGATGATATGATTACCATATATACTCGAGTATAAGCCGACCCAAGTATAAGCCAACCCACTAATTTTGCCACAAAAAACTGGGAAAACTTATTAACTCGCGTATAAGCCGTGGGTGGGAAATGCAGCAGCTACTGGTAAATTTAAAAATTAAAAATAGATACAAATAAAAGTAAAATTAATTGAGACATCAGTAGGTTAAATGTTTTTGAATATCCATATTGAATCAGGAGCCCCATATAATGCTCCATACAGTTCATTGTGGGCCCCATAAGATGCTCTATACAAAATACGCCCCATATAATGCTCCATAAAGTTCATGATGGGCCCCATAATATGCTCCATATTAAAATATGCCCCATATAATGCTCCATAAAGATTGGTGATGGCCCCATATGATGCTCCATATTAAAATATGCCACATATAATGCTCCATAAAGATTGATGATGGCCACATAAGATGCTCCATATTAAAATATGCCCCATATAATGCTCCATAAAGGTTAATGATGGCCACATAAGATACTACATATTAAAATATGCCCCATATAATGCTCCATAAAGATTGATGATGGCCCCATAAGATGCTCCATATTAAAATATGCCCCATATAATGCTCCATAAAGGTTAATGATGGCCACATAAGATACTACATATTAAAATATGCCCCATATAATGCTCCATAAAGATTGATGATGGCCCCATAAGATGCTCCATATTAAAATATGCCCCATATAATGCTCCATAAAGATTGATGATGGCCCCATAAGATGCTCCATATTAAAATATGCCCCATATAATGCTCCATAAAGGTTAATGATGGCCCCATAAAATGCTCCATATTAAAATATGCCCCACATGCTGCTGCTGCAATTTAAAAAAAATGACATACTCACCTCTCGTCACTCAGGACCAGGTGCCGGTGTCCTGAGCAGGCGGGGACAGCGGCATGCTATGGGGCGCCAGGTGCCGGTGTTGCCACTTGGTCAAGCACCCGGCACTTGCGATATTCACCTGTCCTCCGGCTCTCTGCAGTGACTGTACAGGCAGAGGGCGCGCAATAAACACGTCATTGTGCCCTCTGACCTGAATGTCACTGCAGAGAGCCGGAAGACAGAGCAGCGTGCAGCGGTGGAACGGGGACAGGTGAATATAGCAAGTTCTGGGGGCCTGAGCCAGCGGCGACACCGGCACCTGGCCCCCATAGTGCGCCGGTGTCCCTGCCAGCTCAGGACACCAGCACCTGGCCCCCAGCTACGAGAGGTGAATGTCTTTTTTTTTTTTCTATTGCAGGGACCGTGACTCGAGTATAAGTCGAGGGTGGTCTTTTTCAGCCAAATAAAGGGGCTGAAAAACTCAGCTTATACACAAGTATATACGGTATATTTGAATATCGTTGTTTTATTTTTCAAGGATAAATGTGGATTCTTGTTCATGGAAAAAAATAAGTCATCCCCTAAAAATAAGCCCTAACCAATCTTTTGGAGCAAAAATTAATGTAAGACATCTTTACATGTTGTAATGGTTGCCCTTCTAGTCTATAGTAAAGAAAATGTATTATCCTTTTTGGTTTTGTGGTATCATTTGTATCAGAGAATACATTTGGTAATTCCCGTCTGTTTTTGGTCATATAGAGCGTGTTACATATTCTGCACTTTCAGTGTGGGGGTGGTACATTATAGGATGCCAGCGAGATGCCCTTTACTTTTGCCTTCCGCAGCATCGTCCACAGATTTTGTCACAACCATCACTTTGATATTCCTTAATCTTTAGAGCAGATTGACAGACAATAGCCTTGCAGTTCAGAGAATCTGCAGCACAGAATGAAGAGAAATATTTTGTCTTGTAGTTTTGGCTTTTGCTAACAAAGAGCTCTGCAGTGTGTTACAGTGGAGGTAAAGTAATTGAATGCGTGCATTAAATCCAAATCAAATGTGCTGTTCCTTGTGATATTGCAGCTTTAAACAGCTCCATTTGTCAGATTCAGTTCATGGGCATAAAAGAGTGCAGATAGAATCTATCGGTACAATATGGCAGCCATTAATGTTTCAGTGGCTGTAATTTAATCCCGATGGGGAAGCAGCAAAATATGCCTCTCAAAGGCTGAACCAGATGTTTCCAGAACCTCGAAATGGGGGAGGAATGAAAAGGATCCCAAAACCATGAAACTCCATTCTCCAGGGAGGGAGATAAATAGTTGTGTTGGCCTTGTCAAAAAAAATTTGGATGCTTGCCTTTCAGCTTTAAACCATCACAAGACGCTCTGAAACATCAGCCATTTTGGATCAAAAGGACTTAGTCGTCCTGTTATCTGTTCATCTTTTTTTGGATACTATGAGCAATATAAATATTAGATCAAATATTGAACATATATTGAACAACATGGAAAGATTCTGAAAAAACAACAACTAAAGATAGTTATACACCAGATAAAATTCTCAAGTCTTAAAGGGAATCTGTCAGCTGATTTTTGCTATGCAATCTGAGGGCAGCACGAGGTAAGGGTTTGGACACTGATTTCTGCAATGTGTCACTTATTAGGCTGTGTGCAGTTGTTTCAATACATTGAGTGTTTTATCAGCAAGAGATTATCACTACAGGACTAGTTGCCATGTGCACACTGGTCCAACTTCGACCCTATCATTGATTAGCAGCTTACTGTCAATAGACAATGTACACAGAAAGCTGTGGTGTAGGCAGGGTTACCTTTCTTAGCTCTGCTACATGCTCCATCTAAATGCACTGATTGTGTCAGAACTTCTGCACCTAGTAAAGCTAAGTGAGACATCACTGGAATCAGTGTCTCTTTCTGTACATTATGCTATTCTCAGATGGTAGCCAAAACCTAGTGACAGATTCCCTTTAAGCCCTCATACATATTAAACTTATGACAATCATATCTGCTATTATCGACAGGTTCAGTCCACGCTCTAATGTGTATGGAAAAGCTGGCTAACTGATCGCGCATGTCTGATTTTGGACTGTCAATTGCTTTTTATTCCTGCAGATAAGCCACTGCCAGACACATGGGCGTACCCAGGATCAAAACTAGGGGGGGCAAGCCAATGTCGCATCTTATACAGGTTACAGTATATACACTGTACATTATCCTGCATATTAGGTATGGAGCATTAGAACTGTTGTATATTGTATAATACAGCAGTGTATGCGACACTACGCTGTATATACCATATATTATACATGGCAGTCGCGCTCATGTCAGGAGCGGTACCAGCAAGTCCGAGGATTGCAGTGCGATCCTCGCATGAGTTATACGGCCGTCTGTCTATGCCCTTGTTATAATAATACTGAAATATAATCTATTATTAAAGTATTATGGAGCTCACAAGTAAAAAAAAGCCCCCTACCTCCCCTGTCCCCCACCCACACCCCAACAGCCCATTGTCTCACATGCACCCCTTAGTATTCTGTCCCACTGACCCCACAATACCCCCATCCTCTTACATGCACCCCTCAGTGCTCTGTTGCCCCTCCCCACTTCAGCCCCCACAATACCCCCATCCTCTCACAGTAAACCCCCAGTGCCCTAGCCCCACAATACCCCCATCCTCTTACATTCAACCCCAGTGACCTGTCCACCCTCCCTCACAATACCCCATCCTCTCACATCAACCCCTGTGCGCCAGCCCCCACAATATCCCCATCCTCTCACATTCACCAACCAGTGCCCTGTATCCCCTCCCCCACAATACCCCATCCTCTCACATTCACTCTCTGTGCCCTGTTGCCCCTCCCCCACTTCAGCCCCCACAATACCCCATCTGTTGTGAATAGGCTGGAAATGAGTTCTGAGCAGAAGCTCCCTCTGGTGGTTACAAACGGTACTGGACTGTCCAGTGAAGATTGTGAGGATTGGGAATCAGGTGTTACTGACTGGTCTTATATAAGGGAGTCACCTTCCCATCAGGGTTGCCGGTGATCAATTGTTCTGGTCTCAATCCTTGATTCCTGTTTCCTTGGTAGCCTGCTGTGTCGTGTCTGAATCTCCTGCTAACAGATAAGACATTTTCTTCTTTTTGTTTTTTGTGCTTGATTTTTGCATTTTGTCCTGCACTTCTGTGGGGGCCTTCAGGGTCCCCTCTGGGGGCTTTTGCCTCTCAGTTCAGTTCAGCCACTGATGTTTGTACATTTGCTTTTTCCAGTTTTTTCAGTGGCTGCTGTTTTGTTTTTGGTTACACCAGAGAACTAATTTAGGTGGTAGAGGTCGTGTGATCTCAGGTGTTTTTGAAATTAGTAGAGTTGGTACTTTTCAGGGTTTTTTGGGATTGCAGTAAGTGCCCTTCCTATCCTTTTCTATTTAGTAAGTTTGGGCCCCAACGTTTGCTCATACTATTTTCTGTCTGTGTCAGTATTTCTTCTTGTCTAACCGCCATTACATGTTTGGGGGCTTTCTATGTTCTTTGGGGATCTGCTCCGGGGCAGATAGCTTTCCTCTTTCTATCTTTAGGTGTAGTTAGTTTCTCAGGCTGTGACGAGGCGTCTAGGACCAACGTAGGAACGCTCCACGGCTGCCTCTAGTTGTGGTGGTTAGTCAGGGTACTGCAATCTCATAGTTTCCAACTGCTCTGGTGTATTTCCTTTTTTGCCTGCTCTCCTCAGTTACCAAATCATAACAGTATCACCGGCCTAAACTGAAAATTATATGGTACTCACAGAAGGGAAAAATATTGTGAAAGAAAAAAGTTGTCAGAGTTGTCAGAGTTGTCAGAGATTTTTTTTTTTCTGTTTGTTGCATTTTTTTTTTCCCTCTGTATCTCTGGGTGCTGAGGAGGAATTTTTTTTTTCTCTCTCAATGGAGTTTGCACAGTTGTCTGGCCGTGTGGATCAGATTGCCACTGAAGTTCGGAGTATTGCTACCTATCTTGCTAGGTTGCCTGTTGTGGAACCTAGGATTCCCATACCAGATTTGTTTTTAGGGGATCGAGCTAAGTTTCTGAATTTCAAAAATAACTGTAAATTGTTTTTTGCCTTAAAATCTAAGTCCTCAGGGAACGCAGCGCAGCAGGTTCAAATTGTCATCTCTCTCCTGCGCGGCGACCCTCAGGATTGGGCTTTTTCCCTGACACCTGGGGATCCTGTTTTGAGTGATGTTGATGCGTTTTTTCAGGCTTTGGGGTTATTGATACGATGAGCCTAATGTCACTGATCAAGCTGAAAAAACTTTGTTGGCATTAAGTCAGGGGCTTGAGGACGCTGAGTTATACTGTCAGAGATTCCGTAGGTGGGAAGTCCTGACCAAATGGAATGACGACGCTTTGGCAGCTCTTTTTCGGAAGGGACTGTCAGATAATGTAAAGGATGTTATGGTGGGATTCCCTGTTCCCTCTGGTCTCAATGATTCTATGTCATTAGCGATTCAAATTGACAGACGTTTGCGTGAACGGAAAGGTATGCGTGGAATAATGTTGCCTTGTGAACCTGCTTCTGAATCCATGCAGTGTGATAGAGTGGTTTCTGGGGCACAGCGTCATGAATTTCGAAAGCGCAATGGGTTATGTTTCTACTGTGGTGATGCCTCTCATGCTATTTCTGTCTGCCCTAAGGGGGAAGACGTTTTGCTCGCTCAGTTGTCTTGGGTAGTGTTCAGACTAAGTTTTTGTTAACTGTTACCCTGATATGCTCTCTGTCCTCATTTTCTGCTCAGGCTTTTGTTGATTCTGGAGCAGCTATTAACCTGATGGATTTTGATTTTGCTAAACGTTGTGGGTTTCCCTTGATACCCCTACGGAAGTCTATTCCCCTACTGGGGATCGATTCTACCCCTTTGGCTGAGAATAAACCTCAGTTCTCTACTCAGGTGATAATGAGGGTAGAACCTGATCATCAGGAGAGTTGCAAATTTTTGGTTCTGTATAATCTGCATGACATTATTGTACTGGGTTTCCCTTGGTTACAGTCTCATAATCCTGTTTTGGATTGGAAATCTGTGTCTGTTACCAGTTGGGGCTGTCAATGTGTTAATACCAACACTCCTGTTTATTCTGCCTCCCCCCAGGCTCAGGATGTTCCTGACTTTTTGATTGAATTTTCTGATGTGTTTAGCGAAAGTAAATCTGCATCCTTACCTCCCCATAGGAGCTATGACTGCGCTATTGAATTAGTGCCTGGTAGTAAATTCCATAAAGGTCGCCTTTTTAACTTGTCTGTACCTGAACATGACGCTATGCGGTCTTATATCAAGGAGTCATTGGAGAAGGGTCATATCAGACCATCCTCTTCACCCTTAGGTGCCGGTTTTTTCTTTGTGGCCAAAAAGGATGGTTCATTAAGGCCGTGTATTGATTATCGTCTCTTGAACAATATTACTGTGAAATATCAATATCCGTTACCCTTGATCTCTGATCTGTTTTCCAGGGTGAAAAACGCTACTTGGTTTACCAAGCTTGACCTCAGGGGGGCATATAACCTTATTCGCATTAAGCACGGGGATGAATGGAAGACGGCATTTAATACCCCTGAAGGGCATTTTGAGTACCTTGTGATGCCCTTTGGGCTCACTAATGCTCCTTCTGTCTTCCAGTCCTTCATGAATGACATTTTCAGGGATTTTGTGGATAAATTTCTGATTGTTTATTTGGATGATATCTTGATTTTTTCCAATGACTGGGACTCTCATGCAAAACATGTTCGGACTGTGTTCCAGATTTTGAGAGAGAATGCTCTGTATGTGAAGGGATCAAAGTGTCTTTTTGGCGTTCAGAGGATCTCATTTCTGGGTTTCATTTTGTCCCCATCTGTTATTGAAATGGACCCGGTCAAAGTTCAGGCTATCTGTGATTGGGTCCAACCTACTTCTTTAAAGGCTCTTCAAAGATTCTTGGGTTTTGCCAATTTTTATTGTAAATTTATTGGTAATTTCTCGTTATTGTTAAACCATTAACTGATTTGACCAAGAAGGGTTCTGATGTGGTGAATTGGCCTCCTGAGGCAGTCTCTGCATTTCAGGAACTTAAGTAGAGATTCACTTCTGCTCCTGTTCTACGGCAGCCTGATGTTTCTCTACCATTTCAGGTGGAGTTGATGCCTCTGAAATTGGGGCAGGTGCCGTTTTGTCCCAAAGAGATCCAGAGACCTCTAAAAGTAACCCTTGTGCCTTTTTCTCTCGAAAATTTTCTCCCACTGAACGTAATTATGACGTGGGAAATCGGGAGTTATTAGCCATGAAGTGGGCTTTTGAGGAGTGGAGACATTGGCTGGAGGGAGCCAAACATCAGGTGGTGGTCCTTACTGACCATAAGAATCTAGTTTATCTGGAATCTGTCAAGCGACTTAATCCTAGACAGGCCAGGTGGGCCTTGTTTTTCACACGTTTTAATTTTGTGGTTTCATTTCTTCCTGGCACTAAAAATGTTAAGGGGATGCCCTCTCGAGGAGTTTCCTGGCGGACTCTCCTGAGTTATCTGATCCTTCTGTTATTTTGAAAGAGGGTGTAGTTCTTTCCGCCATCTCGCCCAATTTGAGACTGGCTCTGGAGGGGT
Organism: Oophaga sylvatica; assembly: GCA_033576555.1. Taxonomy (NCBI): domain Eukaryota; kingdom Metazoa; phylum Chordata; class Amphibia; order Anura; family Dendrobatidae; genus Oophaga; species Oophaga sylvatica. The sequence goes on along the minus strand of JARQOD010000005.1, from coordinate 97,548,960 downwards.
GCCAGGAAGATAAGCCCGAGCGCTGCCCTGTTGGGAAATTGTTTGTCCCGGACCAGTGGAAAAAGAGTGTAATGTCTGAGATTCATTGTTCCGCGTTGGCCGGTCATCCCGGAATTTTTGGTACCAGGGACTTGGTTGGTCGGTCCTTTTGGTGGCCTACCTTGTCTCGTGATGTCAGGGAGTTTGTGCAGTCCTGCGGGACTTGCTCTCGCTCCAAGCCTTGCTCTCGTTCTAGTGGTTTGTTGATGCCATTACCGGTGCCCAAGAGACCATGGACCCATATCTCTATGGATTTCATTTCCGACCTCCCTGTTTCTCAGAGAATGACCGTCATCTGAATGATTTGCGATAGGTTTTCCAAGATGATACATCTTGTGCCATTACCTAAGTTGCCTTCCTCCTCTGAATTGGTGCCTTTGTTCCTTCAGCACGTGGTTCGTTTACACGGCATTCCTGAGAACATTGTGTCTGACAGAGGAGTCCAGTTTGTTTCCAGATTTTGGAGGACCTTTTGTTCTAAAATTGGTGTTCAATTGTCTTTCTCCTCGGCGTTTCATCCTCAGACCAATGGTCAAACTGAGAGAACAAACCAGACATTGGAGACTTATCTAAGATGTTTTGTGTCTGCTGATCAGGATGACTGGGTCTCTTTTTTGCCTTTGGCTGAGTTTGCTCTTAATAATAGGGCTAGCTCTGCCACTTTGATGTCTCCATTTTTCTGTAATTCTGGGTTTCACCCTCGATTTTCTTCTGGACAGACGGAGGCTTCTGTCTGCCCGGGTGTTGACTCTGTTGTGGAGCGTATGCAACAGATTTGGGACCAGGTAGTGGAGAGGTTGTCCCTCTCTCAGGAGAGGGCCCAGCGGTTTGCTAACCGGCATAGGACTGATGGTCCTCGGTTTAAAGTGGGGGACTTGGTCTGGTTGTCCTCAAGAAATATTCCTATGAGAGTGGCATCTCCTAAATTTAAGCCTAGGTTCATTGGACCTTATAAGATCATGGAGATTCTTAACCCTGTTTCTTTTCGTTTGCTTCTTCCAGGGACATTTAAGATCCATAACGTGTTCCACAAGTCTTGTTGAAGAGGTTTGTTGAGCCAGTGGTTCCTACTACTGTGCCTCCTGACCCTGTTTTGGTTGAGGGCAATCTGGAGTATGTGGTTGAGAAAATATTGAATTCTCGTTTTTCTAGACGGAAACTCCAGTATTTGGTTAAATGGAGAGGTTATGGTCAGGAAGACAATTCTTGGGTGTTTGCTTCGGACATCCATGCTAGGAGACTCATCCGTGCGTATCATAGAACTCATCCTGACCGACCTGGTTGCTCAAATGAGGGTTCGGTGACCCCTCCTCAAGGGGGGGTACTGTTGTGAATAGGCTGGAAATGAGTTCTGAGCAGAAGCTCCCTCTGGTGGTTACAAACGGTACTGGACTGTCCAGTGAAGATTGTGAGGATTGGGAATCAGGTGTTACTGACTGGTCTTATATAAGGGAGTCACCTTCCCATCAGGGTTGCCGGTGATCAATTGTTCTGGTCTCAATCCTTGATTCCTGTTTCCTTGGTAGCCTGCTGTGTCGTGTCTGAATCTCCTGCTAACATATAAGACATTTTCTTCTTTTTGTTTTTTGTGCTTGATTTTTGCATTTTGTCCTGCACTTCTGTTGGGGCCTTCAGGGTCCCCTCTGGGGGCTTTTGCCTCTCAGTTCAGTTCAGCCACTGATGTTTGTACATTTGCTTTTTCCAGTTTTTTCAGTGGCTGCTGTTTTGTTTTTGGTTACACCAGAGAACTAATTTAGGTGGTAGAGGTCGTGTGATCTCAGGTGTTTTTGAAATTAGTAGAGTTGGTACTTTTCAGGGTTTTTTGGGATTGCAGTAAGTGCCCTTCCTATCCTTTTCTATTTAGTAAGTTTGGGCCCCAACGTTTGCTCATACTATTTTCTGTCTGTGTCAGTATTTCTTCTTGTCTAACCGCCATTACATGTTTGGGGCTTTCTATGTTCTTTGGGGATCTGCTCCGGGGCAGATAGCTTTCCTCTTTCTATCTTTAGGTGTAGTTAGTTTCTCAGGCTGTGACGAGGCGTCTAGGACCAACGTAGGAACGCTCCATGGCTGCCTCTAGTTGTGGTGGTTAGTCAGGGTACTGCAATCTCATAGTTTCCAACTGCTCTGGTGTATTTCCTTTTTTGCCTGCTCTCCTCAGTTACCAAATCATAACACCCATCCTCTCACATTAACCCCCCAGTGCCCAAGCCCCCACAATACCCCATCCTCTCACATTAACCCCCCAGTTCCCTAGCCCCCACAATACCCCATACTCTTACATTCACCCCAGTGCCCTGTACCCCTCCCCCACAATACCCCCATCCTCTCACATTAACCCCCAGTGCCCTAGCCCCCACAATACCCCATCCTCTTACATTCACCCCCAGTGCCCTGTACCCCCCACAATACCCCCATCCTCTCACATTAACCCCCCCAGTGCATTAGCCCCCACAATACACCATCCTCTTACATTCACCCCCAGTGCCCTGTACCCCCCCACAATACCCCCATCCTCTCACATTAACCCCCCCAGTGCATTAGCCCCCACAATACTCCATCCTCTTATATTCACCCCAGTGCCCTGTACCCTCTCCCCCACAATACCCCCATCCTCTCACATTCCACCACAGTGACCATGACATGCCTGAGCAGAATGAATTTAATAAATTCCATCCCCTCTTACCATGAAGCTTGCAGGCAGTGGCTGAGGCAGGAGCAGGAAGTGTTCAGTGTCTGCACACAGAGGGCACTAGGACCCAGTGTGGCTGAGACAACCAGAGCCTGTAGGGCAGAAAGTGAAACTACAGCTGCTGCCGCCAGGAAGGAAGGAAGAAGCTCTTCTGGTGAGACAGCAGCTCCATGCACTGCGCACACAGACAGGCACTGCAACCTGTGGCAGAGGGAGCCGCCATTGTGCTGCTCTCTCTGCTCTCTTTCATTGTGTGCCCCTGCTTCTAGGGGGGCACCTGCCCCCCCTGCCCCATGGTGGGTACGCCATGGCCAGACATGTCTATTGGCAGCTTTCAAAAAGAACATCATGCACTCCTATGTACGGGAGAGACAGCTGAAATGGCTATCGGCAGAACAATTGGCCAAGTATCATTTGGCCGACAGCCATATACTGTGTAAGGTAACTACCTTCTCTTACATTATGTGGCAACAGCGTAGCATGATCTCTGGGTGCGTTACAGCCAAATTACCCCAGTACTATGCCATATGTTTTGACGAGGTAAGCTTTGGGTTGGGTTAGTGGGGTCTCCATCCACTTTTTGAGTTTTTAAAATAGCTTTATTTCAGTCATCAAAAACAAACAACAATGCTGTCTGGGTTGGACAACAGTGTCATAACTATGATGAGCATACATTATGCTACAATAAGATAAGTAAGGTATCCCGCACTGGCGAAACCCTACAGCACACACTACACACTGTACACTACACACTACACCAGCATCATAAGAAACAATCCTCTTCCACATCAATACCCACACTATCCGCTGCTAACCAAGACAGTCACACAAGTGTCAGCGGAGAGTTAGGCTTCATTCAGTCATCCATTTGTCACATACTTGATCCTTTCTTGGTTAGATCTTGTACCCATTATAGTCTGTGAGATTGATAGCACATTCATTTTTTTTGCAGGTCGTGTGTCTGCAAAAAATGTATGGAGACATGCCCGTTTTTGTTCCGAGTCACAGATCAGCAGCATTTACCATACAAGTCTGTAGGTCAGTAACATCACACATCGCCACCCGTTTTTGATAATGGAACTAGAATACTAGAAAATCACAGATATTTCCAACACCCCACTGATCTGCTCCAGCATCATGTGACCACTAGTGATGAGCGACTTTCCCGTTTTTCGGGTCGAGTCGGGTTTCGTGAAACCCGACTTTCTCAAAAGTCGAGTCGAACAAAGTCGGCCGACTAACGGAAATGGTCGGGTCGGAGTCGAAAATCCGACCCCAATGCTAGTCAATAGGGAATAAATTGCCCCTTTATCGCAGGCAGCCTACTAATCAGACGTGATGCTCTACACAAGCAATTTGTACACTGTCACTGGCAGGCAGCTCTGCTACTCTATCAAATTAATTTCCCCCTTATCACAGGCAGGCAGCCTACTGATCAAATCTAATGCTCCACACAAGCAATTTCTACAGCGTCACTGGCAGGCAGGCAGCCTAAGAACCAGCGTTGCTGCACACAGCAAAATCCTCCCCTCTCACTGCACAGTCACTGTACAGCTAATCGCTATCAGCAGAAAGTAATTTTTTTTAGGCCCTGCCTAACGCTCTCCCTGCTCAGACGCACCGCCAGCAACCTTCCCCTACACTGAGTTCGGCAGATGTAAAATGGCGGTAGGCGCTGATGGATTTTATATGCACTGTGACGCCACTGAAAGCCAGCCAATCGCTGCAATGCCCTTCTCTAAGATGGTGCTGGCCGCTGGCTATGTCATCCCATTGCCCACAGCCTGCGTCCTTGCTCATTGGCCGAGAAAAGACGCTTAAAGTGTAGGGGAAAACCGACTCCAGCAAAATGGTCGCCGAACACGTGACCGAACTCACTCCACGTCGGGTTTCGTTTCATGAAACCCGACTTTGGTGAAAATCGGTGACGTTTGAAAATGAACGACCTGTTTCGCTCAACTCTAGTGACCACAATTATGACCTGCTGTCTCTGCGTGAACAAAGAAGTCACTTTCTCAAATAAATTCTATCAGACTAAGAACAAGGCCAGCAAACATTGTGTGAGACGACAAATCCAGTCTCATGATACTGGAGAGGACCGAAATGGCATTGCAAAGTGTAGAGAATGGCAACCAATATGTGATGGAACACATTCAAGCTACATGCTCTCATGATTGATAATAGAGGGGACAATACAAAAAACAATCACCTGAGTGCTCCCTTAAAGGGGCTGTCCACTACTAGGACAACCCTTTCTCACTCAGAATGTTTGCCCCCTTTAAAATAAAAAACACCTACAGTCATGGCCAAAAGTTTTGAGAATGACACAAATATTAATTTTTACAAAGTCTACTGCTTCACTTTTTCTAATGGCAATTTGCATAACTCCAGAATGTTATAAAGAGTGATCAGCTTAACAGCAATTACTTGCAAAGTCAATATTTGGCTAGAAAATGAACTTTATCCCCAAAACACATTTCAACATCATTGCAGCCCTGCCTTAAAAGGACCAGCTAACCTCTTTTCAGTGATTGCTCCATTAACACAGGTGTGGGTGTTGATGAGGACATGGCTGGAGATCAATCTGTCATGATTAAGTAAGAATGACACCACTGGACACTTGAAAAGGAGGCTGGTGCTTGGCATCATTGTTTCTCTTCTGTTAACCATGGTTATCTCTAAAGAAACACGTGCAGTCATCATTGCAATGCACAAAAATGGCCTAACAGGGAAGAGTATCGCAGCTAGAAAGATTGCACCTCAGTCAACAATCTATCGCATCATCAAGAACTTCAAGGAGAGAGGTTCCATTGTTGCCAAAAAGGCTTCAGGGCGCTCAAGAAAGACCAGCAAGCGCCAGGACCGTCTCTTAAAAGTGTTTCAGCTGCGGGATCGGGCTACCAGCAGTGCAGAGCTTGCTCAGGAATGGCAGCAGGCAGGTGTGAGTGCATCTGCACGCACTGTGAGGCGGAGACTCTTGGAGCAAGGCCTGGTCTCAAGGAGGGCAGCAAAGAAGCCACTTCTCTCCAGAAAAAACATCATGAACAGACTGATATTCTGCAAAAGGTACAGGCAGTGGACTGCTGAGGACTGGGGTAAAGTTATTTTCTCTGATGAATCCCCTTTTCGATTGTTTGGGACATCAGGAAAACGCCTCATTCGGAGAAGACAAGGTGAGTGCTACCACCAGTCTTGTCTCATGCCAACTGTTAAGCATCCTGAAACCATTCATGTGTGGGGTTGCTTTTCAGCCAAGGGAATCGGCTCTCTCACAGTCTTGCCTAAAAACACAGCCATGAATAAAGAATGGTACCAGAATGTCCTCCAAGAGCAACTTCTCCCAACCCTCCAAGAGCAGTTTGGCGATCAACAATGCCTTTTCCAGCATAATGGAGCACCTTGCCATAAAGCAAAGGTGATAACTAAATGGCTCAGGGAACAAAACATAGAGATTTTGGGTCTATGGCCTGGAAACTCCCCAGATCTTTATTCCACTGAGAACTTGTGGTCAATCATCAAGAGACGGGTGGACAAGCAAAAACCTAAAAATTCTGACAAAATGAAAGCATTGATTGTGCAAGAATGGACTGCTATCAGTCAGGATTTGGTCTAGAAGTTGATTGAGAGCATGCCAGGGAGAACTGCAGAGGTCCTGAAGAAGAAGGGTCAACACTGCAAATATTGACTTGCTGCATTAACTCATTCTAACTGTCAATATAAGTTTTTGTTACTCATATGTTTGCAATTATTATATTTCTGTCTGTGATAAAAAATATCTGTCAAACACACATAAAAACCAGAGGGCAGCAGATCATGTGAAAATATAATATTTGTGTCATTCTCAAAACTTTTGGCCATGACTGTATACTCTCTTACAGTGTTGGCGGCACCAGCGGTGGCGGCACTAGCGTTCCTGGGGCTCTCATGTGGTTGTTATGACATGTGAGCTCCGCGGCCAATTAGTGTCGGTGCGCCGCCTTTGGACTTATAATTAATCAAGAGGAAGTGACTGGCCAGCTTCAGCTGATTGGGCGCAGGACCCATGTGACATAACCTCACGTAAGCCCTGGAAAAGCAAGCACCGACATATGCTGAAACAGTGCCGGCAGGTGAGTATAGGTATTTTTATTTTAATGGGGGCAAACGTTCAGATCAAGAGGGGGTGTGCTAGTAGTGGACAACCCCTATAAGTAAATGCTAAGATTTCCTTTGGTCAGCACTTACGGTATCTTTTACTGTAATTACAGAATTACTGTTCTGTGTAAGGTTGTGTGCACATGCGCTGTCATTTTACACCTCTGACAAATCTATTGCAAAATTTGCATGTCTGAAATATCATGGAAACACTACTAAATTTGTATTGCAAATCCATGTTAATATACAATTGTACAACATGCTGATTATGATGGGAATATATCAAGGGAGTAAAATTAGAAAGATAGATTGAAAATATATACGGTATACAGTATGACCCATGCTATAGGATGGAAACATTTCCAAACACCATACTAGAAACAGGTCAGATCAGAACCATAATCAATAGTTAGAGAAAAGAGCCTACAAATAAAGTTTACTTTTGGAAAACATATTATAAAAGTATGACAGCCCATTGATTTTAATAGGAAATGTGTAGTGCTTCCTTTCACCTGCAGTGGCGCTACAAATATAGCAATTTTTCCCAGGTTCGGAGATGCTATAGCAGCCAGGTAACAGGAGCCTCTGATCTGTCTGTAAGCATATAATATATAATATAATATTTCAGTCTGTACATCACTGTGTGTTAGATTTTTTCAGGTGTTCCTGCATTAAAGACCTTATTTCCCCTGATGTCATCCTATAGATGTATTAGAGAAAATCTGAGTAAGGTGTAAAATAAGGTAATGTTTTATGTTCTTGTCATAAATGTGATCTTCCCATCACTCGGCTGCATTATTCCCCATTATTACATTTTCAGCTTGTCATAAGAGAATAGACACAAATTATCTTCAATAACAGTTGCTGTGTGGTTCATGTTATGAAAGGGAATGTCAGGAGCTGCGTTCCTCCTACAGTGCACCGGGCGCTGATGACTCACACAACATGTTTTCTGAGGCCTTGTGTCAGCTATGACCTACATAAGCTCGCCCGCCATACGTACAAGTCACAACACTCAGGAACAAGGAGAATATGGGGGATTGTGAACCTCCAAAAAAAAAGATAGATTTTTCCACCACTCTATGTGATGTGTTGGATTTAATATGTTCACTGTTCATCTTTCTTGGTTCATGAGCAGAACGGCAGATCTAAAGTGGAAAATGCAACCAATCCAACAAACCCCCGGCCAGTCCAGGTAATTGATGTGTTTTATCTCACTCTCGACTGATGCAATTAATAAAGCCCTTGATTCATTGTATCAGGTCTGCTTGAGACAACACCTGATTTACAAAGACAGGTAGGAGGCAGCTCAAAGGGTTCTTATTCAGCAGCCACAGAATACTAACTAACGTAGTCACTGGATCATGGACCTATGAATCAATTCACTCTTCTCAACTATCTATCTGCCCCCTTCCCGATTTTCTATTCTTTTGCAAGTTTGTCACACTTAAAAATTTCATATCACCAAACTAATTTAAATATAAGACAAAGATTTTTAAATGAAGGTCTTTATTATTAAGGGGAAAAAAATCTAAACCTACAGGGCCCTGTGTGAAAAAGTGATTGCCCCCTAAACCTAATAACTAGTTGGGCCACCCTTAGCAGCAACAACTGCAATCCATTGTTTGCGATAACTGGCAATGAGTCTTTTACAATGCTCTGGAGGAATTTTGACCCACTTATCTTTGCAGAATTATTGTAATTCAGCCACACTGGAGTGTTTCTGAGAATGAACTGCCTTTTTATGGCCATTCCACAGCATCTCGATTAAGGTCAGGACTAGGCTACTCCAAAGTTTTAATTTTGTCTTTCCTAAATCATTCAGAGGCGGACTTGCTGGTGTGTTTTGGGTCGTTGGACTGCTACATAACCCAAGTGCACTTCAGCTTGAGGTCACGAATAGATGGCCACACCCTAGACCATCACACTACCACCCCCCATATTTTACTGTTGAGATGATGTTCCTTTTCTGAATTGTTGTGTTACCTCTACACCAGATGTAATGAGATACACACCTTACAAAAAGTTCACCTTTTATCTAGTCAGCCCACAGAGTATTCTCCCCAAAGTCTTGGGGATCACCAAGATGTTTTCTGGCAAAACTGAGATGAACCTTTATGTTCTTATTGTTCAGCAGTGGTTTTCATCTTGGAACTCTGCCATGTAGGCCATTTTTGACCAGTCTTTTTCTTATGGTGGAGTCATGAACATTGACCTTATCTGAAGCAAGTGAGTCATGCAGTCCTTTGGATGTTGTTGTGGGGTCTTTTGTGACCTCTTGGATGAGTCCTGGCTGCGCTCTTGGGGGATTTTGGTCACCTGGCCACTCCTGGGAAGGTTCACCACTGTTCCATGTTTTCGCCATTTGTGGATAATGGCTCTCACTATGGTTCGCTGGAGTCCCAAAGTTTTAGGAATAACTTTATAACCTTTTCCAGACCGATAGATCTGCATTATTTTGTTTTTCATTTGTTCCAGTAGTTCTTTGGATGGCAGGTCCTATTTAAGTGATTTCTTGATTGAGAACAGGTGTGGCAGCAATCCAGCCTGGGTGTGACTAGGGAATTTCAATTCAGCTTCCCAAAGATGTGATAAACCACAATTAATTTATGTTTTAAGGGGGTGGGGGCAATCACTTTTTCACACAGGGCCCTGTAAGTTTGTATTTCTTTTTCTCTATCTATCTATCTATCTATCTATCTATCTATCTATATCTATCTATCTATCTATCAAAGCCCATGTGCATCTTGGCAACATTTCAACTCATTAACAATTGGCTCTATGCAGATGGACAAATAAACCACTATTTTTTTTTTAGATTTGAATAATCTAGAGTGCTGGCTATATTTTTGGCTTTCTAACTGCATGAGTAGTTGGGTTGCAACTGATGAGCATGCACTGTTTGCTCCATTGTTTTTGCATTGCTTTTTCTGCTATCTATCTATTATCTATTATCTATCTATCATTCTACCTACCTATTATCTATTTCTATCTATCTATCTATCTATCTATCTCTTATATAACTATCTTTATTCCTATCATATACTGTAATTATTTATTCATTGGTCTACCATTCTGTTTTATACAGGTATCAGGCTATTTGTCGTTATCTTAGGCTCATTTGTAATTCTTTTGCATATCATTATGTATTATCTATCCTTATTATCACTTTTAATATATTTTCTATTACTCTCTGTGTCGGCTCTTCACATTTGTGGCATTGAGAACGTAAAAGTCCTGTAAACAGGTCATGGCACAGCTGTGTCACTATATGCCAAAACCTCTTTCTTAAAGAACAAAAAAAAAGCAAATCCTTGTGCCGGTCATAGACAGACTTAATAACGCCTTGAGGATTTTGGCTGCATGAACACAAAGGGACAAGTGGTTAAAACTCCGGCTAGGCTTCTTTTATGATTAGGAGAATTAATGGAATCCTTTCAGAGGATTGAGGGACAAAATCTGACTTGTAAAGACAGCAGTCCACACAATCTCTTATAAAAAAGAAGACAAAAACAATAATGTGCCTGCCAAGTTAATACAAGATCCCAGCTACAGGATCCCGTCTACTAGTGGAAAGGGAGCTATCGCCTTGGACCTCCCATGTTCGGGACATATTCTATCCTGGGGCTGTCATGGGCTCACATAATCCTTTCTTTGCTTGGGAGGCAGTCAGCAGGCATAACAATAATGGTGGTGCTTTACAAGAGATTTACTAGCTTGGAGATATTAGCATAATTTTATTTAGTTTCTGCTAAACCTAATACATATGTTTTCACAATCAGAGCCCGAGTCTGTGTTTTCACCTCTAATCTCTTTTCAAAGGGATTGTCAGCGACAATCATTATTATGTCTTCCTCCACTCTATTTGAGAAAATCTGCTTTAATGACGCTCTCACATATTGCGCTCAATAAAGATATTCAATGAAATGAGCATCCTGATCCCGAGATTTATCGCTGACCTGCAACAATACAAGTCACGGCTAATTTATAATGATTCATACATTATTTATGATGTGTGGAATGTGAGATATGTTATGAAAAGATTGATAAAATAAGGATTAATACTTATTATCTTATTAAAGCAACAACTCCAGTCCAAATGTGTAGTCAGCGTACATTGCAACATTCGGGGGTGCTGCAGTAGCACAGTTTTGGTCCCCATCATCTTATTCTTTCCAAAATGGCCCTTACAGTCTAATGAAGAGCTCAAAAGTGTGACATTATGACATATTCAGTGAAAACTCATATGTATTTCAGAATGGACATCCCCTTCTCGTTAAGCCTACTGTACTTTTCAGGGGGCTATACATTTACATAGTATCTTTCTCATGTATCACCCATTATGATGTGGAGAAACTCCATTCACCACCTGACTTGTCTCATCATAGGCATGTTGGACAACTTTCTACCTGCCTCGGACTTAGTGGCATAACTTGAAACTTGTGGGCCCCATTGAAAAAATCCCCAACAGGGCCCCCAACTCTCACAGATCTCTAATAGTATTGGTCTGCCCATATGGGTCAAAGGGATCATGGGTACCCCCCTAAGCTCCAGGGCCCACGTGCAAATACAACCCCTATAGTTATGCCCCTGATCAGACTCCAAGTTCAAGGAGCTTCTGGTTTACCTAAAGCACACTTCAAATCCTCTGTCATTTTTGTAATCATCTTACAGAGCTATACTATAGGCTCCTGACGCAGCATTTGGCTCATAAAATCAAAGAGGTCAAGTTCCACTTTACAGGGTTGGGCTCAACTCCTCATATACGCCAAAATCTTATCCCTTAAATAGACACACAGCATACTCCATAATGTAAAGCTCTTCTCTTTGTCATCACATTATTTCACATAAGGCCCCTCCATAGAGGTGGACCAGATGTACACCAGTTTCAGAAGGTAAAACATCAGTTTTGTTCACATAATTACAATGACATAATAATGGAGCATACACAGCACTCCTAATACATAGGTGCATGTGAGGGTTCCAATCTTCTCACTCTTCTGCAGAGCATAAGCTCTTATGGTCAGCAAGGTCCTCTCTCTCGCCTGTAGAGTGCAAGCTCTTATAGTCAGCAGGGTCCTCTCTCTCGCCTGTAGAGTGTTAAGCTCTTATGGTCAGCAAGTTCCCCTCTCTCATGTAGAGTGTAAGCTCTCATGGTTAGCAGGGTCCTCTCTGTCGCCTGTAGAATTTAAGCTCTTATGGTCAGCAAAGTTCTCTCTTTCTACCTTCCTCCCACATGTATTTTCCAAGCAATTAAAAGTTTTCCAGTATTGAGATTCGAGCAAATTTATTTGCCGCAAATCAAATTTTGGGTTAATGTGTAGTCTGTACCCAAAACCATTTTCAGACAATCATATTGAGTGTCAAAGATGGACATGAAGTTTAAGGGCTACAGAAATACGGCTCCACAAATATAGTAGTAATATGTATCGTATAATTACTTTGAGAGTGCTGGGTACCTTCTTACTATAGTGACACAATATTCATTTATAAAACATGACTATAACAAAAAGATAAATAAATAAATAATAGACATGCTTTATCTAATTTATTTATTTCACTGCCTTTGGCTTGGTCTCGAGCCATGGTGACTTGATGGAAGAAGGAACTGTAGGAAGATCGATGTTGTGCAAGCCTAGATACAACCACCAGGGTCTTCTCTGCTGTTATCTTTATAGTATCAAACCTTTGGGTTGCTGGTGTTCCTCTTTGCCTTGTTCCTTTATTTCTTCCGACCATGATGTCTTTATCCAGTGATTGCCCTTTTCATATGATGTGTACAAAGTAGACAAGTTGTAGCTTGGTGATCCTTGCTTCTAGTGATAAGTCTGGCTTGATTTGTTCCAAAATTGGTTTGTTTTTCTTGCCTTTCATGGCATTGATAACATCGTTCTCCAGCACCACATTCCAAAGGAGCTGAGTCTTTTTCTGTCTTGTTTCTTTATCATCCAGGTTTCAGATCCATATGTTACCACAGAAAAGACTAAACAATGTGCAAGCCGTGTCTTCATCACCTGTGAAATGTTCCTCGATTTAAAGACTTTGTCCTGTGACTTCTTTTGTTGATTTGACCATAGCTATTCTCTTATTGACGTTCGGTATTTTCGCTGCATCTTGAGTTAATCAATTTGAGTAGGTTGAAGTCCTTTACAATTTCAAGTTCGTCGCCGTCCATCTCAAATGTGTCCCTGTCATATCTGGCAGTAACCATTATCTTTGTCTTCTTCTTTGTGTTGAGCTGCAGTTCCATAATAAGTCCTTCATTTCATCTACGCTTGTTGCTATCATTGTTGCATAGTCTGCATATTTAAGATTGTTGATGAATTCGTCCAGCAAGTTTGATTTTTTCTTCTTTTTTGTCAAGTCCAGTCTTCCTGAAAATAGCTTCAGCATATAAATTGAAGAGAGAGATTGTGACAGGATGCAGCCTCATACCTCGCTCTACTTTGGACCATATTGTGTTGCCATGTTCCTTTTGGACTCTTGCTTCTTGGTCGATGTAAAGGTTCTTAATGAGGTTGATCAGATGGTTTGGCACACCCATATCGTTCATGGTATTCCAAAGAGTCTGGTAATCAACACAGTTGAGTGCTTTGCTATAGTGGATTAAACAAAAATAGATCTCCTTTTGTATTCTTTGTCCTTTTCCATTATCCATCTATTGTTAGCAATCACATCTCTGGTTCCTCTGCCTTGTCTGAATCCTTCTTGTTCCACTGGCAGCTCTTTGTCAAGGTAAGGCTGTAACCGTTTTTGCATAATCTTCAGTAGTATTTTACTGTCATGAGGTATGAACGCAATAGTCGGAAGCATCTCCCTTCTGTGAAATAGGAATAAACACAGATCTTGTCCAGTCCTTGGGCCATTTACCAGTTGTCCATATCTGTTGACAAAGGCATGTGATGATATCAACTGCTGATTCTGAAGATTTTATTAGCTCTATTGGAATATTGATACATCCAGGCGATTTGTTGTTTGACAGAAGCTTTATCACAACAACGACTTAGTCTTTGAGGATTTTTGGCTCTCTATTGTTTCCAGCCTTAGTTTCTTTCCATATCACTTAGTCGTTCTTGTAGAGGTGCTCCATGTACTCTTTCCATATATCTTTGATGTGTTCTGGCTCAGTTAATTTGTTCCTGAGCATGTCTACAACATATTAAATGTTTTCACTACTATTGTACAATGAGTAAAACATGTGGCATTCTCACCTCTTAAAGGTGTTTTTCATACATTAAGAATAAAGCTTCACTGGCACAAAGTTCATAAAAAAATAACACAAACACCTTACTCACTTTCACAATGGCAATCCTCAAGGACTGCTAGATGCATCATATGATGGCTGCAGCCATTCAGTGGCCGCTGATCAGCTGGAGGCTTCTCATTTCATCCAAAATTGCATTTGTCTTGTGACACACCCCACCAGATGTTGGTAAGTAGCAGTAGCAGTTCGGTAAGTGACTCAGCTGTGAGAGAAGATAATGAGTATCCCATCTAGGAGGTTAGAACAGTCTTTTACTTGTTTTTTTATACTGTGCCAATGAACCTTCATTCTTACGGGGTGGTTGAGCACCTAAAATGTATTTTCGACTATCTTTGAACCCTAACCACTTTGTAATTTCCTTTATTACCCAACACCCTACATTTCTCCCTCTCTACCTAATCTCTAAATGTGTTTTTTTTTATTGTACTTCCTGCAATTTTTTGCTTGTGAGTAGTCTCCAATATGACTACACATGAAGCTGGAGATGCGCTCACTCCCCACAGCGTCTATCTCCCCTCCTGGAACAGGACATCACCAGGGGGCATCACTGCAGCTTCTTACTAGTTTGTTGAATCACTGACCCCTCTGAAGATATCCTGGATACTGGGTGATGGAGCTGTGGGAGGTGAGATGGCAGCGCCGACTCTCTGCTTCTATCTCCACCGACGTCAAAGGGTGGAGACAGAAGCAGTGACTGGAACCAGCGCCGCCCCACAGATTTTAGCACTACCCTTAAACAAATTATTTGCATCACCCCCTGAGGATGACTCATTTGAGAGCAGTGCTAAAGTATCTGGGGCAACACTGGTGTGTTTCATTGTTGGACCACTCTTTTAAACAATCAGATAAGAAGTTGAGTACCGTTTGGCTTATTTTTTCTATGTATTGCTGGTTATGCTTCTTACAAGTAGCTGCCTTAAAATTCTTTTGGTTGCCTTAGTAAACAGAGCTTGCGAAGTTGCGACCTAACAGGTTATTCTTAACTGTTTAACTGTCATCTGAGCTCCCACAATGCACTGCTCTCTGTTGCGAGGAACAAGCGGAATTTGGAATTAGACTTCAGAAAGTAAAAGAAAATGTTGAATTATGGCCAAGATATAACATTACTCAACTTTCTTGTAGATTATAACTGTGAAATGTTGTAAGTTGTGATTCTAAAGCATAGTTTTCCAATAAAGCCTTTGATGCCAACTATACTTATTCATCATACTATTTTTACACATAGGCCTGATTTTCTATGCAGCTTATGGTAGTCTTTACCATAAAATGTGGCAAAGAAAGCTGCAAGTCATGATAAGGGTACATTATAATTGTGACTTTCTCAGCATATACAAATTTTCAAAAGTGTGGAAACAAGTGGATGTGGTTTTCGAAGTCCAATGAACTTCAAAATAGGCTTATATTGTTTTCAGAAGGGCCTTAAAAGCAAATCAAAAAATGACTTCTTCTTTTCTATGCTTTAGGCTAACTTCCCACAAGAGTATAAAAAATTATTCGATTTTCATCCAGAAAAGATGGACAATTTCATTTCTACTCTCTATTGTCATGCATATACTATCCATATGTCCGTATTTTACATCTATGTGATATCCGCATGGCATTCATTTTTATGCACCAGCGGTTAATAAAATTTACTAGACCTATATTGAATACAGTAGCCTATGTTAATAATTGCAATGTATCCATAAATATCAGAAGCCATATGGTTGATCTGTACGGGATCTGATTTTTTTTTGCACAGCCATAAACTTGAATAGGTGAGTTTCATCCGTAATACAGAATAGACTAACGTATGCTGCCAATTTTTATATGCAGACATTCGGTTAGTGTTAAAAACTGTCATCTGAACAGTCATTTTTTTTCACCGACAGTACTCAGACAAGAAATATGGTACTGTAAACATAGATTCACAGGAAATGGGGGTTGGATCCTTCATTAAGATATCAATTTTAGCTGGGCTTTTGATAATAGACTTAAAAATAGATGCAATATCTATCTATATCTATCTATCTATCCATCTCTAACAAGCTTTCCAGGCCCAGACTCAGTAAAACTAGCCCAAATCATAATACTACCACCACCGTGTGTCACAGACGATATAAGGTTTTTATGTGAGACTTTTATGCCATAATGCAATGTTTTTCTTTTTCCAAACATAACACTTCTCATTTAAACTAAAATGCTCATCTTTTTCTCATTGGTCGACAAATTATTGTTCCAATAGCGTTCTACCTTGTCCAGGTGATCTTTAGCTGGCTGTAGATGGGTAGCAATGCTCTTTTTTTTAGAGTAGTTGCTATTTCTTTGCAAATTGCTATAGACTCTTGAATATTAACATTAGCTAATGTCCTTTAGTTGCTTAGAGGCTATCTTGGGTTCCTTTGTGAGATGACACATAATTATACACTTTGCATTCGGATAATCTTGACTTTCCTCCATTAATACACAATTTATCTGACTCTTTACAGATGGTTTTATAAACATTTCCAGACATAATTTCACAGTGATACCACAACAGAGTATTGTCAGACGATTGCAGCGCCTGGTGACACATTCACCTGTGGTAGCTATAAAGACTTCACCGTCATATTAGCAGTGCTGCCTTTTCTTTGCTCCTTTTCTGCAAGGGTTAAACTGCTTAGTTGGACTCATGGAGTTCGCTGTCTTCATTGTATCAGCTGTTCTGGATTTGTTACTCCCCACAGGTTTGCTTCTGTCTTTGCCAGTGATAGTTTACCACTTCCTGGTTTGGAGTTGAAGAAGAGTTGCAGAGTTTGGAGCAGGAGGCATGGAGATATTTTCAGGAGATTTCTGCTTCAATTTAGTTGTGTGTGTTTCTCCTTATCCTCTTCCCATTTGGTTTGTCCCACCTACTCCTCTTTTGAATCCTATACTGTAATTTTGTGAGTGTATTTGTGTGATGGTTGTTTTCTTTTACCCCTGTCTTTTTTCCCTTGTCTGTATGGTTTGTGTTATTCCATACGCTTCTGTCTCGTATCTCCCTGGGTGGGGAAGGAAACAGATAGTAGCATAGCAATGTACAAGACCCGCCTGGTATTCCCACCATCAGGACTAATCTGGGGGACAGGGATATCCTAGGGTTCCTTGAGCAAGGGGAATAATGGACAGGATAGGTGCACATTGTCCCTTGAAATCCTGCTGACAAAACGTGACAGATGAGCATCAACAACCCTTCTTCTGAGGTTCTAAGAAAGCTCCTTCATTAGTGCCAAGAAACACTTCCACAAATGTGTTGTGAAGATCATACTTTGATAGATCTTGGTACTTTAAATAAAACAAGTTACCCTTTCATACCTAATTGTTTTCTCATTGATTGAAAACGCTAGATTATAATTTCACCTTCAAGTTATCTGCTTATCCTAAAGTTTAAAATACTTTTACCATTCACAGACATGTGATATTGGATCATCTTCAGCAATATAAAAAATGACAAAGTCTAATATTTTTGACTCATTTGTTCAATTTTGTTTTCCTGATCTCCTTTTAGGATTTGTTTGAAAATTTGATGTAGTTTTAGATCAAATATAGACACAAATATGAAAAATTCAGAAGAGTTCATAAACTTTAAAGTACCACTCTATCTAGAAGAGATTAGCAAAATATTTAAAACTAGTCTGGTCTAGCATCCAATTCAGTCCTGGACCAGGACAGTGTTCACTTATGTACTGGAAATTCTCTGCTTGACATTGTGGGTGGCACAAACGATCAGTAGGCCTCCGTAACATCATGACATAGTGGTGCACCACATGTCATGATGTTCCATGAGCCCTAGTGACTAAACCTCATGTGATGTTGTGATATACAGTATCTAGTAAGTGGCAGAGTTGCCCAGTATGCCAGGCAGAGAATTGAAGTTTGCCCTGGGCCGGCTACCACAGAGGCCACAGGGGCCCAGACTAAATGACCAAAGTGGTTTGAATCTTTTTGCTCATATTTACAGTGTATCTTCAAAAAATTCAATTACAGGCATATGGGTGAATAAAGAAATCCACAATTTTCATCACTTAAGTTGGAGAGCTGCCTGCTTTTGGATTACATTTATTCTTACCTCACTGGGTGAGAGGATTACGGTATATGCACCCGAATCTTTGCCTCTGACTAATACTGCTATATTTTGTTTTTTATCTTTGTATCTGTCTATACAATGTAAAGTTTAAATAGACAAAAGTACCTGAAAATGCATGGACTAAATGAAAGGTGACTCCTTTATTATCCAAAATAACAAGCTTTGCTCTTATAATTTGTATCTTCCATAAAAACTTCCATCAGTGAGAAAAATCAATTTATCGAAGAATACTCGTTCACCATTCTAGTGTAAGCTAATAATGGCACAAGAATTTCATACGCAAGATACCGTATTTTTCGGACCATAAGACGTACTTTTTTCCTCCAAATTTGGGAGGAAAGTGTGGGTGCGTCTTATGGTCGGAATGTAACGGGGGAGAGGGACAGAGGGCAGCGGTGGAGTGAGATCGCAGGAGGCAGGAAAATATCCCCTCCACCAGAGCTGGGGAAACCACTGGTCCCGATACTTAAGTGCAGTGAATATTCATTAGCCGCTTCCCCGCCCACCTATCAGCTGAGCAGTGAGCGGGAGAAGCAAATGACAGAGCCACATGGTTCTCCAGCGCCTGATTCCTGCAGCAGCTGGGATCTGTGTTGGAAGTAGGCGACAGGAGCAGAGTGCAGCAGGAGGCATCGCATACCTGACAGCACAGGGGCTGTGCTGGTGCGATGCTGAATGCTCCTGTGGAGGACCTGTGATGAGGTCATGAAGAGGGCTGGCTGGAGCATCACATGACCACACAAAGCCCTGCCTCTTCATGATGTCATCACAGGTCCTGCTGACATACTGTACAACAGAGAATTAATTAAAAGGTTAGTAATGACAGCACATTAAAAATCACTCTGCCATCCTGTGGTGGACTATAACTCCCAGCATACTATAGGATCTGCAGGATATGCTGAGAGTTAGAGTTCTCCCATGGGATCTTAAAGCAGCACTCCAGTGTTATTTTTCAGTGCTGGAGTGATGCTTTAAATATAAGCCCCGTGCCCCCATTCATATACTCACCCTCCAGCGTCTTCACATAGTAGTTTACAGACACCACACTGGTCCCGCAGCACCATCTCCTACCCGTAGCTTCCAACACAGTAACATACTGTTATATATAATAACACCACATATATAGTATATTATTTATGTTATTAAATATTTTACCACATTTTTTGCTTTAAATATATTTTTCCCTATTTTCCACCTCTAGAACCTGTGTGCGTCTTATAGTCCGAAAAATACGGTAATGTCAATTTATCATGCAGATATTTGCAAGAGCTATTTATTGACAGTAAGATCATATTAGAATGTGACACAATATATGTGTGCTATCTAGTGGTAAATAGTTAAAATGTGAAAACTCATCAATTCAGGAGTAAAAATTAGTTATAAAAATCAGTGTTTCCTATAGAGGTAACTTCCACTTACAGTGTAAGGATTAGCGTTTGCATCTATTAGAGACGCTGGAACACTTCAAATGCCCTTTCCTCACATCCATCTTCCTTCAGCTACACAGTAATTTTCTATCACATTGCATTTCACATTTTTCAACCTTTTTTATTATTTTGCCAAAGAACAGAGAAAGCTTTATTTCGAAAGTGACCCTGCTGTTTTGTACATCTGTCTTCATACACAGTTATTACCTACTACAGCAACATTGAGAACTTTGTTTTATGAACGTCAATAATTATGGAGTGTAAATGAAGTCCTCTTTATGAAAGGAGCAAAATATATAAATATGAATATACTGTATATGCAGTGGAAATAAATTGTCTACACACCCTCCTGCTAAAACGCCATGTTTTTGTCATGTAAGTAAATCATACCAAGAAGAATAATTTTCCACCTATAATGTCACCCAAAATCTGCCTGAATCCATAGAGAAACATCCTGAAATCATTTTTAGGGAGGAAATAAGAATAAAAAAACTAAAATATTGTGGTTGAATAAGTGTGAACACCCTCTTATAATTGGGGATGTGGTTGTGTTTAGAATTAGACAAACAGATTGAGGGCTCATGCACATGACCGTATTATCGGTGTGAGTGTGATCCAACAAGGAATCGACTCGCAATTCTATGCTATGGGGCCATGCACATGTTCAATTTTTTCCATCAGCCAGTGCCGGTCTAGGGAAAAAAAAATGTCAGCATACCTGAAATTTGGTCCGATATTCAGACCACACTCAGCCATGCAAGCCAATGAGTTCACATAAATCATCGAACTGCACTCGGAAGATATCTGAGTGCAGTCCGTTTCGCACCATCTGACACATGTAGAAATTTTTTACCCATCTTCTCCACAGCCGAGAAAATTGGATCATTCTATGATCAGCGTTTCATCAGAGTGTAATTACCATAATCAGCCCGATTGTCTCAGATGAGAGAATATACGGTGACCCTAACCTAAATCTCATGTTAAATAGTGGTTGGTAGACCACTGCCATCATTTACAATGATTAAAATTAACCACATTTAAAGTTTTGCCATTCTAGAAGGATGTTACTGACTTTTACTTAGGCCTCATTCACACTTGTTCATTGTAATATGTATTTTGCTGAAAATTCACCCTACAGCTATTTTTCATTAGTATCATTTATTTTACCAGCCTTTTGTTAACTCTGTCCCACACATATCAACAGAAAAATAAAAATGTATGGCTCTTAGAAGAAGAGAAGGAGACAATTAAATTTAAAAATGGATGAATCCCTAAGTGATTAAGACCTCCTAGTAACCTGATGTTTTTTGTATTATGTCCTGAATAGAGTTGGTAAAAATTGAGGCTGGTTATTCAAAAAATAGCTGTGAATGTCGTCAGGTAAGAGGTGGTTCTCAGGGCTCTTGTCAAGTAGAGATGAGCGAACTTGTTCGGAAAATGTTCGGCAATCTCAAATTCGGCACAAACGTTGCACATTCAGATTAGTGTTCGGATTCCCAAGCATTTTTCCTAAAAATTGGCAAACTTCGTCCAAAGTTCGGTAAATGATCAAATTTCAACTAATGCTTTTGTTAGGACTTGGGCTAGGATAGCAGTGTTGTATGATGAGTGGGGGGGACATGTTTGATGAGGGGAGAGGTCAGAGTAGCGATGGACTGTATTTTTTTAAATTAATTTAATGTGTGGAGTTCTGGCAGCCAATCAGGGAGCAGAAACAATCCACAATGTGCAGACACAAGGGCTTCTGTCATTGGCTGCCGAAGTCACATGTCCCTCACCATATAAAAAGCGGACATGTTGTTTTTGTGTCATTTTGTCTGCTGCTGCAAGTAGTCAGATAATTGGGTGGTTTATTTTCTGCTAGTTCAGCTAGATAGGATCCTGTGTCAAATCAACCTTCCAGCATCTAAATAGTTTGTGCTAATAGTGTGGTGCAGGCAGGAGTCCATATTTCAGAACCTAAATCATTTGTTCTAATACTGTGGTGCAAGCAGGAGTCCACATTTCATAATTTAAATTGTTTGTGCTAATACTATGGTTTAGAATCATAGAATCATAGAATCATAGAATGGTAGAGTTGGAAGGGACCTCCTGGGTCATCTGGTCCAACCCCTGCTCAAAGCAGGATTCTCTAAATCATCCCAGACAGATGTCTATCCAGCCTCTGTTTGAAGACTTCCATTGAAGGAGAACTCACCACCTCTTGTGGCAGCCTGTTCCACTCATTGATCACCCTAACTGTCAAAAAGTTTTTTCTAATATCTAATCTGTGTCTCCTCCCATTCAGTTTCATCCCATTGCTTCTAGTCTTTCCTTGCGCAAATGAGAATAAAGATGATCCTTCTACAATGTGACAGCCCTTGAGATATTTGTAGACAGCTATTAAGTCTCCTCTCAGTCTTCTTTTTTGCAAGCTAAACATTCCCAAATCCTGCAACCGTTCCTCATAGGACATGGTTTGCAGACCGGTCACCATTCTGGTGGCTCTTCTCTGAACTTGCTCCAGTTTGTTGATGTCTTTTTTAAAATGTGGTGCCCAAAACTGGACACAGTATTCCAGATGAGGTCTGACCAAAGAGGAGTAGAGGGCAATAATGACTTCACGTGATCTAGACTGTATGCTTCTGTTGATACATCCTAGAATTGCATTTGCCTTTTTTGCTGCTGCATCACACTGTTGACTCATGTTAAGTCTGTGATCTATTAGTATACCCAAGTCTTTTTCACATGTGCTGTTACTTAGCCTTATTCCTCCCATTTTGTATATGCTTTTTTCATTTTTATTGCCCAGATGTAGTACTTTGCATTTTTCCCTGTTAAAATCCATTCTGTTAGTTGCTGCCCACTGCTCCAGTTTATGTATATCTTTTTGAATCCTCTCTCTCTCTTCTCTAGTATTAGCTACCCCTCCTAGCTTTGTGTCATCAGCAAATTTGATCAGTTTACCCTCAATTCCTTCATCTAAATCATTGATAAAGATGTTGAACAATACAGGGCCCAAAACAGAGCCTTGTGGTACCCCACTTGAGACATTCTTCCAACTGGATGTGCAGCCATTTACAACCACTCTTTGGGTCCGATCACTAAGCCAGTTATGAATCCACCTAACAGTTGCCTTGTCCATTCCATACTTAGTCATTTTTTCAATAAGGATTGTGTGAGATACTTTGTCAAATGCTTTGCTGAAGTCAAGATATACTATATCTACAGCATTTCCCTGATCCACCCAGTCAGTGATTCTGTCATAGAAGGAAATTAAGTTAGTCTGACATGACTTATTAGTTACAAACCCATGCTGACTCTGTTTAATCACTTCATTCTTATCCAGGTACTTGCATACATGTTCTTTAATAATTTGTTCAAAGATCTTTCCTGGTATAGAAGTCAGACTCACCGGCCTGTAGTGAGGCAGAATACCACATTTCAGAATCTAAATCATTTGTGCTAATAGTGTGCTGCAGCAAGTAGTCCACATTTCAGAATCTAAATAATTTGTGCTAATAGGGTGATGCAAGCGGGAGTCCACATTTCAGAATCTAAATTGTTTGTGCTAATACTGTATTGCAGACAGGAGTCCACATTAAAGAATCTAAATTGTTTGTGCTAATAGTTTGGTGCAGGCAGGAGTCCACATTAAAGAATCTAAGTTGTTTGTGCTAATACTGTAGTACAGGCAGGAGTCCACATTTTAGAATCTAAATCATTTGTGCTAATACTTTTGTGCAGGTAGGAGTCCACATTTCAGTTCTAAATAGTTTGTGCTAATACTGTAGCAGGGCAGCACGGTGGCTCAGTGGATAGCACTACAGCCTTGCAGCGCTGGAGTCCTGGGTTCGAATCTCACCTAGGACAACATCTGCAAGGAGTTTGTATGTTCTCCCCGTGTTTGCGTGGGTTTCCTCCGGGTTCTCCGGTTTCCTCCCACATTCCAAAAACATACAGATAGGGAATCTAGATTGTGAGCCCCATCGGGGACAGTGACAATAATGTGTGCAAACTGTAAAGCGCTGCGGAATATGTTAGCACTATATAAAAATAAAGATTATTTAATACTGTAGTGCAGGCAAGAGTCCATATTTCAGAATCGTTTGTGCTAATAGTGTGGTCCAGATACCAGCCGACATTTCTGAATCTGAATCCTTTCTGCTAATAGTGTAGTCCAGACACACTATTTCTGTAAATAAATACTGATTGTTAATTTGTAACAGGTGATTGACAGGTCTGGGCCTAAGATTTTGAAACAGCTGGTTAAAAGAGGGGAAGGGTAAATCCAACATGAGTGGAAAAATCGAGGTCGTGTGGGAATGGGGAATAGGCTTGGTGTTCAAAGTATACATGGGTTAGGTGGTAATTTTTCTGAAAGCTCTACTGAACAAACACAATCTCGTCCTATCCAAAGATATCTGACAACATCTGTTTCTGGATGGGCTAGTCGACTCCCTTTCTTTGGCAGCCGCACAGCGGTGTGCCTTGTAGATGAGAGCCAGAAAGAGCATGTGCTTAAGCGGATGGCAAGCACTACATCAAATTGCCTCTACTCCTCTTCCACCAGCTGAAAATCACACACAGTATAATTCTCAGAGGTGGTACCCCATTTACCCTTGTTTCCCCTTGGATCACAACTCTCCAACTGCCCAACTGACTGTGGGAAATCACAGATGAGTGAATCTACAGAGCTTTTCACATATTCTATGCCATTCTACTCCATGGGCATCAGAGGTCTGCTCCAAAGATTCACAAAATCAAGAGGAGGAAAGCATCTGCATCAATGCCCCAAATTTTTTTCATTTGGATCCGGGGCCAGACAATTAGGATCCAAGCAGAATCGAGACTCTCGTCACCAGACGTTAACCCTTGGGGTTGAGGTGATCCTGATGAGACTCAGATGCCTGAGGAACACACTGATTGTAGTGTGCTGACAGAGCAGGAAGAGGAGAAGGGTGACTCTCAGGGTGAGGAGTGGGAGAATAGAAATGATGACAATGAGGTTGTAGATCCAAAAAAATTGCAATAATTTGACTACTGCATGCATGAACCAGCACATGCACATGTACAATCAACATGCATTAGTCTGGGAATCTCACTGTGCAAAAAAATGCAGACTAGCGAACCTCACCAACTGCCGGTCATTCATCCTACTCCACCCTCTCTCAGCACAGTAGCCAGCCCTCAGTCCCGCAGTTGTGGTCATATGAAAGAACATTTCCTCATACACATGACAAAGCTAAGAGCTTGAACTCCACCATCTCCAATCTGTTGGCCACAAAAACTCTGCCTTTCCACCGGGTTGATATTGACTGTTTCTGAAGGCTGATGGCTGTCATAATCCCCACTTACCAGTTGCCAAGTTGCCATTACTTCTTTAAGAAAGCTGTGTCTGTGCTACACCAGCATGTTGCAGACATCACCCGTTCCTTGAAAAAATCTATGTCTGCCAGGGTGTATTTCACGACTGACACCTGGATGAGCAAACATGGGCAGGGGCATTACATCTCGCTGACTGGGCACTGGGTGACTGGTGGCTGTGGTGGCAGGAGGGCAAGGGGCTGCTCCACAATATTTGGAGTCTCCAAGACTTGCGGGATAAACCTCTGTATCTAACAGTTCCTTCACTGCCTCTGCCTCCTGCACCTCCTCTAGGGCCTCCACCTGCACCCTCAACCTCTCCTCTAATGAGACACGCCTTCCAATAGTGCAGTGAGAATCCCCCCACCAGTGTCAAACTGGGGCACTTTGGGCCCACCAGAGAAATCATTCTTAAGGCCCACTATGTAGCTACATAGAAATAAATACAAGACCACTAATTGTGTGGTGAAACACGCTAATATCAGGGTGTAATATAAGGTAGTACATGTCTTAATTATGTATCAGGGGTTGGCGTAGCCCCCTCATAGAATATGAAGTAGCCCCCTCATAGAATATAAAGTAGCCCCCTCATAAAATATAAAGTAGCTACTCTCATAGAATATAATGTAGCCTCCCTTATGGAATTTAATGCAACCCCCTCTTAGAATATAATGCAGCCCTCTATAGAATATACATATAGTATAATGTAGCCCCCAGAATGTAATGTAGACCCCTGAGAGAATAATGCAGCTCCCACACAGAATATAATGCAGCCCCCGAACAGAATATAATGTAGCCCCTCATAAAGTATAACTCAGCCCCCTCATATAGTATAATGCAGCCCCCCTCATAGAATAATGTAGCCCCCGGAATATAATGTATTCCCCTGAGAGAATAATGCAGCCCCCACACAGAATATAATGCAGCCCCCCACAGAATATAATGCAGCCCTCTCATAAAGTATAACGCAGTCCCCTCATATAGTATAATGCAGCCCCCTCATATAGTATAATGCAGCCTCCCTCATAGGGTATAATGCAGCCCCACTCAAAGGGTATAATGCTGCCCCCCTCATAGGGTATAACGCAGCCCCCCTCCACCTCCATCATTATTCTCCCCATCATTGTCCTCATCACCACCTCTATCATTGCCTTCTCACTCTCCACCCCTATCATTGCCCTTTCCACCACCTCAATCATTGCTTTTCTCCCCACCACCCCATCATTGCCCATTCCACCACCTCCATCAGTCTCCTCCCCCACCACCACCATCATTCTCCTTTCCACCACTACCATCATTGTCCTTTCCACCACAACCATCATTGCCTTCTCCCCACCATCCCCATCATTGCCTTCTCCCCCACCACCACCATCATTGCCCTTGCCACCACCTCAACCATTGCTTTCTCCCCCACCACTCCCATCATTGCTGTCTCAATCTCCATCATTGCCTTCTTCCCCAACACCCCATCATTGTCCATTCCAACAACTTCATCATTGCCTCCTCCTCAACATCACCATCATTGCCCATTCCACCACCTCCATCATTGCCTCCTCCCCCACCACCCCATTGTACTTTCCACCACCACCATTGTCTTCTCCCCCATCCCCATCACTGCTCTCTCCATCACCCCCATCATTTCCCTCTTCAATACACACATAAAGCACCGCACCACTTTCACACACACACACAGCATTGCACCACTCTCACACTCACACACAGCACCACTCTCACACACACACACAGCACCACTCACACACAGCACCGCACCACTCACACACACACACTCACACACACACACACTCATGCGCGCAGACAGACACACAACACCACTCATCTCTCCGCACATTCCCTGCACTGAATGATGATGTAATACAGCTGCTCTGCTGTGTCAGACAGGAAGTGCCAGGCAGGAAGCAGGATGGCATTGGATTCCTGCAGCTTCACTCTGCTGCCATTTTCTCCTGTAGGCAATGGAGCTTCAGCTGGAATCGCTCCCTGCCCGTCGATTGCCCTCAGTGTTAGCTGCCCTGCAAGGACCCACCTCCAGGGCCCTGATGCAGCTGCACTGGCTTTACATGCAGTATGTCCACCCCTGTGGGCAGTGTTAGCCTCAACCTGAGGCTAACACTGCCCTCTATTAAAGTGAAATGAATATTCACTCCTCTCCACGCCCATGGGGGAGTGGGAAGCATGAAATTCATTTCTCTTTACCAGCAGGGACAGGCTCCTGTCTCCAGCTGCTGCTCTACTATCACCGGTGACTCACAGGCCCCATAGCAGCTGGGTGAGCCGCTATTAGCGACACCCACTGGGTGGGGCCCCTAGAGCAGCAGGGGTCATTGGCAGCTGCTGGCCCTGTACGCCAGCAGGTATAAGTGCCTGAGCCCACCAGAGAATCCCCGGAGGGCCAGCCCGACCCTGCCCCCTCCTCCTTACTGTGCAGCCAGGACTCTCCGCAAGCAGACAGTGTTAAAATTGATATGCCTTGTAGATCGCAGTCACACAGCTTAAGAGGTCAAGTTTAAGCAACGTAACTTGGAGCCAGGAAAGGCCGTGTGCAATATCGGTGTGAACCTGGTGGCGGCCCTATGCTGGAACAACCTCACATACATGCCTTGCATGGTTTACGTCCTCAACCTTGTGGTACAGAAATTTCTCAACCACTATCTCAGCCTGGATGCACTGTTGCAAAAAGCACGGTTGCTGTGTGCTTATTTCCACCGTTCACACCTAGCAGGTCATTGACTTGCATCGCTAGAGAGATCTTTCGGCCTACCGGTTAACCGTTTGATATGTGATGTGCCGACATGGTGGAATTCCACTCTGCACATGTTGCAGTGACGGTGGAGGCAGCGATGAGCCCTGATGCAGTATGTCCTTTGGCATAGCCTGGGCCAACACAGTACAGACATGATGCAAATCATGCTTGTTGAGTAGGCACAGATAAAGGGCCTCTGCACTCTTCTGCACAAGTTTGAAATAGCTACTAAGATAGTTAGCCCTGACAATGCAGTCATCAGCTTTACTATTCCGGTAATCTACATGCTGGATCACACTTTGCTTAGTCTGCCGGAGGAGGTTGTGGTCCCAGAGGAAGAGGTGGAAGCAGAAGAGGATGTGGAAGGGATAACAATATCTCTAAGTTCTGGACGGTCATCACATAGGCAGGTGCCATGGGAGGGTGGATTACAGCAATCGAGTGGGGCTCATGGTATGAGACAAACTGTTAGTGAAGGTGCAGGAGCCGAGGAACAAATGGAGGAGGACGAGGAGGAAGAGGTGATGAGCATGCAACAGTCAGGAGATGAGGCTAATGATCCCCTCTCTGTTGTCTGCGGTTTCAGGAGAAGAGGGAGGAAGCAGTCTTGATTGTTACCTCATCATCAAGACACCATGGACTTAGACCTCATGGTAGCACCCGACAGATGAGCGCCCTCTTGCAGCACGGAAAGGGATGCATGTACCCTGGAGTATCGAAACATACTTGTAGACAATCTTAAGAGTGTTTTTCCCCAAGACAGCAGTGAGGTACACCGTGTGCATCGCAGTTATAGGCTTCCAACCCCAGGAGCGTCAGGTCGTTAATGCATAAACATTAGCAGCAGCAGTATCAGTGGTGGCATAAGCAATTTCTGTGAGTTGTTTCACACAATTTTTAGACCAGCTCATGCAACAGCAAAACAGAGTACAAGTCTGACACGTTGTGAACAACTGGAGAGGAAAGTGCAGGAGTATCTGGAGCTCAATATCAATGCCATCAGGGGGGTTTGGACCTTTTTGCATTTTGGTCTTCAAAAACGGAAGAGTGGCCTGTCATGCCTTGGAGGTTTTGTCTTGACCGGCAGCCAGTTATCTCTCAGAACATGTCTTCAGCACTGCTGGTGGTGTCCTGACGGATAAGCACATCAAGCTGTTCCCTGAAAGTGTAGACCTCCTAACTTTCATCAAGGTGAACAAGTCATGGATTTCGAATGCCTTTTGTACCCCAGTTGCAGACTGGACAGACTAGGCGATGGTATCGTTTTTAGTGTACTGCATTGAACTCGCGTTATTGCAGTCTGTGACACCTTTGTCATGGCTTCTGTGCCTACTGTTTCTACTGCTGCTGTTGTTACATTTTTTTGAAATGTGGAGACTCCAAGTTGGGTCTCCATCTGGTGGGTTGCCTGTAGTAGAAGGGGTGTCAAAATCCCATTATACTATTTCTACTCTGGGGAAATTGATGCCACTTTAGTGGTGTATGGCAATAATTTTTCAAATGTTTGGACTCCAAGTTGGGTTTCCATTATGTGTGCTACTTATAGCAGTAGGGCTTCCAGACCGGCAGACCTGCACTTACTTTCAGTCAACTACCTGTGTTACTATCCTTAAATGTTTCTAACAATAGTAGCCTATGAAGCTGATATTTGAGCCACCTGAGTGTTGCTGAGCAGAAAAGCGGTTTGAGATGTTGCATGAGGTATGAGGGCTCCCAGCACAGCAGACTTACACCAGTACATCACCCACATTGTCTTAATTTAAATTTAAACTTAAATTCAAAGCTCTAAATGCTGGCCCAGACCATGAGACCTCATGCTTGGCCCATGGCTGACTGCTGTTGTGCCATTCTAAAATTTCCACTGTGGGTGAATTGATCACTCAACAACCTGTGTTACTGTTCTTACAGTTTTCTAACGTTAGAGTCCTAGCACGCTGATATTTGTGCCATCTGAGTGTGGCTGAGCAAAAGAGCAGTTTGAACTGTTGCATGAGTTATCAGGGCTTCGAGCAGAGCAGGCTTACACTGGTCACTCACTCACCTTGTCTTAATTTAAACTTAAATTCAAAGTTCTAAATACTGGCCAAGACCCTGATACCTCAGGCATGGCCCATGGCTGACTGCTGCAGTGTTATTATCAAATTTTTACTGTGGGTTAATTGATGCCACTTTTCTTTGCATCTGACTCTAATTTTTGGAAATGTTTGGACTCCAAGTTGGGTCTCCTTCATGTGTTTTGGTTGAATGTGGCAGGGCTCTCAGAAGCAGTCCTTCACCTGTCACTCATCCACCAGTTACTGATCAATGTTTAAGCTAGAAATGCTGGTCCAAGCCCTGTCCCATGCATCCAGAGCCGGCTCCAGGTTTTTATGGGCCCGGGCGAAAGAGCCTCAGTGGGCCCCTTTAACACAGACCACGATTCATGATGCACAGATACAGCAGAGAAATATAGGTACAGTACAATGCCAAATACTTCACTTCTTCCATTACATGAGTGATATCTATTGTAAATTGTACAATAGCTCAAAAAACGCCAAATCCTCACAGCGCATAGAACAGACTGGACAGTACAGTCCTCCATACAATATTATGGGCACTACAGTCTCCCCCTCATCACCCATATAATACCTCATGCAGGATGTCACCCCCCCATATAATGCTCCATACAGAATACTGGACCCAAAATAATGCTCCATACAGAATACTGGACCCAATATAATGCTCCATACAGGATACTGGTCCCCATATAATGCTCCATACAAAATATGGAGCTCTCCTCTGCGCTGTACTGCGTTCTGCACTGTTACGGCTCAGGAAAGGGTGCTGTGGAAAGACTCCCCATTATCATCATGATTGTCTCCCCATCATCATCATTGCCTCCTTATCATCATCATTGCCTCCCCATCATCATCATGGCCTCCCCATTATCATCAATGCCTGCCCATTATCATCATCTCCTCCCCATCATCATCTTCTCCCCATCATCAATGCCTGCCCATTATCATCAATGCCTGCCCATTATCATCATCTTCTCCCCATCATCATCAATGCCTCCCCATTATCAGCAATGCCTGCCCATCATCATCTCCTCCCCATCATCATCAATGCCTGCCCATCATCATCTTCTCCCCATCATCAATGCCTGCCCATTATCATCAATGCCTGCCCATTATCATCATCTTCTCCCATCATCATCAATGCCTCCCCATTATCAGCAATGCCTGCACATCACCATCTTCTCCCCATCATCAATGCCTGCCCATTATCATCAATGCCTGCCCATTATCATCATCTTCTCCCCATCATCATCATCAATGCCTCCCCATTATCAGCAATGCCTGCCCATCATCACACACAGACAGCACACAAGCACTCTCTCACATACATACACACACACATACACACACAAAGCACCGCACTACATACACACAGAGACACACACACACACGTCTTACCTGTCCGGGTCCCCGCGCTCTGTGCCACAGCCGGCCGCTGAATGATGACGTCATTCAGCGGCCGGCTGTGAGAGGAAGCGCCGGCGCCCCCTGGAGCCCGGAGCTGTGGCAGCGGAGGCACGGGAGAGGTAAGTATTGTGCCAGCTGATGCCGGGGCCCTGAGCAAGCGGGGAGGGGCCCAGTGGCGGCGCTGACACCGCTCTCCTCCGCTAACGGGCGCGGGGGTGCCAGACTGCGAGTGGGCCCCCCCGCCTGCTCAGGGCCCCGGCACTTGCCCGGGTGTGCCGGGTGCTGACGCCGGCCCTGCATGCATCCATGCTGTGCAGTTATACTATTTGTACTCTGGGTCAATTGATGCCACTTTTCCTGGTTCTTCCCCTAATTTGAGCTGTTTTGGCACCCTTTTAGCCCCCTGAAGGTATTGTCTATGCATTTGGTTTTGTCTCCATTGAATTCTTGAACTGTTCGGCGGACATCAGGACGTTCACTGATCCGAACATAAACCTGAAAGGTTCACTCATCTCTACTGTCAAGTAGCCACAGATTACTGACATGGCTGATGGACTGGGTACCTGCTAGCTAATCGATTTGTCTCAAAGTGCGAAAGAAGGAGTACATTACTCAGTTTGACATAATGCCCGATGTAGAGGACAAAATTGAAAAGTGCTTTTTGCATCTTGATTTAATAATAATAATAATAATTTTATTTCTATAGCGCCAACATATTCTGCAGCACTTTACATTATAGAGGGGACTTGTACAAACAATAGACATTACAGCATAACAATAAACACAGATCAAAGTAGATACCAAGAGGAATAAGGGCCCTGCTCGCAAGCTTACAATCTATGAGTAATGTTAAAGACCAGGTCTAAACAGTTATGATTTAAATGTGTCCAGGATTGATATCTCCATAATTGATCCAAGTGATAAGATCCAGAGAGTCATCCTGCCTCCAAATATAAGCTGAATCCTGGGTACAGACAGTTTATTTCTGCCTACTGATCGGATGGTGGCAAGGAGTATAAGGTATCAGTAGTTCCTTCAATTAGCTAAGGTCTAAGTTGTCCATAGCGTTAAAGATCATCAGGGCAATTTTAAAAGTTTAAAACAGCCAACAATAGATACTCTTTGTCAACTCTCAGCAAAGATGGAACTGAACCGTTGAAGAACTGTGCCCTTAATTCCACAAAATTCCTTGGTTCTTTGTATTAAGAAGATATCATGAATAACTGTATCAAATGCTGCAGAAAGATCTAAGGCCATGTGCACATGTTGCGTTTTTAGATGCGTTTCCGCTGCGTTTTTCAACGTGCGGAAACGCATCAAACCCGCAGCACAGTGCACATGCAATGTAATCCAATGGGAACCGCATGTCTGCTGTGCACATGCTGCAGAAAAAAACGCACGGTTTCGCCACGCTTTATTTTCCGCAGCATGTCAATTCTTTGTGCGGAACTGCAGCGGTTCGGCGCCCATTGACTTGCATTGAGTCGGGCACTTCCGCAGCAGATCTGCGGTTTTGCTGCGGGTGAAACCGCTGCAGTTCGGGAGGAGGGAAGTGTGTGGGCCGAGTGTAGACGTGTATAGTGTGCGGCACTATGCGTGTGGGCGGTGCGTGGGCGTGTATAGTGTGCGGCGCTATGTGTGTGGGCAGTGCGTGGGCATGTATAGTGTGCGGCGCTGTGTGTGTGGGCGGTGATTGTGTGCCGGTGTCTGCGTGATCGGTGTGCGGGCCTATGTGCGGGATCGGTGTGCGGGGCTGTGTGCGTGATCGGTGTGCGGGCCTATGTGCGGGATCGGTGTGCGGGGCT
This sequence comes from Oophaga sylvatica, assembly GCA_033576555.1. NCBI lineage: Eukaryota > Metazoa > Chordata > Amphibia > Anura > Dendrobatidae > Oophaga > Oophaga sylvatica. Next base: position 97,515,941 of record JARQOD010000005.1, on the reverse strand, counting down.
GTGTGCGTGATCGGTGTGCGCTGTGCGGACGGGTGCGTGTTCATCGTGTGCAGGGCTGGTGGGGATCGGTGTTCGGGCCTGTGTGCGTGATCGGTGTATGTGCGGGCTGTGTGTGTGTCTCCGCGTATGCATGCATCGTCGGATGGGACTACGAGTCCCATCCGGCTATGCCTGCTACAGTGACAGTGACTGACACATTAGCCAATGATGGGACAGTAGTAGTCCCATCATCCGGCTAATGTGCTGAATGTAAAAAAAAAAAAAAAAGCATACATGACATACAACATATAACATACAATGACATACAGAACATACAATGACATACAGAACATACATGACATACAGAACATACAATGACATACAACACATAACATAGAGTATATACTCACCTACAGTTCATTCTCTCACGGCAATGCTGGGTGAAAAAATTCCCACGCAGTATTGCCATAAAGTGAGACAATGAACTCAGGTAACCTCAGTGATGCACTGCAGGAGCCATTGTCTCCTGTCAGTGCATCACTGGGAGGCCCTACAGAGCAGTGGCATCACTTGATGTCACCGTTCTATAGGGGAGACCGTCGTGGGACATTCGTTATTAATTGGACTGCGTAGGACAGGGAGTATACGGTTGTTTTATTTTTTTACGTTTTATTACAGGAGATCGAGGGCGTCGCTTGGATCTGAGCGTATAATAAAGAGTAATGAAAACCGTCTTGTGTTTTATTTCATTAAAATAATTTATTCTTATGCGTGTGTTGTTTTTTTAACCCTTTATTAATATAAGATTAATAATGGATAGGCGTTTTATTGAGGCCTCTCTATTACTAATCGGGCTTAATATCACCTTAAAATAGCAAGGTGATATTAACCCCTTATTACCCCATATCCCACCACTACAGGGGAGTGGGAAGAGAGGGGCTAAGTGCCAGAATTGGCGCATCGTACAGATGCGCCAATATTGGGGCGGCTGGGTGCTGGTATTTTTAGCCAGGGGGGGGCCAATATCCATGGCCCCTTCCTAGGCTATGAATATCAGCCCGCAGCTGTCTGCATAGCCTTTCTGGCTATAAATTATAGGGGGACCCCACGTCATTTTTTTTGTGGGGGTCCCCCTATTTTAATAGCCAGTGAAGGCTAGCTGCGGGCTGATATTCATAGCCTGGGAAGATCCATGGGTATTAACCCCTTCCCAGGCTAGAAATATTGGCCCCGGCTGTCGGCTTTCCCCCTCTGGCGCAGAAAATTGCGCGGGAACCTACGCCATTTTTTTTCCTATTTTTTTTTTATTAACTATTGCATTAAGATTTTGTGTGTGTGTACGCATGTGTGTCTTTAACTATTTATGTAACATTTTATCTATCTATCTACCTATATATCTTTCTGTCTATCTATATATCTATCTTTCTAACTATATATTTCTAACTATCTATTATCCATCTATGTATTTTCTATCAATCTATCTAACTACTGGTATCTATTATCTATCTATGGCCGACGTCACACTTGCGAGTGTGATGCGAGTAAGTCGCACGACTTTCTCGCATCAACACCCAGCACGGCCGCCCGCTCTCGGACCCGAGTGTGTGGCTGCATAGAAATACATGCAGCCGCACACTCGGGTCCGAGAGCAGGCGGCCGTGCCGGTGTTGATGCGAGAAAGTCGTGCGACTTACTCGCATCACACTCGCAAGTGTGACGCCAGCCTATCTCTATCTGTGTGTGTGTAATGGAGTGTGGGTTGGACAAATGTAAAAGAGGAGGTTGGACAAGAAATGACATCACAAATCTTTTTTTTTTGTTAAACAACATATCTTTATTTAGCTGTCAAAACCGCATACAAAACCGCATGAGAAAAAGCATGAAAAACCGCATCAAAACCACGTCAAAACCGCGCCTGCATTTTCTGCCAAGAGGTGCGGTTTCGGCGCGGAAAAATCCGCAGGCAAATCCGCAATGTGTGCACAGGCCCTAAGAGTACTAGGATGGGGCACTCACCCCTGTCTCTTGCCATGAGCAGATCATTTAGTGAGTGCTGAGTGCTGATTCAGTCATATGAGTTTTCCAGAAGCCAGAGCGGAAAGGGTCATAGACGCATAACCTGACAGTCTGGCATCTAGATGGGTAGCAATAGTCTGTTCTATGACTTTCTCCAGTAAGTACAGGTTAGAGACAGGTCTGTAGCTACTCATAGCATATGAGTCCATGTAGGGCTTCTTTAAGAAAGGCTTGATGACTGCTTCTTACAGTAGGTCAGGGAAGATCTCACAATGTAAAGAACAGGTAGCCATATTCTTGGTTGTCAGATCAAGCAGGTGAGGACACTGCAGTAAGAGTGATCAGAGATAAACATTATGCGAGTCAAGCTATGGTATCATTTACTTTGAGCAACAAGGTGCAACAAAATATCAGGATTGCTCTAATATCACAGATTTGTTTAGTAAATGTTTGGCTCATATATTTCCATCACAATTGTGCAAACAATCAAATCCAGGGCACATCACTTTGCATATATTTCAATCACAAGTTACATTGCATAAAATAAACTCAGTATCCTGTATATTATACAAATGCGTCCAGGATGTGTATAAAGCACGATGCAAATGCAGTTCATCCGATATTCTATGCTGGGCACAGGTGACTGATGTCTTCTGTATTAGAATATTATAGTTATGATTTTGTCCGGAACTTTGCACATTGGATTCATAGATTTCAACATGCATTACTTAATTTTTAGGACCCTAAAAATTACATTGTACAGCTGCTGTACACCTTGGTGCAATATATAAGCAACAATTACCTATGTTCAGTGTAACATTTGTCAGAGGAAAGTATTACACTCTATGTCCAAATTCTCTTATAGGTGTAGTGCTTCAGCTAAGTGCCCAGCAAAGACTCTGGCATTCAGTACATATTAATACATACATTTTTTTGTAAAGGTTTGCCACTACTTTTAGCCATCTCTCACCCAAAATGAAGGTTTAAGGGAAGCTATGGTCAGAAAATGACCTACTATTTAAGTCAGGTTTTACTGTTACTGTTAAGTAATTATAAAGCATTTTTGACAGTTTTTTTTTCATATCATGTTCCTTATTTTAAAAAAAAATAGCAATTTTGCAACATTCCAGCTGCTCCCTGGGGCTTTTTCAGATTCAAGCTTACTGTACTTTCAGGGAGTTTTCACTACGGCTGATTACAATGTCAGGTTACACCTTAATGCACAGGATCCACCATTTCACAGCTGATCCTGCTCCCCTTCCCTTTGCAATGACTTTTGTACAGGCTCATTAAATACTTTAATCAAAATGTAGGTTCAAGGTGGCTTTGTACTTGTGTTGCTTCCTGAAATAACAGAAAGTTAAGGTCTGCAAAACCCCAGTGGTCAGTGTGAAAATTGCAATATTTCCATTTTTTATTGTAATACAGATTGTGGTAAATAATTAAACAAACATTACCAAAAATGATAAAAAAAACACATTTTAAAAAGGAAACTGAATTAAACAATAGGTCATTTTTTGATGATTGCTTCCCTTTAAGTTTGCCATCCCAAGCCATCATCTACATTGGCTAAGTGCACGCTGATTTTGTGCACTGCACTTTAATATACAGAGAACCACTGCAAAGAAACTCAATTTTTTTTTTAAAAAAAAAGGGGTACTAGGCATCCATCCTGAGTGTGACCACTGTCGACCACATACTGTATGTCCTGAGTGTATGTGCCTGACAGTAGGCACAAATGCAGTGCATACATAACATTGCTCTATCCAGAGTAGTAGAGTGGCTGCTCGGTTTCTTCTGGGCCACCAGCTGGGGATTACAGTTCTCCTGACTTCCTCTCCCAAGAGACTACTCTAGGATAAAGCAGCTCCCATAGTGAGACAAGAACCAGGGATAGGTAGATGCCTGCCGGAGAGTCGTAGTGGCAGAGAAATGGAGATATTGGGATGGGGAACTGACCCCTGAGGAGATAGAGAGGTGTAGTCACCAATGGGAGATGACTGACTGCTGCCCAAATAAGCAGATAAGTGCAAAGACCAGGTGAGGCATTTCAGACACGGGAACTGTACATGAAGGTTGTGTCACTTTAGGGAGGAGGGCCTGAAGTGAGAGAGAACAATGCCAAAGCACTGTGGATAAGTGAAAAACTGTCTAAACTGTGGACTAAAGGTACTGCCACACTAAACGCTCCCGCTAACGATCACAATAACGACGCATACTAATGCGATCGTTTTTGTGATCGTTTTAATGTCGCTAGTAGCTGCCACACTTAGCGATCTCGTTAACGACTCATAAGCGGTTAGCGATCTCATTAACGACTTTAACGGTCATTGCGATGTAAAAAACAGCGCACATCGCTCACAAAAGGTGCCAGACAGCGATATAGCGTCACCAGCGGGACGCCAACGATCTAAATACGGTCCAGAATTCTAGTGAACGATCAGCGAGATCACAGCAGGGGCCACGTCATTGCTACATGCCACACACAACAGCGTCACTAACGAGATCGCTAAATAGTGAAGTTTTTTAGCGATCTCGTTAGCGACGCTGTTTAGTGTGGCATACCCTTAAGGCAAGGAGGGTCTGTAGTGTAGCCTGAGGAAGAGAGGGGCCTGTGTAAAGAAAGAGTGAGAGAACATAAAATAGTTGTTGCTGAAACATTTAAAAGGATCGTTCCTCATAAAACAAAGTAAATTTGCTATTTGTCTCCATGATCCTGTGTCACCCTGAGAGGATAATCCCAGCCAGGGCTGTCGCCATACTGTAAAGTGTAAAGGCCCCGTCACTAGTGTTGAGCATTCCGATACCGCAAGTATCGGGTATCGGCCGATATTCGCTGTATCGGAATTCCGATACTTAGTTCCGATATTTTTCCAATATCGTATACCGGAATCGGAAGTTCCCATAATTCTTTGAGAGGCAATGTGATTTTAGTCAGCCAATGAGGAATCTTATGAAGTGTGGGCACATCCTGTAATGCTGCGGTCATCTTAACTAATGGCATGGCTGTGATTGGCTGCTGAAATGATGTCAGAATGCACTATAAAAGGCGCCGCCGCCATTTTAGCGTCACTGTGCTGTGAACTCAGTTAGGGACAGAACGCTGCTGTGCTGACTCTGAGGGACAGTTAGAGATTGCGATTTAGTGTACTGTGCTGTAGGCAGGCTAGCACCAACCGCTGTGTAAAGCTTCCTTTTGCCTTGCAGTGTTGTTTTAACAGCTCTGTGCAAGGTGTGTGTGAGAGTGCAGGTGACGCTGCAGTTTGCTCTACATCCACCGCTGTTTGTAGGCATCTGCACGTGTCACTCACTGACTCGTTTTTTTATTTTATTTTGTGGAATTGGTGCAGCTCCATTATATTTGAAAAAAATCTAATCTATTAGTGTGACGCGCTTCCATCCGTATACAATACATTGGTTGCAAACACTATAGAAGTACAGAAAGGAGCCTTTCACAGATAGTGAACAGTTGTGTTTCAGTGTTCACTGCAGTCTGTGAGGTTTTGATTTTTTGAGTGCAGATCACGCTCCAGTTAGTTCTTAAACCACTGCTGGTTGTAGTCTGCTGAGCGTGTGTCACTGCCTCATCCTTCACATTTTTCTCTAATTGGTGCTGCTCCATTATATTTGAAAAAAATCTAATCTATTAGTGTGACGCGCTTCCATCCGTATACAATACATTGGTTGCAAACACTATAGAAGTACAGAAAGGAGCCTTTCACAGATAGTGAACAGTTGTGTTTCAGTGTTCACTGCAGTCTGTGAGGTTTTGATTTTTTGAGTGCAGATCACGCTCCAGTTAGTTCTTCAACCACTGCTGGTTGTAGTCTGCTGAGCGTGTGTACTGCCTCATCCTTACATTTTTCTCTAATTGGTGCTGCTCCATTATATTTGAAAAAAAATCTAATCTATTAGTGTGACGCGCTTCCATCCGTATACAATACATTGGTTGCAAACACTATAGAAGTACAGAAAGGAGCCTTTCACAGATAGTGAACAGTTGTGTTTCAGTGTTCACTGCAGTCTGTGAGGTTTTGATTTTTTGAGTGCAGATCACGCTCCAGTTAGTTCTTCAACCACTGCTGGTTGTAGTCTGCTGAGCGTGTGTCACTGCCTCATCCTTCACATTTTTCTCTAATTGGTGCTGCTCCATTATATTTGAAAAAAATCTAATCTATTAGTGTGACGCGCTTCCATCCGTATACAATACATTGGTTGCAAACACTATAGAAGTACAGAAAGGAGCCTTTCACAGATAGTGAACAGTTGTGTTTCAGTGTTCACTGCAGTCTGTGAGGTTTTGATTTTTTGAGTGCAGATCACGCTCCAGTTAGTTCTTCAACCACTGCTGGTTGTAGTCTGCTGAGCGTGTGTCACTGCCTCATCCTTCACATTTTTCTCTAATTGGTGCTGCTCCATTATATTTGAAAAAAATCTAATCTATTAGTGTGACGCGCTTCCATCCGTATACAATTGGTTGCAAACACTATAGAAGTACAGAAAGGAGCCTTTCACAGATAGTGAACAGTTGTGTTTCAGTGTTCACTGCAGTCTGTGAGGTTTTGATTTTTTGAGTGCAGATCACGCTCCAGTTAGTTCTTCAACCACTGCTGGTTGTAGTCTGCTGAGCGTGTGTCACTGCCTCATCCTTCACATTTTTCTCTAATTGGTGCTGCTCCATTATATTTGAAAAAAATCTAATCTATTAGTGTGACGCGCTTCCATCCGTATACAATACATTGGTTGCAAACACTATAGAAGTACAGAAAGGAGCCTTTCACAGATAGTGAACAGTTGTGTTTCAGTGTTCACTGCAGTCTGTGAGGTTTTGATTTTTTGAGTGCAGATCAAGCTCCAGTTAGTTCTTCAACCACTGCTGGTTGTAGTCTGCTGAGCGTGTGTCACTGCCTCATCCTTCACATTTTTCTCTAATTGGTGCTGCTCCATTATATTTGAAAAAAATCTAATCTATTAGTGTGACGCGCTTCCATCCGTATACAATACATTGGTTGCAAACACTATAGAAGTACAGAAAGGAGCCTTTCACAGATAGTGAACAGTTGTGTTTCAGTGTTCACTGCAGTCTGTGAGGTTTTTATTTTTTGAGTGCAGATCACGCTCCAGTTAGTTCTTCAACCACTGCTGGTTGTAGTCTGCTGAGCGTGTGTCACTGCCTCATCCTTCACATTTTTCTCTAATTGGTGCTGCTCCATTATATTTGAAAAAAATCTAATCTATTAGTGTGACGCGCTTCCATCCATATACAATACATTGGTTGCAAACACTATAGAAGTACACAAAGGGCCTTTCACAGCTACTGAACAGTTGTCTGCAGTGTTCACTGTAGTCTGTGAGCTTTTCATTTTTTGAGTGCAGATTACGCTCCAGTTAGTTCTTCAACCACTGCTGGTTGTAGTCTGCTGAGTGTGTGTCACTGCCTCATCCTTCACATTTTTCTCTAATTGGTGCTGCTCCATTATATTTGAAAAAAATCTAATCTATTAGTGTGACGCGCTTCCATCCGTATACAATACATTGGTTGCAAACACTATAGAAGTACACAAAGGGGCCTTTCACAGCTACTGAACAGTTGTCTGCAGTGTTCACTGCAGTCTCTGAGGAATAACCACACTTAGGCCTTATAACTTTTCTGACTTTCTTTATCAATCTACCAAGATGAAGAAGGCAGGGAGTAAGGCACGTGGTCGTGGCCGTGGAGTTTCAGCAGGGAGAGGACGTGGGGATTCTGTGGCTGCTGCCGCACCCAGTGACACAGCATCCACCAGTTTTCCCCGTGAGCGTTCCTTTATGCGCACTTTTGTAGGAGCTCAGCGTACCCCCCTGCTGCGGGAAGAACAAATTGAAGCCGTTGTTGGTTGGATGGCAGCCAATGCATCGACTTCAATTGCTTCCACCTCCTCTCAGGACCACAGCACTGTTGAACAACCATCTGTCTCTTCACCGCCTGCCAAATTGCCCAGGCAGTCAGAGAGTTCTGAACTGGAGCCAGCTGAGTCTCTGCTTCTGTTCTCAGAATCTGTTGGCTTGCAAACAGGGGCCCAGCCAAGCAGCATTCTGGAATGTGAAGAAGAGGCAGTATGCAGTGATGCGCAACAGCTGTGTCTCTCTGAATGTGAAGAGGCGGGTGAGCCAGTGCCGATGGTCAGCACACCGCAGAACGCATCTGATGATGATGAGACTCAGGTGCCATTTTCTGTTGAGCATGGTGCTGGCCAGACCACCCAACAGCAGCAGGTGTTGGAAGAGGGTAGTGGAGATGATGAGGTCCAAGACCCAACATGGCGTGAGGAACAGGAAGGTGGTGGTAGCAGCTCTGAGGAAGAGATTGCCCCAACGGTCCAAACAGTAGGGAGAGGTAGGCTGCAGACTCGGTTGCCTGTAGCCTCCAGTTTGGCACCCGTTCGTAGCAGTTCTCTTCCAACAGCCAAAACTGGCGCTCCCAGGACTTGCACTGCGTGGTCCTTTTTTGACACACTTGCAGATGATATTTGCTATGTCAAATGCAAGCTGTGTAATCAAAAAGTAAAAAGAGGTAAAAGTGTCAGTAACCTTAATACCACAAATATGTGGAAACATGTGCGGTCAAAGCACGTGGTTGAGTTACAAAGACACACTGGAGATGTAGGCCAACCTACAGCAGCACCTACATCTTCAGCTCGCGTTGGAGCCTCTTCCTCCAGCTCACACACAGCTGGTTCGGCTTCCTCACAGGATCGCCATGGAAGAACCTCTGTCACTGTTGTCCAGAGACCCAGTGTTATTCCACCCACAGCTGCAAGTTCCCTGTCATCCTCACACTCCCAGGCCACAAAACAGCCATCGGTAGCACAGGCATGGGATAAAAGACGGCCATACTCGGCAAACCATCCACGAGCACAGGCTCTGAATGCTGGCATTGCAAAACTCCTGTCCCTTGAAATGCTGTCATTCAGGCTGGTGGAGACTGACAGTTTCCGTAACTTAATGGCATTGGCAGTCCCACAATACAATGTGCCCAGCCGATTTTATTTCAGCAGGCAAGCCGTCCCTGGTCTGCAAAAGCATGTTGAGGGAAAAATTAAACATGCGCTACTAAACGCCGTCAGTAGCAAGGTCCACCTGACCACCGATGCGTGGACCAGTACCCATGGCCAGGGACGATACCTTTCCCTCACTGCTCATTGGGTCAATGTTGTGGAGCCGGGTACAGATCTTGCGAGTGGCGCTGTACGTGTTCTGCCAACTCCAAGGATTGCAGGAATCAAGTCTGTCCACATTGACTCCTCCTCCTACTCCAGTTCCTCAGAATCATCGCTGCAGGAGCCGTCACGGTCTACCTCCACATGGACCCGTGAACGCTTACCTGATGCGACCGATATGAGCACAGCCGTGGCCAAACGTCAACAGGCCGTCCTGAAATTAATTTCCATGGGGAATCGAAGCCACACAGCGCAGGAGCTCTGGAATGCCATCAAGCAGGAGAGCGACGTGTGGTTTTTGCCAGCGAATCTCCAGCCAGGCTTGGTAGTGTGTGACAATGGCCGAAATCTGGTGGCAGCTCTGGGCCTTGGCAACCTCACTCACATACCATGTCTGGCACATGTGCTCAACTTGGTCGTGCAGAGTTTTTTGAGGGACTATCCGGATCTTGATGCACTGCTGCACAAGGTCCGCCTAGAGTGCGCTCACTTGCGACGTTCCAGCATCGCCAGATCGCGCATTGCAGCTCTGCAACGCAGATTTCGCCTTCCTGAACATCGCATCATATGTGACGTACCCACCAGGTGGAATTCCACGTTACATATGTTGGAGCGGTTGTGTGAGCAGCAGCCAGCAGTAATGGAGTATCAGCTGCATCAGGCGCAATCAACTCGCAATTTGCGCCGTTCACACTTCACCACTACTGAGTGGGCCTCTATGAAGGACATTTGCCACGTTTTGCGTGCGTTTGATGAGTCAACGCGGATGGCGAGTGCAGATGATGCACTAGTCAGCCTGACTGTCCCCCTTATCTGCCTGCTTCAAAAAACACTGCAAGCACTAAGGGATGAGGTTTTGGAAGAGGTGGAGGATGAGGAGTCACAAATTCCATCACCTTCTGGACAGTCAGCGCAACGTGGTTCCTCACAAAGGGCTGGGCAGGGCTCACTTTGTGAGGAGGATGAGGAGGAGTCAATGGAGGAGGAAGACATCGCTCCAGAGGGAGGTACACAACGCTCTAGTCAGTATGTAGAGCGAGGGTGGGGTGATGCAGAGCAGGCAGAGATTACGCCTCTTGCAGGGGACAGCGTTTCTGGCCAGTTGGGAGTCTGCAGCACATGGTTGATTTCATGCTGCAGTGCCTGAGAAACGACCGCCGCATCGCCCACATTCTCACCACGTCTGATTATTGGGTGTATACCCTCCTAGACCCTCGCTACCGGGACAACTTACAAAGCCTCATCACACCGTTGAACCGGGAGCGTAAAATGCGGGAGTACCAAGACACACTGGTGCAATCCATAATGTTCTCCATTCCAGCCGAGAGCACTGCTGCTGCTGGTACTGCTTTACAAAGCAGCTCTGTGCGTCGAGGCAGTGGAGACAGCTCTGCAACAAGAGGGAGCACAAGCAGCGCCTCTTCAAAAGGCAAGACCAGTATGTTCCAAATGTGGCGAAGTTTTGTGGCAGCGCCACAAATGTCTACACCATCCGAGACGGCTCCAGTCAGCAGGAGGCAACGTTTCCGTAAGATGGTGACAGACTACATGTCTTTCCCTCTCAGTGTACTCCCAGATGGCTCTTCCCCATTCAAGTTTTGGGTCTCTAAGCTGGATACATGGCCAGAGCTTAGCCAGTATGCATTGGAGGTGCTGGCTTGCCCTGCTGCCAGTGTATTATCGGAGCGCGTCTTTAGTGCTGCAGGTGGTGTACTAACAGACCGTCGCATGCGACTATCCTCCGATAATGTAGACCGGCTTACTTTTCTGAAAATGAACAAGGCATGGATCTCGCCAGAATTTGTCTGTCCGTTTTCAGATTAAATAACTGGTTCGCAACGTTATCCATGTCTCCTGTTATGTTCATCTTTTACCACCTGAACTCTACTCCTGGGCTACAACACTGCCAGTTGCTGCTCAGAAGTGTCGTGTCCACAGACCAATACACAAGCTATAGTGTTAGTGGGGTTCAGTAACGCCAGCTGTTCCCCTGCTGTGTGTCCGGCAAGAAGTCTCCTGTTCCCTACACATGCACAGAAAAACCCATGTCGAACATGCTCCAAATAGGGAAGAGCCGTCACCCTGATTGTTATGCTTAAAACATGAAATTGTGAAGTTTTCCAGGCCTAGAATGATAAATTTTTATGACAAATATGGACAAATAATAATTTGTCATCACAGCGCATATCTGCACATGTCTATTAGAAATGGTAACAAAAACTAAAACATAGTGTTCACTTTTGAAATTAATGCATAAAAGTATATTTCATACTTATCAATTAATGCTTTTTAAGGAACTTTATCTGTACCTGTAAGATAATGCAGTCAATGGATGTACGAATCATAAAATCCTCATCATCATCATCACGAGTTTTATTTATGACAGACATTATAAAATACACATACTGATGCCAACTGTAACTTCACACACCATATATGAAATGGCCAGCATGTAAACCTGGTAATAATGTGCAATAATAAATTATTACATCTAGAAAGTGCATCATGCATACTGACAATAGGTAGTTATACCTGCAAGTGCTGTTGAAACAACCACAACAGATATAAATTAATAATGGTATATAGGTATCACAGTGCATAGTTACTCATGGACAATGTCGATGTAATACTGTACCTCAATAAAGTCAGCGTCAACCATTATGGTTGTTAGTCTTGTAGATTGTTAAAGAGGGAACGTTCTTTTTTTGTTGGTCATAGGTGGAGTATTAGACAGTAAATGATTACTGCTGTCGTATTTTTGGCGTCCCTAAGGCGCAATAACGCTGCGTAACGTCACATTTTATAGAGTCATCTAATTGACACACGCTACCCTACCCTACGCGTGACAGTAGGAAGGTAGTGTTGACGGATAAAGCCTTGCGCAACCAGACATGCTTTTACCCTCTTCAACACTGTACAAGCAAAAAATGCATGATTGCAGCCGCAGACTTTATTGACGTACAGTATAACATCGCCATTACCCATCAGAGGCTGTCCACTGTCTGATTACAGACATAGAATATACCTTTGCTATCCGTAGTCTTTGTTTCACCTACACTTGCAGGCACACACTTAAATTGTGACAATGCATTATGTTTTTTTAAATGGTTATTTTTTATCGTACATTATTGTGTCATCACATTGATGAGTCCATGCTGGACATGTCATACATGCTGTACAAAGTAACGATTTTATTAACTTAAATAATTGAAATGTCTGTGACTGTCACATCTAAATTGCAATGATGATGATGATGATGAGTGACTATTACAAAATCCATTGTCTTCACTATGTTATGGTTTAACATAGCGTTCCTTAAGCATTATTCATAAATACAAAAATGGACTTTTATTCTTAAATTTACAACACTATATTTTGTAACCAATTTTTTGGGTGGTGTGTTGTTCCATTTCTTGTTGGCATGTGCATATATGCGTTTATATTTGCAGTGTCTTTATTTTTATTCTTGAAGTTAGGAAACATGTGTATCTTCGTACCGTGTTAGCCAGTAGATAGAAAAATATTTAGACTTGAGAGTCCGCAGTGGTTGTTACCTTTTAATGGATAACTGAAAAGATGGTAACAAATTGCAAGCTTTCGAGGCTACTCACGTCTCTTCATCAGGCAAAGACTAAAACAAAAAATGAAGCATCACATATTTCTATACACAACAGGACACAGGAATAGTGAAATAGGTAAGACAAGTAAGTGATGTGTAGCAGAACTCTCATTATCACAGAGGGATGAACATAAATATTGTAACAGTTCCTAGATAAGGATAGAAAGTTTTATTGCCCTCTGATTGGGGTCTGGTTTTGTGTTTTCATGCCCCTGGAAGGGCAGAGACGCAGATTCCTTAATTGATATAGAATGACATAAATCCGTGTGATCTATGCATTCCATCACTAACAGTGTCAAAGGTCATGATGAGCTTATATTCTGAAACCTTTGTATCTTTCTCATATTTGAAGTTATATTTTAATACCAGTAATTCCATATCCATCATGCTATGACCGGGCATACAAAATTGTTTTGCCACAGGTAAATCCATTATTTTTTCTCTTATTGTGTGGCGCTGATAATTCATCCTTGTTCTCATTTTTTGGCCGGTCTCCCCTCACTTGTCCCTCCCTCACTTGTCTTACCTATTCCTGTGTCCTGTTGTGTGTAGAAATATGTGATTCTTCATTTTTTGTTTTAGTCTTAGCCTGATGAAGAGACCTGAGTAGTCTCGAAAGCTTGGAATTTGTTACCATATTTTCAGTTAGCCATTAAACGGTATCAACCACAGAGGACTCTCAAGTATAAATATTTTTCTATTCTTGTAATTGAAATTCATCATTTTATTGTCCTAGTAAAACTTCATTTATTCTTGTTTGAAGTACATACATTTGCAATGGCCACGTAACAAGGCAATAACTCAATATTTAATGCCTACACCCTCCTTGACCCTGGGCTTCAACACCGCCAGTTGCTGCTCAGAAGTGTTAGATGCACAGATGAAAACAATCGCTGATGTGTTTGTGGGGTTCAGTAACGCCTGCTGTTCCCCTGCTGTGTGTCTGGCAAAAATTACTGCTGCTAACTACAACTTCAACTTCAAACATCTCATACTAGGCCTCTGCCTACACCCTCCTTGACCCTGGGCTTCAACACCGCCAGTTGCTGCTCAGAAGTGTTAGATGCACAGATGAAAATAATCGCTGATGTGTTTGTGGGGTTCAGTAACGCCTGCTGTTCCCCTGCTGTGTGTCCGGCAAAAATTACTGCTAGCTACATAATCATGGTGAAAAAAACATGACATGTCAAAGTGTCTAGTGCTACACATAGATATGAGGCTACACCCTGATTTCTAAGCTGTAAACATTTGAAACGTCAACTTTAAAACCATAAAATGATTAGTCTTTGTCACAAATCTGTTACAAAATAATTGTGACATATTATTACAGATATGCACATGTCGAAAACAAATGCAAACACAAAAGCCTACTTATGCTATAGGATACTGATGGTCAACCTTGTCACTCCATAGCTTAGACAAATCCAACTCACATCATGACTCAAATTCTGCAATGTTGGAAGTGCATAATGTGGGTTGAACTTTGACAACTGCTGCAGTGCGAAGGTTATACTTCAGTGTTCTTGCCTTTTAAATAAAAGCATACAAGTAAATATAATAATCCAATGTTGATTAAGGGACGTGATGTACACCTGTAATATTGTGCAAACAATGCATGTAGGAATAGTCCTCTTCAACATTACTTATATTTGTGTCATTTTAAAAAATACATATTTAATTAGAAAGTTAACAGCCCATATCATAAAGGTCCTTCATGTAAACATGATAATCGCTAACAAAAATCATGCATTACCTTGGTAAAGTCAATAGTGCATAGTCACAATAGCAAAATATATACCTGTAAGTGGTGCTGAAAGAACAACAACTGATAGAATAGGTGAATGATATCTATTTATCAGACTGAATAGCGACACCTGTACAATGTCGATATAATACTGTACCTTAACAAAACAGCTGTGTCACACCTCACACTCGTTTTTCTTGTAGCTTGTTATGTAATAGGGCACATGCGTGTATGTTTCATCATAGGTGCATGTTTACTGAGTAAAGCAGTCATGACAACGCCTTTGTGTTGTCGGTACGCTTGCGATGATGAACGATGCGCACCGTGAATGTTAGTCTGCGTCATAAGACGTACAGACGCTCCAATACCCAACGCGTCACAGCAGGAAGCCAGTCTGTGCGTCCAAACAAAGGCGCAACCATACATGCACGTAACCTTTTATAAAGCTATATAAAAAAAAGGATGTAGTAGTAACGCACACTTTATTGAGGTACAGTATTACATCGCCATTCACCATCTGTGGCTATGCAGTCTCATCTATATATACCTTATCTATCCGTTGTCATGCTTGCAAGTCCACAGTCAGGCATAAATATCTGTTTTCACTCTGCACTATGCACTTTTTAAATTTTTTGTTTGTTAATATAAATGATTGGCACATATTATCAGTATTACATGATGGAAATTTTAGATATTTTTAAAAATTTTTTAGTGATATTATTCACCAAATGTAAAGTTTTATGAATGTCAAAGATAACTTGTAATGCTGATTATGTTTTTAAGTCAGCCATTCATTGTCTACACAATAAAAATGGTGTACATACTGTTACTTAGCCATCATTAATGGATTCTGATATGTACTTGTATGCTTTTATTTTAAACCGTATAGCAGATTATTTAACCTATTTTAATTGTGGTTTGCATTGCTTTTCAACATGTTAATGTATGCGTTTATGTTTGTAAATTATTAATTTACATATATTTTTTTAAGTAAAATCATCATCTTATGGTACTAAAGGTTATATTTCTCTTGTTTGGAGTATAGACATTTTTAATTGACACGTAACAAGGAAAATACTTGATATAGTATTTAAACATCCTCCTTGACCCTGGGCTACAACACCGCCAGTTGTTGCTCGGAAGTGCTGTTAGCACAGTGAACACTTGCTCCTGTGTTACTGGGGTTCAGTAATGTCAGCTGTTCCCCTGCTGTGTGAACGGCAAAAAGTCCTGCTGCCTACACCATGTTCTCTTCTCATCCCTGGGCTACAACACTGCCAGTTGTTGCTCGGAAGTGCTGTTAGCACAGTCAACACTTGCTCCTGTGTTACTGGGGTTCAGTAATGTCAGCTGTTCCCCTGCTGTGTGAACGGCAAAAAGTCCTGCTGCCTCCACCATGTTCTTTCTCATCCCTGGGCTACAACACGCCAGTTGTTGCTCGGAAGTGCTGTTAGCACAGTCAACACTTGCTCCTGTGTTACTGGGGTTCAGTAATGTCAGCTGTTCCCCTGCTGTGTGAACGGCAAAAAGTCCTGCTGCCTCCACCATGTTCTCTTCTCATCCCTGGGCTACAACACCGCCAGTTGTTGCTCGGAAGTGCTGTTAGCACAGTCAACACTTGCTCCTGTGTTACTGGGGTTCAGTAATGTCAGCTGTTCCCCTGCTGTGTGAACGGCAAAAAGTCCTGCTGCCTCCACCATGTTCTCTTCTCATCCCTGGGCTACAACACCGCCAGTTGTTGCTCGGAAGTGCTGTTAGCACAGTCAACACTTGCTCCTGTGTTACTGGGGTTCAGTAATGTCAGCTGTTCCCCTGCTGTGTGAACGGCAAAAAGTCCTGCTGCCTCCACCATGTTCTCTTCTCATCCCTGGCTACAACACCGCCAGTTATTGCTCGGAAGTGCTGTTAGCACAGTCAACACTTGCTCCTGTGTTACTGGGTTCAGTAATGTCAGCTGTTCCCCTGCTGTGTGAACGGCAAAAAGTCCTACTGCCTCCACCATGTTCTCTTCTCATCCCTGGGCTACAACACCGCCAGTTGTTGCTTGGAAGTGCTGTTAGCACAGTCAACACTTGCTCCTGTGTTACTGGGGTTCAGTAATGTCAGCTGTTCCCCTGCTGTGTGAACGGCAAAAAGTCCTGCTGCCTCCACCATGTTCTCTTCTCATCCCTGGGCTACAACACCGCCAGTTGTTGCTCGGAAGTGCTGTTAGCACAGTCAACACTTGCTCCTGTGTTACTGGGGTTCAGTAATGTCAGCTGTTCCCCTGCTGTGTGAACGGCAAAAAGTCCTGCTGCCTCCACCATGTTCTATTCTCATCCCTGGGCTACAACACCGCCAGTTGTTGCTCGGAAGTGCTGTTAGCACAGTCAACACTTGCTCCTGTGTTACTGGGGTTCAGTAATGTCAGCTGTTCCCCTGCTGTGTGAACGGCAAAAAGTCCTGCTGCCTCCACCATGTTCTATTCTCATCCCTGGGCTACAACACCGCCAGTTGTTGCTCGGAAGTGCTGTTAGCACAGTCAACACTTGCTCCTGTGTTACTGGGGTTCAGTAATGTCAGCTGTTCCCCTGCTGTGTGAACGGCAAAAAAGTCCTGCTGCCTCCACCATGTTCTATTCTCATCCCTGGGCTACAACACCGCCAGTTGTTGCTCGGAAGTGCTGTTAGCACAGTCAACACTTGCTCCTGTGTTACTGGGGTTCAGTAATGTCAGCTGTTCCCCTGCTGTGTGAACGGCAAAAAGTCCTGCTGCCTCCACCATGTTCTCTTCTCATCCCTGGGCTACAACACCGCCAGTTGTTGCTCGGAAGTGCTGTTAGCACAGTCAACACTTGCTCCTGTGTTACTGGGGTTCAGTAATGTCAGCTGTTCCCCTGCTGTGTGAACGGCAAAAAGTCCTGCTGCCTCCACCATGTTCTCTTCTCATCCCTGGGCTACAACACCGCCAGTTGTTGCTCGGAAGTGCTGTTAGCACAGTCAACACTTGCTCCTGTGTTACTGGGGTTCAGTAATGTCAGCTGTTCCCCTGCTGTGTGAACGGCAAAAAGTCCTGCTGCCTCCACCATGTTCTCTTCTCATCCCTGGGCTACAACACCGCCAGTTGTTGCTCGGAAGTGCTGTTAGCACAGTCAACACTTGCTCCTGTGTTACTGGGGTTCAGTAATGTCAGCTGTTCCCCTGCTGTGTGAACGGCAAAAAGTCCTGCTGCCTCCACCATGTTCTATTCTCATCCCTGGGCTACAACACCGCCAGTTGTTGCTCGGAAGTGCTGTTAGCACAGTGAACACTTGCTCCTGTGTTACTGGGGTTCAGTAATGTCAGCTGTTCCCCTGCTGTGTGAACGGCAAAAAGTCATGCTGCCTCCACCCTGTTGTCTTCTCATCCCTGGGCTTCAACACCGCCAGTTGTTGCTCGGAAGTGTCATTGGCACGGGTACTCACTCCTGCCCAGACTGGTTACAGCACGCCATCTGTTTCCTGTCAGTGTAAACGTCACTTAGCCTCCAATAAGTTGTCCTGTCGTGTTGCGGTCGGGTTAGCCGACTCTATGGTGCTTGGAGTTTAGGTGCTTCCTATGTGTGCTGCGGGATATGCAAATAAAGGCTGTTTCCGTTGTGACAATAGGACAATCACCCACTGTAGTACTGTGGGATTCGGTAACTGCGGCCGGCTCGCGGCCTGTCAACTTAAATTTCCATGGGTACCTTCTGCTACCCGTCCGGGTTCCAGTACCGTCAGCTGGTTCTCCGCAGTGCCTTTGGCCTAGGTGCCTCCATCTCGGTATCCGAGTTCCAGCAACGTCTGCTGGTCCTTGGTAGTGCTTTGGAGCACAGGTACCTCCTGCTTAGTAACCGTGTCCCAGTAACGTCAGCTGGTCCTCGGTTGTGCCATTGGCTCTTTTCCTTCTGCTGCCCCTCCGGGTTCCAGCACAGTCAGCTGGTCGTCGTTACTTGCATTGGCTCTTGTACCTTCTGCTACCCGTCCGGGTTCCAGTACCGTCAGCTGGTTCTCCGCAGTGCCTTTGGCCTAGGTGCCTCCATCTCGGTATCCGAGTTCCAGCAACGTCTGCTGGTCCTTGGTAGTGCTTTGGAGCACAGGTACCTCCTGCTTAGTAACCGTGTCCCAGTAACGTCAGCTGGTCCTCGTTGTGCCATTGGCTCTTTTCCTTCTGCTGCCCCTCCGGGTTCCAGCACAGTCAGCTGGTTCTCGTTACTTGCCTGGCTCTTGTACCTTCTGCTACCCGTCCGGGTTCCAGTACCGTCAGCTGGTTCTCCGCAGTGCCTTTGGCCTAGGTGCCTCCATCTCGGTATCCGAGTTCCAGCAACGTCTGCTGGTCCTTGGTAGTGCTTTGGAGCACAGGTACCTCCTGCTTAGTAACCGTGTCCCAGTAACGTCAGCTGGTCCTCGGTTGTTGCCATTGGCTCTTTTCCTTCTGCTGCCCCTCCGGGTTCCAGCACAGTCAGCTGGTCCTCGTTACTTGCATTGGCTCTTGTACCTTCTGCTACCCGTCCGGGTTCCAGTACCGTCAGCTGGTTCTCCACAGTGCCTTTGGCCTAGGTGCCTCCATCTCGGTATCCGAGTTCCAGCAACGTCTGCTGGTCCTTGGTAGTGCTTTGGAGCACAGGTACCTCCTGCTTAGTAACCGTGTCCCAGTAACGTCAGCTGGTCCTCGGTTTTTGCCATTGGCTCTTTTCCTTCTGCTGCCCCTCCGGGTTCCAGCACAGTCAGCTGGTCCTCGTTACTTGCATTGGCTCTTGTACCTTCTGCTACCCGTCGGTTCCAAACGTCAGCTTGTTCTCCCAGTGCTTTTTGGGCCTAGTGCCTCCATCTCGGATCCGAGTTCACAGAAGTCGCTGGTCCTTGGATGCTTGGAGCACAAGTACCACCTGCTTATAACCGTCCAGTAACGTCAGATGTACCTCGTTTGCATTGCTCTTTCTTCTCCCTCCGTTCACCGTCAGTGCCTCGTTACTCATTGCCTTTCTTGCTACTCGTTCCATACCGCACTGTCTCCCATGCTTGCTATGCCTCCCGTATCCATCCACAAGCTGCTGGCCTTGAGTGCTGCACATATCCTGCTACAACCGTTCCAGACTCAGCTGTCCGTTTCATTGCTTCCTTTCTGCCTCCGTTCCCACATCACTGTCGTACTGCATTGACTCTTGTCTTCGCACATTTACAATTGAAATTTTCAAGCTTTTGATCTCGATCTCAAATAGACGACACCCTGATACCACCAAGAGGAGACACAGACGATCACAAGCCAACCACCTAACCCCAAAGAAAAAGATACAAACAGGACTAAGAAGGTTAAGACAAACTACAAGATACAGAACAAGAGACTTAAGAACAATAAGCAGAAGATCAAAAAGCAGAAGAACATGAAGTATAAGACCAAAATGAAGAGCAAAATATATGCTCTAAATTCTAAGCAGAAGAAGACTAAGCAGTGTATGGGGGTGAGTCCGTTCCTCCTCGTGGTGCCCCTGGAAAATGCCTGCTGCTGCAGGCTAAACTGAACACGGACAAATACTGTTGTAATTTAAATCTTTTGTGACAGCAAGAACGGAAGGATGAAAAATTCATACTTTGACAGATTACAAGTACAGGATTCTCTGTCACAAATAAGAATATGATGAAGAAGATGAAGTACAATATGAATAAGAATAATAGTTTAATAATAAGAATATGAGTAATGTTAACAAAAAGATGAATAGCAAGAAGTTTAAGAAGAAGATAAAGAAGGTGAAGATGAAGAATAATTTGATGAAAAAGATGATGCTGCTGAAGATTATGAAGGAGAAAGTGTGTCAAAAGTTAAAAAGGTGAAGAGCATGGAAGTTGTGAAATATACATATTTGCCAAAATAGAAAAAACGTTAACAACATTGTCAATTTCTTCGTCAATCCGAACATCTTTAAAAAAAAAAAATTTTTATGCTATTCCATTTGATTGGGTTAAACATCTATGCCTTTAATGTCTCCTCAACCTCCCCCAATACATTGTACATTACTCTTTGTTGTTTTCCTTCATGTACAATTAACCAACAAGGCAAGAATGGGTTTTTTTTAATTCCGATATTTTGTTCCCATAGACTTACATTGGATTTCCGGTATCGGTATCGGGTATCGCCGATATTTTTTGGGTATCGGCGATACCATTCCGATTCCGATACTTTTGGATATCGGAAAGTATCGCTCAACTCTACCCGTCACACATAACGAGATCGCTAGCGAGATCGTTATTACGTCACGATTTTGAGATCGCTGGAGAACCGTATCGTGATCGTTGGGGAGCTGTCAAACATGCAGAACTTCCCAACAATTTCGGCCGCCCCAGTGATCTAACAAACAATCTCGTTGCTCGTTGGGACGCTTTCACACAGCAGCTATTTCAATGATCCACACCTTGATAGGGGCTGTACTGTGTCACCAATCATCTCCGATTGGTGGACGCTACTGCGTTCTGATTGGGCGGCAGGTTTAAAATAAAACCACGTAGTAGCAGTTCCGTCCCTTTGTTCCTGTTTGCATTCTGGTTTCGGATCGTAGCAGCGTTCTTCGGCTGTGACTCTGTATCCATTCATCTGGGCTTTGTTCCTGACAAGCGTTCTGGTTTGTGGATTGTAGTGTTCTTCGGCTGTGACTCCACACAGCCCGGAGAATTCTGCTAAGATCTGCAATCCAGCACGAGGTCAGAAACAAAGGATGGAATCGCTATTCTGTTGCATTCTTTATGCACAGCGGGAAATGAGAATGCTGTAGCGACCACCAATCGGGGACGAGGGGCGCAGAAAAGTCCAATTTATGCACGCCTACGTGTTTCAGTTCTGAATCGCTAACGAGGTCGTTGGTTAGGTGTCAAATACAGCGATGCACACTGCCCACAGGAGCGCAACGACCCAGGACTGGTCCAGGAAGCTTTGTAACGATCAGCGATCTCACAGCAGGAGCCTGATCGTTGCTACCTGTCAGACGTAACGAGATCGCTAGCGAAATCGTTATTGCATCACAAAACCCGTGACGTATCAACAATCTCGCTAGTGATCTCGTTATGTGTGACGGGGCCTTTAGTTAGGTCTCATTCAGACATCCAATTTTTGCCTTTGAGTGCTATCTGTGATTTTCACGGATAGCACTCATACCTGTGATAATTTCTGTGGCCATAAACATGTCTGCAGTCCGTGGAAAATCGTGAAGACTTGTCCGATTAGGATCCGAGGGTCAGATCAAAATTGGTAATGCAAGTCAATCGGTCCGTAAAAAAATCAGTTCCCAAATTCTGATCAAACTCTCATCAGAGTCTGATCAGAATAATGGGGCTGATTTTCTTGTACATTGAAAAATCCGACATCTGAATGAGCCCTGAGGTTGTGGCCTATAGAATAGTTTGACGCACCTCTTACAAAATGTATTTCATAATGGTTACTGTACAATTTAAAGAAATTCTATGTATAAATTTTCAAACTTTGGATTTACACAAGTCTGTTCTCAATCACCAGCATAACACAGGAATCTGAAAATTAGCAATGATTGGAAACAGAACCTATGTTAGAAAGTATATTAATAGTTCACACATAAAAATTATGACTACCATTTATTACACTATATAAATGCTGAAATCATTACTGATACATATGAGATTGGTAATGGAGTAAACATCCTACAACTGAGGGATTCAGGGGGTCACTAGTTACAGTGTAAGAAATTTACAACATGTACAGTATATGTGTTATACTGATCCCATCTACAAATTGGTTACTGCTCAGTGTAAAATAAAGCAGTGAATAGTATTACAGGTCATTGGGAAAGGAATAGGGACAACCACAAACCTCACAGGACCGGAGGAGCTAATTATATCTTCAAGTGAAGTGTAACCCATTAAATAGATGGCATCTCTGGACTATTGATTGCAGTTCACAGGGAAATCTCAGCTTGTCGTGTCGAAAGGTTAATGTAATTACATGGTCGGGTGGTGGGACTGGCTTATGCCGGGGAAATGAGGTGGCGGAGCACTTCATTCACAACATATAAAGTTGTCAGGATATAAATAATAATATAAATAATTCATTGCGGCTATCTGTAGACGATCTATCCTGGCATTTAATCCTTTCCACTTTGCAGCACCTGTTTCAGCTTAGCACCTATTAGTGCAGACTAACACCAGTCTTATGGCTTCTTGACAAATATTTTAATTATTTTTCTAGTATAATTGCATCAATGACCTTGCATATAGCGCAAAATCAAAACTATCCAGCAACATATCTAAAATTTAAGACAGTAGCATTAATTTGCCATTGACTCAAATTTTTGAATAACTAATAATAAGATATTAGTTGAAAGTCTGAAATATAAAAATAAAATATAAAAATGACTCTATGGACAATGTATATTTTGGTTTATGTCGCATTTGTGACATAAATGAGTGAGTAAAGCTAAGAATACTGCTAAGGCTATGTTTTGTGTGTGTTTATATGCATACTGTACACCAATAATATGTTTTTTTGGTGTATCCTCTTGGTATTAGTTTTGAACGCTTTCTACAGAGAGAAGCACTGTAAAAAATGCTTATTGGACATATTGTTTTCTAATGGGAGCTATGGATGGCATTTCACACTTAATGACTATACAGTAGTATGATTAACAAAATTACATCAAACGAACACCTCAAACAAGATGCGATCTCAGTCTAAAGATGGCATAAAGAAAAGTATCAAACTACCGAAAGTTTTTACAAATATTAGTTTCCAACCATGACCCTTTATCTATTATATTGACCTCCACATTTGCTGACCATTACAAGGGATTCTGCCAGGGAGACCAGGGATATGATTAACTGGTACAAGTACATAAGTGGCCCAAAGAAAAAATGTGGTAAAAAGCTGTTTCATATACAACCTCCTCAAAAAACAAGTGGGTACTCCATCCATCTGGAGAAAGAGAGGTTCAATCTCCAGGAGACATTCAATCTCCAGAGGAGGGGAAGGATTTTTTTTACCATAAGAACTATTCATCTGTCGAAATGTCTACCTTACTAATATTATTATTAATATTATTATTATTATTATTACACTATTACATATTGGGATAGGATCTTGGAGATGGGAATATCCTGCTTTGAGCAGGAGGTTGGACCAGATGATCCAGGAGGTCTCTTCCAACTCTACCATTCTATGATTCTATGCTTTTAAGTCCAAGTGGATGTTTTCACAGAGGGCATGTACTTCTCGCTGTATGTTCGACCACGCTTACACTTTGAGTGTTTGGTCAGGGCCAAGAAATGAAGGTCTTGGACAACAACCCCTTATTAACTCAGAATTTCAGAATAAGATGTATGAAAATGGATTTTTATAAACCATTCAACCTCTTTAATATACAGGTCCTTCTCAAAAAATTAGCATATAGTGCTAAATTTCATTATTTTCCATAATGTAATGATTACAATTAAACTTTCATATATTTCAGATTCATTACACACCAACTGAAATTTGTCAGGTCTTTTATTGTTTTAATACTGATGAATTTGGCATACAACTCCTGATAACCCAAAAAACCTGTCTCAAAAAATTAACATATTTCAACCATCCAATAAAATAAAAGTGTTTTTTAAAAACAACAAAAAAAAAAAAAACATCAAATAATAAAGTTCAGTTATGCACTCAATACTTGGTCGGGAATAACTTTTGCAGAAATGACTGCTTCAATGCGGCGTGGCATGGAGGCAATCAGCCTGTGACACTGCTGAGGTGTTATGGAGGCCCAGGATGCTTCGATAGCGGCCTTAAGCTCATCCAGAGTGTTGGGTCTTGCGTCTCTCAACTTTCTCTTCACAATATCCCACAGATTCTCTATGGGGTTCAGGTCAGGAGAGTTGGCAGGCCAATTGAGCACAGTAATACCATGGTCAGTAAACCATTTACCAGTGGTTTTGGCACTGTGAGCAGGTGCCAGGTCGTGCTGAAAAATGAAATCTTCATCTCCATAAAGCATTTCAGCCGATGGAAGCATGAAGTGCTCCAAAATCTCCTGATAGCTAGCTGCATTGACCCTGCCCTTGATGAAACACAGTGGACCAACACCAGCAGCTGACATGGCACCCCACACCATCACTGACTGTGGGTACTTGACACTGGACTTCAGGCATTTTGGCATTTCCTTCTCCCCAGTCTTCCTCCAGACTCTGGCACCTTGATTTCCGAATGACATGCAAAATTTGCTTTCATCAGAAAAAAGTACTTGGGACCACTTAGCAACAGTCCAGTGCTGCTTCTCTGTAGCCCAGGTCAGGCGCTTCTGCCGCTGTTTATGGTTCAAAAGTGGCTTTACCTGGGGAATGCGGCACCTGTAGCCCATTTCCTGCACACGCCTGTGCACGGTGGCTCTGGATGTTTCTACACCAGACTCAGTCCACTGCTTCCTCAGGTCCCCCAAGGTCTGGAATTGGTCCTTCTCCACAATCTTCCTCAGGGTCCGGTCACCTCTTCTCGTTGTACAGCGTTTTCTGCCACATTGTTTCCTTCTAACAGACTTCCCATTGAGGTGCCTTGATACAGCACTCTGGGAACAGCCTATTTGTTGAGAAATTTCTTTCTGGGTCTTACCCTCTTGCTTGAGGGTGTCAGTGATGGCCTTCTTGACATCAGTCAGGTCGCTAGTCTTACCCATGATGGGGGTTTTGAGTAATGAACCAGGCAGGGAGTTTTTAAAAGCCTCAGGAATCTTTTGCATGTGTTTAGAGTTAATTAGTTGATTCAGAAGATTAGGGTAATAGGTCGTTTAGAGAACCTTTTCTTGATATGCTAATTTTTTGAGACAGTTTTTTTGGGTTATCAGGAGTTGTATGCCAAAATCATCAGTATTAAAACAATAAAAGACCTGACAAATTTCAGTTGGTGTGTAATGAATCTGAAATATATGAAAGTTTAATTGTAATCATTACATTATGGAAAATAATGAAATTTAGCACTATATGCTAATTTTTTGAGAAGGACCTGTATTCCATTCATTTAGATTCTGATGACTATATAAAAGATTTGTTGTTCCTTTGATCTAAATATCTATTGCACAAACATGACAAGGAGAGGAGCAGTCTGCACACGATCTATTACATTCATTTTATTCTTCAAGCTTCTTCATTTATCTGAGTATTTAACCCTTCATACAAATTTCATTGATAGCACAGCAAGCTGCTGGTGGGGGGTCCTTCATGCTGTGCTCAGGCTGAAGCGGAGGATTAGACAAATTGCATGATTATTTCTCTGTGTTCTCTACATTTCAATATCAGAAATAATTCTCCTCTACAAGAACCTCTTACAATTTCCCTATTTATGTGAGTGTTGATAGCAATGTTCCATGAGAATGAGTTTCATGTACTGCATGCTTTCTGTATGTGGTGTTTGAATACTGTTAATATTGCAAACTGTCGTGTAACAGATGGTGATCTATGAAATGCATGTTAATTAAATGGTAACTACTACCTCATTCTTAAAGAGCCTTTACTGTAGAATAAACATATACGGATCTCCTGAAATTTGACTTCGCCAACTTAGCCAAATTCTCTTCAAAAAAACTGCAAAGCCTCTAATTGCCAGGATAATACATGAATAAGGGCTCATTCATACGAGTGTATTGTAAGAATGAATGCTGTGTAGAGTATATATCAGACAGCACACTGACCAATGTAATTCATAGGGCTGCTCAGATGACAGATTTTTCACACCGACCGCGTGTCCATATGAAAAAAAATCGCTGAATGCATTATTCCCTTCTATATCTCAGATGCGACTCACCAATACAATTCAATAGGTGCGCAAAAAAATCAGATCCCAAATATATCATCTGTATTGCATCAGATTTTCAACTATACATTTGATCATGTACATTTTTAAATGCTGATGTATAAAAACGAATGTCACATGGACAGAAAATATGCATACACGGATCACAGACAGATGACAATATTTCTGAGTTTTCTGGATGAAAATAGGATAATTTTTGGATGAAAATCGGATAATTTTTCATACACTAGTCTGACCTCTTGGAGGCCTACTAGAACTGTATTGAGCCCCTTCATTGCCAACCTGTTTTCACCTTCCTAATCAGGCCTAATTCTGTGTGGTAATAACTCTGGAACACTTCAACATATCCCAGTGATTCTGAGATTGGTTTTTCGCGACACATTGTACTTCATGTTAGCGGTAAATATAGGTCGATATGATTTGTGATTATGAAAATAGCGAATATTTTACAAAAAAAAAATGTGAAAATGTCGCAGTTTTCAAAAGTAGAAGTGTTATGCACTTAAACTAGATAGTTATACCACAGAAAATAGGTAAAAAATGAAAATGATTTTTTAAAACATAGTTTTTTGTTGGGAAACTAGAAGGGTTAAATGTTTATCATCAATTTTTCATTTTTCCAACAAAATTTACAAAACAGATTTTTTAGAGACCACATCACATTTGAAATGACTTTGAGGGGCCTATATCACAGAAAATACCCAAAAGCGACACTATTTTAAAAACTACGCCTCTCAAAGTGCTCAAAACTACATTCAAGAAGTTTATTAAATGCAATTTTTTTCTTTTTCACAAGGTAAACAGGAGAAATTGAACTGTATAATTTGCTGTGAAACATCTCCTAAGTCACCGATACTTTTAAAGTGCATAATTTGGTTAGAATAAATAGCAGATGTCATGTTGGGTTTGCAGAGTCCCTGTTGTGCCTAAACAGTGAAAAAAACACAAGTGACCCTATTTTAGAAACTACGCCCCTCAAGGAATTTATTTACAAGTGTGATGAGCACTTTGAATCAACAGGTGCTTCACAGAATTTTATAAAGTGATCAGTGAGAATGAAAAAAAAAATTTTCCCTCCATAATGTTGCTTTCTCTCAAAAAATTCTATTTTCACAAAGGTAAAAAGAGAAAATGGACCATACACTTTATTGTGCAATTTCTCCTGAATACGCAGATACACCATGTGTGCTGGAAATCTATTGTTCGGGCTCATGGCAGGGCTCAAAAGGGAAGGAGCACCATTTGACTTTTGAAGTGCAAAATTTGCTGGAATAGATAACGGGCTTCATGTCGCATTTGAAGAGCACCTGAAGTGGCTAAACAATGAAAAAACACATTTTGGGAATTACACTTCTTGAGAAATTCATCTTGGGGGAAAGTGAGCATTTTCAACCGTCAGGCGATTCACAGAATTGTACTGTATAACATTGGGCAAATTGAAAATTACCATTTTTTCCACTAAAATGTTGCTTTGGCCCCAATGTTAAATTCTCAAAAGAGATAACAGGAGAAAATGAACGGTACAACTTGTTATGCAATTTCTCCTGAGTGCACCAATACTCCATATGTGATCAAAATTTACTTTTGAGGCCCAATGCAAAGCTCAGAAGAGATATTGCATTTCAGATTTTGCTGGAATGGTTTGTAGGTGCCATGTCACATTGGCCGAGCACTGAGGTGCTAGAACAGCAAAACCCTCTTTAAGTTACCACATTTTACACACTAGACCTCTCAATGAATTCATCTAGGGGTGCAGTGATCATGCTGACACCACATATGCCCTATAGAATTTTATACCATTGGGCAGTGAAGAAAGAACAATTAAAATTTTACCACTAAAATGTTGTTTTAGCCCCAAGATTTTTAATTTTTATAAGGACTGATAGGTGAAAATGCACAACAAACTGTGAGGTGCATTTTTCCTGAGTGTGCCAATATCCTACATGTAATCGCAAAATGCTTTTCAGGCACAGTGGAAGGGAAGGAGCGCTATATTATACTGCAGATTTTGCTGTTATGGTTTGTGGGTGTCGTGACCCATTATAAGAGCCTCAAACAGCAGATCCCCTAATAACAAACTACACAACTACAAACTACACCTCTGAATGAATTCATCTAGGGGTTCAGTGATCATATTGACACAACAAGTGGTGGGTCACAGAATTTTAAACCATTGGGCAGTGAAGAAAAAATAATTACATTTTTACAAAATTTTGTTTTAGCCCCAGATTTTACATTTTCACATGGGGAAATGAGTAAAAATGGCACCAAAAATGTATTACACAATTTCTGCTGAATGTGGCAATACTCCATATGTGACTGTACAGTACTGCTTAGCCACACAGCGATACTGGGGTGGGAAAGAGCGTTATTTAACTCTTGAATAAAAAATTATTGTAGAATAGTTTGTGGACTCCATAAACAGAGCCCCAAAGTGCCAGAAAAGCAAAATTCACCCTCAAGTGACCAGACTTTGGATATTACACCCTCTTGGAATTTATCTACAAGTGTAGCGACAATCTTGACAGCAGTGTTTTCCAGAAACAAGCAGCCCGTACATTGTACATTATGCTAAGCTCTTGCTTCTGAAGACATGAACCCGTAAATTAAGCAGACTGTCATTGCTACAGAAATGCCAAACATGTGGACGCTAACTCCGTTTTAGGCACACTGGCGCTCAGAAGGGAGGGGTCATTGGGATTTGGCAGCACAAAATTTGCTGGATTTCTTTTGGGGGGTGAGGAGCCATTTTGCTTTTCCAGAGCCTCTGTGCTGCCAGTAACATCGAAGCCCCTTATATTTCCGATAACAGATGATGGACTTCAGCGGGGACTTACTTTTTTTGTGAATGAGTTGAAGCTTTTATTGGGAACATTTTACATAACATTTGGGATCACATATATCCGGCGCTTTACGCTGAGCAGTTGCATCGGGGTTTCCATCTTAATCTCTAAATAACATTATTAAAGAGGCAATTTGCATATTATTAAATTAAACCTCTGAGGAACCCATTCACTATAATGAGGCAGAAGAGTTACTCCGTCTGGCCACTGTTCAGCAGTTTCCTTCTTTTCAGAAGTGCACAAAACTGTGGCCAAACGCGCTTATATGTATGCTTAAAAAGAAGGTCACCGCCAGATAACAGGCCAGAGGCCACAGGGCCTCTTTCTGCCTCATTACAGGGAATTTTCTGTCGAGGTTCGACCTGATCATGTATTTCAGATGTTTATATGGAAACCCCGGTGTAAGTGCTCAGCTTAGAGTGCAGGATAAATGTGAGCTGAGCCTTACTGCGATCTTTGGAAGGCAGAATTAAGAAATCAACAGCAGGTCAAGAATTGGTTTATTCATTTTTTATGTTGTATACTGTTTGGTATAAGTGATTAGACGACTTTATTCTTTGGGTCAGTGCCATTACAGCAATACCAGATTTATATATTTTTTATGCTTGGCTGCTATCGCACACTAAAAAATGCTTTTATTTGCAAAAGAAAAGTTTTTGTATCACCATATTTTGAGAGCTATAATTTCCATATTTTTTGCTGACAGTCATGTTAGGGCTTGTTTTTTTCGGGATGAGTTGACGTTTTTATTGGTACCATTTTCGGGCACATAACATTTTTTGATTGCTTTCTATTCCGATTTATGGGAGGCAGAATGAACAAAAACCAGCAATTTAGGAATATTTTTTTATGCCGTTCACCGTGGCAAAATTGATAAGGCAGCTTTATTCTTTGGGTCAGTACAATTACAGTGATACCACATTTAAATTATGTTTTATGTTCTGTTGGTTTTACAGAATAAAAACTAATTTATAGAAAAAAGAATTGTTTTTGCATCACTTTATTCTGAAAGATATCTTTTTTATTTCTCCATTGATGGAGCTGTATGGTGGCTTGTTTTTTTGGGTGACAAAATGACATTTTCAGCTTTACCATTTTTACAATCGACCTTTTGGACACACTTTATTCCATTTTATATTGTCGATATGATGGAAAAGTATATTTTTTTACCACGTTTTTAATTTCTTTATGTTGTTTACTGAAGGAGTTAAATAGTTTGACAGTGTTAGGGCTGGTGGAACGCACCTAAAAGATATTAAGGAGAGGTGCGTTCGCAGCCCGGGGTCCACCGTGCAGGCAGAGCCTGCAGCTAGTAAAATGGTGCAAATAGGCAGTATGAGCGAGCTCTGTTATACCGCAGAGTCGCAGATGTAAATGCCGTAGCACTATATGGCGGTATAAGCGAACTTTGTTAGACCACAGAGTCGCTAACTAAAACGCTGTGGTGCTATATAGCGGTATAAGCGAACTCTGTTACTTCACAGAGCCACTGTGAAAGAGACTGTGTCCTGTCAGACTCACAGGCGACACAGATGACTGCTATGCGATTGCAGTCTGTGGTCATGCCATACATACAAACTCCTCACCGGAGGTGCCAGTATACTAGGGGCTTATTTCAGCCAGAACCCTGAATCCAAACACACAAACTCCTCACCGGAGGTGCCGGTATTCTAGGGGCTTATTTCAGCCGAGTCCCTAACCACATGCATAAGACCACACTGGCGCAAGCACGTAACAGAAATACTAGCGCACGGCCGTGCAGTTATGCAACCCTTTTATAGTAGCCACGAGTACAAGACCTTCCAGAACAGACCAATAGAAAACTGCTTCAGAACACAAACAGCTTCAGGACCTTCCTGGAGGACCAATAGGAGACTCAGCTGTATCTGAGCATGTGACCTCTGATCTCCAATGGGAGATCTTGCCCTGGGCATGCTCAGATGGAGAAACAGAGGACATAGTCCCAAATTGCCTGCTCCAACGCTGGTTACAACAGAGGATCCAGGAGAGGCAGCAGCAAGTCTCCGCGCAGCATCAAACTGGGTGAGATGCTGGGACCGACGTCTCTGCTGAGCAGGCTCCACTGCGGCTGGAGATGGATGGGGGACCGCAGCGGGAATAGCTTGAGATTCCCCTGTGCAGAAGTGGGAACTCGAACCCTAACAGACAGTTTTATAGATCGCTTCATTCCAGACATAGAGATAGTAAACTTGTACTTTTCTTTCTGCATAAAAATATGCATTTATTGGTATAATTTTTTTTAATATTTTTTGTTCTTTAGATTTTAAAAAAATATTTTACAATTGTTTTTTACTTAGTCCCTCCATGGGACATTTATTACTCTGATCACTTGCATAATACATTGCAATGCACCAACAGTGCAATGCATTTTACCTGTCAATGTTACACTGACAGAATGCCTTTTAGACCATGCTGCTGGCCACCGTAACTGGCAGACCTGGAGGTCATCATGTGACCTCCGGTTGCCATCACTACCTTTAACCCCTGTGATCACGGTGCGGGGTGGCGATCGCCCTGGACTGTGACAGATGAAGCTCGGCTAGCACTTAAACCGAGCTCCCGGTGGCGATCGAGCGGGCACAGTTGCTGTGCCTGCATGATCGTCATGATGTAAGTTTACATCATTTTGTGGAAACCTGATCTTGATGTAAACTTAAGTCAAATGTCTTGGAGGGTTAATGCAAACACAGCGTTAGGTTGAGGTCACTTGGACATTACTATTGGAATAGGGAAAAACACTGGTAACCAGCCTATTTAACAACACACTGCAGTATCACTTTCTAGACTACTTTAGAAACAATCCAGAAATTATCCCATTTTAGGCGCAGATGCTTGTCTTGCTGATAGCATGTACGAGTCTAATATTGGACTATAACAACAAGGAAAAGTGCCAAAAATATGTATTTTTTACATGAACACTTTGTTAGGTAATATAGTTCCATCTGAATTTCTGGAATGTGGAGAATTTTCTTCTGTCTTTTAAAAAAATAAAGTATGGCTTTCCTGTGTCACAAACCAGTAAGCACACTTTGTGACACAGAAGAGTGTCACAAAGTTTGCAGTGTGTGAAGAACACAAAAAACTGCTGTTAATAAGGTAGTTACTGCAGATTATCACAGATCAATCAGTTTACAGTCACACTGACTATGCAGGTCAGGAACTTCCCTATTACTTGAATCTTTCACCGACCTCAGCACTGCAGTAGTACACCACAATCAGATTAGGCCTTTTTCTATCCATATGTGTAATGAGCTGTGTACTCTGACTTCCTGTCCATAGGCTATAAAATTCTAAAATGGCGCTGTTTGTCTGTCCCTCATCTTTTATAGTGGCTGTGATAGTCTGCCCTGATTGGCTGTGCTACACTATGTAATACGATAGCTGCAAGACATTAGTGAGAAGCCTACAAGACTGATCCTACTGTCCCTGGCCCGGTCTCCATGTCTTCAGCTCTGTGTGAATTGGTGGCAGCCTTTTTTTTCTGCGATCTGAACAAATTAATTGTTCGAATTTGAGGAGACCTGTGAATTTGAGGAAATTAGACTCAAAGTCAATGGGCAGAGGATTGAGCCACTCATCTTTATTATGGAGTAAAAAATGTACTTGTAACTTGCAGTTTTTACAAAAGGGTCACTCGCTTTCCCATAGTACTGAGCTGTAATTTTCCGAAACATTCAGGATATGTGACCAGAGACAAGTTATAAGGAAAGTAAAAGAAGCAATTGCCTTGGGTTCTCCTCCACTACATACATAAAAGAAAATGAGTTTGAAAAGAATAAAAGCACACCTCCAATCTGTTCCCTTGGCCTGGGGTTTCAATACCCCATCTATTTAAGAAATCGACTGGAGCACATAGGGAAAGGGCAATACAGATGTCAGGGCCAAGGATTGTTTCAATGTCAAATTAGCAGTCTAGCTGCCCTAATAAACATTACATAGTTGTAAGGTCTTGTCGACATTGCAATATCTGCTGTTATCCAAGGTTTATGTAGAGCTTTCATTAGCCTGCGCTATATGACACTATCACTGGGGAGGGAGTCATCTCTAAATTTTTTCCCCAAAGGCATTTTACCTAAAAGGAACATACCCAACATTGCAAGTTATGACCTAAGAACTGGGATCCCAAGTAAGGGAGGGTCTCTGAAATGTCCTGTTGGAATTGAAAAGGGGTTGCAAATGCAACCCTAAGCTCCATTTATTGTCTATAGGAATGCTGGAAAAAGCCAAGCATTGTCACATAGAAAATAAATGAAGCTGCATTTTCACGGAGCAGTGTAAAGGTCCATTCTATGGATTGGTGGAGGTTCCAGCTGTCGGATCCATTCCTCACCTATAGCATGTATGCTGTGTTGGCAATAACCCTTTAAGCCAAATACTTGCTTGGCCTCTTTACCTCGGCATATACAGTTAGATCCATACACAGTATATTTGGACAGAGACAACATTTATTTAATTTTGGTTCTAGACATTACCACAATGAATTGTAAACAAAACAAATCAGATGCAGTTGAAGTTCAGACTTTCAGCTTTCATTTGAGGGTATCCACATTAAAATTGGATGAAGGGTTTAGGAGTTTCAGCTCCTTAACATGTGCCACCCTGTTTTTAAAGGGACCAAAGTAATTGGACAGATTAAATAATTGTAAATAAAATGATCATTTCTAGTACTTGGTTGAAAACCCTCTGTTGGCAATGACTGCCTGAAGTCTTGAACTCATGGTCACCACCAGACTCTGTGTTTCCTCCTTTTTGATGCTCTGCCAGGCCTTCACTGCGGTGGTTTTCAGTTGTTGTTTGTTTGTGGGCCTTTCTGTCTAAAGTTTAGTCTTTAACAAGTGAAATGCATGCTCAATTGGGTTGAGATCAGGTGACTGACTTGGCCATTCAAGAATATTCCACTTCTTTGCTTTAATAAACTCCTGGGTTGCTTTGGCTTCATGTTTTGGGTCATTGTCCATCTGTAGTATGAAACGACGACCAATCAGTTTGGCTGCATTTGGCTGGATCTGAGCGCACAGTATGGCTCTGAATACCTCAGAATTCATTCGGCTGCTTCTGTCCTGTGTCACATCATCAATAAACACTAGTGACCCCGTGCCACTGGCAGCCATGCATGACCAAGCCATCACACTGCCCCCGCCGTGTTTTACAGATGATGTGGTATGCTTTGGATCATGAGCTGTACCACGCCTTCGCCATACTTTTCTCTTTCCATCATTCTGGTAGAGGTTGATCTTGGTTTCATCTGTCCAAAGAATGTTCTTCCAGAACTGTGCTGGCTTTCTTAGATGTTTTTTAGCAAAGTCCAGCCTAGCCTTTTTATTCTTGATGCTTATGAGTGGCTTGCACCGTGCAGTGCACCCTCTGTATTTACTTTCATGCAGTCTTCTCTTTATGGTAGATTTGGATATTGATACGCCTACCTCCTGGAGAGTGTTGTTCACTTGGTTGGCTGTTGTGAAGGGGTTCCTCTTCACCATGGAGAGTATTCTGCGATCATCCACCACTGTTGTGTTCCGTGGGCGCCCAGGTCTTTTTGCATTGATGAGTTCACCAGTGCTTTCTTTCTTTCTCAGGATGTACCAAACTGTAGATTTTGTCACTCAATTGTAGCAATTTCTCAGATGGGTTTTTTCTGTTTTTGCAGCTTAAGGATGGCTTGTTTCACCTGCATGGAGAGCTCCTTTGACCGCATGTTTCCTTCACAGCAAAACCTTCCAAATGCAAACACCACACCTCAAATCAACTCCAGCCCTTTTATCTGCTTGAGAATGACATAACGAAGGGATGACCCACACCTGTCCATGAAACAGCCTTGGAGTCAATTGTCCAATTACTTTTGGTCCCTTTAAAAACAGGGTGGCACATGTTAAGGAGCTGAAACTCCTAAACCCTTCATCCAATTTTAATGTGGATACCCTCAAATGAAAGCTGAAAGTCTGAACTTCAACTGCATCTGAATTGTTTTGTTTAAAATTCATCGTGGTAATGTTTAGAACCAAAATTAGATAAATATTGTCTCTGTCCAAATATATATGGACCTATTTGTACATGTGCGCTCAGGTCATACAAGCATTCTTGTGTTTTTAATCGGGAACGCGGAGAGAGACTTTGCCAGACAAGTCTGATGGCAGCTTATCTTCACTGAGGATGAATGATTAGGGCATTGAAATCCAACTATCTGATCCTCCTGTGCCCCGACATCTGGTAATAACGAAGAGTTGGGCAGCTGGGTTTTGGTCAATTCAACTCTTAAAAGTTTTGTCCACAACTGCTAAGTTATGCAGTGGTACATCACATGCTTCAACGTGGAGCTAGATTAAAGTTGAGCATACACTTATTAAGTGTTTTTCCAAGAGTGAACAACCCTTGTAAGAATATAGAGGGGAGAAAAATTAAAAAAATACCACCAGGACCATTGATGTGCCTCCATACTCAGCTTTTCTTCCTTTTGGCGTCAACATCCAAGTAATTCTGTAGTTGCTGATTGGCTGCAACATTAACGTTCTGTCCAAGATGTTTTTTTCACCCCTGCCATTTTTTGATGCCAGGAGACTAAGGAGGCAGCTTAGTACTCAGAGGAGGTGTTGGATCTGGAAATGGGTATACATATTTTTCACCTCTCTGGTTCCATTAGGCAGGAGTTGAGCAGTAGTAGAAAGCCCATTTATGACCAGCTTTAATCTAGCTCTGTGTGGAAATGATATACCAATGTATAACGAAGCAGATTTATTGGCTGCTTGCTGGATGACAAGTTTAAGTCAATTACATATGAAATTGAGGTAAATCATAGCATTCCAATAAACGTCTCTCCAAATAGTAGAAATGCACTTGTTTCCTACGTGTTACATTTTTGTTGTAGGTACTACCTATGTAATCAGTTTATGGTGAAAAGACGAGTTATACACACAGACACATGTATTCAGTAACTACTTTATTTTATTTTGTCCAGAATGCAAACATTTGCATTAACTTTGCTATTTTACAATTTTACAAACTAGGTATAAAAAGACCATAAATAAAGAAGATAAGTTATGCGTACCTAAGTTCCAGGGAAGAGGAACCAGTTACTCTCCCCTTTGCCAAAACAAAGGCAAAAAAAAAATTACAAATGAAACAAAATTGGAAAACATAACAAGTCTAAACAATGTGTGAACCAAGAAAAAAATATGCTCTGTTAGAATATTTTTTTTTTATTTTTTTCCATTTTTTAGTAGAAGCTAAATTAATTTTCCTCATTTGCAGTGACAAAAAAAACCCTCATAAATGTCCCTCTGCTTTTTTTTTTTTTTTCAGGTTAACGTTTGTTGGGTTAGGTACAAGTGAAAAATACTGCTAATAATAAACTGGATCTTTCCATAATATTTTCTATCATAACTGGGCCTGAAGCATCATAGGGCTCAATTACAAGCATGGAAGTTAAAAAAAATCCCATTAGAATTTGGGTATTGCTAAACTCTTGAAATTACATATAGTTTTTGGCAGTAACACAAAATACTGATTTTTATGCATATCACTCCTCACTTGCAGCAATGCCACAAAGTGCCATCCAAGGAGCTGCGAGGGGGTTAAAGCACTGAGTATCATTCCGTTGAGATATCGGACTACTTCTAATGCCCTCCGATAATTCTCCAAAGGGAGTTCTCCAAGCCAGCGATATATCTCAACGTTTTAGACTTAACCACACGTGTTGCAAGGACTATTTAATGTCGGTGTTAAAGAATGGAAGAAACCCCTTATGGCTGATGGCACCTTCTTTAGCAGCATCACTGCCAATAATGCTCTTAACGTCATTGATTTTAGGAGCTCACATATGGAGGAAGGAAAACTCTGTAGGGAATCGAATAGTATTTGGTGATAAAACTCACTAAAGATGTTCTGCAGGCCCCTGGACTGCCTGACATTCCTAGTTCTCCATTGCGGCCAGTCTGTACAGCACATAGGTGAAGGACGAAGACAACGGGTTAAGCACAAAAAAAAACATAAGTTTATATATATAAAATTGATTTTGGCCTATTATATATATAAACTTAATTGGCAGCTCTGTCTGGTTGTCACTGGTACCAGTACGATGCTGAAACAGATAAATTGCATATTTTTTATGTAGAAAGTAAAGTCATATTACATTACAGAGGCTGTTACAGATGAGTAGCAGGCCTTGACCGGAGTACACCATCCTTCATTACCTTATGGGATAACCCATAATGCAAAATTGGCCCATAGCCCATCCCAAGCTGGGTCCTTTGTTAAGGTTAGTTTGGCTTATAATTTGCTCCATGTCGACCTGCTGTTTGTCAGGATGCTTTACTCCACAAATGATCCTCTTATTCTTTGCTTTGCAGTGTAAGAAAATCTCATCTGAAGTGCCTCCATTCCCTTTTACTGAAGAAAATAAAATGGATAATTCTGAGTGGCCTCAGTAATACCATTAGCTAAGGCAAGTACAATGAACACACGGCATCCTTAGTAAACATCAGCTGACCTCCGTCGCCCGCCTCGTGAAGAGGCTGACCATAGCTGGGCACGGAGTGCACAGGAAGACCTGTCGGACGGTTTGGAAATTTATCTTGCTGGAGAAAAAGCAGCTGACAAGACGGGAAATCCACAGACTCATCTACAGCTTGTAGCCACAATCAGTCTTCACTGGAACGGTGTCTCCAGACCTTGCTGTGGACGAATGAAGGATGTTGAGTGCAGTTTTCTAAGAAAAAAAAAAAACAGCAAATGGTGAGTGTCTTCCGTTTACAGCAGTGAATTCTAGAATAAATTCCTCCACATAATTCAATTATGACTACAAATGTTATCTAGGACCATAATCAAACTACTGATGTTTGAGAATTCAATGATTTATATCACCCTCCACCAACTTTCCCAAATGATTGTTGCGATAAAATAAAAGCCTTCCCTCGAAAATTAAAACCGTCCGTGATACCTGAGGGAAACATGATACAGCTGGAGAGAAAAATCAGATTCTTTGTGCTCCCTGCAAAACAAATCCTTGGAGCAAGATGGTGCTTTCAGTAGTTCATGCAAAACAGTCATGGTGCAGATGGTCCAGCAACACTACACCAAAGGAATTGAAACCATACCTTCATATGCTTCTCTACATTGCTGCCATTAGGTAGTAGAAACACACTTCCATCCTCAACAAGGAACCGGGCTATATTCTCTGAGTTAGCAGATGACCAAAAAGCCACAGGATCCTTAAGATTGCCAATGACACCCAGGTTGTAGCTTCCAAAAGAGGTCCGCATCTCCAGCAAACGGTCACGTAGTAATTCCAGTTGTCCACTCAGACGGAAAATAAAAAAAAATGTTTGCACCCATTCCGAAACGATGTCCATGTGACACGCAAAAACAATCCACGGAAAGTCTTGTATAACGTATGTATCAAGCAACATGAGAGTGACCAGTCCACTTTCAATGGTTGTCTGTAGCTTCCTGATGTATGATCTACTGTAAGTGTGGCACAAATGACTACATTTTTGTGTTTGTTTTTTTTTGTTTTTTTCTTAATGGGTTTCACCTCACGCCTTTGATAATTAAAGTCTCTGTCCAATGGGGTGAGGCTAATAAAAAAAAGTGCAGTTCTTTAATTAAAGTGCATGGATGAGGTAAACTAATTTTTTCAAGAGTTCTGAGAGAATCTTTGCCCTGATGCACCAATAATTCAGACAGGAACCATCCTGCCTTGCATCTGTTGCATCTGGGTCCTCATTCCTTGAACACTGCTCAATATCTTGTTCTGGTGTGCGGGAGAAGTGATCCCAATCCGAGTTAGGTCACTAGACAAAAAATAATAACAAAAATATATTATATTAATGATAATTGTATTATTCTCATCCGTACAACACTGCAAACCATAAATATTACACAACCCACATAAATCACATAGAAATCACTGAAACACTTACTCTTGGTTCACATGGACAACTGATTCCAGGTTGTTGTACCCTGCTGCTGTAAAGTTATCTTTATATCTGTCCATTTTAATAGCTTGCAGCCAATCCACCACAGAGACCACCTGGGACCATTCAGGCGAGCTGGGGTCCAGAAGAGCTGTGTTTGTTCTGCCAGTGAAAATAGAAAGTATTAATCAAGTGCGGCAAACATATTCTACGCGCAGTGTGTAGAGATAATGTCGCCACATCGCTGCTAAAGACGCCATATCACACAACCTACAAATCTCCCTCTGCTGATAACCAAGTCTTTGACCCGTCTTAGTTTGGATTTCTAGATTATTTTCTTTTTTATTCATCACTTTTATATCAATTCTGTATTTTGCACCGACTGCACTATCCACAGATTGTAGGCAAGAAAGGTATCAAAATATAAAAAAATAATAAAAAAAACTAGCACCGATGACTTGCCGACCATGAGCGCTGCAGCTAATCACTGTCCTCAGAACCATGCTATCGTTAGAACTGACAGTGCGATTGGTAGCAGCGGTCATATGCACATGAGCATCAAGTCATAACTGCAGGACAAGCAAACGAGTGGTAAGGATCACCAGAGTGGTGAGGCTGTAGAGACAGAGAAATCAGTAAGCAAGTATTACATTTTTTTTTAATTTTTCACATTCCTACATTCTATTTTTTTCAGATCCCAGACAACAATTTTTAAGAATCACGTTTTCCTCCCAACGTCGAAACACACAGACAGACTATATCTATCCAATTTCATTGAAAGCCATTATGAGAAGCTTTTGGACACTGCAATCTATATGTATATAGCATAAATGTGTGAAATGATGATGTACGGGTGGATGGTGCACAGTATAGGGATATATAATGGAGGCCCCAATGGGTGGCTTATGGTCAGTGAATGGGTGGCTTATGGTCAGTGATTTGCTGTCTAGGGCTCACTGTCATGTGTCTGGCGTCTTCTACAAAATTTCCACTCTGCATTTTCTATATGAATTATGCTCTAATCAGCCATCGTCTACTTACATTACTTATAGTGAAATTGCCCGATCATCAAGATCCTCAACGAGTTCTCTAAGAGCAGACAGAGCCTTAGCTCGCAGGGCAGATAATCCGCTCTTTAATCAAAATGTTCCTGAACAGGCTATATGATGGAATTGGGTAGAATAAGGGGGTCTTTGATGTTGGGTTTGAGAATGTAATTTTCCCCAGTTCTCGCTGTGCTGGATCTTTGGGGTAATTGCTTTAGCAGATTCCCTGGCCTGATTAGTAACATATCCTGCAGTTGACGCTCTACAAGGCCAGGCAACTGCTGTGGGTTTTTTTTTTTAACTCATACCAAGAGAGAAAATAAAGTTTTCATTTTTTGACTTAAGACTAGAAATAATGAAAATTCAGAACTCATCATATAATGAAAAATCACAGGTCACCCAGGTAAATCTCCCCAAGTTTTCCTCAGTAGCATAGTAAGGAACCGTCCCTGACTGTCGAGCACAGCGCTGATTGCTCACGTTAAGTTAAGGCCTTGCTATGCTCCGATTAGTGGATCAGGTTTCGGAAATGCTTTTACCAAAAAATACTTTTTATCCTTTTTTTTTTTTCCTTCCCCAGTATTTAACCCCTGTAAATCTGTATAGAGCTGCAGGCAGACGTTAGACGCTAAGAGCTTTGTTTTAACCGAAAGCTCCAATAAATTTTTTAGTCTGAGCTTCTTCTTCGTAGCCCAAGGGAATCAGCGGGCTTTCTAAAGTATCCGATCAATATCCATAAACACAGATACTTAAAAATCTGATCATTGCAGTTACAAATGTAAACTGATCGGAGACTGATTCAGGGTCGTGAGGAGGGGGGATTCACTCCTGTTAACTAATAATCTAACAGATTGCTGGATATTGATTCACCCCATGGGGACATTTCACCAATTAATAGTGCATCGGGTCATCAAAGGCGAAGTTATTTTAATTATAGGATCTTTACTAACCTTGAACCTTCCAGTCCGGTCCTTTTTAAACTATTTGGGTTTCGGATGAGTTTGTCAAGCATGCTGACTATCTGTCCAAATTTGGGCCGGTCACTGCGTTCCTTCTGCCAGCAGTCCAGCATGAGCTGGTGGAGGGGAATGGGGCAGTCCATGGGAGGAGGGAGGCGATATCCTTCTTCTATGGCTTTGATGACCTAGAAAAAGGAAATTTACAAAAATCTACATTAAAAATGAATAATTATCTTGGATATCAGTAAATTTAGCTGCGAGATGATTAGATGACGGAAATCTGATCTCAAGAAATACATTTGACGATAAAAAAACTAGTATGGGTCTAGGAGAAAGGCTAAAACTATCTAGAGAATATCACTTTCTAGCTTACGTTTCAGGATGTGCTGACCAGATGACCCCCTTATTATATATCCTTGGCTACCTCCCCTGCTAGGAGACATGAGCGCATCATATTTCCAGATGCACCTGGACAGTGTCTGAAGGGTCTACCAAGAAGACAACATGAATGGGATATAAATAACTGCAGAATAGAGGGAAATTGTACACAATGCAGATTCCACATATATACACTATGGGACCGCACAATGAATGCAATACTCAAGGAAACATCAGGAAAAAAAAACAACAATCTTCTTCCTTGTTATTGTGTATGAGAACATACAATGTTGGCTATTTCCATGTCCCTATTCTTAGGTTTCAGTGGGTCATCCAGTGACAGCTGTCTGAATACGATCCTTATGAGGCTTTACAGATGGTACACTTAAAAAAGATATGCATAATTTAAGAAAGGCCATTGAAAGAATTATTTTCTTTAATGTTCCTTAGAGACAGTCATTTAATTGGCTGAAGAGATAATGACACTAAGCTCCTTGTGCTTTACATGCCGCTTCTCCCAGTGGGGAATGACACATAGACCAGTGCTGTTATATGACTTATACAGTCTATAGCCCCGGATTTATACATTGATGTCATATCACTATATAATGTGACATCACCACTGGGAATGGCTAATTATAAGAGAAGAGCTCAACCCGTGAGTCAGGTCGGTATCAAAGGTGAAACTGTCATCTCTCAATCTTCTACAAAGTGCCAAAGAATCAACATAGAAAATACTGATAAGTGTAGACCATTGTGAGCAATGCTGCTTACATCTTGATTTGACATATCCCAGTAAGGTCTCTCTCCGTAAGACATGACCTCCCACATGACGATTCCGTAACTCCATACATCGCTAGAGGATGTAAATTTCCTATAGGCAATGGCTTCAGGGGCTGTCCATCGGATTGGGATCTTGCCTCCCTGCAAAATACACAATATACCAAATTTAGTCCATAGTTCCATCATTTCTACTTTTTGTGCAAAGTCCATCATTACCATATGTATGTTGTAAGGCCCAAACGTGCTAGTTTGGTGTCAGTACAGTAGGTCTATACATAACATATTAAATATGAAATACAGATGTACAGATCACATATATATAATTCACATGATCACAATACTAGAAAACCATGACTTTTTGAAAGCTTTTCTACCTTGTAGGATTTTTTTTT
Organism: Oophaga sylvatica; assembly: GCA_033576555.1. Lineage (NCBI taxonomy): Eukaryota > Metazoa > Chordata > Amphibia > Anura > Dendrobatidae > Oophaga > Oophaga sylvatica. The sequence continues at coordinate 97,473,256 of JARQOD010000005.1, read as the reverse complement.
CACATGTGCCTGGTACTGACTATCTACCTATGCACATATATGTATATACATATGTATAAACTATACACTCCTCTGCATTAAAATTGCAACACCAAGGAAAATTGGATAAACATGTCGATGACATGCAAATGATGGAAAAATGGAAGTACTATTTTCAAAACATCCAGAATTATACACAACCAGGAATACATGCACCAACACACTGTGGCTGCTATCAGCTGTACAATAGCTCGGCCATTTTTCCAAATCCCAGAAGCTGTATTTCAATATGGGAACTCCAAGCCACATGTTGCTTGTGCTAATGAGAACAGCTAGTGTGGCCTCAACGTGCCCAGATAGCCTGCAGCGTCTTCAAACTTGTCTCCCATGCAGCAGATCTGGGATGTCATCAGTCAGCAATTGTAAAAGGGAGCTGCCAGAAGTGGATCTTGATGATTTGCTACCCAAGTGCATTCACCGTGGCAGAACACTACTCAGACAACCATTAATAACCTTAATGATAGCAACCAATGTATGTTAATGTGGGTATTTCTGTGTGTGGCACTCATGCTCAATACTGAATAAACCTAGATGTTTTGAAAATGTTGTTTCTATTTTTTTGAATTATTTGCACATTATTAACAAAAGTCCATAGATCTGGGATTTTCATAAATCCACGAAAATCATAGTACATTCATTTGACAAACTGTTAATACTCACAGACCACTATCACATTTTTTCTTCCTCTTAAAATGGACTAATGAAGATAGAAATGTCTAGTAATGTATTTCTTACCTCAACCCATACTGTCAGCAGCAGCCTTAATCAATAGCTCGTCCTGTCTGTCTTACAGCAAGGTGACTGCAAGTGACAGATATGGCCTGTGGTCATCAAGCTGTCACCCTGCCATTCATTAACAGAATATATTCAAGCCAGGCAGCGGCGGACTGTGATTTATGTGACGCACCAGCAGTGAAGGTGTTACACATCATCTGCAACAAGAGCCTGCTGGTATGACTTCAATTAATGGAAAAGCCAACAAGGGCTTGGCTTCCGCAGCCGGCCTCAGTGCTTGGATACATCTGTAAAGAAACTTCTTGATTTTAATCTCTCCTCGATTCACTTGGCTCAGATCCTGCCACTGATACACCTAATTGTTGTGGTAATGCACAAAGTGTGTTCCCGTCCCGTATCCCCCTCCTGCTCGGATACTTTTATTGTTAGGCTCCAAGCTGTTTATATAAACTGTAAGACATGGAGACGCAGGAATGCGGCGCAGGAACAAGGCTTTGCACATTGAGATATGTGAGGTTAGACGCCTTGCCAGTAATTATACAGAGATCTGCTCGCTCCAGCTTTGGTGGCAAGTGAAAGTAATACATAAGACTCCGCTTCTTCTGCTTCTGCCCACAGCCTCCAACTGTGACCATATGCTATGTCAGATAGTACAGTGCAACGCAATAAAGGCCTAATCTGATCTCCGGTTCCTGACTTACCCTGGTGGTATAGGCGGCTTCTGGATCATCCTCCAACACACGGGACATTCCGAAGTCCGAGACCTTACACACTAGGTTGCTGTTGACAAGGATGTTGCGAGCAGCCAGGTCCCTGTGTACATAGCTCATATCTGAGAGATACTTCATGCCAGAACCAATACCACGGAGCATTCCTACCAGCTGGATCACTGTGAACCTGCCATCATTCTTCTGAAAGCAAAAAAAGTCATTACTGAAAGATCACCCACATAAGAGCATATCGTTTATACCATTAATTGCACAGGTCTTAAAGGGAACCGTCACGTGTAAAAAACGCTATTAACCTGCAGATATGGGTTAATCTGCAGGTAACTATTAACCTGTCCAGCACCAGCACTTAGACCCCTGCTGCCGGGAGGAATTTAACTTTATTCCTCCTGGGAGTTCGGTCTTCAGGCACAGAGGCAGCACCGGCCTGGGTTCAATCACCATTCTGCGCGCCCCGTACTGACTGAAAGCCGACTCTAGTGATGAGGATGCTGTCAGTCAATGCCAGGGGTGAGGTTACAGCTGCCGCTCTCTACACACAGGGCATTGACTGAACCAGCATCGGCATCACTCCCATGACTGAAACCCAAACGCTGCCAGGAGCAATAAAGTTAATTTCCTCCCGGCAGCGGGGTTCTAAGTGCCGGCGCCAGGCAGGTTCAGAATGCTATTAACCTGCAGATTAACCCCATATTTGTATGTTAATAGAGTTTTTTTCACGTGACTGGTTCCCTTTAAGGCCCCAGTACACATTAAAGTGCAAAGAACATTAATTTTACACATCTGATGTGTTACTCTCTCCTGAGCGAGGATGTTGGGGAAAAGCAGGCTTGAGCAACTTGTATTTAGATGGCAGATCCTTTTGTCCTCAGGAGGGTGCTGGGAAACAACTGATTCTCCTTAAAAAGAGAAGCTGAATATGGAGTCTGACAAGTAATGCTTCATGGGAGAAAAATATGCAAATTAGCTCTCTCTCAGCGTAAAAGAAGCTAACTCATAAGTTTGACTTAGGCGAGGAGGCTATCCTATATGTCAAAGTCCAACCCTTAAACAAGCCTTGCAACATGACAAGGGATAAATGAGAAGCCAGGAATTGATCTAGAATGCAGCCTGTTCCTGGTTTTTTGCCTCTCATCAGTGTAGAGTCTGTCTGATTCAGCGTGACACCTTTGAGGCAACGTGGAGAAGTCAAGTCAATGGATAAGTCAACGTCGTTACTTTCTTACATTGACTCAAGGATGTCGCACTCAGCAAGCCAAAGTCTCTGTCACCCAGTGAGAGTTCTCAGGAAACAAAAGCTGCCCCAAGAACGGTCTGTCAATGGTTATCTCCCCTCTACCTATTAAAACTCATGAACACTTGGCTGAGAAAATATTTCATGTGTATGAGGGAATTGAGAACGATAGCTTTGGGCGTACGAGCAGCCCATGTGTATTGGTACCATAAAAGGCTATCAGCATACATCTGTATAAGAAGCTATGCACAATATTCAGCGCTATTGTTAATAATGGACTGTTATTACATGTACAGTAGTAACAAGCCAGAAAGAACTGTAGACACAACAGGGAATATGGACTCAATGCCATTTTCAAGTAAAAGGCCAAGGTATTTAATGATTGGTTTTCTCATAAATAATGGGTTAAAACCTCATGGGGTGTAACTATTTGAAGTGCAGACTTTAATGGGAGTTTAATCACATGCTTGTGACTTTCTTGTCATTAATTCAGCGCTGAGCTGGAGCCAGAGCCTTGCTGCTCTCAAGGTGTCTTAGTCGAGGTCAGTCTTGAGCAAAGATTTGGCAAGAAGAACAAGAAAAAAAACAGGTCCCTAAAAAACAATGAGTTTTACCAGAATGTGTCATAAAAATTGTCTGGCTTATGAGCAAGTCAATGTAATTAAACACAGTTTATGGTCTACTAGATCCTAAAATACAGTCAACTGGTGGTGGTTGGGTAATGTGGCCTGGGATGTAAAGAATATAGGTGATGTACCAAATGCAGCACTGGTATGTATCACCCATGCCAGAAGGTAAAGTCGATCTTCTGCAAGCTTCTCCAACTTACCCGAAGGAAGGCATCCAAGGAGCCATTCTCCATGTATTCTGTGATGATCATGACCGGTTTGCCTAAAACACAAATATAACATTAATTATCATATAATCTATAATGAACATCCTACATACAAGGACATGCAGATGAATTATTCTTCCGTCAGTAGTAGTCTTATTTCATAGCATTTCTGACCTAGTCTATGAAGCATGAATCTGGTGGCAGGTTCATAGTGGGTGTCTGTTTCTTTGCATAATTACCATCTAAATGTGTATGGAAATTTAAGCACTTTTCCGCCCGAGAACTATTTTTCACGCAGCACACTTATTTTTTTTCTCCCCTCTTGCAGCTATTAGAGCAGCAGCATATTTTAATGCTGCGCATGTGAGGGCTTTATTCAGATTTTATGGTTTCATAAGTCACAGAGATGATAATAAGACACTGCTGGAATCTAAATCAGGAGCTTGGAACGTACGGGAAAAGCTAGGACCGGCATCACACAACATTCACACCTCGCAATGAATAATACTAAAATTAGACACTCAGTTTGTTATCCGTGCACATAACTACAACATGCCGCCATCCCGCCGGAGCCAAAGCACTGGTATTAGGGATAAAGCAAGGTGGAAATAACAGATGGGAAGAATAAAAAAGTCCATATAACCCATTAGCTGCTAGGAAGAATTGGGTTCTACCGTCTGCATTACACAGTTATTGGGCTGGAAATTAAGAAGCCATTTGATAGCGGTGCCGAGCACTTTCAAAGGGTTTTGCCACAGCAGATGACTGTAATGAGATTTAATGAAAGCTGCTTTCCCTTAGATGTGCCGTCCATTGCCACTGATGGGATCAGTGTTACAGTAAGTGGTGCCAAGGAAGGTTAAGATTCAGATCATGTTTTCACTCTTTTATCCAAAAATGAGAAGAGCTGCAGCCATCTGCCTATACATTGACCAGTCCTAACCTCACGCTACCCTGTGATATGTCCTACATGCGCCTCTCCCTGCAGCACTCTCGGTATCACTCCCAAAGCCTGTTTACTCCTCTAGCATTAAGATGGATAGCCGAGTCCTTCTTCTTTAGGTAACGCTGTAGCAGTGCCATCTGTCATTTCACAGCAAGATTTTATATCCATAGTGGGATGATCTATTACTCTTATGAATATTCATGAAAAATTGAAAGAAGATCTGCAGGACACATATCCATTAATATTGGAGAAGACAACTGCATGGCAATTTAAAGAATATATCATCCCTGCTGTATTACCTGCAGGAAAAGCAGTGATCCCGATCACGTCTCCTGTCTACAATGAATGCTGTCTGCTCTCTAAAACTCGGCACTAACTCAATCTCAGAAGTTGGTTGTGTACTCTCTCATCAAGCATCGTAGCATCTTTTTATCTGTGTAATTAACGCCTCATTCAGACCTCCCGTCTTTTGTGTACGAGTGCTATCCATGATTTGGAGATAGTCTATGGGGCCTTTCACAAGTCCAATTTTTTCCTTGGACCGAGTGATTAACGTAAAATATCGGAGACATGTCCGATTTTGATCCGAGGGTCAGATCAAAATCGGCAATGCAAGTCAATGGGTCGGTGAAAATTTTTTTTTTTAACTTCTCTAAGTATGAAAAAAATCAGATGACACTCATTCCAGACTCTGATCAAACTCAGAGCAAAGTCATCCATCCAATTTTCTCGTATGCAAAAAAAAAATAGATGTCTGAATGAGGCGAATAGGAAATAGTGAGGTTACATAACACTTACATTTGGTGACGACACCTTCGAGATGAATGATGTTTGGATGATCAAACTGGCCCATTATACTGGCCTCGCTGAGGAAGTCTCGTCTTTGTTTATCCGTGTACCCAGCTTTCAATGTCTTGATGGCCACATAGATTTCCCTTTTTCCTGGAACTTTAAGACGACCGCTGCAAACTTCCCCAAACTCACCTGTAGGCAAGGAAAGGGGGTTTACATTTACCATATGGAGATCAAAGTTGACAGTCTTGACAACACAGGGATTGGTGTGGGTACTCACCTACGCCAATTACTTTCTCAATCTTGATACAAGAAGCATCAATTTCTTTAGCAAATTCCCGCACTGCTTGGTTGGGGTCTTCATATGTAAATGGGTCTACGTAGGTCTTCACTCCTGGAAAGTAACTCAGAAGGTCAATTCCATATTCTGAATGAAACAAAGCAAAAAAAAAATGTAGTGAAACAAGAAAACATACTGTAAACAGTCATGCCGTACATTATATGTGATATATGATACTGCAATTTGTTCCATATAACAACCGTTACCTTGATTTAAATGCTTCTCCTCATCGGCTTCTTGTTTAGCTTTGCTGTATTTGCTTCGCCTGAGGGTATAAAGAAGGAAACCATCAGAACCATGTACATAATGTTACCACAACAAGTATCAATATAATCTTACTTTTTAGAGTTGGAACTATCTGTATTTTATTTGTATCAATATGGCACCATTAAAAGTCCAGATAGAACTTTATTAAAGTGGATGTCGACTACCTGGACTACCCCTATATAAAAGAACTCCCACCTTGTAAATTAAAAATACCATAGACTCATTTCTACACCTGCGCTGTTCCAGCAATATCAATGCCAGGTTTCTCGGGGCTCCAGTGACATTGTATGCCAAGTGAGCCCTGCAACCAATCAGCCAAATAGTGTCCGCTGATTGGCTGCAGTGCTCACATGGCATAACAATGTCAGCGAACCACAGGAGACCTGGTGCTGACATGGCTGGAACAGCGCAGGTGCGGGAGGCGAGTACATGTTATTTATCATTTTACAAGTAGGACTAATTTCTCTAAAAAGAGGTGGTTGCCCGGGTAGTGGGAACACAATTAACTCTATTAGAACAAATTATTTGTATTTTTCATATATATAAATATATATATATATATATATATATACACACACATACATATATACATAAATGTATATATACGTACATATATACACACACACCACACAGCATAAATGAGTACACACCAATGGATTTGCCAAAAAACTTTAGTTTCCTTTCAGAATCAAAAGTTTTTTTGGGGGATCCTGTACTACAAAGTACTCCCACAAATGTGGGCCATTGGTTTGCTATTTTGCGAACACACAAATTGCACTTGTTGTACAGGTATAAACACACTGAAGGAAACTGTTGGAGAAATCCATGTATTTATAAACTACATTACTTGTCTAATATTCTGCACTGTTTACATCTGTGAGGATAACATTTAGACAAAAATTTAGGTAGAACTGGGATTATATGAAGACAGGTAATTATGGCAATCAATGGTTATACTGTATCTATGGGGGCTTTGTCTAAAGAACACAGGATTACTGATAAATACTAATTGAAGGCTTTGAGCATCTAATGATAGCTTTGCCATAAAATCTCTCCCCACGCGTATCTGGTCACCTGTGCGACCTTTCATTCCCTATGTACTATCGGGGACACTGATGGATATCATTGTCCCTTCTTGGCAAAGTCTAATATAGATCTCCCTCAGAAAAAAAAAATAAGCAATTCATGGGAAAAGCTGACGTTACGTGGTCAGTGTTAAATGAAATGAAAAGAACAAAAGTCATGGTGAGAAGGGATGATAGGGTTTCAAGTCCACAATGGTGGAGAGATGGTCAGTTCTTCCCCTCCTCCACAAATCACTACAGGTGAGAGGGTCAAACAAGAGGTAACTTTTCCCATAGGATTTCTTCAGAAACTGGACAGCGCCTGCATTGTGGAACTGCAACCTAGTGTGAGATGTCTTCCTCAAATATCAGATACGTGGACAATGAGAATAGGTGTGTGTATCAGTCAGGTCAGCCCGGATCAGACCTTCAATGACTGATATTGATGGCGCAGAGTCAACGGAGACAAAACAAGTGCACATGTGATACCCATCCAATTCTGTCCATATCAAGAGAGAAGATATCCACACCCTACTGATACATCATACCATGCTACGGGAAGAATAGTCGTTTTGGAGACTGATTAAACAAGTATTACTTTTCAGCATATATTTGGTTAACGACAGAAAATGTAAGGCATAAAACAGGCTGACTCACTTCCAACCTAATGGAAGCCTGCTCGATGAAAGCCGCTTCCAAAAACACCCTTCAAAAAGCAGCATTAGAAATGAAGAGACTGAAGCCATGTACAGAGGTGCCAAGCTGCTCTGAAACTACAGAGACACCATCTGCCTTCCTCGCTGTCAATTGCTTACATAACCTCATTAAAGTGCACGGGAAAATCAGAAAAGTCCAGCATGGTAAGGACGCGGCACTAGAAACTTCCTTAGAGACATACCGAAAGTTCCTGTAACTTCCAGTTTAAGGAATTCGGACCAGAAATCAGCAATAGCCAAAGTTGCTTAGAAAGACTGAAAGACAGGCCCCTTGAATGCTTATTTCCCTAACTATGCGATCAAGGCAGACCGTGAGCTCAGTGGGACAGAAAGGATCCTATGAATAGTCCTTTCTAGTCCATACTAGGTTGCATTCCCAGCAGTTTCCTCCATTATACCATGAATGCCATTGGTATGCTTCTTGTGCATTCAGATGTACATTCCTGTCATTTCACTATGACATCTGCAATTGAGGATTGGATTCAGGACCTGCCGCTTTGTTTATAGTCTCGCATTTAACAGATCAGATCATATAGCGAAAAAAAAAACGCATCCTTGATAAGCTTGATGACTTCCGACAAAGAAAAGAAGGCATTTAACATTTTTCAAGCCACATAGCCGACACATCTTTATATGTGTTCAACTGGAAAAGGGAAAAAAGCTCTTTGAATCCCCATTAGGAGCCGTTAGCCTGTCAGCTTCAAGATTCCTTGGCTGCGTTCCCTAAGACAGCTTTATGGCTGACACTACAGAAGAATCAATGAAAGTCCAAAGGGTCGGCATTTCATTTTTCTATAAAGTGATCCATTGGGAGCCAATCACTGATGGCCTTCTATCGACCCGAGCCCACCCTCTCCACAGACATGAATAGTGGTCGTACTGACAGCCTAAGAGAATGATAAACCGCGGAAGACCTGATGAAGTACAACCTAGGTAGAGTGTCTCCGAATGATTTTCTGATTACGCGGCATCAGTAGCTTTTTGTCGCCTCGCAGCCCTCAAACACAGACGTGCCACCTACACAACCTTTAAAAAAAAAAACCAAAACATTTGGATAGAGTGGCGACATACTGGTAGATGCTCAAATAACAAAATCGAGATCTCGGGAATTAGTGGAATTAATTTTCCATTTGAAGCGGGACTCCTGCTGCAGACATCATGCTTAAACTGCAGGGTGCTTTTGCTGCTGCTCTCGTGCTGGGGAGATCAAAGATCTTGGTAGGGGTTTGTACTGAGAATGCTATGTTTAGATGCTAATCACAGAATATGTCTTTGTTTCAGGTCTGAACTCCACCCAGAAAAGGAAAGTACTGACAAAAGAGAAAGACAAAAGCAAAAAAAGGCATTCTCCGAACCCTAAAAATGCCTAACATACTTTCTGAAAAAACTCCTTTCCCTATGAATCAAAAATATGAATACAATAAAACGTGTAAAGTAAAAGGTGAATTCTTGTCTAACCGGTTCGCCTACCAGACTGTAATACTACTTTGCTAATATCTGTTGCTTTCCTTAATTATCTAATTTTTCTTCTCTAATTGTTGCTCTGACTCTTCTGTACATCCGGATCCCAATAGGGAGGAGTATTGTTGTTTTCATTGGGAAAAGCAAAAAAGTAATGGTGTTTTCATTGGGAAAGCAAACAAGCAAATAGAACAAAAAAAATGAAGCAGAAGATGGTTTTGCTGTAGTTTTGTGACTTACTGTTTTCATCACAATCTCTGAAGATTTTCCCAACACAGCAGTCTATGAATAATTTAGTGGTGGTTTACAATGTTTTATTTTACTATTCATTTTCAAGGCTGAAATTGGCAAATCCGACCCCATACCTTCTGCTGATGACAAAGGCAGCGATGAGAATGACCACGAGGACAATGCTGCCTGCCACGGACACCAGCAGCACAGTGGGACTGGTTCCTTCACCGATCATTGGAGATGGCACTAAAAATAGCGAAGGAAACACAATGCATTAGAATGAATTCAACGCCGCAGAGGCGAGAGCTGCTAAAATTCATGCCGAGGATACAGCTTATCCTTCATTTATGGATCCCATATATTTTCTTTGTATGGACACTAGGTCTATGTATAGCAAAAGGCAAAAGACTATAATCTGAATTCACACTGGCCAACAGGCGGCATTAAAATATAGCTGACGTCCCGGCGACTGTATCAGGGTGGATAAAAATCATGATTTTTTTTTAAAAATCAAAAAAATCGGATTTTTTTTTATTTAAATCGGATTTTTTTTTATTTAAATCGGATTTTTTTGATTTAAATAGGATTTTTTAATCAAGTTGTACACAAGCAAAACTTTGTCTTTTTGCAAATCAAATTATTTTTACACAAATAAAATTAAAACAGTTGATGATTATGAAACCTAATAATTTTTATTTGCACTATTAAACAATCAGAATTGAACTACAGAGAGTAAGTACTTTTTAACAATAGCCTATCTCTAACGTTTGAAGTAAGCAAACATCTTCAGTGAATACATCAGTCCTTTAAGCCTACTGTTTATTTAGGACTTTTAATAGGAAAACTAGTTGTCCTGCTTTAGCAGTTCCTAAGCGGTTTCGGACTGTTGTGTGCACAAAACCAAATGAAGAAAACAATCTCTCTACTCCTGCCGATGAAGCCGATGCAGTCAGTAGCCGAGTAGCTACATTTATTATCTTCGCTGGAAGAACAAGTGATTGCGACTTCCACCAGTCCAGTGGTTTTAGTTCATTAACGACGTTATCTGCAAACATGTATTTTTGAAATGGTGCAGATTCACACTTCAATTTCAGCACAGTTGCCACAATGTCATGGTTAGTATTGGCGAGCCACTCCATTGCAGAGTTGATTTCCGCCTCAGATAGTTTTTTCCCTCTGTAGATGGGATGCAAGATATTGGCTAAATAGTGTTCTTCTTTTAATGCTTGGTCCTTGCGGTGGTGTATTGCAACCTTTACATTGTTTGAGAGGTTCAAGCGATCTAGCGAACCTTCTAAATCTTTCTAAATTTCTGTGGCATCAGCTATGGTTGCAGTATCTTTCTGCATTTTATCCAACGCAATAGATATTGGCTTTAACCTTTCCAAAAGGTCCTCGGCATTTCTCTTCACACCAAGATTTAATACTTTGCTTCGTATATTAGCATCAATTTTATCCCGATGTGTTTCGCAAATGGACACTAATTTTGACCAGTTGTTAATAAACAGTTCCAAGCATTCAGCCAAGGTATTCCATCTAACATCTTGTGGTAGAACCAACTTCAGTCCTCCCATTTCCTTGTAGGTTGCATGTGCAAAATGATTATTGCGGAAATATTTAACAATTTCTACAACATGTTCCTTGACACCCGAAATAATATGCAGGTCTTTTGCCAAAAGATGCAACAAATGGGCAGAACAACCGTATGTAATGACATTTGTGTCATCCTCATGTGCCAGTTCCGCTCGCATTTTTGCCACATTGCTTGCGTTATCAGTAACTAAGCTCCTTACTTTACATCCAAACTGTTCTTGGCATTGGTGAATTGAGTTCTTAGCAATTTCAAGTAAATATTCAGCAGTATGTGAATTTCCAGATGTGTCGATTGTGTCTGTAAGGTAAGTTTCACCATCTTCTGTTGTGACACAAGTGCAAATTATGGGGTCGTTGTGGATGTTGCTCCAACCATCCAAGCTCATGTTAACAACTTTGTCTTTCAAATATTTTGTACAAGCCGCTCTTTCTTTGTCGTATACAGCCTGAAGATGTTTTCCTGAGATATCAAATCTACTTGGTGGTTTGTAGCCTGGTCTTATTCCTTCGATCATTTGTACAAACAATGGGTGTTCAACTAGTCGGAAAGAAGAATTGGTTGCAAATATGAATTTAGCAATTCATCAAAATGTTCTTTCTGGCTCGTCGTAGTCTTTAAGAGGAATTTTTCTACACTTTGCACGCAAAGTTTTTTGTTGGGCTGCTTTGTTGAAGTTGTACCCAGATATTGATTGTCACGTGCAGCACAAGCCATATTTGACCCTGAAAGCACAGTAATTAAAAATATAATTCGAATGCGTATTTGAAGAAATATAACGAAAATATTTTGAAACAAACTTTTTGAACAATGTAATGGTCCTCGTCCTATAAGGGCTGTCTCAAAAGTTATGCTACTCAAGTTTCCGGTGAAGTTGATGTAATACTAGTAATATCAGAGCAACTGAAAAAAATTATGTCACAAAAGTTTTAAAAATGTTTTTTTTAAAAAATGGTCAATTTGGCAGACTTCAAAAGTGAATTGTAGCCTACAATAAAAAAAAAAATAGGCGTATACACTCTTTTATTTTTACTTAACGTTAATCTTCTGTGAAATATTGCCTTAACATAAATTTAAATTCTATACTCCAGAACTAGTGCTAGAAATTTTTCTTTTCATAGACTTTAACCATCCCAGTAAAACGTCTGTTAAAATAGGTTGTAATTGCCAGACTTACCACTAGTGCTAGGGTCCTGGTGCATAAGAAGCTGTGGGGGTTCATTGACATTAGTTGTATCACTATCAACATCTTCATTTCCCTTCTGGTTGCAGTTTTCATAATGTGATTTCAAACGGCAAACAAGTCCTTGGATATCCTTTTGACAGTATTTGCACTTTGCTCTCCCACCTTTCTTTCCAAGCTCTGCTGGCATCTCAACAAATTGAACCCAAATAGAGTCTTACGACCTGCCATGGCTCACGCAGATCACTTCTGAAGTTTGATTGTTACTACAGCCAAGTACTGCTGACTGACTATCCAACAAGTTTGGGCATGTCAACTGAGTGGAAAAAGAAACTGAAACCAAGCTACAGAAAGTGAAACCAAGCTAGAAGTGTGGAGTTAATTGAACAATGATTGAAAGTTTTAGATTTTAATCGTGATTTATATTAAAAAAATCTTTTGATTTAAATCAGTGATTTAAATCATGATTAAAATCACGATTTAAATCGATCTGATTTAAATAGAAAAAAATCATTTGATTTAAATCATGATTTAAATCGTTGATTTAAATCGGCGTGATTTAAATCAATCCACCCTGGACTGTATAATAGAGTGTTAAAACATCCATGCACTTCTATTAGCACTAAATGAAGGTTAATATGATTGTTCTGGGTGCACAGAATATCACTGATCTCAGCAGCTCATGTCCTGTTTACACAAAATGATGTGCTGCCGAGAACAATGATTTTTAAAGCAGTTGTCCGGCCTCGGGGTACAAGTCTGCAGTCACTCTATGTGACTGCATCTTTGTGAATCCTCGCAGCATGCGTACCGCGTGCCGTTAGGATTTTCCAGTGCCGATGCCAGGAGCGGGCGGTCATGTGACCGCAATATGCGATTTGTGTGCACACAATGTGAGGATTCACAGGTCTGCAATCACAAAGAGTGACTGCAGACTTGTACCCTAAGGCCGGACAACCCCATTACGTAAACTTAACCCGGAAAACGAGCAAACTACTGATTAAAATAGGGCAATTATTGGGAGATACGTATTCCTAGGATTCGGAAAGCTCATTTCCAATGATCGGCCAGTGTAGATGCACCCTAGTAGATAGAATTTCAACATATCTCAAAGATGATAAAGAGGTTTCACCTGTATTTGTGGTGAATTCGAATGGTCCACTGAACTCGCCATAACCTGCCGCAGTTCGGGCTCGGACATGGAACACATATGCAGTGAGTGGGTTAAGGCCTTTAATATCCGCACTACGGGACCCAGTCTTTACAATGCGATAACTGCGATCATTTTGGTCCTGTGGGTAAACACAAGTTTTTAATAAAGTGAATGGTCCATATAATTAGTCTAAATAACGCAGACATTGATGACACAAAGATGTGCATATATAACCCCCCGACCTACTGTCTCCTTCCCATTGGACTGTCCACCCATGAGGGCAGGGGCCTCTGCCCTTCTGAACCAATTGTCAGCTTGATTACTTTAATTTTATGTACGTAATATGTATTAATTTTATTTATTTTACTCACTTTATAGCACCATTAATTTCACAGCGATTCACATACATCATCATTACTGTCCCCATTGGGGCTCACGATCTAGATTCCCTAGGAGAACCCAGAGGAAATCTATACAAATACGGGGAGAACATACAAACTCCTTGCAGATGTTGTCCTTGGTGGGATTTGAACCGAGGACCCCAGGCTAAAAGGCTCAAGTGCTAACTACTGTGTATGTAATATGTATTTAATATACATGTAACCCTCTTCACATGTACAGCACCATGAAATGAATGGTGCTTTAAAAATAAATAATAATAATAATAATAATAATAATAATAATAAATAATGAGATGGTTATATTACCTTCTCATAGTACTTGACTTCATACTCTAATATGACGCCATTGGCCCGGTCCGGTTCCGGCCAGGTTAGGGCCACGCTGTGTCTGGTTATCTCCCTTGGCTGAATCTGGGTCACAGTCGAAGGAGCTGAAAAAAAGCAAACATCAGATTTTTTAACAAAACCATTTCTTTTGAACTGCTGGTTGCAGGAATCAAAAAAGTATAGAAGAGCACTAATTACGTATATCCAATTATGCGCCACCCTGTTACTAAAATACAACGGCAATCCTGTTTCTGAAAATAACCATCCAGATTTACAATATAGGCAGGATGATATTAATTAAGAAAGCTTATTCTCGCGTGCTCACTGGGTTCCTCCCTTGTGAAATTACGGATGTGGTCTATTGTTTTTTTTAATTGGCACATACAGGAGGCTGGGAACCTATAAGAAGCTAAATCAGTTTTTGTGAACTCACAAGTTTTAATAAAAAGTACAGATTAAGATTAGGCGTGTGACATAAGGGCTGACTCAATAGTTACAAGGTCTCCTGAATCGGCAGCTAAACCCGACACCCAGGTGACATCAGAAACGTGAGACCTAATAAATAAGATACTAACGCAAATTAATGGTCGGCATTAGCAACAGAGCATTTTATTGTTCTTTGCCTCTTACACTAAGCCTGCAGTATGACAATAGGTCACTGCCCATGACAAATTAGGCTATTATTTGTGATGAGGCGCAGGAAGTTAAAGTGACACCCTCAAGGACACCAAGAAGACTTGGCCAATGAATCCATCAACCAGTTTTATTATGTTCAATGGAAATTCATGGCGCACAAACACCAACCCTATTCACCTCCTAGGAGGATCCTGTATTTCTGTCACCTACGTCACACAGAAAAGCCATTATTTATGACTGGATGTATGAAGCTAGTCGGGTGGTATTTCCCATTACGTCCTATGACAGAATACTTTTATCTTCATTTCTTCTGTGCAGAACTATCTCTCAGCACCTCGCAATGAGATTTCTTGTATCTGTCAAGTCTCAAACACAGAAAATAGCTTGTAGGCAAACTGCAGATAACAAGTCTAAAGTGGGCACCATTCTGGAGTCTTTGAAGGGCTCAGAGTAGCAGGTCTGAGCCTTTTAATGGAGTAATTCAGCTGTTGAGCCATTTACCCTGCAGTAAAGGTTTAGGGTCTGTAGTGATAGCACCAAACATATATGAGGGAGTTCAAAGCTCCGGTTTGTGTGTTTCACTAGAATTTCACATCCAGGTCTGACATTGACTTCCGTAGACAGGATAATTAAACACCTAATTCCAGTTTTACTGGTAGCACCCATGTGCTGGTTGAAATCCCCACTGGCAGTACAAATACACATGACCCCTACCCTTCTCCCAGGTGTCCTAAAATGTTTCCAAAAGGACTGTGTGTTACAACAGGCCCGGGCTCAGCACTGAAGTCACAAATGAGGACAAGAAATGCATAGAAGGAAGCAAACAGCTACAATAAACCTTCTACAGCCTCAAGGCAACTGCAAGAGGAACAGTTTTACTGACAGGAACCGGTAACCTGACCTAGACTTACAAGGCAGGCTATCAACGGTGACTCCAAGCCAAACAACGTTCCACATGTGACATGTCTGAGCATCAATGTTAGCCAGACACTCGAAAGTATATGATCAGGCCAAACACATTAGTGTAATGTTGGCCAAACCTGAGGATATTGGCACAACTGGCCCACCATGTAATGTATATGGGGCCCTCTAGATGTCAGGGGTAAAGTTGAACTTCGACATGCCCGCTTTTTTGTTTTTCAGGGGAGATAAATCATTGCCGAAGATGTCTGGCAGCAGCTTTCTCCTCTCCCCAATCAGAATACATGCATTCTCAGGAAACGGACATCCATGTTTAATGGGAGTTTTTTAATAATATCTCACAGGAAAATAACCTTCTGCCAACAGCAGAAAGACTTTAAGGGAATAACCCCGTAATGTAAATTTACTGATCGTCACCGTGGCTTTAGTAGAAACTTGGACAACTTAGAGGCATGTTCCTTAAGGCCCTTAATTGCTTTTTTTGCTTATTGTACGCTTTAACATGCAAAACACAAAAAGATGGTAAATATGTAAAATCTAAAGATCCTACAAGAGGCCGTCCTAGCTGTTTCTGGCCCAGGAGAATAGCCAAGGAACAGAAAACATGGTGCCTCCTTCTACTGGAAATTCCTAGTGCTAATGAAGCATGCCTTTCATCCATTCAGGTGTATCCCAGGTTTGTCCAGACTAGGTTTTTCATTATTTCTTAATAAAAAGGACAAATCCATAACCAAACACATAATCGCACGTGCTCTGTGCCACCTATGTTTATGCTGCGGCCTGCGCTACTGTGTCTACATGTCTGTACCACATTATGTAATCCTTTCCTAAGCGCCTTCACTCTCCATTTCACCGCTAGATTTAGTTTGGTTTTTCAGCCACATTCCTCAAAGTAAAGTTTGTGCAGTCACTTCTTGTCTTGCTTTGTTATTTTTTACTCTTAATAACCTTTCCACAATACAAATTTCCTTTGAGGTGTCTTTAACCCTTAATATCCTTCCACTTCATTAAAAAAAAACAAGGTTGTGATCTAATTTCACTGTGAAGTAGTACTGTACATTGCTGTGCATGGAATTTGACGCACCACTCCAGCGTTTATTTTTATAGCAGGGCCAGAGTGGTGCCACTAATAAAAGTTTACTGTGTCTAGTCTTATACTCAGCAGCCTTCTTCTCCATCTGTTATCAGAGCCACTGCGGTCGGTCTCCAACAGTTTGTGATCTGCCGAATCGCTCCAATGTTTGCTGGGCAATCGGAAGTCCCAACTCAATGTAAGTCTATGAGAGCCAGGATGAGGGCAGAACGAGGCCTCATAGACTTACACTGAGAGCTTGTCATCATTACCTCTGATATCTGGTCAGTCAAAAGTACAACTCACAAGATGGCAGAGCGGGACAGGGTGCCACCGGGAAGAGTTGAAGATGGTGGCTGGTAAGTATAAGACTAGTGAACTTAAGATTAGAAATGTCACACTAACATACTATTGGGCAGAGTTCAGCGCTCATTCAGACAGGCATATAAATGGGAGATGTAGAGCACATGGACACTCTATTGTTATGTTTTGGTAGCTGAGGAGAGCAGGCAAAAACGGCAATACACCAGAGAGGTTGGAATCTATTGGATTGCAGTACCCTGATTAACCACCACAACTAAAGGCAGCTGTGGAGCATTCCTACGTTGGTCCTAGACGCCTCGTCACAGCCTGAGAAACTAACTACACCTAAAGATAGAAAGAGGAAAGCTATCTGCCCCGGAGCAGGTCCCCAAAGATAACAGAAAGCCCCCAAACATGTAATGACGGTTAAACAAGAGGAAATACAGACACAGACAGAAAATAGTATGAGCAAACTCTGGGGCCCAATCTGCCTAGACAGAAAAGGATAGAAAGGATACTCACTGAAATAAAAAAAAAACCTAAAAAATGCCAACGCTACTGATTGCAAAAACATCTGAGATCACACGACCTCTACCACCTAAATCAGTTATCTGGTGTAACAAAACTAAGCCGGAGCCACTGAAAAAACTGGAAAAGGCAAATGAACAAATAACAGTGGCTCCAGCGGAACTTAGAGGAGCCCAAGCCCCCCGGGGGGGGGGGACCTGGCTATCCTCACAGAAATGCAGAGAAATATGCAAATGGTAAGCACAAAAACAAAAACAGAAAATATCTTATCTAAAAGCAGAAGAAGAGGCTAGACTCAGCAAGCTTCCAAGTGAACCAGGAACCACAGTTGAGACAAGAACAATTGATCACCGGCAACCATGATGGGAGGGAACCTCCCTTATATCAAGCCAGTCTGTGACTCCTGATTGTCAATTCTCATTGAATGGTTCAGTACTGTTTGTAACCACCAGAGGGAGCTTCTGCTCAAAATTCATTTCCAAAACATTCACAACACTCTATAGTCAGTGAATATGACAGATTTTCCATGCAGACCAATGGTCTGTATGGAAAAAAATCATAGTGTGTGCTTATTTAGTCCGCTTTAAAGATCAGACAAATGCATGCAGTGAAAGGTAACTCCGACACCTGTCCGCAATGCGAACAAACAATGGAGATGCACACGTAGCCAGTCTTGACCGCAATTTACATTCGCCACTGACCCGATTTTAAATATGGCCATCTGCGCCCTGCTTACCTAGATTTTTCTTTCTTGCTCTCTGTTTTAGGAGCTTTTTCATCACATTATTCTTCTTCTATTGTCTCTATAAAGCATAAAAGTAATTAAAGGGAACCTGTCACATGAAAATGCAGTCCAATCTGCAGGCACCATGTTATAGAGCAGGGGAAGCTGAGAAGATTGATGTATACGGTAATTTTGTGAAAAAAGATTGAGTTACTCATTTAATCCTTTGCTCTTTCTGTGATTTTGGGTCCAGTGGGCAGTCCTACCACTGACTGACAGCTTTCTTTGCACAAGTGATTGCAGAGAGAGCGGTCAATCAATGATAGGACCGCCCACCGGACTGAAAATCCCAGAAAGAGCAGAGGATTAAATTAATAAAACTCAGATTATACTGAATCTTTCATCCCTATACTATATATCAATCTGCTCCGCTCCCACTACTCTATAACATGGCGTCTTCAGATTGAACTGCATTATCATGGTGATAGGTTCCCTTTAAGGTTTTCCATGGAAGCAGTTCCAAGAATAATTCAGGGAACAGACTCTATACAAAAATGGGGGTCAAGTTTAGCATTTGCAGCCTTCCTTCCCCGATTTCCTTTCCACTTTTCTCTTTTTCTCAATCCGGTATCCTATATTCTGTCTTAATGACGGGTTATCATGTATCACATCTTGTTACCCTGACAAACCATATTATTTTGAATAATATAAGTTTTGAAGTCATATTTTAATATCCCTTTTTGAGCTACTATTACAAAAATGAGAAAAAATATTAAAGCTGAAAAAAATAAAACTTTATTCAAAAGGGTCACGTTTTAAAGTGACCGCTAAGAGTATATCTAAAATTTCTTCTTTTAAGAAATATATTTTTATCGTTCCCAGAAAAGTTCGTAGACAAACTCAAGGCATGTATTTTTTAAACACGTGCAGGAGGAAGCAATTAATTAAAGTAAAGGGAATAGTTACACATTGTAGCGTAGCCCTTGAAAAAAAAAGTTATTAGTAAAGTAGATGTTGAGGAGCAGGACAGGAAAACACAGAAGTGCAATCCATCATCTTGTTAAAACACAAGCCCAGCCTGTGTGTTTGATTAGTCTTGTGTCCTCCTGATTTCTTAACATTACTCAAACACCAGCTCTGTGCCCCCTCTGTTTCCCCAATCAATCATGTGGCATCCAAGAACAGATTTGTCTCCAGGGAGGGAAAAGAAAGTTTTTGGAGAGTGAAAAGAGGCAGAGCATATTAGGAAATAGGAGTTAAGTGCTGTTAAGCACTGGTACTCGGCATGTTAAAGGGCTTGGTGACAAACATCTGAAGACATTATGGCTGCTGGTGGGATGGATCTTCAGCAATGATCAGTCACATTGCATGATCCTTCCAAAAAACATTAGTAAACCATTGGTTTCTTAAACTATTACATACGTTACCCCTGTAAAAATTATTTCTCCTTTAACTGAGCTAAAAAAAAAAAAAGACAATTTAACAGGAAAAAAGTATAAGCATGCTATAAATGTATAAAATAGGTAATACTCACCTTACCAATAACTTACCTTACCATCACTCCCATACTTGCATTTCCAAGGTCCCCCTCCCAGTCTTAATAGCTTCTGCTCAGTCCAGATAGACAAGAGATGGCGGCAGCCAATCACTGACTACAGAGGTGACCCGCCCCTCACTATTACAACCAGTGATTGGCTTCAGAGGTCACATGTCTGTCCAGACTGAGCAGGAAGCACAGAGGCCAGCAAGGAACCTAGGAAGTGTACTTCTGGGATCGGTAAGGCGAGAATCACTTGTTTATTATTTCACAGCATTTTCAAAATATTTTGTTGTTGTTAAAGTAACTGGACAACCCCTTTAAGACTAGTTATAATGATTGTGTTCAATTTCTTTCGAGCCAGAAATATCTAAAAAAAAAAATTGCCTCCACTAGAGATTTCTGGAATGTGGCCATGCACCATAATAACTGCTGAAAGACTAAATTACCACTTATACGTTAAACTGAAACATAATTCTTTTCTCTAACCTTCCTCCCCTAAAACCCCCAATTCTCCTCCTGTTACCAAGGACAAATGTGGGAGGACAGCTGCAATTTTCTAGCTCCATAGCCCAAAATATTGAAACGATAACTTCAGGGACACTGCAAAATGCAGGGGTCAGGGCTATTTCTCCTGCCGTACAAAACGGCTCTTTCCCTTCCGAGACGAGCAGGTGACAGCATTTGCTTTTGACAAGCCGACAATGGTGGTCTGGCTAATGCCATCATTAATATTAGAGCAGGAAACATCCCCACTACTGAATATCTCCTCACGGGGTACGTGGAAGTCCGCAGTCATTAGCAGCATATGTCTTCATTACACCAGTTTTCATTTTCGAGAAGACCCCCGAACAAACCAGTCACAGATAGTAGTAAGCCAATGTAATTACTGCGAAGCTCTGGAAATTTTGGTTAACCCGTGCTTGCCAATACACTGTAAACGCCATTAGATGCAAGTTATTAGCAACAAAACTAGGACACTTGGAATAAAAAAAGTGTAATGTATTGTGAAAGATACGTCTCGCTACTTCAAAAACAGCCAATAAAGTATAATTATGAAAAGCAAATGATTCTTGGCGCTGGAAGAAAACTGGTAAGCTTCGTCTATGTCACTAAATAGAGCGAGGCAGATGTCCTATGTTCTGGAGCCTTTCTGTATCATGTCTTACTCATTAGCGGTGCAGACTGTTTATAACACGGGAGGCAGCGATCACAGCAGCCGCCAGTGATTACATCTTCAGCACATCACACCCAACATGGCAGTGTTGGTAAACAATCAGCGAGCGGGAGCCACGGATCAGCCGTTGGGGCAATACCTCCACCAAGACTACGGGATGCTGGGGTTCATCCTTGTAGGTGTTACTATTAACTAGATAGTGGCTTCTACAGAGAGGGTAGCTTACACAGTGATTGTAGACAGTCTGATTATTGCACTTTGGGCTCACGTGGTATTGTATAGAAGGCTATTTATTAGAGCGGAGCAAAAATATTTGCGGTAACTTGGTTTAGCAGCCATAACGGTGGTCACTTGTCAGTGAATGCTAAGCTGTACGGTCAGGTGTAACCTAAGGTTCAGCAATGGGGTCTTGGGTTCAAATCCCACCAAGAACAATGCCTGCAAGGAGCTTGTATGTTCTCCCCATGTTTCTGTGGGTTCCTCTAGGTTCCCCAATTTCCTCCTACACTCCAAAGACATACTGATAGGGAATCTAGATTGTGAGCCCCAATGGGGACAGAGATGATTAAGTCTGTCTGGGGTGTTGAATTAAAGGGGCTGTCCGGCTTTAGGCTATGTGATTGCAGATTTGTAAATCCTCACATTGCGCACACTGTCCGCTGTGAGGATTCTCCAATGCTGGTGCTAGCAGCAACGGGCTTGTGACCGCAAGTATGTGATTTGCATACAAGCGGTAATGTGTCGACTACATGGGGGCAGCTTTAGTTAATGCAAGTGTATTGAGCGAGGTCGGACAGAGTCTAGTCAGAATGCGGCCAGAAGACAGCAAATTACATCCCACCTGCTCTCTGCACTGCCACTGGAGAAGCCTTGTAGATATGAGCAATCACAGAGTGACTGCAGACTTGTGGCCAAAGGCCGGACAAGCCTTTCATTAAAAGAAAGTAAAATAAATAGTAGAGTTGAGCAAAAAGATTTACAGGACCCTGAATCTGTGACATCATTACGTTGTACCTCGATGCACGTATGACATTACTAATCAGGAGAGGTGCCAGGAATGTTGCAGGGGGTAAGAGGTTCACAGTGTTTTGGTCCGGCAGCCACAGACCGCTGACATGGCTGCTGGACCAGGGTCCTGAAAATTTTTTGTTCTCAGATCTACATTTATAAATAGCAAGTATTCCTATTGATATAGGTTATACCTGGCCATACAACTATCTGTGCTGATTCCCTACTACACATGCAGACTCCGCTCAACTGAAAGTGCATGTGTTCTTAATAGAAAATAGTAATAAGTCTCAGCTAGTGGCTTATCTCACATGAGAACAAAAGGATCAGCCATACTAAAACTCAAGATGCCAATAAGATCAGGGGGAGAGTTGGGACACCCTTGTACACATTATGGTACGCCGCTGTCATGACATTATGGGGATTCAGTGACATTTATCTAATCTGTATGGCCACCTTTAAATACTTGGTGTCATGAGATGATCACACAATTAGGAAGTTTGCTTCTATCGGAGAATATGTCTGTAATAAGGTCTAGTACTAGGTTATTAGACGTGATCATGGCAGCCATAGAGATTCTGCATGCCGCCATGCTCCTTGGGCACAAGCATTCCACTACAGTATCATATAAAGCAAGCAAATGACATAACTTGGGAAATGCATTTTGGTACATCTGTTATAACATTCATTTCCTATCGCTAGATCTTGCCGATACTGGTGATGCCGCATCATTACGCACAATGCAGCAGCTGAACCGAAGCCCGGCGCCAATGAAAGCACACCATTGGGTGCATCTGGGGACGCTAAAAAGTGCTCTGGAAAGGCTGGCAATTAGTGCGGCGATTGTCTCTGTCATTATACAGTTTTGTAATTTCACAAGCCACCATAGAAACAATGCAACGATCCCTGTGTTTGGCATATTTCTTAAGAAGGTCTCGCATTGAGCAGCCGACAGCTGTTTAAAACTATCTGTCGCCTCTCTAAGGAAAAGGGCTTGTTCAATTTATTTACACACTTTCGGTGCTAATTGGCGTATCCTGTGTCCAGCAAGCTGTGATGTGATGGAGGGAAAGAGCAAGAGGTGACTCGTTTGGGTAACTGATCCCAAACGTGTTTTGTTTATGTCTGTTGGCAAAGCCAAGACTGCGGAGACCTGAAAAAGAAATAGTATTCAGCAGAGAGGCCCCCCTCATAAACTGTGGGCGCAACAGAGAGTCTTTCTTTGCCGTCCTCATCTGGTTTACTTTCCTACATTTCATGGGTGATGGATTGTGATCACAATCCACTACTTCACTCCACTATTTGTGCAGGCCGACTCCCCAGCCCTATCTAAGCACACAAATCATCTTTATGGAAACGCACAGTTTAACTTTGTAATTGTATTGTCATTAAACCCACGGCGACTTTCACTACCGCATAACCAAAATATCGACTGTCATTGTAATCAGGGGCGGAACAGCGGTGGGTGCTGACACACCTGGGACTTAGTGAAAGAGGGGGGTCCTAGAGGATATAGAGCTATAAGTGGCTTGTGAGAGTTGGGGCACAGATTTGCAATCACTCGCTATAAACAATCAATGTTAATCCAACTTTAATTGGAAACAATCTTAAATGGAGGCTCTCAGAACCAGCTGCAGATGAGCTTTCCAAATGAAGAGTAAGGGCTCGTTCACACAACCGTATTTTCGGCTATCACAGCATGCACAATTTTTCTCCAAAGATCAAAGATTCATCAATTTGGGTTCGCTCACACCAGCATAAAACTCGGTATCCGATAAAAAAGGGATTGCGCTCGAACCAATGTTATTCAATGAGGCAGTGCGGAGCTGCAGTTTTTTTTTCAGCTGTTTTCAGCGTGGGAAAAAAAAATAAAAAAATCGCAGCATGCTGATATTTCACCCCGAAATCTGATAGGTGTGAGAAGAAAAATCAGATGCCTTGCAGACCATCTCTCAATGATTTTTTACACCGTCGTGTGAATCTAGCCTGACAGGACAGACCTAAGATTAGTTCAACGCTCCAGCTCAGCAACGTTGGGCATCACATCATTGTATATATCACCAAAATGCCACTGCGCATGCACAGGAAAGCAGAATGTACTGTCCTCTGCTTTATCTGCGTAATGTGCATGCGTCTGTTGGTCCTGGATGGGAGACTTGGACTCATCTCATTGGAAATTCTAAGTTCTTTTTGTAACTAATGCCGAGAGGGTTGATTTTGATATATTTGGAGAGCAAAACCCCAGCAGCACAATGCCAGTGTTTAGTGGCCACAAATCAAGCGACAAGTTCCCTTTTCAAAAATGTATTCAGGGACAGCATTGTGATCTCCCATACTGTTATTTGAATCGAATCCCCCCGCGTTGCCCTTCCCTGCAGAGTTAGTGTCAGAGAGCAATACCATTCAGACTTTGAAGCTGTCAAAATTTGATCAAGAAAAATAAGATTCCTGATGGTTAAACACACTGTCCATGGAAATAAAAAAAAACAATGAATTATGAAACATTTGCATATTCAAATCAGCATGCTCCTTTTGCATATTAAAATTAAAATCGACTGCAGACTTTCACATGGTGCAAGCTGGAGACTGCCTAATGTCCCAGCTTCTTCACACAACATCTATGACAATAGGACAGTGAGAATATCTAACCCGCCTTGTTTAATGATGGCGTGGTGAATGTTACACACCTGGCCCATTAGTAGCGCACGTACCAAGCTCTGAACCCCTCCATCCTACTGTCAGTATATGAATCACTGGTTGATTGCTATACAAGTCCTTATTACACTACTTGCTTATCAAATGTACTTACTTAGGGCAATCACTTACCGGCTTGGTTGGTCGTAACGGTAACAGACACCGCCTGGTCCGGGCTAGGGTTCTGTTTGGAGACGCCATTCACAGCCCAAATTTCAAATGTATAATTAGTGTGAGCCTGAAGGTCAGTGATGGAGACTTTGGACGTCTTCAAACCATTCTGCTGGGGCTATAGTGAACTCCACTACCACACGGTCGACATCGAGTAAGGTCAGCACCGCACCTCTTACAGACTACATTGAAGGAGACATCATGCCGTCCACCTGTATTCTGGGGAGCCGTCCACTCCAAATTTACTGAGGTCTCATTGACATTGGAAATGAGGTTTTGAGGAGCTGATGGTGGTCCTAAAATAAAAAAGCAGATGTCAAACATCCCACAGATGAGATTACGCATGGTGCATTAAACGGGAACCATCTACACACACATAGAAAGTATAAGCCTAAAACAACACATGCCTCATTTAGTGCTCCAAAACAAAATATTATACTACATAGTTAAATTGAAGACTCGTCATCTCTAACACCACTGCACTACTTTCCCAATTTTTAACACCAAAGGGCACCTTTCCAAACGGCTATGTCCACTTTCACGTGGGAAAATGTGCCACATTGAATCAAGATCCTCAGAAAGCAAAAAGTCAGTAATTGGTATGTGGGACGAGGCCCAGGCAGCTTCTGAACACAGGGCCAGCCAAGCGGAAAACTAGGCACGCAGATGCTGGCAGGTCTGAAGAGAGAGATGGGTCAGAAAGAGACCCCCACCCTCTCCTTCCAACATGAATGGAGATGGTCTGTGTAGAGGAGGGGTGACAGTTCAGCAGAACATCAAGGAGGAGACAGGCAAATGGAGAATAAAACCTTGACGTTATCCATGAAAATGAGTAAAAACAGAAGAGCCTTTCCTGGCAGGGTGATTTCAGGCAATCTACAAAGATGATATTTTTTCACACTTGTTTTCCAAGAAAAGAAATGTCGGAGGCTCATATTTTCCATCTACATACAAAGCAGCAGAGGAGGCTTTATTAATATACATGTTTAAAATATGTTTGGAATCTTATATTAGAAAAAACCTATACTAGAAGCTTCCAGTTGACTTGTTTTCTACAACCGTTCTCATTACAGACATATACGCTACGTCCATTCTCTTTTTTAACAATGATCATTTTTGTTTTTGTGTCACTCCAAATTAGTCGTAGATTCTATTCACATTGGAATGGACCTATTAGATGGTAGAGACCATACAAAATGTTGGCCTTGGATAATTAAAACTAATTTCCCTAGATCTGTGATTTTCTAATCCCCTTTTATCTTCACACTAATCACGCCAAGACCAGGCTGACCTTTCCATTTTTCATCAAGTGACCTTGAAGGCTTGCATTATGGTCTTTCAATGAGACAAGCAGAATGGCTGATATTAAGTCCACTGCTCCTAAATTTATGTCTATCGTTCAGTTTCTGTTTACAGTCAATTCTAAAGTCAAATTTTGTTTTTGTAGAGCTTGTCAATTTCCTCAAAAAGACTCTGAGAGTCCTGTAAATTACAGTTTTTGGTTTCTGTGCTAGGCGAGTTTGGACTAGAGAGGGTGTGTGTTGTGGGCTCGGATTAGGTGTTAGAAAAGGCAATGACAAAGAGAAGCCAAGCGCAGTTTTTCAGTGTTATTGTTTTCTTTCCCTTGATGGCAGCGGACTGTCATTCAGGATCCAAATATGCCCAGAGCAAAATAATTAATTTCTTGCTCAAAATATTGTGTAATGATAAGCATTGATTAGAAAGAGCTGTTTAGGTTGAAGAGATTACAACCATTTAAAATCACTTCCTTAGGAAAGTATCGGGGCAAAATTGTGAAAATTATAGTACCAGCTAATGAGCTTGGAGCAAATGCAAGAGGAGCAATTGCAACTTTGCACTTTTACAGCCAGATACTTAGGATTAAGCGAAGGGCAGAAATCCCTCAAGCCCAGATACAGTCAATAGTAATGTGCATTAATGGAAATTGTTTACGAGTCTCCGGACAACCTGGGGTGTGTATAAAACACTTTAAATTATCCAAGTAAGATTTACAGACTGGTAAATTAACATTTGGACACGGGTGATTGGGAAGGATTCATCGCTCAGTGCAGAAGGCAATCAGAAGACTTTCAGTCTTGGTTTCAAGAAGGCAGGAAAGTAGTTGTGGATTGATAAGTAAAGTAGCAGCATGTGACAGATGTAAAAACAAGATCCCAGCTCTCTGTCTTCAGATAATATAACCTGAGATGCAATGTCCCAAGCCTAGGAAGTGATTAATGACCCCAAATGGAGGACCGTGGAACCAGTCTGGCTATGTTTAAAGAGAGAAAGAACCAAGGTGGAACCTTTAGCTTATGTTATAAAATACAATGCAATGTCAAGCTTAATTACCTGTGAACAAATGTTGATTTTATCCCCATGATCAATCTCTTTACTAGACGCTTCAAATTTTGGACAAATACCAGGAGCTAAATGACCAAAGTGCTTAGAAGTTCACTATTGGCACCAATTTTTGGCCGCTTTCCAGCGATGACAAGCTGATGATTAAATGTGTCTGACGGGCTACCAACGCCTAAATAACCTGTACTGTTACGGATTTACTCGTCAGCTTCAATGAGGTCTTTCGACAAAAAAAAAATACTACTTGGTGGCCATGAACAAAAAGTACATTTTGAAAATAGAGTCCATTTAATGGATATTTTTTTAGTTTCCTCTACATCTCATGGCCAATGATGCTTTTCTAGTTTACACCATCCTGAGATATCTAGTGGCAGAATCAAAAGAGCGCATTTTGGAAGATTTCAAAGACGCTATACAAAGAATCTATGAAGCACTGGTATGTGTTTTAAGACATTTCAACCTGCAATTAATCCAGTGTTCCCTAGAGGCTAGCAGAGCTCTCAAGTAGGGCTGGAGAGGAGCTTCTAATACAATTGTGGAGTCTACACTTTTACAAAAGAGATTCCTATTAAACCAATGACACCATAAACTCCCTTAAGGTCAGCATGGCTCACAATGAAGCAGCTGGTTCTCTCGGACTAAATTGCGTTGTGTTGCTTGTACTTTTGGGAACACGGGAACCTAAGACAGATGTGCCACTAGTAGTCTGCCAAGCTAATTAATTGTGTTCATCCATTCAAGTGTTGTACTCACAGTGATGACAGAGAAGGAACTACTGTGCTGGATTTCCAATAATAACCAAACCGAGAAAGACACAACCGCTGTCCCTCGTTAGCCTTGTCAAGAACTATCCTTCTACCTGTTCCTCAAACGTAGCAATAGGGCAAAAATGACCAAACTATTAACAATTCTGTTCCAGATTAGCAGGTCATAAAAAATATGAATGATTTCTTATTCCTGGCAAACAAATACAAGAATTCATACTTAGGATCTGATCTTTATTATCTTGTACAAACACAAAGCTTTTCATCTGGTGGCTTGCTGCAGACCATCCAACGATATGAGCAGAACAACCCTCAGTGTTTTGTCAAGGCTAACCATCGCTCTTGCTAGAATTTTGCTGCAGCGCTCTCTGAATCCGTTATGCCAGCACCCCTGGAGAAAATACCAGGCACTGCAGATTCCCC
Source organism: Oophaga sylvatica (assembly GCA_033576555.1). Classification (NCBI taxonomy): domain Eukaryota; kingdom Metazoa; phylum Chordata; class Amphibia; order Anura; family Dendrobatidae; genus Oophaga; species Oophaga sylvatica. The sequence continues at coordinate 97,444,894 of JARQOD010000005.1, read as the reverse complement.
GATAATTGCTTTTGTGCTGTTCCGTACGTGCTTTAGAGCCAGCGAAAAGATCAAATTCAGATGAAGGTTAAAAACCAAAAATGGAGATAAGCTTATAGGATAACAGCTTTAACTCTTCTGTTACTGAGGAATGATGAAAACGCTGCACTGCAGATACTTCCAGCAAGCGAAAAAAAAAAAAAAATACACTCAGCGTGAATAAACCCCGCTGAGAGATGTTCACCATGCACAACCCAGTGAAGAAATGCTACGCTTTCATCCTTGACCTTGGGAGCGAGCGAAGGTTGGTCGGGCTTCTCATTCTGCCCTTACATTTCAACAAGCCAGCTCCCGGCGGCAGCGGTGGAATTCACAGGCAGGTTCCACCAGTCATTTCATTAGGGTTCATTACGCGGATAACTGTCAAGATGCATTAGAGGAAGCGACCGAGATTAATAGGGCTGCAATGGCCATTTAAAAACAATATAGTAACTTGAGGAAATAACAGCCCAAGCAGCAAATCTGATTATTTAAAGGAAAAAAAAAAAGATATGAATGAAAGACTGCGGAAGCGTGCCGGTGGAAACCTAGAGGGCATGGATTTTGTGATGGAGTCATATGCTTGATTTCAGGCAAATAATTGCCTGCAAGTGATTGTACACCGCAGTTTTTTTCTATGTAAATTAAACAGGAACAGTCAAAAATGTATGTGGTTCTCTGTAAATCTGCAAAAGGTGTCTTTATGGTACTGGCTTAGAATAAGGTGTGAACAGGTTCACTGTATCTCTCGCCATCAACAGCCGAGTCTGACTTGACAGGATCATTTTCTTTGTTCAGTCTGGTCTGAGCTTTCAGGGTAGTTGCCAGAAATTGGACATAATGCAGCTACCTTTAGCAGTCTAATAAAAAAATGGAATTTTTAAGCTTGTGTGGCTTCATAAATAGTTGTCCCCTGCTTTTAATTTATTTAGAATAATACAATACTGACATTGTAGAAAGCGCTCTACAGTGCACCGATCTAAGCAAAAAATACTCTAACTAAACCCCCCTAATTAAAACATCGCTTTTTATTCATATATCAAAGGGAATAATGGAAAAGACCTTAATATTAAAAACACATATAACCATGATAGGGGAAACCTCAGCTATGTGTATACTTTAACTTTTGATAGGTTCATCAATAAACGCTGATTGCAATGGATTTAGTGCAGTATTTTATCGCAATAGTATTGCACTACACTATCCTAATTATCATATTATCCTCTCTTTTCGGTATATGTTGTTAAAATTGAGCAGCTACTAGCCTCCTCCACATGTTTCACCACTCAGGCATCATCAGGGGAATGAGGCTTAGGCCAGGGTCGCACTTGTGAGTGTGATGTGAGAAACTCGCTCGAGTCTCTCGCATCAATACCCGGCAATGCTGCTGGCACTCGGGACCGGAGTGTGCGGCTGTATGTATTTCTATGCAGCCGCACACTCCGGTCTGAGTGCCGGGTATTGATGCATGAGACTCGAGCGAGTTTCTCACATCACACTCACAAGTGTGACCCCGGCCTTATAGCTTCATTCCTCTGATGACGCCTGAGTGGTGAAATATTCAGACATCAGTCATTTTTTTCATACACAGAACACGGTGGGCTTCATCAATGTGTTTGAATTGATTTTCATCAGTGATTTTGATCCGATTTTCACAGGTGTGTGGTCAATGTGTCAGTTTTTACCATCAGAGCTTCGTCTGTTTTTCTCAAGCTTCTCCTATCAAACATTCTGTGAAAAATGGACAGCACAAGGACGACATCTGATTTTTTTCATGGATCCATAGACTTGCATTGATGAGATTGATCCAAGACTCGGATCAAAATTGGACATGTCTCTGTGATTTCGTGCAGACCACTAAAGTCTACAAAAATACACTGATGTATGAACAGCCCCATAGACTGCAATAGGCACACGTTTTATCTGTGAAGGGCATGGATAGAAGAACTCGTACATGTAAAACTCGCATCTGAATGAGCCCCTATCGATCTTAGACCTCAGAGTAAATTGTACCTATGTTACTGTAAGTTTGAGGATTTGTTATATCCAGAAGTTGAACAGTTAAATATGGTATAATATTCGTATCTTCCTGAAAAAGGCCATAGACTACTTGGGCTACTTACAGACTATTGGTAAAATTCAGCTGCCATAACTAGTAATTTTTAAAAAATACAACACAATAAGATTTTTAAAAACAAGATATTTTGGTCGCATCGGATACGTGATCACAAGTGATCCAAATGACAATAAGTCACTTCACAGTGAGCCTAGGCTGGGAGGTCAGCAAGGCTGTGGGAACCACAGATCTGAGCTTCTTTTAGTGCAACATAAACCCAGGCTGCACAATGGGTGGCACCTTCACAAATGCCCCTGTACTTGTGACAGCTGCTGTCAAGTAAATGCTATCCTGTATGGATTGTACAGTACAAAAGATTTAGGAAGCATATATCAAGATGACAAACAGCGGGGTTTAGAGAGTGACGGCAATCAGAGACAGAGACAAGAAGGGGATTTAGATTTCACTGAAAGACTGTGGCATCATGTAACTTACGAGTGCAAGGCATGGAGGCAGGGTCACTGTCGGCTCGAAAATAGCCTCGATCACAGGTGCAGGAGGTAGAGCCTTCTCGAAGTGCAAAGCTATGCGGAGGACACTTTGAGCATGCTTTATCCGACAGGAGGGCCTTGTAGTAGCCAACTTTACAAGCTGTGGGGGAAAAAACAACCATGACTGTGAAAAAAAAACATTGTATCGCACAATTTTCAATCTCTTATGTATTATTTTATAAAAATAAAGTGATTTTAAGCTTATTCAAAAATACATACATCTAACAAAATAGTTGTTCCTGCTGAAGAAAAGTGACCACCATCTTGTAAGCTGGCATTTCTTAGTTAACTCTTAGGCTATGTTCACACTGAGGTTTTTGAGGCGTTAAAAGTGACAAATTTTAAGCCGAAACCAATGCACAAAACATTCCTCTTTGTTGAGTCTTTGGGGGAGTCTGTCAATCCCTAAAAGGGTTTCCTGAACTGGTTTTAAAGAGATTTTTTTTGCATTTTTTTGATTTGACAGTACCTAATTTGAAGTACCACATATTCCATCACTTGCCGCTTCAAAGCTGGTTTTGAAACTCTTTACTGGAAAAAAAAATGGTCAAAAACCTTCTTATATGAACAGTTATGTGCAGTTCTCATGGAATTAAATCAGAAGAGTTTTACAAGAGTTTTTGAAGAGGTTTTATGAGAAGGATTTTGGAGTAGATGATATCTGCTCCGATCTTGGCACTGTCAAATCAGAAGACTGCAAAAAAAAAAAAAGTACCGAGAAAAAAAAAAACTTCAAACCTGCTTTAGGAAAGAAAAACTCCCCCCATAAAGTTTTTCCTGAAGCGATTTCTAGTTTATCGTTTTTGATTGCCTGAATAATCTCAGCCTGAACACTGCCTTAGGATGCTCCAATTGGGCATTAAGTGATTACAAAAGACCATGTTCCTACATGCAAAATTTTTATTTTATCTGCTGAGTTTTTTTCTGCAGGTGTCTGAATCAATCTATTCTGATTGTTGTGGTTTTGCTTGTTTCTTTGTTGCATTTTTTCCTTTATTTTTTCCTTTTTTATGCATTTTAGTGCAGATTTGAAGCAATGTTTTGTGTATTTTTAGTGCAGACACTGGGATTCTGCCCTTAGAAAATCTACAGAGTTTGTACATGCATTTTTCCAGGCGTCACGTTGAAGCTTATAGGGATAGAACACACCCTAAGGCTGTGGTTCCACGGTCCGGAACCACAGCGCTTTGGACGGAGCGGAAATTCCGCACCGCCCAAAGCCCCGCCCCTTTCTGACGCGCGCTCTTTCCGGATGTGTTCCGGACACCTCCGGAACACATCCGGAAAGAACGCAGGGCTGCATAGCCCTGTGTTATTTGCGTACCTTGCGTCGCCGCAAGACGCTAGGACATGCTGCGGTCTGAAAAGACGCGCCGCATGTCCGGAAACGCAGGTCTTCCGCCTGCGTATTTTTAAGCATAGTGGAGACGGGATTTCTTGAAATCCCCTCCACTATGCTGTAACATCTGGACGCTGCGTGTTTGGCGCTGCGCCAACGCACAGCGCCAAACACAGAGCAAATCCGGAGTGTTTCCTTATCGTGGAAACATACCCTTAAACTTCAGCAGCGTCTTTAACCACACAGTAAAAACGGGTTTTCATGAAATCTAGTGAGCCATGTTTGGGCTGTTTTAGGCCATGTGCACACTGAGTATTTGGTGATTTTTTACCAATTTTTTTTTTGTAAGCCAAAACCAGGAGTGGAACAATTAGGCCGGCGTCACACTAGCGAGTTTGATGCGAGTTAGTCGCACAACTTACTCGCATCAACACCCGGCACGGCCGCCCGCTCTCGGACCAGAGTGCGCGGCGGCATAGAAATACATGCAGCCGCGCACTCTGGTCCGAGAGCGGGCGGCCGTGCCGGGTGTTGATGCGAGTAAGTCGTGCGACTAACTCGCATCAAACTCGGCAGTGTGACACCGGCCTTAGAGGAAAAGTATAATAGAAACACGTCACCACTTCTGTATTTATCACCCACTCCTGATTTTGTCTTAGGGCAGGTTAGGATAGGATATGGGTTGAACTAGATGGACTTAAAGTCTTTCTTCAACCTTAATAACTATGTTACTATGTTACTATGTTACAAGTTCTGAGGTAAAATACTGACCAAATACTGAACGTGTGCACTTGGCCTTAAAAGCAGGAGATTTTCTGCAAAAAAAAAACCTCCCAGCATTTACATTGTGTGACAGTGAGAACATGGCCTAACAGTTTTATCTCTAGTTTTTACCACTACCCCTGGAGCAGTTCTAACCACCGAACCAACTGTCTCCTTCCCCATTAGGGCGGGCGCAGTCAGAAGGCCGTATTACTTGTGCGAGGATCACATCGCAATTCTTGGACTGGCCATTGGCTCATCTAACCTGAGTGATGCATTTCTATGGAGCTGTCGCTCTCAGGTCATGAAAGCCTACAATCATCTGTCTGCACCCTGTCCTGCATATTGTAAACCCGTGAGGGCAGAGACCTCTCCCTTCTCTACAAGTCTGTCACTGTTACTGTACTTAAAACACATATATAATGTTATTTAACCCTTTGCACATGAATAGCTTCCTGGCATTAATGGTGCTTTAATAAATAATAACAATAATAATAAAATATTACAGAAGAAAATCATCACTGAGTCTTGATACCATACAGATTTATTCCATGGGATCAGCTACATCTATGTAACCGTGTTCTGTGGCTACTTTGCTAGTTGCAGCCATTTTTCCTGCCATAGCTGTGTAGTATGGCTATTATCGAATGTTTACTTTTTTCGGTCACAGATCTCTTTCCCAGGACATGGAGTCAACTTTGCTTACTGATGACTTTCTAGGTGTTTGATTAGTTTCACTTGAGAATAGACCCCTGGGAGAGATTGATAGGAATCACAAACCACAGCTTGGCAGACAGATAGGCTCAGGTCAGGGCCCGATCCCCACATCAAACACGGCCTCATCCCTTCCACACAGAATCCAAACCTAGTGGAAACAGCCTGTCACTCAGCCGTCACAGATAAACAAAGACAGCTTGTGTACCGCAGCCACTGTGTGCGAGGAGGCCTCACTTTTCTCCTTTGGACTTGACAACATTTTACATACGGCTGAATGAACACAGTCAGCCTCTGTGTATTTACCGCTGCATTGCATGTTCAGGAGGAACAAAATGCTCCCAGTGAAATGAATATGCTTCATTCTATAACGGCCGGCTCTAGAAAA
>JARQOD010000005.1:97349887-97438966 GCA_033576555.1 Oophaga sylvatica | reverse complement strand
CATTACTAAACCATGCACATACAAACTATGACATCCGTACTACATGTACACATAAAACCCAAATCCATGTCACATTACCAAACCATGCATCATTACTAAACATGATTCTTAATAAACCATGCATCAATAACTAAAACATACAAAAAATACAAACCATGCCATCATTACTACAACAGATTCTATCATACTAAACCATGCATCTAACTAAGTCTTACACCGTACCAAACCAGCCATCATTACCTAAACCATGCTATACATTTTAAACCATGCCATCATTACTAAACTATGACATCCGTACCAAACCATGTCACCAGTACCAAACCATGCATCATTACAAACCATGCATCATTACTAAACCATGCATCATTACAAACCATGCCCATTACTAAACCATGCCATCATTACTAAACCATGCCATCATTACTAAACTATGACATCCGTACCAAACCATGCATCCAGTACCAAACCATGCACATACTAACCATGCATCATTACTAAACCATGCCATCATATACACGTACAACCATGTCATCAGTACCAAACCATGCCATCATACTAAACCATGCACATTACTAAACCATCCACATCTAACCATGCATCATTACTAAACCATGTCATCATTACTAAACCATGCCCTCATCATATACTAAAACCATGCCATCATAAACCTGTCAATACAACCATGCCATCATTACTAAACCATGCCATCATACTAAACCATGTCACCAGTACCAAACCATGTCACCATACCAAACCATGCCATCATTACTAAACCATGCCATCATACTAAACCATGCCATCATTACTAAACCATGCATCATTACCTAAACCATGCCACATACTAAACCATGTCATCATTACTAAACCATGTCATCCATACTAAACCATGCACATCATACCAAACCATGCCATCATTACTAAACCATGCCATCATTACTAAACCATGTCATCATTACTAAACATGCATCAGTACTAAACTATGACATCGTACCAAACCATGCCATCATTACTAAACCATGCCATCATTACTAAACCATGCATCAGTACCAAACCATGCCATCATTACTAAACCATGCCATCATACTAAACTGCATCAGTACAACTATACACAGTACCAAACCATGCCACATGTACTAAACATACATGTACCAACATGCCAACATACTAAACTATGACATCCGTACCAAACCATGCCAACAGTACTAAACAACATCCGTACCAACATTACTAAACCATGCCATATTACTAAACATGCATCCGTACCAAACCATGTCACCATACAAACCATGCCATCATTACTAAACCATGCCATCATTACTAAACCATGCCATCATTACTAAACTATGACATCCGTACAACATGTCACTAAACATGACCATGCCATCATTACTAAACCATGCCACATTACTCAACATGCATCCGTACCAAACCATGTCACCAGTACCAAACCATGCCATCATTACTAAACCATGTCATCATACTACAACCATGACATCAGTACTAACCTATGACATCCGTACCAAACCATTCACCATTACAAACCATGCCATCATTACTAAACCATGTCATCATTACTAAACCATGTCATCATTACAAACCAGCCATCATTCTAAACTTACACCGTACCAAACCATGCCATCATTAATAAACCATGTCATCATGTACTAAACCATGCATCAGTACTAAACTATGACATCCGTACCAAACCATGCCATCATTACTAAACCATGTCATCATACTAAACCATGCATCAGTACCAAACCATGCCATCATTACTAAACCATGCCATCAGTACTAAACCATGCATCAGTACTACTATGACATCCGTCACATACCAAACTCATGTACCATCCAGTACCAAACTATGACATCCGTACCAAACCATGCCACAGTACTAAACATGCATCGTACCAAACCATGCCATCATTACTAAACCATGCCATCACATTACAAACCATGCCATCATTACTAAACCATGCCATCATTACTAAACCATGCCATCTTACTAAACCATGTCATCAGTACCAAACCATGTCATCATTACTAAACCATGCCATCATTACTAAACCATGCCACATTACTAAACCATGCCATCGTACCAAACTATGTCACCATACCAAACCATGCCATCATTACTAAACCATGCATCATTACTAAACATGCATCAGTACTAAACTATGACACCTACCAAACCATGCCAAACCATTTCTAAACATGCCATCATTACTAAACCATGCCATCATTACTAAACCATGTCATCATTACCAAATCATGCCATCAGTGCTAAACTATGACATCTGTACCTAAACCATGCCATCAGTACTAAACTATGACATCTGTACCAAACCATGCCATCAGTGCTAAACATGACATCCGTACCAAACCATTTCATCAGAACCAAACCATGTCATCAGTACCAAACCATGTCATCAGAACCAAACCATGCCATCATTACTAAACATGCTCATCATACTAACTAGACATCCGTACCAAACCATGTCATCAGTACCAAACCATGCCCCATACAAACCATGCCATCATACCAAACCATGTCACCAGTACCAAACCATGCCATCATTACTAAACCATGCATCATTACTAAACCAAGCTATCATTTATAAACTATGACATCAATAGTAAACCACAGTACTAAACTATGCCATCCGTACCAAACCATGTCATCATTACTAAACCATGTCATCATTACTAAACCATGCCTCATTACAAACATACCATTAGTAATAAACAATGACCTCAGTAGTAAACTATGACATCATAACTAAATCATGCCATCCAGGGACAGTGTGGCCACACAGGGCCCGAAGGTGAAAAGGTCCACTTTCATCTCCAAAGGAGGTGGAATAGTGCATTATGAAGAGCTATTGGACTGCATAGGGTCCCATATTTTGTTCTGGCGTAGGGGTCCTCTTCTGTCTGTGTCTGCTACTGATGCCATTAGTACTAAACTATGAAATGATTATTAAACCATGACATAATTACTAAAGCATGTCATCAGTACTAAACTATGACATCATTACTAATGTTAATATTACTAATTAATATCATTATTGTATTTCTTTACCTATATTGTACATACGCTACATTAAAAGCTATATGGACTTGTTTAGAAATTTCCTTATCGAATGCCATTTGGAATTTTTAAGAAATTGTGAATTCATGGAACCGTTCTCTATTCAGACTGTCATTGTTCTCTGCAGCACAAGTCCTATTCATAAAGGAAGACATGCTGCCGAGAACAAAGATTTTTAAGAAAGGTTAACAATTATTTCAGCAAACTAAGAAACTCGTTTATCGGGTGATTGTCAGCCTGTTTCACTGCCCAATTGTCAGGAAACGATTTTTAATCAATTTAACTTGGCCAATTACACACACCAATTTAGATCGATATTGGCCCAACTGGTCAGAAATTTATCATAGAAAGGTGCTCAAAAGCTGACCATACACATTAGATAGCTGTTGGCAGAATCATCTTTCGGCTGACAACTATCTCTGCCGACTCTCTCGGCTACAGGAGAGATCTGCTCTGCTGAGCATCCCTCTGTTCTCCATGACAGAGCCGATGCCAGAATTAGCTAATCCTCCCATCAACCAGAGGATAAGGTGACTGAAGTAACTGCCCAATCCTTATGTTTCCTGACATGATCTGGGAACAATGGGGAAGCCCCCATACACATTAGATGGTTGGCTGATCCCGTTGATATCAGCAGTCCGGCCGCCTTCAGATAATATGCCTGAGAGCAGTCTTGGTTTCGTTACTGGGAAGCCCTTTAATTAGCTTAAAGTTGAGAGACCCTTCTAAAAAGAGAGAGCTTTCTTGTACAAAACTAACTACCACCTTAAAAAATATCCCTACTAGTAAAAAATCTAGATAAAAGTCTGTAGGATTAGTCCACATTCTGGATTCTCCGTCATTTTCCAATACTTTTTTCTGCTACTTTTCTGTCAGATCCAGCTAAAATCAGTCGAACTCAGATCAGTTAGATCTATTGCGGGCTGTTTTCATCCGTCATGTGATGAATCCTACCCTGATTTATATTCAGTTTTTCTGGTCCTACGATGCAGATGTGAACAGAGACTAAATCTGTTTTTAAGGAAAATGGATGACAATCAGTACCCCGGTAGGTTTATCATGCTAAAATAGTCTATATATATATTCTGGTTCAAACCACAGAATACTGAATGTTTAAGGTCAATAATTAACCATATTCCCAATCTATACATTTAATAAAACCAATGGCGGATACAACCTACTGGCCAGAGACACTCATTAAGTGTGTATGTGACGCTATTGTGTGCCTCCTTGTGTCTTGTTAATACATTCTCACACCAAATCCCTATTCTCAGTGCCACAAATTAAAGTCTTTGGTGCGTGCGTAATTCTCTGTCCTCTGTTTTGTCCTTATGCTTTTCTGCTAAGGCTTTGCGGGTAAGATTGTGAGGGGAACGAGGAGGAGGAAAAGGGTTATTGCCAGAGCTTTAGGTCCATCCTCTTTGTCCCCAGCTTAGTTCACATGTTCAATACAAGCCACAAATTCAATATCTTTGGCATGGCTTTGATGAGTTTTCTTCCTTTCTTTTTCATTAGTCCACAAAAGCAGAGCCACAACCCAGATAACACAGAAGCACCAGCGGGTTAAGGTTTAGGACCAAGAATGGTGAGAAAAAAATTCTTAAACACAACAGAAGGATTCTCGGATACACAACCCTGTCCGAATAGATCAGCTAATCAGGATGCACACTCACATCCCCACCTCAGAGAGTGACCCTTCAATCCCCTGGACTGATGGACCCCAAAACATCCATCCATTTATCTTATATAACCAGAGATATCTCAATAATGCTAAGGTCAGTTTCCAACAAGGGTGTCAATGGTGACTGGATCCGAAAAAGAAAAATATCCACTAGTCAAATATGTTTTGGTAGCCGTAAGCAAGGTAAGAAATGCATACTTGCCAACTCTTCCGGAACATCTGTGAGACACCCAGATAAAAGGGAAGATCTCCAGATTCCAGGAAGAGGTGGAAAATCTCCTGGGTGCTTCCGAAATCTCTCAGTAAAAAAGTGCTTCCGGAAGATTTCTTGTATTTGATTGTGGGACACAGCTCCCCGCCTCACGATGCACATTTAGTGGGAGCGAAAAAGATTTAGATTAGCAGTGCCTTAAAAAGGGTTATGGAAACAATATCTTAGGGCCACAATCAATGTCCTTCCACGTCATACAACACATGACCATGATGACTCCTCAGAAGACTTCAAGTGTTGCTTTCTTTAAAATCCATTTCCTTCTATTCCATAAGAAGAATGGAAATACTGGGTTGCAGACGGGAATAAAGTTTCCATCCTTTTACTGTAATATATCATATATTAGGGATACAGGAAACATGGTGACTTCTGAGGTTGCTGTCAGGCACGAGCCGCAGCACAGGATCCATGCATTATGCACACATTGATATATACAAATTATATACATGTATTCACAAGTTAAAATGCATATTATTCTGAGCTGGAAAAAACAGTAAAGTCACTGACTTGTGACTATATTTTACCAAACCCAACGCGATAATGGAATATTCCAGACACAAACAGGCTGTCACCATGATCAAGAAAATGAAAATGACAAACCGAATAACTCCTTCAAGAATGCAATCTGATTTCTTTTTTTTTTATGTAAGCAGCATGAAAAGCTCAGTAAGAGGGTGCCCCTTCTGCCGACAGCAAAAGAGTGCCAGTCGGCAGGTTGTCCATGCTCCGAGCTAATTAATTGGTTAACTGCTGAGTGACAACTGTTAATCCTGTTATTTAAAGCCCTTTCTTCTGTACCCTCACCCCTGGAGAGAAGAGCAGCTTCTTGCCCTGTCTTCTCTGTAAATAGTACGCATTTATCCTTTCATTTTCCCATAACCCAAGATCTGACAGGTGTATTATATGATGTAGAAGAAGCATACCAAAGCAATGAATGTAAATCATGTCACACGGTGAGCTTGTTAGGGCAGGGCTCTCACTCCTAGTCATGCTAGCGTTGTAATTATTTTACCATTGTGTTATCTAGTATGGAATTCTAATTGAATGAGTTCCACGTGAATAATACATGTAATAGCACATAACCCTGCAAATATACATCCTTTCAATTGTTCTGTACTTGTGAGATTTTAGTACTCCAATCTGATAGAAAAGTAGGGTTACACCCAATATGGCCGTCATTAACGCTCTCACCCTGTATGGCACTAAACTTTCATAGATTCCGAAACAGAGACTCTACCAAAATATCTAGCAAACCCACGTCTCCCATACAATACATATTGATACTATTTATTATGCTTGCTTATATAGCCCCATAGCACTTTACATTCAACATCATCACTGTCCCCATTGAGGCTCACAATCTAAATTCCTATCAGTATGTCTTTGGAGTGTGGGAGGAAACCGGAGAACCGGGAGGAAACCCACGAACACACAGGGAGAACATACAAACTCCTTGTAGATGTTGTCCTTAGTGGGATTTGAACCCAGGACCACAATGCTAACCACTGAGCCACCGTGCTGCCCATATTAGCCTTATTACTATTGAGAAGTGGCTAGAAGGTTTTTCTCAATTTTAAAACTCATCAAGTATCCCATAATTTACTGATTGGTGTGGTTCAACTGCAGGGACCCAAGCACATCTCTAGAACAGGGCTCTGAACTGTCCAGTCAGAATGGAGCGGCAGTCAGGGTTGTGTGTAGCCCTGGTACACAATACCAGGAGGATGAGTGGAGAGGTAAAGGTTAAGTGTTCTTCATGTCATCATGTACCTTAAAACACGCCCAGTAGGGGTGTGGAAGAGAGGGATTTAGTCAGTCGTTGTCCGGACTTCAGAGTGAGAAGTCTGTGTTTTCCTGTCCTTGGACAGAGGAGAGTGTGTCCAGACTTAGGAGAGACAAGACGTCTTAGGGACTCTGCTCTATCTTCAGCTTAAAATTGTGGAGTCTAGTATAGGTACTTTAACGTACCCGAGCCTAGTCAAAGCTGTGCCCCACTGGAGACAGGCTGAAATATCTCCTGAGAACTGAGCAAGTCGAAGGGCAAAAGTGGAAGAAAGCAAGGAAGTGCTATAGGTGAAGAATACCTGCACGAATCTACCGGTTACTGGGGACCGAAGAATCATCTTTGTTTCAAGCAAGGTGATAAGATAGCCAGAAATCTACCGGACCCTAGGTCGCGGCGGATAAGCCCATCTAGTCAGTACGTAACTGGGGTCAGAGGAAGTGAGGACCGTGAGTCAGTGCACGACAATATAGGAAATCACCTTTCTCACAAAAAAGGCTCCAACCACAACACTGATCAGGCAGAACAGCTAAAGATAAGCTGGAATCATAGAGAGGACTACGCTTCAGGCTGGTCGTACTCAGCTTCATTGGAGTTAAAGGAGGCCCCTAACTTGCTTAACCGTTTGCCTCAAAGCTCATCCTCCATCAACCCCATCAGCCTCCCTGGGACCTGCTTTACCATTCTGCAAGTAAAGGTATGGAAAGACTTTGACTGTGTGAGACTGAGTTATTACTGCATGCCTGCACAATCCCTACCTAACTACCGACCTGAGGGAAGAGTCCCACCTGTAGGGGACCCGACATCTAGCTGCCTCACCATCCCCTCAGAGATCTACAGCAGCGCTGGTACTAATTACCAGAATACTACAGGTGGCGTCACGAACTGTATATAGTTATCCCCTGTAAATATTCCCAACAACAACATACGCCAGACCGCCAGGGCCACAGACCGAGCCACAGCTACCTGTGACAAAATCCCCATAGACTTCTACGGGCTCGGCTCTGAGTACCCCATTGCCCTGGTAACCCACAATTGTGGTGGCGGGTCGACACAACTAAACTTGGCGTCACGAACAGGATACGAAACTCGCAGAATTGCGAGCCCTGCGTGCCTATGTAACTGTTTGAGTGAAAAAGACTGTTGCTGTTGTTTGGCGCTAAAATCCGCCATTTTGCCGCCATATTCGCGCCCTCAGGCGCTGGAGAAGAAGGTGGGCGTACCTGTAAAAGCGCGCTGTTGCCTGGCTCCGCCCCGGCTCTGACTCATCGGCAGGTCCTGCGACAGGAAGTGAACGCTCTGACATCAGAGCGCCTGCGACGAAGGTCCTGTTCCCACTGCGGTGCCTGTGAAGTAGCAGCGTCTGAAACCGGTAGGCTCCGTTTAACCAAGGGGGCGCTAAGATGTCACAACAACAGGCTGACAGTGCGGCCCCGGCCGGAGGGCTTAATCCCGCACCGTCTGGTATTGTAGCGCCAGATGGAGGCGCAGGCCCAGCACCTAGTCCGGTAGTCCCGATCATGCCACTAACGCTTCCATATATGCCTGGGGCGAAATGGCTTCCCCAGTACAGCGGTGAGCCAGGCACATTATCAGGCTTCAAGCGGAAGTTAAGCAGCCTATTGGAAATGTACTCCATGCCTGAGAAACAAAAAGCTGCTGTGTTAATAGGGCAGTTAACTGGCGCTGCTGAGAGGGAAGTGGAGACTTGGGATACCGTTGATCTGGAGTCGGTACCTGCGATTTTTCTTAAACTAAATGCCATATTTGAAGACCGCACAGAAACGGATCTCCGGATGGCCTTCTATCACTGTTCACAGCAGCCAGGTGACAGCATCCGGGACTATGCTTGCCGATTGCAAGGAGCCCTGAAAGCACTCAAGCAAATTAACAATTTAAATGCTCTCCATGAGAATAAAATGTTGAAAGAACAGTTTATACAGGGATTGAGATCCCCAGAGGAACGCAGAACTGTAAATTGGTGGTCCTTAGATCATCCGGATGCTACCTTTGATGCCCTAAAGGACATGGCAATAAAAGGGCTGCGGCCCCTGGGCAAACCTGAGGTGGCCACTCAACATCATCAGGGTGAAGTCACTCCGGAACCGGCAGTAACCCCCTGTTCCCCGCTAGTGGCTGAAGCCAAAGCGCAGGTGACATCTCCTAGTGAATTGGAATGTCTGCGCTCAGAGGTGCGCCAGCTGACTAAAAATCTGGCTGCTGTTATGAGTGCCCTGCAACTGCGGAAAGAAGAGGAAGGAAAAATCTTGCTAGCGGACTGCCCAGAAGACGTCCCGTGGATGCACCGGAGAAGAAAGAAGACGTCGCCCCCCCGGAGGAGGACAACGCCACCCCCAGGAGCAACCTCTGATCAACACCCTTCTCGTCGAGAGATCGTCTGTTTTCGCTGCAACCGAAAAGGTCATTTGTCTCCACAGTGTCCTTTAAACGGGCAGAACCTGGGTCCAAGGGCCAACACCCAGGAGAATACCCGCCAGGCCCCTAGACTGGAACCGCAGGTATGTGGGCGGGCGACCCTACCTGTCCATTATTTTAGATGGGATTGCTGTTCCAGCATTGCTAGACACTGGGTCTCAAGTCACTCTTATACCTGATGCCCTATATACCAAGTACTGGTCAATGGACGATCTTAAACCCCCGAGCCTTGACTTTACCGTGTATGCTTCTAATGGTCTTCCTGTAGAAGTACTTGGAACAAAATGTGTAGATGTAAAGGTGGGAAGAGAGGAGTTGAAAGACCAGGGACTTCTGGTAGTGAAGACTGTAAATGAGGAGAATGGTCTAAATATAATATTGGGTACTAATGTTATTGGTAATTGTTTGGAAGAAGTAGTGTTCTTGCTCCAACAGCTCGCTGAGATTGCCCGACCAAGGCAGAGAGGAGTCATCCAAAGAGAGATCCGGGCCCTGGTGTATCAGCAGCAAGCGAAGCTTACCGACGGCGAAATTGGTAATGTACGGGTCACTGACTCAGTTCCTATTGTGATACCCCCAATGAGTGAAATGATCATTTGGTGCAGGGCAGCCATAGGTCTGAGAGGACAGGATTACCAAGCTGTAGTAGAACCCCACCATTCAGAACATAGACCTACACTTATGACTGCTAGAGGAGTAGTAGAAGTGGTGAATGGGAGAGTACCTGTACGGCTTCTCAATTGGGGAGATGATGAGGTAAATTTACCCCGTTATGCAACCATTGCTAAACTTCATGCTGTCGACAATAATTCCATTCTCCCGGCTGAGTCCTTAGACTCCTGTCAAATAGAGGAGGACAATGACCCAGCAACTCAGGTGGCGGAATGGTGTCAGCAGCTCCATGTTGGGACGGACACCACTCCCGCTCACCAGAAGCAAGGGGTATTACGGGTGGTGCAAGAGTACGCCCAAGTGTTTAGCAAAAATCCACTTGATTTTGGGATCATTAAGGGAGTACAACATCATATCCCTACAGGCAATCATCCTCCCATCAAAGAGCGGTATAGGCCCATACCTCCAGCTCATTATCAGAAGGCTAAAGAAATGTTGAATGATATGAAGAAAGCTGGGGTGATAAGGGATAGTTGTAGTCCCTGGGCAGCCCCTCTAGTTCTGGTTAAAAAGAAAGATGGTAGTATGAGAATGTGTGTGGATTACAGGCAGGTGAACCGCATAACACACAAAGATGCATACCCGCTACCACGCATAGAGGAATCATTAGCTGCTCTGAAAACGGCTAACTACTTTTCTACCCTTGATCTGACTAGTGGTTACTGGCAAGTGGCTGTGGCTGAGGAGGATCGTGAGAAAACGGCTTTCACCACCCCAATGGGGCTCTGTGAGTTCGACAGAATGCCGTTTGGGCTCAGTAGTGCCCCAGGAACATTTCAGAGAGTGATGGAAAACTGTCTGGGACATCTCAATTTTGAAACCGTGCTGCTATACCTAGACGACGTTATCGTGTATTCCAAGACATATGAGGACCATCTGAAGCACCTGGCAGAAGTGTTTGAGTCCCTGTCCAGGTACGGGATGAAGTTGAAACCCTCAAAATGCCATCTACTCAAGCAGAAGGTACAATACTTGGGGCACATCGTCAGTTCGGAAGGAGTAGCGCCGGACCCAGAGAAAGTCACTGCCATCCAGAAGTGGCCGGAGCCGAAGAACCTTAAGGAAGTGCGACAGTTCCTGGGACTAACGGGTTACTACAGGAGATTCGTGAAAGATTACACGAAGAAGGCAGCTCCTTTACAGGACCTCCTGGTAGGACAATCCTTAAAGAGCAGAAACCCTCCCTTTAATTGGGGTAAAGAACAGGCTGAAGCATTCCAAAAGATGAAAGAGATCCTGACAGGTGATGAGATCTTAACCTATCCTGATTACAGCCAACCGTTCCTGTTGTACACCGACGCCAGTAATGAAGGGTTGGGAGCCGTTCTCAGTCAGAAGCAGAATGGACAAGAAAAAGTCATCGCTTATGCTAGCAGAAAACTCAGGCCAACTGAAAGGAATCCGGAAAATTATAGCAGCTTCAAGCTGGAGTTTCTGGCGCTGGTCTGGGCCATCACCGAAAGATTTAAGCACTATCTGGCCTCCAATAAGTTCACGGCGTACACAGACAACAACCCATTAACGCACCTGGAAACCGCCAAGCTGGGTGCCATGGAGCAGCGATGGATGGCTCGGTTGTCCAATTACCAGTTTACTATCAAGTACCGGGCAGGTCGAAAGAATGCTAATGCTGATGCGTTGTCCCGTATGCCGCATGACTCTGATACGGAAGAAGAATCGGACGACCTGGAAGAAATTGAGCTACCCGCGTTCCATCGAAATGGGGTAGTCCACGAGCATCAAGTCCACAGAAAGCAAAATGGTGCAACATTAAATCCTTTACCCCATCACAGCTGGAAAGAGACTCAGGACAGTGATCCAGTGGTCAGCCACATCAAGGAGTTGTTAAAGCAAGAAGGCTCCTCCTTGGAAAAGGATGCACCTATGCCCGCCAAGCTCCTGTGGAACGAGAGAAGCAGGTTGTTCCTGTACCGTGAGAAGTTGTGCAGAAGATACGTTAACCCCAGAACCCATGAAATGGTCTGGCAAATCGTGGTCCCCAAGACAGACGTCCCAATGGTGTTGGAAGCATACCACGATCAAGCAGGACACTTTGGCTGGAGGAAGCTGGAGACCCTGTTGAGATGCCGGTTCTACTGGGTAGGGATGCGCAGCTCCGTCGAGAGGTGGTGTCGGAACTGTGGACCCTGTGGTCTCAGAAGAAAGGACTACGGTAGTCAAAAGGCCCCCCTGCAACCTATCCGGACGACTCGTCCCCTGGAGATTGTGGCCCTGGACCACGTCAAACTGTCGCCGAGTAGATCTGGATACTCATACGCCTTGACCATGGTGGACCATTACTCCAGATTTCTGGTAGTCGTTCCAGTGAAAGACCAGACTGCAGTGACGGCAGCGAAGACCTTTCAAGCAAGCTTCTGCAGACCGCATGGGTATCCCGAGCAAGTCTTAACCGATCAGGGACCTGCTTTTGAAGCCGATTTATTCAAGGAATTCTGTCATATGTACGGGTGCAAGAAAATAAGAACAACACCATATCACCCTCAAACCAACGGTCTTTGTGAAAAGATGAACCATATTGTCCTTGACTTGTTGAGATCCATACCGTTGGAAGACAGGAATCGATGGCCGGATTTACTACCTGATTTGGTTGATTTGTACAACCATATACCTGTAAGCTCAACTAACTGCACTCCAGCCTATCTTATGAGAGCAAGGCCCGGAAAACTACCAATGGATCTAGAACTTGGAGTGGTAGAACCGGAGGCAGACGACGCTGTTGAAAACTGGGACGTCAATCGGCAAGAGCAATACAGAAGAGTACAAATCTGTGTAGAGGAAAGTCTTAATAAGGCACGGGAGAAACAGGAAAATGTCTACAACCGAAATGCTCCTGCCAAGCCTTTGATGCCTGGAGAGGTAGTATTAAAAAGAAAAAGAAAGATGCACAAACTGGATAATCAGTGGGAGCAAGAACCCTACGTCATACAAGATTCTAAATATGACAACAGAAAAGTTTGTGTCGTCAGTAAAGACGGAGGAAGAACAACAACCACGGTGTCCAGAGATCATTTGAAGTTGTGTCCAGAACACTTAAAGAGTTGTGAAAAGAACCCTGTCCTCAATCAAAGAGAAAGAAAGGAAGAGGTCATACACACCGATCTGGGAGATTTTCCTGCGGATTGGCCCCGACTGGGAGATGCTGTGATAATTCCAGTGTTGCAGTTTTATCAGCCACAAGAGGAAGTTTTACCTCCAGTTGTGCCTGTGGTGCCAGTTGAACCCGTCCAGGAGTTACCCATTCCAGCAACACCTCAACCTGTAGAACCTCAAGATGGATCATCTGAAGCAGCGCCCCATACTATGGGATCCCCTGGTGAAGCTGACTCACACCGCCCAGCCATCAGTACGCTTGCCAGATCCATAGAAAGGTTAAGGCAGTTCTATAGTTTGCCGTTACGCAGTGCAGACAGATCGCAACTTGTTATACCTGAAACTACACCACGTAGATCAGAGAGACTCACAAAAGGGAAATTACCCATTAGATATCAGCAGTAGTTATAACGAATTGATGTAAATATATTGTGAAAAGTCTATATATATAAATGTGTTTTTCCCTATCAAGCTTCGTTTACAATGGACTCAGAGGCTGAGGACTGAGCCAGCCCAAAAACTGTATCCTGTAAATAGTTGCACTAAAGTGCCTTCTTAATGGTTTCACATGAAACCTTGACTCACCTCTGAACCAAAAACCCGTGTGGTGTGGCACTGAGTGAGGTCTGCATTTGGATGTCCTGCAGCCCACCCAGGACCCACGTTGAAGGTTTGGTGCGGGTCCTTCACAAGTATCTTGTATATCTATTTATTGAAAATGCTATTTGATACTACTTGTATTTTTCTATCAAGTTTGTAACGTTCAAAGTAGTCTTACCTCCCGGATGGGAAGATGTTATTGTTCCAAATGTTATTGCATAAACAAAATTTTTCTGTCTTTTGTATTCCACAGCCCGGGAGTGCTGTCGTTTACCATGGGGGAATGTGTAGCCCTGGTACACAATACCAGGAGGATGAGTGGAGAGGTAAAGGTTAAGTGTTCTTCATGTCATCATGTACCTTAAAACACGCCCAGTAGGGGTGTGGAAGAGAGGGATTTAGTCAGTCGTTGTCCGGACTTCAGAGTGAGAAGTCTGTGTTTTCCTGTCCTTGGACAGAGGAGAGTGTGTCCAGACTTAGGAGAGACAAGACGTCTTAGGGACTCTGCTCTATCTTCAGCTTAAAATTGTGGAGTCTAGTATAGGTACTTTAACGTACCCGAGCCTAGTCAAAGCTGTGCCCCACTGGAGACAGGCTGAAATATCTCCTGAGAACTGAGCAAGTCGAAGGGCAAAAGTGGAAGAAAGCAAGGAAGTGCTATAGGTGAAGAATACCTGCACGAATCTACCGGTTACTGGGGACCGAAGAATCATCTTTGTTTCAAGCAAGGTGATAAGATAGCCAGAAATCTACCGGACCCTAGGTCGCGGCGGATAAGCCCATCTAGTCAGTACGTAACTGGGGTCAGAGGAAGTGAGGACCGTGAGTCAGTGCACGACAATATAGGAAATCACCTTTCTCACAAAAAAGGCTCCAACCACAACACTGATCAGGCAGAACAGCTAAAGATAAGCTGGAATCATAGAGAGGACTACGCTTCAGGCTGGTCGTACTCAGCTTCATTGGAGTTAAAGGAGGCCCCTAACTTGCTTAACCGTTTGCCTCAAAGCTCATCCTCCATCAACCCCATCAGCCTCCCTGGGACCTGCTTTACCATTCTGCAAGTAAAGGTATGGAAAGACTTTGACTGTGTGAGACTGAGTTATTACTGCATGCCTGCACAATCCCTACCTAACTACCGACCTGAGGGAAGAGTCCCACCTGTAGGGGACCCGACATCTAGCTGCCTCACCATCCCCTCAGAGATCTACAGCAGCGCTGGTACTAATTACCAGAATACTACAGGTGGCGTCACGAACTGTATATAGTTATCCCCTGTAAATATTCCCAACAACAACATACGCCAGACCGCCAGGGCCACAGACCGAGCCACAGCTACCTGTGACAAAATCCCCATAGACTTCTACGGGCTCGGCTCTGAGTACCCCATTGCCCTGGTAACCCACAATTGTGGTGGCGGGTCGACACACTTGGACTGGCCCACAGGAGAACAGGAGAATCCTCTGGTGGGCTGCTGTGCAAGAGCGGGCCACCACCCACTTATATGAGCAGCACTTGATTCATGTAACAATCTACCCAGTTCACTGTTATATAAATTCCAGCTTGAGGATAATGTCACATTTGCATGTAGCTGAAAAGTGGAGTCCTGGAGTTGGTTACTGGTAGGCCCTTGACACTCCAGTCCGAGACTGGTGGTAGCCATGCATGTGCGCCAACGCTGTGTTCATTGTCTAGAGGACTGTGGAGAAAATGGAGAATTGTGGCTCCAATCCGATGGGGCATTTCAGAGCCCTGTTCTCAGTGTAGTGGACGCCCCGGCGGTCATATCACTACTGACAAAAATTATCATCTGTCCTGTGTACAGAAAATGGCTTGCAGTATTTGGAATTATTAGATAGAAAAAAAAACATTGACAAAGACATTTTGGCCATTATTGTCTCCTGAAAGCATGTTCACTTATATTTCAAGCACAGCAGCAGCTTGCAGTATAGCGAAGCACAGAAACCCATCCTAACAAACTGAACAGCCATCACTTAGCAATCTGTTCAAGAGATACAATCGTCAGTCGGAGGAGTCAGCTGTTGTTAGCAAAGTGTTGGCAGAACAAAGTTTTCCAGTTCTGTTAAAAAAAAAAAAATTCTCTCTCTCCAGGTTTAGCGCCATTAAATTTTCTCTCTGTAGATCATCATTTGAGGAGCTGGAGCCTCCTCGAGAAGCGATTCAGCTGTCCTCACACCAATACTGTCTACTGAGAGCAGTAGCCATAAACCGAAGATCGGCAGCTGCACAAACTTGTGCAAAAGTTTTCGTCTCCCCCTTTCACTTGCACTGTGTGCGGGACGCACAACCCTGATCTGATATATTTCCCCCGGCCTTTCCCAACGTGTATGAAAGAAATTAAATGAGGGGCGGACACTTTTGTGATAAGCATTGTGCATATTATTTAGGGGAGGCAGTAAACGTTCTGTGCGGCCCACCTTGGTGTGTTGTGAACATATTATTAGCGCTGACCTCTTTTTTTTTCTGTTCTCTGCTATTTTTGTATTTGCATTAGACTATACATGGAGAGTCACGGTAGCCATGATGGATTATAACATTTTCCGGCCACCAAGTGCAACAACTGGCCCAAATGGGTGGTCTCCCACGAAAAGAGAAGACAAAGAAATGCAGGTCATCTTCAAGGGGCTGTGACTACTGCTGACATTTTTATGGAGGCAATGAAATACCTCCACTATTTCTTCCACCAAACCTCGAACTCTTGGAATCGTAACCTCATCACAAGTCTCTTCTGTCCTTTACGTAACGGACAAGGAGAAATGCCTGAGAATGTGTTAATAACCCGAGGAGGCCTGAAAAGTAAGTCCACCAATAGGTTCATCCACAAGAATTGGATTTGAAGTGAAATCCATGGTGAAAATCCACAGAAAGCAATTGATTTTCGGCAAATTTTGCCACAGGTCATTTTCTGTGCTGATTTGTTCAGTATCTTGTGCATGAGATTCTTAAAGGGTGGTCTGTCACTCCCAAAACGCCAAATAAACTACGGTACTTAAACAGTAATTATTAAAAGGCATACCAGCAGTGTTCACTTTCTTTATTGTATTAGTGGCTGAAAAATCGATTTTTAATTGCTACGCAAATTATGGAGCTTTGTTTCACCCATGGCGTTACATCCTCCAATTTTACAGTTTTAGAACTCCTGCCGGAGAGTCCTTACTTGCATAGAGCAAGCACCTACACTGACACTGTGTGCGTCCTGCAGTGTCAGTGCGTACGTGCAGGGATGCAGACTGAACCCAAGCAGTGTACCTTCAGAGAGAAGGACGGGGTAGAGAACATCTCTTACATGCGTCTCCTGACATAACATAAAAAACACAGGGATGCAGACTAAACTCAGGTGGTGCTTTCTCTGGGCAAGCAAATGCTATCAATCAGGATCAAGGAATCATATGGATTAAAAGTAGATTTTTCAGCCATTATTACACTAAAATATACACTGCTAGAACAGTTTTTATAGGGGCTAAGTCCCTGAGGAAGCGTTTGCGAAACGCGCGTTGGAGGGTAAGGTCACACAGCACTCTTTTTTGGCATGGAAACCTCAAGTCAATATTTATTTTTTTGTTCATCATCATGGATTGTGTTCTAAACTATTGAATTTATTGGTCCTGCTATTCAAATTGCACAAATTTAGCATTTTTGCTCACCACTATTGGCACTTTATATGTGCAGTATATATTATTATTATTATTATTATTATATATTTATATAGCGCCATTTATTCCATGGCGCTTTACATATGAAAAGGAGAAAAATATAGACAGATACAATAAACATGTGCTAGACAAGGGACGCATAAGTACAGAAGGAGAGAGGACCCTGTCCGCGAGATATACGGTAAGTAACACATAAGCACTGGTTTTACTTTGCCATATATTGCAGTTTTTTTGTCATTATTCCTTTAACATCATGTGTTCACTTACAATTCAAACATTCTTTAAATTATTCTGTATCCTACTTTCCATGTCCACTATTTATTCATCTATTTTGTATTTTTCATCTTACATGTGCTGTGTCCCTTCACCCCCCCATGGTTTTAAAGGGCTTTTGTCATTATGTTTTTTGTATTTTATTTTTGTCTGTGTCCAGCCTTATTTACTAATTAATAAAATATTATATTTTAATATTTGATTTACCATTGCTCTCCACTAGCGTTTCTATAGGTTATAGTATTGGCAAGTAAATAAATCAGGGGGAGTGCACCCAACGGTGCACTGAAATCAGCTCATTTGCATATGGATTAAAGAAAAATCAATTTTTCAGCTATTACTAAACTAAAATGTATACTGCTGGAATTATTTTTATAGGGGCCAAGTCACCTATATAACTACTTTACTACTTTAGTGGCTCTCATCCACTACTGTGCTACTTTAATAGCTGCGTACCTGCCATGTGTGAACTTAGTGTGTCATTCCGTATATTCAGGATATAAATCCAAGACAAAGATATGACATACTTAGTATAATTTCATAACTAATAATACAGAAAAATGAAATGTCCCTTGATATTACAATTACAGACAGACCATAAGTTTGCAAACACGAGCTGAAGCAATTACCATGGAAAATAAGCCTTCGTCGGAATCTCGCCGATTATGGAATTGACCCTACGCATTGCGAAGACCTATGTGTAAAGCATATACCTTACGTAATTATTTTTTCCAATCAAAGTGAATGGCTTTAAAGGAAAGCAAATTAATATCTACCACTAGTAACCCCATCCTAATAAGAAATATGTCCATCGGGACCTGTAGGGCTTCAATGAAAATATCTAATTTCACATACACAGATGAGAAATATGTAGATGACCTTAGATAATTGAGGCTTTTCTCATAAGAAACATATCATTGCTCTGATTGACTTCCGTTACATGGTCATGTTTATGCATTAGGGCCAGCAATCACTTCCAGACCCGCCAGATGACCAAACCATCAAGTAGACAATATATCCAGCTTACTTTTCGCCAGATACGTTGGCCGGGAGCAGCTGTTTTGTAGAATATTTACTTTTTTTTTTCCATTTGTTATCAAATCGATCAGGCATGAAATTCCGAATTCATTATATTTCTAAGAAATGTAGCTGCACTGAAGATATGAAGACGCTGTAATTTTACTCTCCTCTGTATTGATTACATCTCAACATATTAAGCTATCAGGAGCTCCCTCATCAGTGTGAATTGGCTTTTTTCATCAGCTTCGCTTTAGAAAGGACTTGTTAGGGATTTCCTTTTTCGTGAAATTGGGAAAAATGCCAAGACAACACACAGGTGAATTCCAGAAACCCTGGAAGCTCATCTCTATGCAGAGAGGGCTGGTAGGAGATGTTATCCCTCCATTCCCTGAGTTATTAATGAGCGCAGGGGCCTCTTAGTGCTGGATGCTTTATAAATCAACCTTTGCACAGCCAGGCAGATAATGAAGAAGCAGTTTCTCAGCCATGTTACAAGGGGGCAGGGAACCCTGGGAGGATTTAATGTTGCAATCTCTCCAAGGACATGAGAGAACCAATACCAATCCAAGTGGACAGAAGCCATATCACACAGCTATGAGGCTAGGAAGCACTGCTGTGTGTAGTTAAACATCAGACTGTAATAGAGGTGTCTGCTACAACTGCATTGTGTGCTGGTCAACGGCACCATGTACTGGTCAACTGCTAAGTGTACTGGTCAACTGCATTGTGTGCTGGTCAACGGCACCATGTACTGGTCAACTGCTAAGTGTACTGGTCAACTGCATTGTGTGCTGGTCAACTGCTTAGTGTAGTGGTCAGCTGTGTAGTGTACTGGTCAACTGCATTGTGTGCTGGTCAACGGCACCATGTACTGGTCAACTGCTAAGTGTACTGGTCAACTGCATTGTGTGCTGGTCAACTGCTTAGTGTAGTGGTCAACTGCTAAGTGTACTGGTCAACTGCATTGTGTGCTGGTCAACGGCACCATGTACTGGTCAACGGCAACATTACTGGTCAACGGCACCATGTACTGGTCAACTGCTAATAGTGTAGTGGTCAGCTGTGTAGTGTAATGGTCAACTGCATTGTGTGCTGGTCAATGGCACCATGTACTGGTCAGCTGTGTAGTATACTGGCCAACTGTGTAGTGTACTGATCAGATGTGTAATGTACAGGTCAGCTCTGTAGTGTACTGGTCGTCAGCTATGTAGTGTAATGGTCAACTGCATTGTGTGTAGTCAACGGCACCATGTACTGGTCAACTGAATTATGTACTGGTCAGCTGTGTAGTGTACAGGCCAACTGTGTAGCGTACTGGTCAGCTGTGTAGTGTACTAGTCAATTGCATTGTGTACTAGTCAATTGCATCATGTATTATTCAGCTGTTTAGTATACTGGTCAACTGCATTGTGTACTGGTCAACTGTGTAGTGCACCAGTCAACCCTGTGTTGCACTGGTTAAATGCTTAATGTACAGGTCAACTGTGTAATGTACTGGTGAACTGCATAATGGTTTATTTAACTGTTTGGTCTACTGCTCAACTGCATAGTGTATTGGTGAACTGTTTGGTCTATTAGTCAACAGCATAGTGTATCGGACAACTGCACTGTGTAGCGCTT
The DNA here is from genome assembly GCA_033576555.1 of Oophaga sylvatica. Lineage (NCBI taxonomy): Eukaryota > Metazoa > Chordata > Amphibia > Anura > Dendrobatidae > Oophaga > Oophaga sylvatica. The sequence continues at coordinate 97,418,734 of JARQOD010000005.1, read as the reverse complement.
AACTGTGTGGTCTACTAGTCAACTGCATAATATACCGGTCAACTGCATAGTGTACCGGTGAACTGTTCGGTCTACAGGTCAGAGGTTTTACTCACAAAATGTACGGATTCTGGCTGTGGAGACTGAGCTAGAAGTAAGTCAAGGCAACATTCTCTTTAAGGGGCTGGACATTGACGAAGGACAGACACCTACAGGTGGCACAAGAGAGGAGAAATTGAACTATTTTAACACTCTTGAAGGTATTTTTCTGTTACATGAATCTTTAGGACAGGCCGTCAGTATTAGATGGGTGGGTATGGGTATCTGACTCTGCAGCCCCACCAATCAGCTATTTGAAGGGGCTGTAAACACAGTAGAAGTTGTGGTCGGGTCAACATAGAAAAAAGCTGCAATACCCAGCAGAGTGCTGCTATATGTACAACGTTATGTGTGTGTATGGAGCAGTGTGAACAATGGAGAAGCCGCAGCGCCACATGTCAGTTATACTGCTCATTGGGAGGTTATTACAAATGCAGAAAAGCAGCAGTCCTTCACCAGAAACTAATCGTCCTCTTGCTCCAACAGCTGAGGGAGTTCTGGGAGGTGCGTGGATAACTTATATTCCAGGCAGGGGTGATACAAAGGATGTACATCCGGCACCAGGTGTGAGGGCAAAATCCAAGAACTTTATTCAATAAATAATAAATATTTGACAATCCTGCTCTCAGAAGTGGCTAGGGCAACGCATTTTGAGCATTGATGCTCTCAGTTATGTCTCATGACTTGGAGGTTCGTTGCTCGAAATGCGTCAGCCTTGCCCCTTCTGAGAGCAGGATTGTAAAATAGATATTGCATTAATTTTCTGGATTTTAACCTCACCCCTGGTGCTGGACGCACAACCTTGAACTCCCACTGGTTCAATAATAAGAGGCTGTTGGCTCTGGAAAACCCTTTTAACCCATTAACAAGCAGTCAGGCACAGTGTCCAGAGTGCCCGACGAGTAGACATCTCTAAGGTGTCTTCATGGCTAAAACTTTCCTACCCACATGAGGATGCTGGAAACAATCATCAGGACCGCTGCATCTGGCATCAGATTTCCTACATTGGTTGCACAACATAATAATACCAGTAACATAATAATACCAGTAACGTAATAATAATAATAGTAACATAATCAGTTACTTTGTAGCAATATGTATTTTTCTGGTATTGTAACTTGGTATCTGCTCTCATTTCACAGTGATGGCCATTATGTTCCCCAATCTAAGATCTCATCTATGTGTCAGGGCCCAAATATTCAAACACTCGTCATTTAACACAAACAAGACAGTCATGTCCGCTCTGAACCTCAGTCCGACTTCCTTCCTGGGCAAACAAATATACATGGCGGTCATCCAAGGTGACAAGGAGATGTGTATACTCCGTCTTTGAGTTGGGTTTGTGCCCATATTTTTACTGCTCTACAGTGTACAGTGAAATATCACACTACATACAGGACTTCCTATGTAGGATAATGTGTGTCTAGGATATTCAACTATTTCAGGTGTGAACAGTAACCAACATACCACTGAATTTACATCCCTTCTAATGACCCCCAACTGTGCAGAGGGCGGAGGGCATGAAAGCCTTGAGATTCTATTTACACAACCTACACATTGCAAATGCAAATTGTCGCTTTGTTTACTACACACAGACATTAACACGTTCAAGAAGATAGTAGAAAACAAGGCATAAATGAATGAATTCTACAGCACAGGACTGGTCTGTATCCTATGCCCTGATTAAAAGTGTTGACTCCGGCTATAAGGGTTGTCAAGCCTTGTGAACATTTTTTTAATATTTGCCAGTATTTGAGGCTAACAAAACATTTATAGGTTTCATTAAAAATGTTGCACCATTCGCCTTCCACAGGCACATTTATGGCTGCAGAATGAGTCAACTGAAAATCCATCAGCGAGCTCTAAGTTTGCAACTCATTTATCTGTCTTTTTCTGAGCTCTTTTCAGTTGATTAATGACGGCAGAACACAACAAAAGCGAATGTGCAGAGAAACTATGTACCGAAGACAAAGCACATGTCATCTGCACCCCTAAAAAGGCTGAAAACGCTGAAAAAAGGGTATTTTGTAAACAGCATTTTTCTTGCCAAGAGAGCAGGTTTTGGCTGCAGAAAAAAAATAATGCAGAAAGAACGCTGCATGTGAACATGGCCTTATCGAGTATAATAAATTACTAGAAAGACAGATTGGTAACTGGAAATTTAGGTAGCATAATGTTAAAGGGAACCTGTCAGCACTTTTCTGGGCTACCAGCTAAAAATATCATTTAATTTAGTATCACCTATGCATTACACAACTACTTCTGAACCCCCTGACTCCCCATGTATCATCCATATATACCTTTTTTATTCCTCCCGCGCTGTATGATAATCTGTTCTGTCCGATGGGTGTGGCTTAGTTTCCGTCTCTTTCCCCCTCCTCGGCTTTCTGTACGTATTCCTTGCTATGAATATCACAGATCACGTACAGTTTTCGCGCGTGCACATTCAAATGCCATCTCGCGCGTGCGCAGTATGCTTTACCCAACTGTGGGCAAAGCTGAAAGGCAGAATTGCGCATGCACCGGCATACGTGATTGCTTTCTATGGCCCGGAAGTATTTTGCTGCTATTTCTGTGTTCCCTGCCGCCGGAAACCTTTCAAAAGCCCTGGAGAGAAGACCGGAAGAATAGCAAAGACTATTTCCTCAGTGATTAACTTTGCTATTCTTCTGGTCTTCTCTCCATCGCTTTTGAAAGGTTTCCGGCGTCAGGGAACACAGAAATGGCAGCAAAATACTTCCGGTACATAGAAAGCAATCACGTATGCCGGTGCATGCGCAATATTGCTTTTCGGCTTTGCCCACAGTTGGGTAAAGCATACTGCGCATGCGCGATATGCCTTTCGAATGCGCACAGGCGAAAACTCTACGCGATCGCTGAAATTCACTGCAAGGAATGAGTAGAGCAAGCGAGAAGGGGTGGAGAGACGAAACAAAGACATGCCCATCGGACCGCACCGACCATATTACCATATAGCGCGGGTGGAATAAAAAAGGTATTTATGGATGATACACGGGGAGTCAGGGGGTTTCAGAAGTAGTTGTGTAATGCATAGGTGACAATAAATTAAATATTTTTAGCTGGTAGCCCAAAAAAGTGCTGACAGGTTCCCTTAAATAGTTGAACAGATAATAGGCTGTCATGTATACAAAAAAAGCTATAAAAAAAGAATAATAATAGAAAAATATATATATATATATTTTATAAATAAATATGAGGATCACTGAAATATACACTGTTTACTGTGTACATAAATTGTGTTTTCTTCTGCTTCTAACAGCAACAATTGTTAAACAGGAATCCTACCAGCACAGTTACAGTTCCCATGGTCCTCCATATAGAGGCGGTAGATATTAATGAATTGCTTGGACTCCCTTAGGGAGTTGAAAGGTGAAAATAGCAATGAATTCTTATCAGCAAGGAGCAGTAATAGGAAGAGTCAGACAAATACCGAGGAAGGAAGTCGTTTTTTGTTTTACTACAGCACAAACATGTACTTAGGGAACATGCAGGTCCTACAAAACATGAAGAGCTCAGGCCAGCGTCAGCGGTGGGGCAGCCCTGACCCACCTCCTAAGAGCGTTCCACCCGCCATCCACCAGGATTCAGGGCTCTGAATCACGGACACTTTATGTATTGTGTGAGGATCAGCAGAATGACTGACCGCAGTCTGGATATTACCTGTGGGACAGGGAGAACAGACACGAAATGCCCAGGATTACATGGCGGGGTGGGGGGCACGGCCGGATGGGTTTTACTGTTTCACCTTCTGGAAAAATAAGTCCTTAAGCTGAAGTTTTGCTATTAAGGCTGTGTTCACACGTTGCTGCAGTTTTTTTTTTTTGAGCAGGCGAAACCTGCTCTTATGGCAGTAAAGAAGCAGCTTACAAAAAAAAACATCTTTTGCTGAATTTTTGCTACGTTTTGGTTGATAAAAGTTTAGTGCCCCCCCCCAAAAAAAAAACCCTAATTTAACTTCGCTAAGTTTTTGCATAAAAAACACAGCAAAATCTGATATCTGCGTTCTTGCAGTTACCCATTGTTTCCTATGGGTGAAAAAAAACGATGTGACACGCTGCAGTTTTCCAAATCAATCCGAAAAAATAAAACTAATGTCTGTGCATGAGATTTCTGAAATCTCATAGGCTTTGCTGGTGCTGTAAAACGCAGCTTAAAATTTGCATAAAAAAAAAATGCTGAAAAAAATGCAACGTGTGAACACAGCCTAAAGCTGGTATTAAAAAAACTCACGTTTAAAAGAAGATTTGCAGGCTAAGGCTGAGGGAAATGGCATCACTTGTGGCACGACATTGTGACCCTGCCAATAGCGGCTTCCTGAGCCGCGATTTCTAGATAAAATGTAATCCTTGTCTAAAAGGGTTAATGAGGCTTATATTCAGCACCGTCCCCCGTTATTACCGCAGCCTGGGCTATAATAAAATGACATCCTCTTTTCCGAGCACAGACGGATCATCTGGGCTATTTCTTCCTAGAACCAGTGCCAGAAATCTGCACTGAGGGTGAAGGTGGCACGGCACAGAAAGGAGAGTGCCAAAATCAGAAAGCAGATGGGGGTGATTAAAAAAAAAAAAAAAGGGGGGCACAGGAAAACAGAAAGAGTATTGATTCAAGGCAGGCATTGACATGCTAATTTATTTGCAATGGTCCCGCTCCTGTTTTGGTCCATTGCTGGCACACTCCGAAAAGGAGACGCATTTTCAATAGTGGATGAATTCTTTTTTTTTTTTTCTTTTTTTACTCCTGCGCTGTTCAGACAGGGAGCAAAGCTGAACTGGAAACAAACTATTGAAGGAGGGAAGGATTGGGCCTGAGGGCACCTATGGGACACTGGAAAATCCCTCATAATACAGCCACAAAGCAAAAACTGCTGAAAGCTAGTAATATAACTCACCCCGGTTTTTTTTTTCCCTCTACAGGAAAATACGTTGGAAAATTCATTATGTTCGCAGCACCACCCGCTAATACAATGGCGGAAGATAATTTGTTTTCTTTTGGCACAAGCCTGAATGGCTTCTTTAGGGACTTACAGATGAGGGTCACTGCCGAGGCAAAGTACACCGCTGAAAAATCACGACTTGGACTATTCACACATGTTACAACCTATTAACTTTTTTTTTTTGTATCCGCGATGACAATGTTTTCCGGCGGTGATAGCTATCCTAAGAGTAGGCCGAGCCAAGGCATTCCCACCATTCATGATATTCTCCATAGTGCTGCCTTCTCCTAAATGACTTGATGGAATCATTTCGCTCCTCTACGCTTAGACGTTAGGGTTCACCGAGCCAGGAGAAGGAACTATACACAGCAAGGGTTAGCTCTCGTTCCCCGGTACGCTTTATAGCTCCTTAGAATTAAGATCCAGCTATGGCACCGTTGAAGAAAACCTCTTTCTACCCAATTTTCCACCAGCAAACCGCTTAGACTTCATGCTGATAGGAATAAAAAACTCAGCGAGCCTGTTTGGTGTCCTAATTACTGTTTATCCTGTGGTTCGCCCCTTATTAAAAAGCGAATAAATGCAAACCCCTACAAACCTCCCTCCTTTCCAACCAAAAAATCTCCCATACCAATGGCTTGCTGCTCTATAAAACTAAACATAAAGACGCTGGGGAAAAGCCTATTGTGAACCCCCCGAACATTCTCTCAGGGGGTGGAAGACTTAAAAGAGAAGAGACAAACTTTTGCTTCCATACACTCCCCCCCATTCTGAACTTGGCATCTATTTGCATTTGATGACAATCAGGGGGGTCCTCAATACTTAGGGGGGGTTAAGGCCTCAATCCTAGAAAAACTATGTTTATCCCCTTTGAGGAACATAGACAAAGAATCATATACAATATGTAAATGGAAAACCATTGCCATACCATAGAAGAATGGAAGAAGCTCTGCGGACAGCTGACTGTCTCCATTCAGGACAGAAGGTACAAGAGAGAAAAAACGATAACAGACAGAAATGGTTTCCTAGACAGTATACTTGGTATGGGTGATGAGACTCGTGAATATTCATGATATCAACATGTAGTTACACCAATTATTGTTTGCAAAGCTGAATATTATTCACCTGCTGCTCCATTGAAATGAGTCCTTACTACACACTGACGACCTTTCACTGGATTTTTTTTAATTTAAATAGTCTCTACCCCAATTGGTGCTGCTAATCTGATTCTGGAACAGTTTTACTCTTTCTTTTTGTGACCATCCGTTCCAAAGTTATGTTTCCCGATAATAATAAGAAAGCCCAAAAAACCCCAAAATGAACATATACCCTATAGTAAATAACAATAGTACATGTAAACAACATGGTGCGCCCAGTCAATACTATTAGGATCAAAAAAAAGCCCAAACGTTATCCCACAGCGACAAGGTGTATCCAATCGGGGCAGGCCTATCCTGTCTCTAGTATTAAAACCTTACCCTGTGTCAGCCGACCTCAATGTAGATAAGGGCAGAGCAGGACGTTCACGGGAAGCTATGTAGATTAAATGCCCAGCTTAGAAAGGGGGCTTTTATGCTTTTTATATCAAAATAGTGTAGACTGGGTGGCCTATGTTGTTTATGTTTGTATGTACTATTAGTATTTACTTACTACAGGGTATATGCTCATTTTGTTTTTTTCTTGAGTTTTGTCTTTGAAATGGCCACAGTGTGAACATGCTCTTACACATTACACACATGGCAGCTTATTCTCCGGCTCATTTCTTTGGTTTTGCCCCAGTAATAATGGTGTACATTTTTCTTTCAACCAACTGGATGTATACCACAGAACACTGATACCGGCCAATCACTACACAGCCACACCCACGAGGGACTTCTGTGGTATACGCCCACTGGGGAAAAGTTGCATCTTTATTACTGGGGGCATAGCTTCAGAATGGAGGAGAACAGAAAAATAAAAAGAACTGTTCCAGAATTGGAGGGGGGACTCAGTTTAAATAAAAAAAGAATCCAATGAAAATTCCTGTGCAGCAATAACAATAATGAACCCTTTAGAATGGACGTCGTCTCATATAGGAGCTAATGTCTAACTATGAGCAGCTTCCTTTGTGAGGCTGAAGTGAAGTAGCATCCATTTGTAAAGCTGGCCATACACACAAGATTTTTATCTGCAAATCATTGGCAGATAATGTTAAATTTGGTGAGTTCTGCTAATGATCTGGTGTCTGTGGTGGTCACACCCAAACATGTACAGCAGATGCAACTCAAAGAAGATGATGTGCAGAAAATATGTCATGTGTATGGCCAGAACAAACCACATGTACGCAAGGGGCAAATAGACTTCAAAAATCACAAATGTCTCAGGTTGCAGGCCAAGTGCTTCCGTCGTGTTGCTACTGATCTTTATGCGTTGATAGCATCACACAACGTGTCATTCTTTCACTCAACATCACGGATAAGATCAGGGATCGCCAGATATGAGGACAGATTTTACAAGGACGGTAGAAGATCATAATATGAAGATATGAATAGCTTCAGGCCTACAACAAACATTATATCTTATACCTAATCAGGTAACTGTAGACAAGGGAGCGTGTATGTGACTACTTGACCCAGGATCAATGTGTTTCTGATGCCACTAAACCAATGAAGTTGTCTTCAAAGGCCTTCAGGTCTGAGATTCTCTGCCCCTGACCCCATGTCCGAGAGCCAGCGGCCTTTGTCAAACTGAAGATTTCAATCAATCTTTGGCTGTGACTCGGGGAATGACAGGAGAAAGATAGATGAGGGATTGAATGACCCCAGGACCTCCTTCTTGTCTTCAGTCTGCTTGTGTCCAACCTCCTATGGACAGGGAAGGAACAACCTGCTAGCAGGGGTCACAACCTCCAGGCTGGTGTATCTATCTTATCCTCTCACTGGGGCAATTAATTTTCTAAAAAATTACACCCATAGCTTTCATCTGTATAAGATCTATGACCAAACTGGACACAGAAGATGGAAATCCCCGAGAGATGGAATGAATGCAGATAATTTAATAACAGGCACAGTGCCCTGACATCATGGAGCGAGTAGGGGGCATGATACAAAGCCAGCCAAATGGTGTCCGGCATGCCAGATGCTGCAACCATCAAACACAATATTACCATACAAAAAATTAATCTATGTATATCTACTATGCACATCTGTGGATAGGTCTACGTGCACTTCGAGTTTTCTATTTGGCCAGCTAATGATCTTCTCCTAATCAGAGGTTTCCACAAAACATCATCACACACAGGGTTTGAAGCCTGAATCAATTTAAGACTGGTGCCATAAATGCTTTACAAGAGAACTGAACCCTAAGTAATTTGCTTAAGGACCTGTGCTGGGATTATGGCACTCTGGGCTACAAAAGGGTGGCAAGACTTAAAAGCAGTTCACAGTTCTTCCAATTAAACGGATCACGGGCAACCTGTGGCTTCTTAGAAAACCCTATTTCATTAGCAGACCAATGTATTCTTTAGTTGAAAAAAAAAATCTTTTGTCAAGTATATATTTTCTTTATATCATCAGATAAACTAACACCCCACAGTACACATTGGGCAACACCAACCAATGTGGTACACACAATGGATCCAACAGAAGAGAATCCGCGGTAAGACAAACGATTGTTCCCTCAAATGTAAAAAAAAAATCTAAACCTTGATCCCAATTTCTTAAACCAAGACAAAGATATGCTGAACATAAGACCATGGATACTTAAGATGAATCCTGTACAAGGGGATAATTGGGTGGAGTTCTCAGTTATTGAGGCTTGAGTAAGTCCTTATAATATATCCACTATGTTCATTGAATTACTCTTAAGACATAATGGTGTATTACAAGGCGGTTATAGTTAGAATTTAACTCATCCAGCCAACTTATATACTTTTTGGATAGGACAATGGTTAATTCATAGTCGTATGCACTCAGCCAGTACTTGACTGTATCTCCCTTCCTCCTGCCATGCCATGTGTTCATTCTACCTTCTGTGCCAGCCCTTGCCACCTGGACCTCTTGGCCTTGTGCGTACAACCCTTCTGTCAACAGCCCTCCCAGGGGATCTGCTAATTAATGGCTTGTTTCTATTCGTCTTATGTCAGATTCAATTACACCATTTAATACCAGATGGAAACATACAGTTGAGTTTCTTACCTTGACACCCTCCGTTGCGCTCCTCATACCCAGCATTACATAGGCAGTTCCCAATAGGGACCAGCCACTCTCCGTCAGCTCCACAATACATCTTAGGCACTTCTTTCTCTTCTGAGTTATTGACACAGGAACCCCGTACTTCCACCAGTGAAGAGGTGTCAGCCCCGTGATGGTGTCAGGGAACTGGGCCAAGTTTCGCACTGTCAACGGACATTTCTTGTAGAAATACACGAACTGACACAAGAGCAATGCATGCTCCCACATCCTGGAAAGCCAGGTAAAAGCCCTCCATGCTTAGTGGACCCACGTCTCTGACCTCCGTGTTGAGTTTCATAATTCTGTCTCCGATGTCCACCTGAGTGAAGCTCTCGTCGGCTGCAATTGTGTCAATTTTCATATACTGGGTTTCGCGGTATAGCGTTCCTTATCATTGTTGGATTCATAATAGTACAAATTGAAGGTCTCTTTGCACGTGCCCATCACTCCGGGCAAGCTGTTACAGTCTCTTAAAGTGAACTTAATCTCAACATAGACCCTCTGTGCCCCACTTCTCGGGATCCAGTCAGTCCTTAACCAGTTATTCTGGCTGGCTTCCATTACATTGCAAACTTGATAGGTTCGGATAGGAGTGTTCTTCTCATCCATAATGCTTACCTCTTCCCACTGCAATAAAATCAATCGTCAGAAACCCTGTTTTCTATGTTTTATCATTAGCAGAACACCAGAGACAAGCCATAGAACCCTTTTCTAGCGCCCCTGTTGGACACAGAAAATAAAGAGCATGCTGATTTAAAAAAAAAATCTAATACTAATATATAATAACTGAACCCGTTCGACACAGATCTCAAGCTTAACATTAAAAAATTAACCCTTGGATCCAATCTTAAAAAAAATCAATGAACTATTCTATTGTCTCAGTCTTCCTTATGGAAAACAGGTCCTGTGAAAAATCACCATGTTCATCCAAAAAAAAATATTCCTTAAATTTAAGGAAACTTTGGTATAAAATTTTATTCATTCTCTCACTGGAGAACCTGAGCGAAGACTGGGAAAGAACGAATGCTACCTAAAAAGGATTTCTGACTGTCCATGTACTATTAAAGTTTTCACTAGCGGTATATAAATAGCCGGCGTACGTATGCGGGGTTTGGAGGAAATTGTCATATCCGCAGGGAGACAGGAGAGTGGCAAGTGAAATCAGCATCACTTAACTATTACAGTAGCCCTGACAGTCTGGATATTACCAATAACGCAAGACATTCATATTATGTCAAGTTATAGGCTACTGTCAAGAATAGACGTCTATTTATAATGCACGGCTGGAATATCCGGCAAAAAAACCTAAATAAAATCCCTAACTGGTGCAGAGATGTAAAATGGATATAAAACCCAGTCAAAAATATACAGGTTCACAGTGTATTCTAGGCACAGAACAATCCTGAAGGACGCTCTTCCATCAATGATGTGGAGGCAAAGGACCGAGACAGGACAATCTACCAACATGGTGCATGACGAGTGATCCGTCCCTTGAAGGGATTTGCCATTATTAGGCCGAAGAATAATGTTAGGGTTTAGAAGATTCAGGAGATGAATGATGATGTTTCACAAGGTCATAATGGACAACCATCAGATGGAGAAACGTGAAATGGATGTGATTCAGTCTCCCCGATCTCCTGCATGGCTCGTGTGGGAAAAGGACGGGCTGCTTCTGAACAAAAGCCCCATGGGCTACGGAAATGTAAAGCTTGAAACAATCGGCAAGGAACTATAAGCTGGATCCGATGCCAGCTGTCTGTCAGTCATCCTGGGTCCTCTGACCATTGCATCAACCGGAGACAGTAGACCAGCTATAGGGTCCGTATATGCACTGGGCCCATCTCCCCTACGGATGACTTATGGAAAGGCATCTATGCACAGTCACTTCCCGTATATACGTCATTTATACACCACAAGTCAAGTTCAGAATCCAAGGAGGGTCAATATCATACAAAATGTAACAGTTATAACATTGACCTCCATCCCCGTCTAATGCTGGAACATAGATAACATGAAAGACATTCCTAGCATGGATAACTACACACCACTTCCTATTATGGCAGGTGATCCAATACCATCTTAGTATTCACAAATTTAAGAAAAAAAGGCTTCATTTGTCGGTGATAGTTATCCCACTAAAATATAGAGTTTCAGGCCCAGAAAAAAAAGGTAACTGATATGGAGAACTGCAGAGGTAATAGGCCACTCGGTATAAATGGGCCCGTGTGAGTCACATAAAGGGTCAATCATCCCATTACCTTCTCTTAACTGTACAAAATCAAGGACTTACCCCTCCTTCTAAAGGACTAGCTATCCAGCCAAGTTCTCCCTGCACAGACCTGGAGTCCAGGAGGGTAACTGCAAAGAGAAGAGCGCGGACACTTGTGAGCGACATGTACAAGAAGGAAGCGTGCACAACAGTCTAGGAGCTCCATGTTGGGAGACTGCACAGAAATGGTTAAACCTGGGAGCTCCATCTTGGAACATTAGGGCTAACAATAGTCTACGTGCTCCATCTTGGAATATGATATGGTACTGCACCTCTGCTTCTGGTAGCGCTGCATTCTTATTTCTATATCAATATCTGCCATGTTTTTCAACTTACAAGTCCAAATACATAAATCTATCTATGTAACTATATACGGTATATATATTAGACGGACTAATATAATGTGTTCAGTCAGTTAAACAACTCATTTCTATAATAAAAAGGGACGTTTGTTAAAAAATATAGAAAAGCTCATTTACTACTGTCAATATGGAGAAATGTATAGAAAACGGATCTGCCAGACATCAATGAGAATTCTGTGTCTCAGCTGTAATACAGTAACACTACTGACAATTCAGGCATCTAACTGCTATTGGAACGGAAGGATGGATAGATAGATAATAGGGATAGATAATAGGGATAGATAGATAGATAGATGATAGATAGATAGATAGATAGATAGATAGATAGATAGATAGATAGATAGATAATAGACAGATAGATAATAGAGAGATAGATGATAGATATAGAGATGGATAGATAGATAGATAGATAGATAGATAATAGATAGATAGATAGATAGATAGATAGATAGATAGATAGATAGATAAAGATTCAAAAATGAAAACAGCACTCCATTTCCATTTTTCACTGCAATGGAAATGGAGTGCTGCCTTCATTTTTGAATCTTCGTCTTAATTTGGGGCAGATAATGGACTTTCTGCCTAGTAGGCCTGAACCTGATAATAGGTATTGTGCTGTTCCATTTTGTCTAGATAGATAGATAGTAGATAGATAGATAGATAGATAGATAGTAGATAGATAGATAATAGATAGATAGATAGATAGATAGATAATAGATAGATAGATAGATAGATAGATAGATAGATGATAGATAGATAGATAGATAGATAGATAGATGCAAAGTCCTTGCAAGGCAGCAATGTGACCATAGATATTCATTTTCTACTATTCTTCAGAATGACAGGAGCCTTTCCTCAGACCCCGCACTCGCTCAGCCGCCCTGAAACCTCCATCCATCTAGATTCTTATAAGGTAAATGGGACATACAAAGAGAACAATGAGCCTCATTTTATACAAAAAGAGGGAATAAGGGGAAAGAGAAAGGCAGACGTGACCAGCATTCACACCGCCTCTAGTGTAACTTTATGGCTGCCAAGTTCACCGTGGGCACAAAGCTCCACATCTCACACAGACACCACATAATACCTGAGCGATGTGGGGACGCAGAATCATCAGCAAGCATTGCAGAATATACAGATAATTATACACAGATATCCACTGATGCATGTTTGGAGTTTCTATATAAATGATATACAAGGTCATTTCCACCTATTACAGAGCAGTAGCGTTCTTAGACCTTATACAGACACGACAGTGATGGCAGCAGGATATCACCACAGACACATCTGTGCAAAGGTGCAACTCACTGCTACATGTGCTGACACTGCTCCCAGATTATATGTCCTGGGGTATGATCACAGCACATAATGCAATACAGGGCTATGTGTACGCTGGTGGACCCTGATACAGGGCTGTATGGCCCCAAACACACCCCAGTACAAAGCTGTGTGCCCAGATACACCCCAGTACAAAGCTGTATGCCCAGATACACCCCAGTACAAAGCTGTGTGCCCAGATACACCCAGTACAAAGCTGTATGCCCCAGATACACCCCATTACAAAGCTGTGTGCCCCAGATACACCCAGTACAAAGCTGTGGGCCCCAGATACACACAGTACAAAGTTGTGGGCCCCAGATACACCCCAGTACAAAGCTGTATGCCCCAGATACACCCCAGTACAAAGCTGTGTGCCCCAGATACACCCCAGTACAAAGCTGTATGGCCCCAGATACACCCCAGTACAAAGCTGTGGGCCCCAGATACCCCAGTACAAAGCTGTGTGCCCAGATACACCCCAGTACAAAGCTGTATGCCCCAGATACACCCCAGTACAAAGCTGTATGGCCCAGATACACCCAGTACAAAGCTGTGTGCCCCAGATACACCCCAGTACAAAGCTGTATGCCCAGATACACCCATTACAAAGCAGTGTGCCCCAGATACACCCAGTACAAGCTGTGGGCCCCAGATACACCACAGTACAAAGTTGTGGGCCCCAGATACACCCCAGTACAAAGCTGTATGCCCAGATACACCCCAGTACAAGCTGTGTGCCCCAGATACACCCCAGTACAAAGCTGTATGGCCCCAGATACACCCCAGTACAAAGCTGTGGGCCCAGATAACCCAGTACAAAGCTGTGTGCCCAGATACACCCCAGTACAAAGCTGTATGCCCAGATACACCAGTACAAAGCTGTATGGCCCAGATACACCCCAGTACAAAGCTGTGTGCCCCAGATACACCCCAGTACAAAGCTGTGTGCCCCAGATACACCCCAGTACAAAGCTGTATGCCCAGATACACCCCAGTACAAAGCTGTATGGCCCAGATACACTCTAATATAAAGCTATTTGCCCCCAGATAGACACAATATAAAGCTATATACCCCAAATACCTCCTAATGTAAAGTTATATTCCCCAGATACGCCTCAGTATAAAGATATATGCCCCAGATACACCCCAATATAAAGCTACATACCCCCAGATAAACTCCATATAAAGATATATGCCTCTAGATACAATCCAATGTAAAGCCATAGAGCCCCAGATACACTATAATATACAGCTAAGTACCTCAATATATACCCCAATATAAAGCTATATTCCCCCAGATACACCCTAATATAAAGCTATATACCCTCAAATACACCCCAATATAAAGCTATATGCCCCAGACACACCACAAAATAAAGCTATATAAACTCAAGATACACCCCAAAATAAAGCCATATACCCCCAGATACACCCTAATATAAAGCTATATTCCCCCAGATTCACCCCAATATAAAGCTATATACCCTCAACCTACTAACAGAGCTCTCTACCAGTATGATTTCATGTATCCAGATTAACTAAGTGACCTAGCTCTGCAGAAGGCGCACCACCAGGGGAGAATACAGGGAGCTGGCACCCCACTGCCCGCACTCACACTGGATTCCCCTAGGCACAAGGTGGGCAATGCCCGGGTATTGCTGCCTGCACACAGTACACTGCCCTGGTTATGTACAATTATATATAACCAAATACATCTCATGTCCTGCAGACAGACCCCATACTACACAGACATGGAGTACCACAAGGAGCAGCAAATCCAGTAATACAAATAGGCATAATTCAGCCTAATAATCCACATGCACATCATTCATCACAATTATCTAGTAATCCAAATAAACATAATACATCCTAATAATCTAGTAATCCACATTCACACCATTCGTCCTAATCTGGTAATCCAGTGATATATCACAGTACCCCAATATACAGATATTTCCTGATATACAAACATTCCAGTATCACAAATTATTTTTAAGTATTCTAGATTTGCTCCCAATAATACACATATGCATCTATTATTCCACCACCTATGTACCGCACATGGCACGCATCTCCTAGGGTCACATACAGTCTTCTGCTGATCCATCTACACTTTATAATCAATAGGAAGTAATAAAGGACACAGCATAGTAATCTGCATATGTATCTAATCCCACACACAGATAGCAGTATCCCAAACAGTCAGTGTGGTGGAAACACATCATACTCCCTAGTAATCCAGATTTCCACATTCAGATCTATTCATCCACAAACACATGTCGAATTCCGAGAATATATCCACCAGTAATCTATAGAATCTATATAGTCTTCCAAAGTGCATCTTTAAATTCCCATGTAACTGAACATCCTCGGGATTTAGCAATCCACATACTCAGGTAGTAATCTACATATACACTGTGCAGCCTGGTAATCTGCATATATATACACAGTAATACATGTATATACATGGTGCAGTGTAGTAATCTGCATACATACATAGCCATCCACATGTCATCTGTGCAGGTTATACCTCTTGTAATCTGCATATATACATAGTGCCGTGTAATAATCTGAATATACACGTACACATATAATCTGTGCAGTGTAATAATCTGCATATACACATAGCCATCCACATATAATCTGTAATCTCCATATACACATAGCCATCCACATATAATCTGTGCAGCCTATACCTCTAGTAATCTGCATATATAGATAGTAATCCACATATAATCTGTGCAGCCTATACCTCTAGTAATCTGCATATATAGATAGTGCAGTGTATAATCTGAATCACGCCTAATAATCTTGCAGTGTAATAATCTGCATATTACATAGTATCCATTAATCTATAATCTCCATATACACATAGCATCCACATATAATCTGTGCAGTGTAATAATCTGCATATACATAGCATCCACATATAATCTGTAATCTCCATATACACATAGCCATCCACATATAATCTGTAATTTCCATATACACATAGCCATCCACATATAATCTGTAATTCCATATACACATAGCCATCCACCTATAATCTGTGCAGTGTAATAATCTGTATACACATAGCCTTCCACCTATAATCTGTGCAGTGTAATAATCTGTATACACATAGCCTTCCACCTATAATCTGTGCAGCCTAGCCCTCCAGTAATCCGCATGCACACAGTAATCCACATCTACACATCTAGTTTGCATTGCACACGGCGCAGAGCTGTCAGGGTCTCGGACCCCAGGAGTGCGGATGATGATCCCAGGTCAGGACGACATCCACAGGCGCCATCACGGGGAAACTTTGTCCTTGCGCTGCGCTCCTCGTCCCGGAGAAAACTTCTGGAGTAGATCCTTGAGATCTCCATAAATCCACTTTGTCAGGGTCCCCAGGATTCCTGACCCAAACGCTCCGTGCACAGAGGATCCGCAGTGATCGGCAGCAGTAGTGATCGGCAGAGATCCCGGGCTTACCTTCACTGGCTGGATAGATCCTAGATCCTGTAACTGCACAAGTGAAGCCAAAGAGCAGAGAAGACAAGATGCAGTGTGCAATAATCCCAGCCATGGCGGCTGCTGGAGCTGTGGACGGAGGAGGAGGATGAGGGTGATGATGAGGATGATGGGACTGCACACTCTGCGCCCGCTCCGCTTCCCAATCCCTGCAGTATCCCAGTGGAATAAAGGCTTCAAGTTTTAGTGCGGCTGCAAGACATTGCTAGGGGGGCGGGGCCTCAGGGCTTCTCCTTCACTCAACCCTCCTCTAGCCAATCACAGCGAAAGGGGCGGGGAAAAACGGGGACGGAATACCAAACCCCGCCCCATTTACCTGGACTGGCCCGTCATTACCAGACGGAGGGAGACAGGGACAGACGAGGAGCGCGGTGCATATATATACAGTATGTGCATCTATAAAGTACTGTCTACAGACACATGTATATACATATATATATATAGTACTGTACTCTGTGTACAGACATGTATATACATATATAGCACTCTGTGTGTACATGTACAGTATATACATATATATATAGTACTCTGTGTGTACAGACATGTATATACATATATAGTACTCTGTGTACAGACATGTATATACATATATATAGTACTCTGTGTACAGACATGTATATACATATATATATAGTACTCTGTGTACAGACATGTATATACATATATATATAGTACTCTGTGTACAGACATGTATATACATATATATATAGTACTCTGTGTGTACAGACATGTATATACATATATAGTACTCTGTGTACAGACATGTATATACATATATATAGTACTCTGTGTACAGACATGTATATACATATATAATATAGTACTCTGTGTACAGACATGTATATACATATATATATAGTACTCTGTGTACAGACATTACTTACATAAATAGTACCTGTGTGTACAAGACATGTAATAAACATTATATGCTCGTGTACAGACATGTAATGACATGATATAGTACTCTGTGTACAGACGTGTATATATACATATATTATATAGTACCTGTCTACAGACACATGTATATACATATATATATATAGTACTCTGTGTACAGACATGTATATACAATATATAGTACTCTGTGTGTACAGACAGTATATACATTATATAGTACTCTCTGTACAGACATGTATATACATATATAGTACTCTGTGTACAGACATGTATATACATATATATAGTACTCTGTGTACAGACATGTATATACATATATATAGTACTCTGTGTACAGACATGTATATACATATATATATAGTACTCTGTGTACAGACATGTATATACATATATATAGTACTCTGTGTACAGACATGTATATACATATATATATATAGTACTCTGTGTACAGACATGTATATACATATATATAGTACTCTGTGTACAGACATGTATATACATATATATATAGTACTCTGTGTACAGACATGTATATACATATATATATAGTACTCTGTGTACAGACATGTATATACATATATATATATATATATAGTACTTTGTGTACAGACATGTATATACATATATATAGTACTGTACTGTGTGTACAGACATGTATATACATATATATAGTACACTGTGTACAGACATGTATATACATACATATAGTACTCTGTGTACATGTACCCCTTCTCTTCTCTCTCTACACGGCCCCAATTGGACAGACCATCAGCAGATTTGGCTTTCAGTACCATCTTTATGCTGATGACACACAGCTATACACGTCATCCCCCGACCTTACTCCCGCTGTACTACAGAACGGCACCGACTGTCCGCAGTCTCCAACATTATGTCCCGCTCTCTATCTGAAACTCAACCTCTCCAAAACTGAACTTCTTCTGCTCCCGCCGTCTACTAACCTCCCTAAATCTGACATTTCCCTCTCTGTGGGCGGCACCATAATAACACCCCGGCAGCAGGCGCGCTGTCTGGGTGTTATGTTTGACACCAATCTCTCCTTCACCTCCCAATACAATCTCTTGCCCGCTCTTGCCGCCTACACCTAAAGAACATCTCTAGAATCCGCACTTTTCTCACCATGGAAACAACAAAAACCCTCACTGTAACATTGAGCCACTCCCGCCTGGACTACTGCAACGCTCTATTACTTGGCCTCCCCATTACTCGACTATCCCCTCTCCAGTCCATCCTTAATGCAGCAGCCAGGGTCATCCATCTGGCTAATCGGTACTCGGACGCGTCCGCTCTTCGCCAGTCCTTACACTGGCTACCCATTCATTATAGGATCCAATTCAAAGTACTTGTTCTCACCCACAAAGCTCTCCACAGTGCAGCACCCCCCTACATCTCCTCCCTCATTTCTATCTATCGGCCTAACCGACTACTGAGCTCTGCAAACGACTTTCTAATCTGTACCTTCCACTCCCGACTCCAAGACTTCTCCCACACTGCGCCAATCCTCTGGAATGCTCTACCCCAAGAAATTAGGACTATCCACAATTTGCATGGTTTCAGGCGCTCCTCAAAACACATTTGTTCACGAGCGGCCTATCACATTCACTAATCAAAGTCATTCTATGTGTAAGTGTGTGTGTGTAGCCCATTCACTATCTCCATCCATCCCTCACTCCCTCGAGATGGCTGGACCATCATTGTAAATGCACCATTGTATATACACACCTGTACTTTGTATCTCCCCCACCTCATTGTAGATTGTAAGCTCTCACTGAGCAGGGTCGGCTTATTTTGCTTTAATTATTGTATTGTTAACGTTTTACTTATGACTTGTGTTTTGAAACTGTTAAACTGTAAAGCGCTGCGGAATATGTTGGCGCTATATAAATAAAGATTATTATTATTATTATGTACAGTATATACATATATACAGTACAGACCAAAAGTTTGGACACACTTCTCATTCAATGATTTTTCTGTATTTTCATGACTATGAAAATTGTAGAATCACACTGAAGGCATCAAAACTATGAATTAACACATGTGGAATTATACACCCCCACACCATCACACCACCTCCTCCATGCTTCACGGTGGGAACCAGGCATGTAGAGTCCATCCGTTCACCTGTTCTTTGTGCAAAGCAGTAATCAAAGCAAAAGGTGGCTACTTTGAAGAACCTAGAATATAAGACATATTTTCAGTTGTTTCACACTTTTTTGTAAAGTGTAATGTATAATTCCACATGTGTTAATTCATAGTTTTGATGCCTTCAGTGTGATTCTACAATTTTCATAGCCATGAAAATACAGAAAAATCATTGAATGAGAAGGTGCGTCCAAACTTTTGGTCTGTACTGTATATAGTACTCTGTGTACAGACACATGTATAGTACTCTGTGTACAGACACATGTATATACATATATAGTACTCTGTGTACAGACACATGTATAGTACTCTGTGTACAGACACATGTATATACGTATATACTCGTGTATAAGCCGACCCGTGTATAAGCCGACCCCCCTAATTTTGCCACAAAAAACTGGGAAAACTTATTGACTCGTGTATAAGCCGGGTGTATAAACTGCCCTCCTGCTCTGTGCTGCCCCTCTGCTCTTGCTCCCCCATCCAGCTCTGTGCTCCCCCATTCTCCTCTGTACTCCCCCCCTCCTGCTCCGTCCTCCGCCTGTGCTCCCCCATTCCTTCTCCGTCCTCCTGTGCCCCCCTGTCCTGCTCGATGCTCCTCTGTGCCCTCCATCCTCCCCCCCGTCCTGCTCCGTGCTCATTGTCCTCCTCCATGCTTCCCCCGTCCTGCTCCAGCTTCCCCCGTCCTCCTCTATGCTTCCCCCGTCCACCGTTCTCCCCCCCGTCCTGCTCGTGCTCCTTGTCCTCTCCTCCATCATACTCACCCCTCCCCGTGCCATCGCTGAGCGTCCCTGCAATCCTGCGTTCTCCCCGGCTTCCTGCAGCTCTCCAGCACTGAGCGGTGCTGTAATACCGCTCATTAAGTCCATGAATATGGAGGCCACGCCCATGGGAGCGGCGTCGCGCCCATATTACATGACCTTAATGAGCGGTATTACATCACCGCTCCAGTGCTGGAGAGCTGCAGGAAGCCGGGGAGAACGCAGGATTGCAGGGACCCTCAGCGATGGCACGGGGAGGGGTGAGTATGATCCCAGCCACCGGCTCCTGCTGCGGCATCCCCTCCCCTGCTGGTTTCTGCCCTATGACTCGTGTATAAGCCGAGGGGGCATTTTCAGCACGAAAAAAGGTGCTGAAAATCTCGGCTTATACACGAGTATATACGGTACATATATAGTACTCTGTGTACAGACACATGTATATACATATATAGTACTCTGTGTGTACAGTACAGTGTATACATATATATATATATAGTACTCTGTGTGTACAGACATGTTTATACATATATAGTACTGTACTGTGTGTGCATATATAGTGTGTACAGATATATAGTAATGTGTGTACTACATATATATATATATAGTACTCTGTATGTACATGTACAGTATATACATATATAGTACTGTACTGTGTGTACATGTATATACATATATAGTACTCTGTGTACAAGTACAGCATATACATATATATAGTACTCTGTGTGTACAGACATGTATATACATATATAGTACTGCACTGTGTGTACATGTACAGTATATACATATATAGTACTGTACTGTGTGTGCATTTAGTGTGTATAGGTATATAACAATGTGTGTGTACATGTATAGTACTGTGAAAAATAGTAGTGTGAGGAAATATAATATGCAGTACTGTGTGTAGAGAGAATATATAGTAATGTTAGTGTGTGTATACATATATAGTAATGTGTCAATAATGCATATATTGTCTGCCATTTTTAATTAATTGTAATTGATATCTCTATTTTTTATGTGGCCACTTTCCACATGTATAGCAGCAATGATCAATGGTGCTCTAAAAATAAAATAATAATAATAATAATAATAATTATAAAGTAGTCTGTAACCATAGAGTTACATACATATAGTAGTGTTTATGATGTAGAGACACTGCCCCACTGTGCAGATATCTCATTTTCATCTCTATAATCTATCTACTAAATTCAAATTGAAATCAACACATTAAATTGCTGAAGCAAAAATATCTATCTAAATATCTATCTATATCATCATCTATCTATCTATCATATCTATCTATCTATCATCTATCTATCTATTATCTATCTATTTATTATCATCATCTATCTATCTATCTATCTATCTATCTTATCTATCTATCTATCTATCTATCTATCTATCTATCTATCTGTCTTCTGATCTGTCTGTCTGTCTGTCTGTCGTCTGTCTTCTGTCTATCTATCTATCTCTATATCTATCTATCTATCTTCATCTATCTATCTATCTATCTATCTATCTATCTATCATCTATCATCTATCTATCTATCTATCTATCTATCTTATCTATATCTATCAATCTATCTATCTATCTATCATCTATCTATCTATCTATCTATCTATCTATCTATCTATCTATCTATCTATACTACTACATCTATTTATCTATGTAGCCAAGGCCTCCCAAGCAAATTATCCATTATTTGCGAAAATATAGAACCAAAAAAGCGAAAAAAAAGAGAAAGATTCATTGCAAGTGAAACATCGCCATGCCACATGGGGTAAATAAAGTCCACCTTATCTTCTGGTAAATATTGGAGTGCTGCCCGCTTTTTTGTTTCTATCTATCTATCTGTACCTCCTTCATTGTACACAATTGTTTTCACATGCAACAAAATTTTCAGCATGGATTTTTGTTTGGCCACTGTGGAAATATTGAGAATTCGACTTATTTCTCTGCAGGTTCCACAGGCTAAGCCAGGATTATTGCCACTGAACAGCTATGTGGTTGGGAATCTCACCAGATTTGTGGCAGAAACCTCAGATTTCTTCTGTGGAAATATCCGTCAGATCTGCACTGGACTGGTGACGTGCCCCTGGGCTGGGATCACACTTCGCATTCTTGTGGCAATATTTACTGCAGTTTTTGGAACCAAACACGGAAAACCTTTTCTGTGTATGAGCTCTTTGTAGATGACCCCCACCCCAGGTGTCTAGACATTAGCATGTTAGCCCTGCAGTGCTAGAGGAAGTGTAGAATAACCAGCAACGTGCCATGCCGTTCACACCTGTACTTCCCCAGGTTGTAGCATTGCCCCAGCATGTCACACAAGTGCAGCCATTTCCTATGTCCTCAGTCATTCACCTTGCTCTTCACACATCCTCACTCCCCGCTCATGTGAAGGATTACAGGCATGCACACAGCACCTCAGTGCTTCCTGCCTCACTCCTCGCCTTTGCTGGGAGCAATCATTTTGCTATTAAAACATAATCCCCCTTGGATATGAATCTGCAGCATCTCACTTATTTCAGCCTCTGATGCAGAACTGCACTGCACCATAGGAAATGTAAACCCGTCACTTTCCATGACCCCTCTCCTTCCACATCTTGTCCTTTATTCCAAACCTCAGTTTCAATTAAGATACAGTTATAAAGGTAAAATAAAAAAAAGCTGAAATATCTTCCTGCTCAGAATGGAAACCACAGCAGCATCAAAGATCCCTCAGCAGGACTAAAGTTGGACATTGCAGATGTTTATACAGTGCCTTCCGAAAGTATTCGGCTCCCTGGAACTTTTCAACTTTTCCCACATATCATGCTTCAAACATAAAGATACCAAATGTAAATTTTTGGTGAAGAATCAACAACAAGTGGGACACAATTGTGAAGTTGAACGAAATGTATTGGTTATTTTAAATTTTTGTGGAAATACAAAAACTGAAAAGTGGGGCGTGCAATATTATTCGGCCCCTTTACTTTCAGTGCAGCACACTCACTCCAGAAGTTCATTGTGGATCTCTGAATGATCCAATGTTCTCCTAAATGACTACTGATGATAAATATAATCCACCTGTGTGTAATCAAGTCTCGTATAAATGCACCTGCTCTGTGATAGTCTCAGGGTTCTGTTTGAAGCACAGAGAGCATCATGAAGACCAAGGAACACAACAGGCAGGTCCGTGATACTGTTGTGGAGAAGTTTAAATCCAGATTTGGATACAAAATTATTTCCAAAACTTTAAACATCCCAAGGAGCACTGTGCAAGTGATCATATTGAAATGGAAGGAGTATCATACCACTGCAGATCTACCAAGACCCGGACGTCCCTCTAAACTTTAATCTCAAACAAGGAAAAGACTGATCAGAGATGCAGCCAAGAGCCCCATGATCACTCTGGATGAACTGCAGAGATCTACTGCTGAGGTGAGACAGTCTGTCCATAGGACAACAATCAGTCGTACACTGCACAAATCTGGCTTGTATGGAAAAGTGGCACGAAGAAAGCCATTTCTCAAAGATATCCATAAAAGTGTCATTTAAGTTTGCAACTAGCCACCTGGGAGACACACCAAACACGTGGAAGAAGGTGCTCTGGTCAGATGAAACCAAAATCAAACTTTTTGGCAACAATGCCAAACGATATGTTTGGCGTAAAGGTAACACAGCTCATCACCCTGAACACACCATCCCACTGTCAAACATGGTGGTGGCAGCATCATGGTTTGGACCTGCTTTTCTTCAGCAGGGACAGGGAAGCTGGTTCAAACTGATGGGAAGATGGATGGAGCCAAATACAGGACCATTCTTGAAGAAACCTGTTGGAGTCTGCAAAAGACCTGAAACTGGGACGGAGATTTGTCTTCCAACAAGACAATGATCCCAAACATAAAGCAAAATCTACAATGGAATGGTTCACAAATAGACGTATCCAGGTGTTAGAATGGCCAAGTCAAAGTCCAGACCTGAATCCAATCGAGAATCAGTGGAAAGAGCTGAAAACTGCTGTTCACAAACGATCTCCATCCAACCTCACTGAGATCGAGCTGTTTGCCAAGGAAGAATGGGCAAGAATTTCAGTCTCTCGATGTACAAAACTGATAGAGACATACCCCAAGTGACTTGCAGCTGTAATCGCAGCAAAAGGTGGCGCAACAAAGTATTAAGTTAAAGGGGCCGAATAATTTTGCACGCCCCACTTTCAGTTTTTGTATTTCCACAAAGATTAAAAAAAAACAATAAATTTTGTTCAACTTCACAATTGTGTCCCACTTGTTGATTCTTCACCAAAAATTTACATTTGGTATCTTTATGTTTGAAGCATGATATGTGGGAAAAAGTTGAAAAGTTCCAGGGGGCCGAATACTTTCGCAAGGCACTGTATAAATTCTGCCCAGGCCACAACAAATAACTTTGATAGATGGTAGAAATGGACACTAATACTGCCATAGAACTGCATAAATAATAGTCCTATATATTGTCTTAAGTAATATCATAATACAATGCCAAATAATCCAGATAATGCTGCCATAGAGTATATACGTAATACCACCATAAGACTGCAAAATATTGTCTCAGTAATACCTTCATACAGTGTCAAATAACATAAATAATGCTACCATAGAGTGCCTACATTATACTGCCACAAGACTACAAAAATCATAGTGCTATATATTATGTAAGTAATATCATCAGACATTATACTGCCACAAGACGGCAAAAATAATAGTGCTATGTATTGCTGAAACTACCATCGCACATTGTCAAATATCCCCTATAATAATGCCATGGAGTACCTACATTACATTACAACATGACAGCAAATATAATAGTTCTATATATTATGTAAGTAATACCATCAGACATTAACAAATGTCCCCTATAATGGTGCCATACAGTGCCTACATTATACTGTCGCAAGACTGCAAAAATATGGCCGAGGACGAACAGCGATGCACAGACTGGCTGTGAGACTCCTGACCGGAACCCTACAGGCTTATGTAGGCCTATAAGGCTGTTGAGTTGGGGTCTGAAGTCGTGTGGCCAGTCATTACATGGCGGTCTGTGAAACATGGATGGTCTTGAAGTGCTGGAAGGGCCAGTGACACCGGATGGCGCTATAATAATGCATTGATATCAATATTACATATAAATAACAGTTCAGATTAGAAATCAGTGCTGTCAGGATAGTAATATTGATTCTTCGTTACGCCTCCCCTCCCCCGCGCGGCACTGAGGTTTCCATTCTCTAATACTATTGTATGAATATTCTCACTATATAACTACAATTATGATATATGATCGTGTTTAGAGATGTACATCTTGTAATAATGGGTTCATCTATGTCGTGTACACTTATAATTATCCCATTGTTATAAAGGTACGGGAAAGTTCTCAGGTAATTACGTTCAGCATGTGATTATGGTGCGCAGGATGCTCATTATAGATCACTGCCACACAGGCAGCGAGGACGGACACACACTATGAGGAAGAGTTATCAAAACTGGTTCAGGGGAGAGGACACCACCAAGTATTTACCCATTAACTATTTAGGGTTATAGCTGTCAGCAGAACATGACTTCAGGCCCCATAAATGTGGACATGGCAACCATTCTTGTAGGGGGTCTCCCCTTTACTCACCACTTCTCCTATTAGGGTTTAAGGATTAATTGTCAGACAGTACCCCAAATTTAAAGTCTCACCCAGTGACTAAGGGGGTTGTTGGTATCTATTGCTTATTCTTGAAGCACTTGAGAAAGGCTCTGGCTTTGGGCTGAAACACTGAGTACCTTTGGCATGGAATAAACATTTTCTTTTTTTTCTTTTTTTTCTGGAGTGCGACCTCTGTTACTCCTATATATTCCTTGTGTGATAGAGAAAAACTAAAATTTAGGTTGAAACTTTTCTGCAGATCTCAGATGATCACAGTAGCGATCGCCCTCATAAACAACGGGCAGGCATTGGCTTAGCATGGGTTCCCAGCGCCAAGGGCAAGGCAAGTATCGAGCCCCCATAGCCAGTGATATTGTCCCCTTAAAACTATGAAGCCCCCCAGAGTGACTATCGATGTTCCCTCTAAAAGTAATAAGGCCACCACCCGCAAAAACATCATGTTTATACTCATCTAATCCAAACCACTGAGTTCTCTTTTTCTTCGGCACACAGGCTTGGACCGCGCAGGAGGCGCAATACAGTGATGTCGTCGATGTGACGCTGATGAAAGCTAGGGTGGAGCAATGAGCGTCCTGCCGTCACCGATACAGTTCAAAGTGGTGCTCTGTCAGTCCGGGGCATGTGCACTGCCGCAGATCGCACCAGTGGCGCCACTCCTTATTGGCACTACTTTTTTTTTTTAATTGCACTCTCATGAATTTCGCATCAAATGCAACCACCCCGTGGCCCCCTAATTTACGCCTGTTATGGCATCCGGACAACCCCTATATATAGTATTTCTATACAATAGACGTATCTATAGAGTCCACATTAGTTGAACAGACCGTAATGGGACAGTAGAAAGCGCAGTATCGTCCTAGAAATGAAGCCGCCCTGCACAAGAGCTGGGAGATGGCCTATATAATCTGCAGAACACCGTTTACAGATATTAAAACTATGACAGATTTCCGTGTAATGTATTCCGCACATTTACATTCCCGGGTATGTCTAGTAGACCATTATCGAGCGCTCGTGTTTAACTCTTGCGATGCTGGTAGTGGAAGCCTCGCACTGTGATGTAGACGAGGCAGCGCATGTAGCTCAATCACTCCATGACAATACGGCGTGACACATAGGAAGCCCGTACAGTGCGAGGAGCCCGTCTCTATATTCCAGATAATCTCCATATAAGCAGCAGTGTGCATGACTCCAGGCAACTCGGGCGAGTGCAGTGCAATTGTCAGTGAAAAATGGATGGCTCTGTTAATGAATTTGGTTGTTAACAGTGTTTGCGGTGCAGAAAGTGGCAATTTAAAGCCTTTTCTGCTTTCATGTGGCGAGCTGCAAGCTGAACAATGATTTAAACAGTGTCATGGGACTTTCTAGAAATGCTGAGGTCTCACTACATGAAGCAATAGCGCCACCTAGTGAGCAATATAACAACTAAGGAAAAATTGTAAAAAAAAAAAAACAAGCTGAAAATCACCAAACTAGGAATGCAGTCAAATTTTCAAGACAATAACATCAATGTGGACTGACTCTGCATACAAGTCCAAAAGAAACAATTTTAATCTTAATCACATCGGCAGACATCCATCCATTGATCATGTCAATCAAATTTTAAATTGAATTGATTCCAAAAAATGGCCTAAATTTAGAGAGAATAATCCCCATTGTCCTACAATATTTCACTGTACCATCCACATTGGTGAGCTGTGTGGGATCTGTTTTATCTATGGAGTGAAATTACTAGAATTTCCGGTTCTTGAAGATTGTGGGAGAAGATATTATCTATGAAAAGTTACAGATCCTGTCCATCTATGATGCTCTATATGCGATCCTGAATATTATTATTATTTATTTATATAGCGCTATTAATTCTATGGTGCTGTACATGAGAAGGGGTTACATACAAAGTTATAGATATCGTTTACAGTAAACAAATTTACAATGACAGACTGGTACAGAGGGAGACCCTGTCCTTGCGGACTTACATTCTCCTATATTTACCTTTAAAAATGGAACCCAGTGTGAACCGAGCCTAATAGACAATGCATTCTGGAATCTGTGGCGCAAAATAATAATTTATGCTCTATTACAGAGATTCCCACCAGAGACGATCATAATCAGCGGTGGATTATCCCTCTCACATGGGGCCAGCATAGAAAAGTCATAGCCCTGGACTATCCAACAAGGCAATTGCTGGCATAACTAATGGGAAGATCCCATCTGTCATAGTAATTTATTGCTATAATTAAATGTAAAAAATATATAAATATTTACATTGTGTTGTACACTATTTAATTGTAAGCACTTGTATTATTTCATGTTTCATTCTATTATTAATTATTAATATTGCCTATGACATAATAGCACATTATCTCCCATAATGACAGTTCTGCTTTACGTCACTTGTCTTACCTATTGCATTTTTTCTGTGCTGTGTGGGGCATAAATATGTGATTCTTCAGATTTTGTATTAGTTTAGCCTGATGAAGAGACCTGAGTAGTCTGGAAAGCTTGCAATTTGTTACCATCTTTTCAGTTAGCCATTAAAAGGTATCAACCACTGAGGACTCTCAACTCTAAATATTTTTCTATCTATCCACTCAAGATTCTTCACATGATAACGGATTAAATATAATTTCTCAGAAACATATTTCAATTAATGAGAGAAAAGTTGACAACTCTTATCAATATCAGTGCATAGAATCAGGACATTCTTTTTTTTATCCAGAAAGTCTCTTCTTGCAGATCCGGTCCTATTGATAAGTGAGTGACTTTCTGGCCCCGCTCACACAACACTGTTAAATATAATTTGGGCTGTAAAACATTAAGGTTGGTTCAGAGCGTAGGTGTCATGGGTGAGCGCGTTCTCGTTAAGAGAGTGATTCACAGCAAAAGTAGGCTGTTAAAAATTAAATACATTATGTATCTTATATATTAAAGAGATTACGCGCGTGGTTTGCGTAAAACAAATATGTAATAGTTTGTCAGTGACCAAACAGTGGTATCGTCACACATGGAAGACGTCAGGGTTGGGTGCCCTTAAAATCTGCCAACAGGAATTTAATAGTTAAGGTGTTAAAGGGATTATCTACTAGTAAGACAACCCCTTCTGAACTGCTATGTCCCCGTGTGTCAAATAAATACGGGCAATATTCACCTGCGGTCGCTGCACCGTTGTTGTGACGTTGGTGCCGAGACACACGGGACTTTTTTCTATCACATTAGATCTTCACCGAATTAGAGGCCGCTTCTCTCTCACTTCCTTCTAACGAAACTGACATCCGGAGGAGGTGAAAAATGTACATCACCATGTAACGCCGATCTCACACAGAGACATATAAGGGTCTGTGCACACGTTGCGGATTGTGCTGCGATCCGCAGCGGATAAACTGTCTTCTATCAGACAATACCAGAATCCATCAAGATGTCTTCACCCCTAGATTCATTGAGTGAAACGTAAGAGAACATATAAAGTTGTGAGTGGTTCAGAGCTGTATGGACCACATATGTTACCATACACATCTTTGATCAGGACAAATGTTTCTTCAAGGCTTCATTTAGATGTGTGTGAATCACTTACATGTTGAATAAGTGTTTTCCATGGAAAGAACAAATAATCATAATAATATATGGAGCTGTTCTCATGCCCCTGCTTTTTATGAGTCTGTAGAAAAATCATAGAGAAGTCCATTTTTGATCGAAGTCGCAGGTCAAAATGACTCATACAAGGATATGGGAATCATGGACAGCAGACGGATGGCATCAGGGTACAATCCATATGGTGTCTGTGATTAACATTTTAATAAATATATATTTTATTTGTATTTATTTTACTTGCTTTATAGCACCATTTATTACACAGTGCTTTACAGACATTATCATCACTGTCCCCGATAGGGCTCACAATCTAGATTCCCTATCAGTATGTCTTTGGAATGTGGGAAGAAACCAGAGAACCCGGAGGAAACCCACACAAACATGGGGAGAACATACAAACTCCTTGCAGATGTTGTCCTTGGTGGGATTTGAACCCAGGACTCCAGCACTGCAAGGCTGCAGTGCTAACCACTGAAAATCACAAAAGATGTTTAGAAATAACCTGCATTGTTGTGTAACCTTCTTCCTAACATGAGCTGTAAAACAATGAGTGCTGAATAATGCGGGTCAATAAAATACAGGTCTGGGCAGTTTCCTTAAGTTTTTTTTTTCACTACTGTGTGATTTTAATGGGTATGAGAGTAGAATATCAATGAAACGTTTAATGGACGTAAGTGGAGGTATTTAGTGCTACCTTGTACAATGTAAGCAGGAAGCGATGCCCCAAGGTAACATTTCATTGTAGAAGTCATTTGTAACAATTAGGACTGAAGCTCCCACTACCCTAACTACCTAGAGAGAATCTGGGGAGCATTAGTATTCAGGAATAAGCAATCTGTATCTGTAAAACTGCGCCAAATGTGCATAGTGTAAGAATAATCCACACACAATGCCCATGTCACTGTGTTATATATATATATATTGTACAATACTTTTTTTTATTGACCCACGGGACCCCCTCCTACACGTATAGCTAGGACGGCAGCCATCAGTGGGGAGACCTGGAGCCTGGGTTAATGCACTCTTCTGTCTTTGTCATGCCCACCTACTCATGTCCATCCATCTCCCTGCCAGATCACTGCTGTCAGTCAGGCCCTGGGCCCAGTGGGACACCATAGAGAAGTGCCCATAGCTGCAGAGCCTTAGCACACACTGTGATGATGGAAGGAGAGACAAGGTGCTGAATTGTATCCCTTTAGTATGCAAGTCAGCAATGTGAAGGAGAGAAAGCACAATGAGAACCAGCTGATCTGGATAATAAGGAGGAAGGCAGTCTGCCCACACTTCTGCCTCCCACACCTCTCCTTCCACATCTGGTCTCTGCGTGTCCCTGCTGCAGACATTCCTGGCACACGGAGTGCAACAATGGTCAGTAAATGGAGAAGACATATAACGCTTTTGCTGACAAGTTGTTATAACGTAAGGTATGGAGGACGAAGCCAAGGCCCTGATCCTGGTGCGCCAAACGTAACAAAAATGCAAAAAAAAAGCAGTGGAGAAAAAATAGCGCAAGGATAGGGTCTTATCTGGTAGATAAATATCAGAAATTGTATCGAGATATGCTAAACTGATCCAGGGTTGAAAGGCTGCTACGGATCCACGGGTGATTTCTCCAGAAGAGCAAATAAAACAAGGAGGGATTGTGGTCCATATCTGCGCTGCTAGTGATGCGCACGTACCAGGGCTTAGGGGTACTCGGCACCGAGCCCATGGAGGTCTATGGGGGATGTCACGGGTAGCCAGCTCGGTCCGTGCCCTGGGCGCTCACCGTAATGTGGGATATTTACAGGGGATGATGGAATGTTCGTGTAATTTGTCGTGACGCCACCTGTAGTATCTGGTCAGGGTGACCAGCGCTGCTATGCAGGTCCTCTGGGAGGGATGGTGTTGTGCAGCTTGATGGTGAGTCTTCTACAGGTAAGACTGTGTCCTCCCAGGGCAGATAGATGTGGAATAGTGCAATGGTGCAGAGGGATGTAGCAGAGTGGAGTATGCAACGGAGTAATCAGACAGGAAACAGTTCTTATGCAGTTTCAAGGTTTTACTCACAGTCTGTTGTGCACACAGATTCCAGCCGGGCACTGTATCCTTCCAGTGAGTGGTCCAGTAACTCTCAGATAGGTTGGTCACACTCCCAAAGACTCCCTTTTATGTTCCTTTTCGGCGTTTTTGTGCAATACTCCTTCCTTCTACCTGCACCTCCCTACCACAGAGCCCTCAGCGAAGCAGTATTAGGCCTTTTCAGTTTTACAGGTGCGACCCGATGCCCCGAGTGGCCTTCTCCCAGAGAGCTGCGGAGATCGAGACACCGTCGGAAACCTGGACGTACTTGACCACTGAGCTGCTTCCGGACGAGATTATGGTAGCTAGTGGCTCTTGAAGAGTCCCACTAGATGCGGTGTTTGCTGATGGCGATGAACTGACCCACCAGCCTGGGAACCGTCTCCCCGATGTGTTGCCTGGTCCTTCCTCCAGTGAGGATGGGGGACAGCGTCAGTGCTGTACCTACCCCGGACCCTTTCGCTCTTCTCAGCAAGGCTCTCTGAGGTGGACTCAGAAGAGCTGCAGGCCAGCCTAGTACCCACACTGGCTGCCTGGCTCCGACTGAACTCTAAACTAACATGCAGCATGAGGCTGCCTCAACCCCTCCCATCTCACTAGCTACACCCTGTTCTAACCAGCCTGAGCTACACCATCCCACTGGGTCCGCCTACACTCAGCTGGCATAGTGTAGTGTTGAATGCAGTGGTTGGAGTCAATGGGGTGTTTCCTCCTTACCTGAGAGTCAGGTGTCACACCGCTGGGTGCGATGCAACATCTCTGTAGCGACTGGACCCTCAGGGCGCCACATTCCCCCCTGGATAAACACAGCACTCCCGGGCTGTAAAAGAGTAAGGTTGCTACATAGAAACATACAAAATTTTTAAATGATGCATCAAAATAGTGACAACAGTGTAAAACTCTTCTTCCCTTTATGGGAGGCACTTCAAGTTAAACGTTACATAACAATTTTAATAAATCACATTCAAAAGTGCAAATTGCAATTCTGCCGAAGTTCATGAAGACTTCTTAGGATTACCCCCAACGGGGTAGCTTCACAGTGTCATTACTTGAGTTGGTGGAGGACCCGATCCAAACCTCCAACAGTGGTCTTGGGTGGGCTGCAAGACTTTCCTTTAGCAGACCTCACTTTCGGCCACACCAAACGGGTTTTTAGTTTCTGAGGTAGTGGTGCAATTTTTGCACAATAAGGCTTCGTGTAAAACCAAGATGGAGCACCTAAGTGCCAACTATGTACAATACAGTTTGTGAGCCAGCACAGTCCATGGCTACAAAGTTCAGGTTAACCAATATAAATCAATAAACACTTGTAACTTTTTCCATGAACATGCACCCATCCGGGTACAACAATAAATTAACTATTTACATGTATACTATCACCCTGTCCGGGTTATGTTCTACTTCTTGGACTGGGATGCTCCAGGTACCACCTGGTACTCTCCTGGGGCTCCCCACACATCGGTAACATCAGGGTCCACCCGAACCTGGTGACGCCTGGTGGCTCTAACAACGAGGTCATGACCCATAATTTCTGTCTGGGTCGACATTTCTCTTGTCCCTCTCCCGGTCTGGAACCCTATATCCCGGACGGTACGGACCCCTGGGGGCCTAACTGGTTTCGGGTATGGGCCCTTTATTTGAACTGTCTCCATTGCCTGAGCTGCGGAGGAGACTGCTGAGGGAGGTAAGG
This sequence comes from Oophaga sylvatica, assembly GCA_033576555.1. Lineage (NCBI taxonomy): Eukaryota > Metazoa > Chordata > Amphibia > Anura > Dendrobatidae > Oophaga > Oophaga sylvatica. The sequence goes on along the minus strand of JARQOD010000005.1, from coordinate 97,385,199 downwards.
AGGATGCACGGCGTGGAGGGGGCAGTTTTGCAGAGGCCTGGTTGGGGCGGACCTGATTCTCTGAGGCCACAATGGGTTCCCTGCTTACTGGAGGGGAAGGGTCGCACCGGGAAACATTCAGGGCGTACCACCCTTTGTATCCCCAGTGCCGGGTATATGTGACCAGGTCCCCAGCTAACAGGTCCCTCCCCGGGTGCCCTTCTGGGAGGTGGGCTTCTACGTCCCGGCGATTAACAAAAATCTCCAGGTACAACCCGGGCTCCTGGATGAAACCCCATCCGTTTCTTAGTTTGAAGTCCCGCACTGCCCCCTTATGCCGCAGCTCCCTCAGCGTACCTCTATCCTTTCGCAGCTTTTCTTTGTCGGCCAGATCCTGCTCCGTCTGGCGTTGTCGCAGCTGCTGGGCCTCCCGCTGTTCCCTCTGCTGCTCTGCTTCCCGCTGCCGGCGTCTCCACTCTTCCTCCTGACGCCGGTTGTACTGGTCCTCTACCAGCAGCTCCATGTCTCCAGCATCAAACGGCGGCTCATCTGGTGCCCGCCAGTCCTGGCAGCGCTCACCTTCAGCAGGAGCAGCCGGCTCCGGGACGGATGACGGTCGGGGCTCTGGTACAGGCAGGTCGGGCTCTGGGACCTGCGCGGCCTCCTCCATGAGGCCGGGTGTCGCCTCTTCCCAATCAGTAGCGAGGGAAGACAGTGGATCCTGGTGTGCTGGTGCGGGGTCCTCTGCAGGAACGGGTGCCTCCACTGCGAGACTGGCAACCGGTCCTGGTTGCAACGGCTGGGATGTCCGCACGGCTTCCTCCACTTGAACGGGTGCCTCGCCTTCCGGCACAGACACTGCTGGAGGTAAGACAGACTGTCGCCGCTCCAGCTGCAGCTTTAGGGCCCGCCAGCTCGCCTCCATTCTGGCGACCTCTTCCCGGTGCCGGGCCAATTCCTTCAGAGTATCCTCCGCTTCTTTCAGCGTCGGAGGGTCTCCAGGCTAGGTGCCCACTGGTGGCTCTGTGGCGATCGAGTCGCTTCCGTGAGGGGAGAGCTCGGACTCCTCCATCCCTTCCCACTGCAGCTCACGTGCGGTTGCCATCTCTGCCAGGTCACAAGTGTCATTTGCATCAGGAGAGGCCCCATCTTTTGTAGAGAGGCGGGACCTTCGTGGCCTTTTCCGCCCACTAAGGAGGATAAGGAGGAGTGTTGTGAATGGACTTGAAATGAGTTCTGAGCAGAGGCTCCCTCTGGTGGTTACAAGCGGTACTGGACTGTCCAGTGAAGATTGTGAGGATTGGGAATCAGGTGTTACTGACTGGTCTTATATAAGGGAGTCGCCTTCCCATCAGGGTTGCCGGTGATCAATTGTTCTGGTCTCAATCCTTGATTTCTGTTTCCTTTGTAGCCTGCTGTGTCGTGTCTGCATCTCCTGCTATCAGATAAGACATTTTCTTCTTTTTGTTTTTGTGCTTGATTTTTGCATTTTGTCCTGCACTTCTGTGGGGGCCTTCAGGGTCCCCTCCGGGGGCTTTTGCCCTCTCAGTTTAGTTCAGCCACTGATGTTTTTACATTTGCTTTTTTCCAGTTTTTTCAGTGGCTGCTGTTTTGATTTTGTTACACCAGAGAACTAATTTAGGTGGTAGAGGTCGTGTGATCTCAGGTGTTTTTGAAATTAGTAGAGTTGGTGCTTTTCAGGGTTTTTTTGGGATTGCAGTAAGTGCCCTTCCTATCCTTTTCTATTTAGGTAGTTTGGGCCCCAACGTTTGCTCATACTATTTTCTGTCTGTGTCAGTATTTCTTCTTGTCTCACCGCCATTACATGTTTGGGGGCTTTCTATACTCTTTGGGGATCTGCTCCGGGGCAGATAGCTTTCCTCTTTCTACCTTTAGGTGTAGTTAGTTTCTCAGGCTGTGACGAGGCGTCTAGGACCAACGTAGGAACGCTCCACGGCTGCCTCTAGTTGTGGTGGTTAGTCAGGGTACTGTAATCTCATAGATTCCAACTGCTCTGGTGTATTGCCTTTTACCTGCACTCCTCAGCTACCGAAACATAACAGTGTCACCGGCCTAAAAATTTAAAATTGTACGGTACTCACAGAAGGGAAAAATATTGTGAAAGAAAAAAGGTTGTCAAGTTGTCAGAGATATTTTTCTGTTTGTTGCATTTTTTTTTTTTTTCCCTCTGTATCTCTGGGTGCTGGGGAGGATTTTTTTTCTCTCAATGGAGTTTGCACAGTTGTCTGGCCGTGTGGATCAGCTTGCCACTGAGGTTCGGAGTATTGCTACCTATCTTGCTAGGTTGCCTGTTGTGGAACCTAGGATTCCCATGCCAGATTTGTTTTTAGGGGATCGAGCTAAGTTTCTGAATTTCAAAAATAATTGTAAATTGTTTTTTGCCTTAATATCTAAGTCCTCAGGGAACGCAGCGCAGCAGGTTCAAATTGTCATCTCTCTCCTGCGCGGCGATCCTCAGGATTGGGCTTTTTCCCTGACACCTGGGGATCCTGTTTTGAGTGATGTTGATGCATTTTTTCAGGCTTTGGGGTTATTGTACGATGAGCCTAATGTCACTGATCAAGCTGAAAAAGCCTTGTTGGCATTAAATCAGGGGCTTGATGACGCTGAGTTATACTGTCAGAGATTCCGTAGGTGGGCAGTCCTGACCAAATGGAATGACGACGCTTTGGCAGCCCTTTTTCGGAAGGGTCTGTCAGATAATGTAAAGGATGTTATGGTGGGATTCCCTGTCCCCTCTGGTCTCAATGATTCTATGTCATTAGCGATTCAAATTGACAGACGTTTGCGTGAGCGGAGAAGTATGCGTGGAATAGTGTTGCCTTGTGAACCTGCTTCTGAATCCATGCAGTGTGATAGAGTGGTTTCTGAGGCACAGCGTCATGAGTTTTGAAAGCGCAATGGGTTATGTTTCTACTGTGGTGATGCGTCTCATGCTATTTCAGTCTGCCCTAAGCGGGGAAGACGTTTTGCACGCTCAGTTGTCTTGGGTAGTGTTCAGACTAAGTTTTTATTAACTGTTACTCTGATATGCTCTCTGTCCTCATTTTCTGCTCAGGCTTTCGTTGATTCGGGAGCAGCTATTAACCTGATGGATTTTGATTTTGCTAAACGTTGTGGGTTTCCCTTGATACCCCTACGGAAGTCTATTCCCCTACTGGGGATCGATTCTACCCCTTTGGCTGAGAATAAACCTCAGTTCTCTACTCAGGTGTAGTGTTGAGCGATATTGCTCGATATCTAAAAATATCGTATCGAAATTGTATCGCCGATAGCACTAAATATCGTCGATATCCGATTTCGATACCGGAAGTCCCATGTAAGTCTATGGGAACAAAATATCGCAACAAAAAAAACCCTTTCTTTCGTTGTAAACACAAAATATACACACATAGAATACATATATATATATACATGTCATTGTGACATATATATATACATATATTTATAGTTTATACACTTCTACATAGTAAAATAGACTCTGATTCAATTGCCGGGTAAAGCCGTGACATACCCCATAGAAGTCGACGGGCTCGGTGCCGAGTACCCCCAAAACCTCTGGCTCTGTGCGACTCAACTTGGGCGTCACGAACAGGATTCTGTAGCTCGCTATAAGCGAGTCCTGTGTGCCTGAATTGAACTGGTTTTGTGCTTGAGAATTGCTAAAATCATCAGAGAATGTATTTGCCATTTTTCCGCCATATCTGCGTCACGACGAGGCACTGGTGAAGAAGAAGGGCGTGCTCTTCATGGGTGTACACTCACTCAGTGACGCGAAAACAAATGGCTCTAAATGGTACTGCAATGTAAGATCGTGCCCCACAGCTCTTCATTTCCGCCTCCTCATCCTCCTCAGTGTGCGGAAACTAACACGAAGGTCCCGCCTCCCTACAAAAGAGGGGCCCTCTCCAGATGCTAATGACACATGTGACTTGGCAGAGATGGCTAATGGACACGAGCAGAAGTGTGAAGGGATGGAGCAGTCAGAGCTCTCCCCCCACGGAAGCGACCCGATCGCCACGGAACCACCGTTGGGCACCCGGCCTGGAAACCCTCCTACGCTGCAAGAAGCGGAGGATACCCTAAGAGGCCTGGCCCGGCACCGGGAGGAGGTCGCCAGGATGGAAGCGAGCTGGCGTGCCCTAAAACTAAACTTGGAGCGGCGCCAATCCCTCTTACCTGAAGTGTCTGTACCGGAAGGTGAGGCACCCGTTCTAGTAGAGGAGTCCTTGCAATGTGATCCGGTTGACTTTGTCGCAGTGGAGGCACCCGTTCGTGCAAAAAACGCTGCACCGGCAGCACCCCAGATCCCGCTGTCTGCCCCCGTCGCTGAGACAGAAGAAGCGACACCCGTCCTCATGGAGGAGGCCGCGCAGGCACCAGAGGTCTACCTGTCTGTACCGGAGCCCCGACTGTCATCTGTTCCAGAGCCGGCTGCTTCCTCCGCAGGTGAGCGCCGCCAGGACTGGGGGGCGCCAGGAGAGCTGCCGCAAACCGGACACTGTAAGCTGCAGTTTGATGGTGGAGACATGGAGCAGCTGGTGGAGGAGAATTTCAACCGGCGTCAGGAGGAAGAGTGGAGACGTTGGGAGCGGGAAGCAGAGCGACAAAGGGAGCAGCGAGAATCCCAAAAACTTCGCCAACGTAACCTGGAGAAGGACCGGGCAGATAAGGACCAGATGAGAAAAGATAAAGGAACCCTGTGGGAGCTGCGGCGTAAGGGTGCAGTACGGAGCTTTAAATTGAAAGGTGGTTGGGACTTCATCCAGGAGCCTGGACTTTATTTAGAAGTTTTTGTGAACCGGCGGGACGTGGAGGCTCACCTCCCAGAAGGACACCCGGGGAGGGACCTGTTGCCAGGAGACTTGGTGACTTACACCCGACACTGGGGTTACAATGGATGGTACGCCCTAAATGTTACCAGGTGCGACCCCTACTCCCCAGAGTGTCAGGAACCTGTGAGACCCTCGGAGCCTTCAGCCTCCCACATCCAGGCCTCTGCAAAAGTGCCCACCCCACGCCGTAAATCTCCCAAGCCTCCCTCAGTGGTCTCCTCAGCAGCCCCAGCTATGGACATGATAAGTATAGCTGGCCCATACCCGGCGCCTGTTAGGCCCCCTGGGGTTCGTTCAGTCCGGGACATAGGGTTCCAGACCCGGAGGGAGATGAAAGAGGTGGCCACACAGACCCAGATAGCGGGTCACGACTTGACTGTACAGGCCACACGACGTCATCAGGTCCTGGTGGTCCTTGGTGCCTCGGATGTTTGGCAAGCATCAGAAGAGTACCAGGTGGTACCTGGAACACCCCTGCCAAAGAATTATAAATAACCCGGACAGGGTCCCTGTATGTAAATAGTTAAATTGTTTATGTACCCGGACGGGTGAATGTTCATAAAAAGTTTTTTAATTTAATAAAAAAAAAAAAAACACAGTTTTCATTACTTTTATTACAGTCTCATCCTGCGACGCCATCGATCTCCTGTAAAAAAATGAAAAAAAAAAAAAAAAAGTATACCACCTGACCGACGCAGTCCATAGTAACGAGTGTCCCACGACGATCCAGCTCTGCTACATCAGAATCCCGGCGCAGCACAGCTGATTACCTGCTTCCCCGGCGGTGACGTCATCGGACTGGTTTACGGCCGGGATTACCCTGCAGTCACTGCAGTTATCGCGAAAAACTGCATGTGACCGCCAGGGAGAAGATAATGGCGGCCATCAAGCAGTCCAGGACGTGACCGCCGGAGATCTTCTGCCAGGTAAGTGCCGCTGACTCCTGACAGACCCGACCGACGGACACTCACAGTGACAGTGACAAATCCGATTCCGGTATTCGATAAGATGAAAATATCGAAACGAATTATCGAAAGGCCGATAGAGCTAATATCGGCCGATAGCCGATATTTGCATTATCGTATCGCTCAACACTACTCAGGTGATAATGAGGGTTGAACCTGATCATCGGAGAGCTGTAAATTTTTGGTTCTGTATAATCTGCATGACATTATCATACTGGGTTTCCCTTGGTTACAGTCTCATAATCCTGTTTTGGATTGGAAATCTGTGTCTGTAACCAGTTGGGGCTGCCAATGTGTTAATACCAACACTCCTGTTTTTTCTGCCTCCCCCCAGGCTCAGGATGTTCCTGACTTTTTGATTGATTTTACTGATGTGTTTAGCGAAAGTAAATCTGCATCCTTGCCTCCCCATAGGAGCTATGACTGCGCTATTGAATTAGTGCCTGGTAGTAAATTCCCTAAAGGTCGCCTTTTTAACTTGTCAGTACCTGAACATGACGCTATGCGGTCTTATATCAAGGAGTCATTGGGGAAGGGTCATATCAGACCATCCTCTTCACCCTTAGGTGCCGGTTTTTTCTTTGTGGCCAAAAAGGATGGTTCATTAAGGCCGTGTATTGATTATCGTCTTTTGAACAATATTACTGTGAAATATCAATATCCGTTACCCTTGATTTCTGACCTGTTTTCCAGGGTGAAAAACGCTACTTGGTTTACCAAGCTTGACCTCAGGGGGGCATATAACCTTATTCGTATTAAGCACGGGATGAATGGAAGACGGCATTTAATACCCCTGAGGGGCATTTTGAGTACCTTGTGATGCCCTTTGGGCTCACTAATGCTCCTTCTGTCTTCCAATCCTTCATGAATGACATTTTCAGGGATTTTGTGGATAAATTTCTGATTGTTTATTTGGATGATATCTTGATTTTTTCCAATGACTGGGACTCTCATGTGAAACATGTTCGAACTGTATTCCAGATTTTGAGTGAGAATGCTCTGTATGTGAAGGGATCAAAGTGTCTTTTTGGCGTACAGAGGATCTCATTTTTGGGATTCATTTTGTCCCCATCTGTTATTGAAATGGACCCGGTCAAGGTTCAGGCCATCTGTGATTGGGTCCAACCTACTTCATTAAAGGCTCTTCAAAGATTTTTGGGTTTTGCCAATTTTTATCGTAAATTTATTGGTAATTTCTCGGTTATTGTTAAACCATTAACTGATTTGACCAAAAAGGGTTCTGATGTGGTGAATTGGCCTCCTGAGGCAGTCTCTGCATTTCAGGAACTTAAGCAGAGATTCACTTCTGCTCCTGTTCTATGGCAGCCTGATGTTTCTCTGCCATTTCAGGTGGAGGTTGATGCCTCTGAAATTGGGGCAGGTGCCGTTTTGTCCCAAAGAGATCCAGAGACCTCTAAAAGTAACCCTTGTGCCTTTTTCTCTCGAAAATTTTCTCATACTGAACGTAATTATGACGTGGGTAATCGGGAGTTATTGGCCATGAAGTGGGCTTTTGAAGAGTGGAGACATTGGCTGGAGGGAGCCAAACATCAGGTGGTGGTCCTTACGGACCATAAGAATCTGGTTTATCTGGAATCTGCCAAGCGACTTAATCCTAGACAGGCCAGGTGGGCCTTGTTTTTCACACGTTTTAATTTTGTGGTTTCCTTTCTTCCTGGCACTAAGAATGTTAAGGCGGATGCCCTCTCGAGGAGTTTCCTTGCGGACTCTCCTGAGTTATCTGATCCTTCTGTTATTTTGAAAGAAGGTGTAGTTCTTTCCGCCATCTCGCCAAATTTGAGACTGGCTCTGGAGGGGTGTCAGGAGGATAGGCCCGAGCGCTGCCCTGTTGGGAAATTGTTTGTCCCGGACCAGTGTAAAAAGAGTGTGATGTCTGAGATTCATTGTTCCGCGTTGGCCGGTCATCCCGGAAACCAGAGACTTGGTTAGTCGGTCCTTTTGGTGGCCTACCTTGTCTCGTGATGTCAGGGAATTTGTGCAGTCCTGCGGGACTTGCTCTCGCTCCAAGCCTTGCTCTCGCTCTAGTGGTTTGTTGATGCCATTGCTTGTACCCAAGAGACCATGGACCCATATCTCTATGGATTTCATTTCCGACCTCCCTGTTTCTCAGAGAATGACCGTCATCTGGGTGATTTGTGATAGGTTTTCCAAGATGATACATCTTGTGCCATTACCTAAGTTGCCTTCCTCCTCTGAATTGGTGCCTTTGTTCCTTCAGCACGTGGTTCGTTTACACGGCATTCCTGAGAACATTGTGTCTGACAGAGGAGTCCAGTTTGTTTCCAGATTTTGGAGGACCTTTTGTTCTAAACTTGGTGTTCAATTGTCTTTCTCCTCGGCGTTTCATCCTCAGACCAATGGTCAAACTGAGAGAACAAACCAGACATTGGAGACTTATCTAAGATGCTTTGTGTCTGCTGATCAGGATGACTGGGTCTCTTTTTTGCCTTTGGCTGAGTTTGCTCTTAATAATAGGGCTAGCTCTGCCACTTTGATGTCTCCATTTTTCTGTAATTCTGGGTTTCACCCTCGATTTTCTTCAGGACAGACGGAGGCTTCTGTCTGTCCAGGTGTTGACTGTGTTGTGGAGCGTATGCAACAGATTTGGGACCAGGTAGTGGAGAGGTTGTCCCTCTCTCAGGAGAGGGCCCAGCGGTTTGCTAACCGGCATAGGACTGATGGTCCTCGGTTTAAAGTGGGGGACTTGGTCTGCTTGTCCTCAAGAAATATTCCTATGAGAGTGGCATCTCCTAAATTTAAGCCTAGGTTCATTGGACCTTATAAGATCATGGAGATTCTTAATCCTGTTTCTTTTCGTTTGCTTCTTCCAGGGACATTTAAGATCCATAACGTGTTCCACAAGTCCTTGTTGAAGAGGTTTGTTGAGCCAGTGGTTCCTACTGCTGTGCCTCCTGACCCTGTTCTGGTTGAGGGCAATCTGGAGTTTGTGGTTGAGAAAATATTGAATTCTCGTTTCTCTAGACGGAAACTCCAGTATTTGGTTAAGTGGAGAGGTTATGGTCAGGAAGACAATTCTTGGGTGTTTGCTTCGGACATCCATGCTAGGAGACTCATCCGTGCGTATCATAGAACTCATCCTGACCGACCTGGTTGCTCAAGTGAGGGTTCGGTGACCCCTCCTCAAGGGGGGGTACTGTTGTGAATGGACTTGAAATGAGTTCTGAGCAGAGGCTCCCTCTGGTGGTTACAAGCGGTACTGGACTGTCCAGTGAAGATTGTGAGGATTGGGAATCAGGTGTTACTGACTGGTCTTATATAAGGGAGTCGCCTTCCCATCAGGGTTGCCGGTGATCAATTGTTCTGGTCTCAATCCTTGATTACTGTTTCCTTTGTAGCCTGCTGTGTCATGTCTGCATCTCCTGCTATCAGATAAGACATTTTCTTCTTTTGTTTTTGTGCTTGATTTTTGCATTTTGTCCTGCACTTCTGTGGGGGCCTTCAGGGTCCCCACCGGGGGCTTTTGCCCTCTCAGTTTAGTTCAGCCACTGATGTTTTTACATTTGCTTTTTTCCAGTTTTTTCAGTGGCTGCTGTTTTGATTTTGTTACACCAGAGAACTAATTTAGGTGGTAGAGGTCGTGTGATCTCAGGTGTTTTTGAAATTAGTAGAGTTGGTGCTTTTCAGGGTTTTTTTGGGATTGCAGTAAGTGCCCTTCCTATCCTTTTCTATTTAGGTAGTTTGGGCCCCAACGTTTGCTCATACTATTTTCTGTCTGTGTCAGTATTTCTTCTTGTCTCACCGCCATTACATGTTTGGGGGCTTTCTATACTCTTTGGGGATCTGCTCCGGGGCAGATAGCTTTCCTCTTTCTACCTTTAGGTGTAGTTAGTTTCTCAGGCTGTGACGAGGCGTCTAGGACCAACGTAGGAACGCTCCACGGCTGCCTCTAGTTGTGGTGGTTAGTCAGGGTACTGCAATCTCATAGATTCCAACTGCTCTGGTGTATTGCCTTTTACCTGCACTCCTCAGCTACCGAAACATAACAGAGGCGGAACTCCAGGGCTGTGGGCAGGATCTTAGATTGCAATAGCATTTAGACTGGGCGGCAATCGTTTTCGCGCCACTAGGTGAGTGTACGCCCACGAAGTCACGCCTTCTTCTTCACCAGCGCCTCGTGGCGCAAATATGGCGGCAAGATGGCGGTTGTTGTTTCACAAAATGGCAATACAGTCTCTGATAATTTTAGCAGTTCACATGCACGAAAACAGTTCTGATTAGGCACACAGGACTCGCGTTTCACGAGCTTCAGGATCCTGTTCGTGACGCCAGAAAGATGATGCGCACGTACCAGGGCTTAGGGGTTAGGGGTACTCGGCACCGAGCCCATGGAGGTCTATGGGGGATTTGATCAGTAAATAGACACGTGTGCACAGCAATTAACTTAATGAGTAGGTGCCAAGATAGGTTCCAACACCATAATAGTAGTAGTAGTGGGGGATGTCACGGGTAGCCAGCTCGGTCCGTGCCCTGGGCGCTCACCGTAATGTGGGATATTTACAGGGGATGATGGAATGTTCGTGTAATTTGTCGTGACGCCACCTGTAGTATCTGGTCAGGGTGACCAGCGCTGCTATGCAGGTCCTCTGGGAGGGATGGTGTTGTGCAGCTTGATGGTGAGTCTTCTACAGGTAAGACTGTGTCCTCCCAGGGCAGATAGATGTGGAATAGTGCAATGGTGCAGAGGGATGTAGCAGAGTGGAGTATGCAACGGAGTAATCAGACAGGAAACAGTTCTTATGCAGTTTCAAGGTTTTACTCACAGTCTGTTGTGCACACAGATTCCAGCCGGGCACTGTATCCTTCCAGTGAGTGGTCCAGTAACTCTCAGATAGGTTGTACTCAAGCATGCTAAAGCATGACAATATGGAATACATGAAATTTAGAATAGCAATATGGCTTTGGAATATAAGGAAAAATTTGAGACGCTTAGTATAAACATTTGGCCAAACATTTTAAAGCCCACCAACCATCGTCAAGGTGGTCTCATTTCTGGTGAGTCCCTGACCTAATGTGAACATACCTCTATTAGGCTGATATCTGAATTTCTGGGTGAATATGCACCTCTGTCAGCAATGCCTGCATTTATGGGTAAAGTAGGGACCTGGTATAATTAAAATCACCACCTGGTGGGGGCGGAGTGCTCGGTCAGCAAGCTAACATTCAATAGACAAAAAAACCTGACTGGCACATCCAGACTAATGTGAACTAGGTGCAAACCAAGGGAAGCTACCCCCATGTAAAACATACAAAAAAAGGCATGCACTCAAGCATACTAAAGCATGACAATATGGAATACATGAAATTTAGAATAGCAATATGGCTTTGGAATATAAGGAAAAATTTGAGACGCTTAGTATAAACATTTGGCCAAACATTTTAAAGCCCACCAACCATCGTCAAGGTGGTCTCATTTCTGGTGAGTCCCTGACCTAATGTGAACATACCTCTATTAGGCTGATATCTGAATTTCTGGGTGAATATGCACCTCTGTCAGCAATGCCTGATTTATGGGTAAAGTAGGGACCTGGTATAATTAAAATCACCACCTGGTGGGGGCGGAGTGCTCGGTCAGCAAGCTAACATTCAATAGACAAAAAAACCTGACTGCACATCCAGACTAATGTGAACTAGGTGCAAACCAAGGGAAGCTACCCCCATGTAAAACATACAAAAAAAGGCTGCACTCAAGCATACTAAAGCATGACAATATGGAATACATGAAATTTAGAATAGCAATATGGCTTTGGAATATAAGGAAAAATTTGAGACGCTTAGTATAAACATTTGGCCAAACATTTTAAAGCCCACCAACCATCGTCAAGGTGGTCTCATTTCTGGTGAGTCCCTGACCTAATGTGAACATACCTCTATTAGGCTGATATCTGAATTTCTGGGTGAATATGCACCTCTGTCAGCAATGCCTGCATTTATGGGTAAAGTAGGGACCTGGTATAATTAAAATCACCACCTGGTGGGGGCGGAGTGCTCGGTCAGCAAGCTAACATTCAATAGACAAAAAAACCTGACTGGCACATCCAGACTAATGTGAACTAGGTGCAAACCAAGGGAAGCTACCCCCATGTAAAACATACAAAAAAAGGCTGCACTCAAGCATACTAAAGCATGACAATATGGAATACATGAAATTTAGAATAGCAATATGGCTTTGGAATATAAGGAAAAATTTGAGACGCTTAGTATAAACATTTGGCCAAACATTTTAAAGCCCACCAACCATCGTCAAGGTGGTCTCATTTCTGGTGAGTCCCTGACCTAATGTGAACATACCTCTATTAGGCTGATATCTGAATTTCTGGGTGAATATGCACCTCTGTCAGCAATGCCTGCATTTATGGGTAAAGTAGGGACCTGGTATAATTAAAATCACCACCTGGTGGGGGCGGAGTGCTCGGTCAGCAAGCTAACATTCAATAGACAAAAAAACCTGACTGGCACATCCAGACTAATGTGAACTAGGTGCAAACCAAGGGAAGCTACCCCCATGTAAAACATACAAAAAAAGGCTGCACTCAAGCATACTAAAGCATGACAATATGGAATACATGAAATTTAGAATAGCAATATGGCTTTGGAATATAAGGAAAAATTTGAGACGCTTAGTATAAACATTTGGCCAAACATTTTAAAGCCCACCAACCATCGTCAAGGTGGTCTCATTTCTGGTGAGTCCCTGACCTAATGTGAACATACCTCTATTAGGCTGATATCTGAATTTCTGGGTGAATATGCACCTCTGTCAGCAATGCCTGCATTTATGGGTAAAGTAGGGACCTGGTATAATTAAAATCACCACCTGGTGGGGGCGGAGTGCTCGGTCAGCAAGCTAACATTCAATAGACAAAAAAACCTGACTGGCACATCCAGACTAATGTGAACTAGGTGCAAACCAAGGGAAGCTACCCCCATGTAAAACATACAAAAAAAGGCTGCACTCAAGCATACTAAAGCATGACAATATGGAATACATGAAATTTAGAATAGCAATATGGCTTTGGAATATAAGGAAAAATTTGAGACGCTTAGTATAAACATTTGGCCAAACATTTTAAAGCCCACCAACCATCGTCAAGGTGGTCTCATTTCTGGTGAGTCCCTGACCTAATGTGAACATACCTCTATTAGGCTGATATCTGAATTTCTGGGTGAATATGCACCTCTGTCAGCAATGCCTGCATTTATGGGTAAAGTAGGGACCTGGTATAATTAAAATCACCACCTGGTGGGGGCGGAGTGCTCGGTCAGCAAGCTAACATTCAATAGACAAAAAAACCTGACTGGCACATCCAGACTAATGTGAACTAGGTGCAAACCAAGGGAAGCTACCCCCATGTAAAACATACAAAAAAAGGCTGCACTCAAGCATACTAAAGCATGACAATATGGAATACATGAAATTTAGAATAGCAATATGGCTTTGGAATATAAGGAAAAATTTGAGACGCTTAGTATAAACATTTGGCCAAACATTTTAAAGCCCACCAACCATCGTCAAGGTGGTCTCATTTCTGGTGAGTCCTGACCTAATGTGAACATACCTCTATTAGGCTGATATCTGAATTTCTGGGTGAATATGCACCTCTGTCAGCAATGCCTGCATTTATGGGTAAAGTAGGGACCTGGTATAATTAAAATCACCATGTATGTTTTACATGGGGGTAGCTTCCCTTGGTTTGCACCTAGTTCACATTAGTCTGGATGTGCCAGTCAGGTTTTTTTGTCTCAGAGAGGTTGGTCACACTCCCAAAGACTCCCTTTTATGTTCCTTTCCGGCGTTTTTTGTGCAATACTCCTTCCTTCTACCTGCACCTCCCTACCACAGAGCCCTCAGCGAAGCAGTATTAGGCCTTTTCAGTTTTACAGGTGCGACCCGATGCCCCGAGTGGCCTTCTCCCAGAGAGCTGCGGAGATCGAGACACCGTCGGAAACCTGGACGTACTTGACCACTGAGCTGCTTCCGGACGAGATTATGGTAGCTAGTGGCTCTTGAAGAGTCCCACTAGATGCGGTGTTTGCTGATGGCGATGAACTGACCCACCAGGCTGGGAACCGTCTCCCCGATGTGTTGCCTGGTCCTTCCTCCAGTGAGGATGGGGGACAGCGTCAGTGCTGTACCTACCCCGGACCCTTTCGCTCTTCTCAGCAAGGCTCTCTGAGGTGGACTCAGAAGAGCTGCAGGCCAGCCTAGTACCCACACTGGCTGCCTGGCTCCGACTGAACTCTAAACTAACACGCAGCATGAGGCTGGCTCAACCCCTCCCATCTCACTAGCTACACCCTGTTCTAACCAGCCTGAGCTAGACCATCCCACTGGGTCCGCCTACACTCAGCTGGCATAGTGTAGTGTTGAATGCAGTGGTTGGAGTCAATGGGGTGTTTCCTCCTTACCTGAGAGTCAGGTGTCACACCGCTGGGTGCGATGCAACATCTCTGTGGCGACTGGACCCTCAGGGCGCCACACTAGCTTTGAAGAAACCTCTGACGCCAGAACTATTATAAAATAACAGTTTCTTTTATTTTTCTAGGCATTTCAAAGTGGAACCCACGTCTTCTTCAGGAAATAAAAAAACATTTACATAGAAAATACCAGCGCACTGAATATGTCCATAAGGCCATGGTCACACGTTCAGTATTTGGTGAGTTTTTTACCTCAGTATGAACGAGGGCTGCTGATAAATCTTTGGCTTTACCCAGAAAGAAACAAGATAGGAAGGTGAAACTTTACATTTATTCCACATACTCTCCACTGATGTCAGCACACTTCTTACATCGGTATTCCAAGTTCTGCATCCGTAACAGCCATAGCATCAGAAATGGTGTGAAATTTGGTGCCCTTGAGGTGTTACTTCAGGTTTGGAAACAGATGATTGTGGGAGGGAGCTAGATCCTGGTGAATAAGGTTTTTCCTTGGTCGCTTGTGCAGTGTGAGCGGAGGCGTTGTCTTGCAGGAACAAGATTCCTTTGGACAGCTTGCTGCGTCTTTTGGACTTCAGAGCTGCCTTCAATTGGTCCAAAAGTTCAATGTAATACCTTTCATAGTGGAACCCTTTTGAAGGTAGTTCACTAGCAGCACGCCCTCCTTATCCCAGAACACAGAAGCCATCACCTTAGAGGCTGATTTTTGCACCCTGAACTTCTTTGGATGAGGAGAACCACTGTGCCTCCACTCTTTTGACTGCTCCTTGGTTTCAGGGGCATACAAATAAATCCAGGTCTCGTCCATAGTGACCAGTCGATCCAGGAAGTTCTTATCAGTCTGGAAATGCTGATAAATGGACCGGGAAGTTTTCACTCGCATGCTTTTCTGATCTGTTGTCAAACATTTGGGGACCCACTTTGCAGATAGCTTCTTCATGTCCAAATGGTCATGGATAATTACACAAACATGTTCACAGGAAATCCCCATGATGTCTGCTATTGCTTTAGCTTAAATTCGCTGATTCTTCAGTATGAGGTTGTGCACATCATCGATCTCCGGAACAACAACCACTTTCGGTCGTCCAGGACGTTCCTCATCGTTGGTGCTGAAGTGGCCCGTTGTAAATTTGGCAACCCTGTTCTTAACTGTAGAATATGAAGGGCATTGATCCCCCAATGTCTGCGACATATCACCAAGAGTATCCTTCACGGACTTTCCTAGCAGAAACAAGAATTTTATCACTCTGCTCTCATTTGCTGTGAATATTGCATTAGACTACGCCATTTTGTTTTCCCGCATGCGTAGAACACTGGGATTTTCTGAATGAGGACAATCCCTTTATTGCTAATTATATGAGGTGGCTGCCCTTCCATTTTCATCAATTTTGACTTAAGAATGTTTTAAATTAAAATATTTTCTGTAAATCTTTGTGGTACTAATTACTTGTCAATTGAGTCATGTAGAGCGGAAAGAGACCCTCATCTTTTACTAGTCTAGCATATGTGGTGCATGCTTTTTTTTCTGTCCGTCTCTTTATTCCCATCCCACACAGGCACCACCCTCTCACCATTCATTTCTATTGAAGCCTCAAAAACAGCCAAGCAAGAGTGAACTTTATTCTTCAGAACACACACTGAAGTTAAAGAAAAGAAGCTGCACATGCAGGACCCACTGCTCTTACCCAGCAGTGCAAGATGGATGGGGCATCATTCTTCAGTAGGTGCGGATCCCATAGGAGGCATCTATCAGACATTGATGGTATCCTGTGGGTATTCCCTTTCCAAAGGGTTATCTGGGACAATTTCTATGGGGCTAAGCACTTATCGGCAGGTAACTGTAAACTACTTGCCTGTTCTACCATGTGACAATATCTCCTGGTCCAGACCGTCATGGACCACTGCTGACAGTGATTGTTCTACTACCTGTGAAGTTATGTCAACAGAGCAGTTCCTTCTCTTCCGCTCTTCCTCTGTGGGGTGTCACTGCCGATGTCAGGCTGATTGACAGCTGGCTCAACCTAACACAGTAAGGAGCCGACTGTCAATCAACATGATGTTGGCTCATGGTTAGAGCAGAAAGGAAGAGAAGGAATGGCTCTGCTGACATGACATCACAGGAAGTAGTAAAATCGCTACCAAGGGCTGTCCATGATGTCTTTGAGCCAGCAGAGGTCGTCACACGGCAGAACAGCCAGATAGTTACCAGCTACCTGTTGATAATTGCTTCGCCCCATAGAGCAAAAAATCCAAGAAAACCCCTTTGGGCCTTATAGAACATATATTTGGCATAACCTCTTTTTAACCATTAAATAGCTGTACTAATTAGATGATTCTTCGTTCTTTTCCGCATTATTTATGTTATGCCTTCTGAGGTTCTGCAGCAGCAGGACCTCTTTTTCTATGTGGCCTGGGATGACTTCCAGGATTCACAGCAGTGAGTTGGTGGCTAAGGCCATGTTCACACGGTCAGTATTTTACATCAGTGTTGACATGTTTCTATTATACTTTTCCTCTGATTGTTCCACTCCTGATTTTTAGTTTACAAATACTGAGTTAAAATACTGACCAAATACTGAACGTGTGAACGTGGCCTAATACAGAGTTTATTTCCATACCTGTATCATCAATGGATCGTGAAGTCAGAACATGCTAATGCCTTTGATTTTCCTCTATACTTCCCAATGTAAATTCTGCCTTGATGTGGCTTATAGAGACATAAGACATATGAATTTAATATCCATAGATTCATATTTGCATTTCATGTCCATATCTGACAATCTGGTCTATTTTCTCATTCTGTTTAGTAAAAAGAACACAATGCATGGCTTTTTGATCCAATTTTTTTCTTAAAAAAAAGTGGGCTGCAAAATATAATAAATATTTGTGGTTTTGATCCCATAAAATATGCTTTGCGTATTGAGCGTTTCTAGTATGTCCTGGACCTCATACATAGGTAGGCAGCAGAAAGGCCATAAGCTTACGTTAAGAGGAAAGCTAGCATTCATTTGGCTTTAAAGCTGCTTGTATTTTTATGGAGAGATTGTACTTATATGAAATGAGTCTGTGCCAGTAACGAGTAGATTAAGATCTTGTGTGGGCTTTATCCAAAAATATATATAAATCATGGCCATATAATAAATAGCCATATTGTTCATATACAGGGGGTGAATATAAAAAGTAATTCTATAAAAAGTCTTTGTGAAACAATGATATAAAACAAGTTACATACATTACTTGCCGTAAGAAAACAGGATGAATTCATTAAATAGTATTATCGATTATAGTAAGAAATAACATTCCTAAGGCAGGAGTTACATTCTTTAAAAGGGTTTCAGATGTAAATGACTAAATCCAGATTTTCCCTTCCCTGCTACAAATATAATAATGATGATAATAATCATAGTGATAAACTGATTTTAACATGTATTTTTAGTTATTTGCTGAAAATTTCTCATGGGGCTTTATATCATCGAGTTGTAAAGAACCCCTATTTCTTCATGGCCGTGCCTAATTGAAATGAATGGAAGCCCTATGAGGACAATATTGCTTTTACACTTCTCCGGTTTATGTTGGAGGGTACTTTCTGATGATGTCCCTCACAGTGTAGAGGGATCATCCTTATTCTCATTTGCACATGGAAACACGAGAAGCAATGGGATGAAACCGAAAGGGAGAAGATACACATTAGATATTAGAAAACACTTTTTGACAGTGAGGGTGATCAATGAGTGGAACAGATTGCCACGAAAGGTGGTGAGTTCTCCTTCAATGGAAGTCTCCAAACAGAGGCTGGGCAGTCATCTGTCCTAGATGGTCTAGTGAATCTTGCATTGAGCAGGGGGTTGGACACGATGACCCTGGAGGTCTCTTCCAACTCTAGCATGCCATAAATTGTTTCTGGAGAGCAAATGCCTACATTAAACAGAGCCAAAGCGTCCTTTTGCATGGTGCAACAATCAGGAAGCCTACACAAAAACATTAATTTTGATCGTCCGTATGAACCCAATACATTGTTTTTGGCAGAACATTTCCCCGATGTGTTGCCAATAAGCTGTTTTTCGGGCCACTTAAAATTTGTGATCCATGGCAAACAGGGTTGTATTGTAGAGTCTGTTCATTTGAGCAATCATTGCTCATTGTAAAAGGCCCTTAAAGGGGTTGTCCTCTACTGTAAAACCTCTTGTTAGTAGACGAAAGGAGATAATAATAATTGATAACCATCTCCCAGACTGGTGAGACTCCTCTGACCTCAGCGCTATGTCCCCCACTGGTCTACTGGGAGTGAGTGTCATGTGAGCTCTACAGCCGCTGCTTCTTCCTCTCAGACAAAATGTGAACCCTGCAGCCGATCAGCGACCACAGATTGAACGCGCGGCCGTGTGATACTCTTGCTGCATGTTGAACCCTGCAGACTGGCGTGGGATGCAGCGCTGTGTGTCTCCTGCCGGAAATCAGCAGTCTTTGATAGATTACAGCGGTCATGTGACAGCACTTATGATAGAAGTCTGGGTCTTAAGCATGCTTTTATTATTTTACTGTGCACATTAAGGAGTAAAAAGGATTCTCAGTAGCGGATAAACCCATTAGCCACTATTTAGTGAAAAATTATGTAATGTTTCATGTGTGCTTTAATTACTCATCATATTATGATTTTTTATAGACAATACAGTCCCTTTAAGAATATAATTAAGGCACAATTGCACCATTTTACCCTCTTTTCTATCACTGCATTTGTGACAATAAGAAAATGATGCACAAATATTGAAAAGCCAAAATCAAAGACCAGCATTTAAGCCCTTTAACAGCCATGTCATTAATGGGTGGAAATCAGCCGCATGATTCTGCTCTTGGGTTACAGATGATGGATGAGGTTCTGATTTCCAGGATGACATGAGGACTCTTTCTTCTTCACTCAGCCTTTGTGTGGTGGGATGAATAAAGGCTGACCATTGCAAAAGTAAACACCTCTCATGTGTCCCACCTTACCCCAGGAGAATTTCACTTTTTCAAACAAAATACAGTATATTCCTAGTTCACCATTTTATAAACACAGGACTGATCATTTTGTAATGGGTATTTGATAAAGTTAATGGATAATCCAGTCTTTTCCTCAGTATTAGCCTTCATGCACACTAATGACCATGAAGACTTTGCCATGGCACATGGAGTCCTTGTGGTTCTGTTTTATGAAACTGTAGACACTCTCTGTCTAATCATATTACTCAGGATATGTTTTTGCACTTACATGCCACGATAATTTTATTCTACATTTCTCAAAGCTTACCTTGAAGCTACAAGATGGGTTTCTACACGGAGACCTCCATGTCGGATCAGTGAGCTCTCTGTACTATTACACATGCTATGTCAGAAAACACAATCCTGTCTTCCTTTTCTTACATCTAAGGCTATCTTAAATACAAGCTAACTTTTTTTATTTCCGCTTATAAATCAAAGTGTATCAGAAGATGTCGATTGTAGATCAGAAAAGAATATCGCCTCTTCTGTTGCCTTTGTCACATACATAATAGGATTGTAAATCCTGGGTCCTCAATACAGAAATTCTACAATAAACCCTGTTCTACTGACATATTAAAGTACACTTTTCTGACATGAATCAAAAAAATTAAAGGCTTGTTCCCTCCTAGTCAAGTATATTTCCAAGTAACTTTGCAAATCATGTTTTATTAAAGGTTCACTACCTAATTCGGCTTTTTTTCTTTTTTCTTCTTTTCTTCCTTGGCACTACTCTGTCTAGCAATGGTGGCCGAACATGTGCAGGGTATGTCCACGCTTTTCTATAAAGTACAGTGTTGTTAGCTCACTGATAGCTCCTGGTCCAGGCCAGCTTTAGTTCCACCACACGTCTTCCACCATGCGTTGCATTGAGCAAGGGGTTGGGCACGATGACCCTTGAGGTCCCTTCCAACTCTAACATTCTGTGATTCTATGGGTTTATGATGCTACAGACCCGAAGCTGCCTCATATAGGGGTATCGGACAGCACACAGTTCACGCCAGGAGCATTATTGTGTCAATCAAGTAGGAGCACCCGCCCCAGAGGAATCAAAAAGTCAGGAGGTTAGGGAGCAGTGCGCTCCGGAACAGTTAGCCAAGTATCAATCCTATGAAAACCATAGGAAAAAAACAATTTCAAGTACTCTGTTGCCTAAATGCAGTTTACATTTTTCCAAAGAAACCAAAGCCACATGCACGGTAGACACCATATAGAAGCACACTCTATGTTCTCCTCTATATGCAAATCTGGTGTGTTGGGCATAACTACCGATATTAAACTAAATACATAATAACGGTCAAACCAGATGGACATATAATTCAGTGATCCAGCATTGACAAACAGAAATATTCTACCCCAAATCTGTTAAACACACTCTACCCACAACCATCCCCCACTGACCCTCTGAGCCCTTGCACCCACACTACAGAAGACACCCACGTACCACCCATTGTGCGGATGTGTCACATTGTCAGCATTGGAAGGAATGATTAAAGGCCCCATCACATATAACGAGATTGCTGGCGAGATCGTTGATACGTCACGGGTTTTGTGATGCAATAACGATTTCGCTAGCGATCTCGTTACGTCTGACAGGTAGCAACAATCAGGCCCCTGCTGTGAGATCGCTGATCGTTACAAAGCTTCCTGGACCATTCCTGGGTCGTTGCGCTCCTGTTGGGCAGTGTGCATCGCTGTATTTGACACCTAATCAATGACCTCATTAGCGATTCAGAACTGAGACACGTAGGCGTGCACAAATTGGACTTTTCTGCACCCCTCGTCCCCGATTGGTGGTCGCTACAGCGTTCTCATTTCCCGCTGTGCATAAAGAATGCAACAGAAAAGCGATTCCATCCTTTGTTTCTGACCTCGTGCTGGATTGCAGATCTTAGCAGAATTCTCCGGGCTGTATGGAGTCACAGCCGAAGAACACTACAATCCACAAACCAGAACGCTTGTCAGGAACAAAGCCCAGATGAATGGATACAGAGTCACAGCCGAAGAACGCTGCTACGATCCGAAACCGGAATGTAAACAGGAACAAAGGGACGGAATTGCTACAACGTGGCTCTATTTTAAACCTGCCGCCCAATCAGAACGCAGTAGCGTCCACCAATCGGAGATGATTGGTGACACAGTACAGCCCCTATCAAGGTGTGGATCGTTGAAATAGCTGCTGTGTGAAAGCGTCCCAACAAGCAACGAGATCGTTAGTTAGATCACTGGGGCGGCTGAAATCGTTGGGAAGTTCTGCATGTTTGACAGCTCCCCAACAATCACGATACGGCTCTCCAGCGATCTCAAAATCGTGACGTAATAACGATCTCGCTAGCGATCTCGTTATGTGTGATGGGGCCTTAAAACTAATAAAGCCATCTCCTTTGTTGGTCCTTGTACCCATATCAGTCGTTGACTACTTATAGCTAATTAAATTAGTGAAATAAATCTGAGATCTACATAGGAGAATATTCACACATGGCAGTGTTGTTGCAAATGCTGAGCTTTCTACTGAATGGTGGTTACTGAGAATTGTGTATATCCTCATTCGCACCATTGGAGTGGACTTTTCACTAGTATATTTTCTTAGGATATGTTTACATGGATTTTTTTTAATGTGGATTTTGAAATGGATTCGTTCCGAAATCTACATCAAGGAGCAGTGAAAGACTATGTGAGGTTGCAGTGTGTGCAAAACGATGTTGCAGTCGTTCAGGCCGATGTCTTTTACTCTGTACTGTGAAGGAAATGGTATTTTTCGTAGACTGAGTGGTCTGCAAAAAATCATGGAGACTTGTCCGTTTTTATTCCGAGTCACAGGCCAAAATTACCCATACCAGTCACTGTGTCAGTAAACATCCGTGATTAACATTGTAAAGGATCGGAGAAGCTTTACAGCTTACTTATTTATTTCTTCATTCGTGAAAATCACTGAAGAAACTCTCATGGTAAAAACACTGATGAAAATCGTATCGTAATGACACTCTAGCCATTTTGCAGAAAAATCAGTGATGTCTGAACGAGGCCTAACATCTAGGACAGTGGCTGCTTGGCAAGTACACCTTGAAATTGTTAGCCACGTGACAGACGCTACATTGAACTCTGCTTTTGGGCTGGAGTTTATTGCTGACTACTGATCGCCAAATTAGAGATCAGTTCTACATTTCTGTGTCCCGTTTTAGTTTGTCAGGCAGAGTTAGTTCTAACCAGTAGAAGCCAGCTCCTCTTTATTAGCTGATTGTATCCTCCTTTAGGCTAGGTGCAGACAACCGTGTATTCTCTTATCCAAGGGAATCAGGACGGTTATTCAAATCACAATGATCAAAATCTGATCAAAGTGTGGTCTGATTCGGATGGAGAAAAAAAATGTCTCCATCTCCCCCATGCTATCAGTCCGTGAAAAGCAGACTGCACTCAGATGTCATCCAAGTGCAGTCTGCTGGTTGCCATGCATTTATTGACTAACATGGCCGAGTGTGATCCGAATATCAGATCAAATTCAGGTATGCAGCAATTTTTTTTTTCCTGGGACTGAATCTGTTCAAGGATAACATCTGGCGTGTGCACGGCCCCATAGAATAACATTAGTCCCAGTGTGATGTGATGTTTTATCGGATCTCACTCAGACGGAAAATACTGCCATGTGCCCAAACCCTTTAAAATGTTTGCTTAAAGCAAAACTACCCCTTAAAATTGTTTACCTTTTGTCACCAAATTTTCACAGACTCCTGAAAGTCATCCATTTGATTAAGAAACAACATTGGAGTGAGGAAGGTATGATTGTAACCAGATTTCATCAGGTAAAGCTGGGTGATGACTAGGGGGGAGCAAATCAAATTCTACGAAATTGAGAGGTCCTGGCGAATTTGAAGAATTTGCCAAGAAATGCCCATTGACTGTTTACTGATTGCAGAAGATTGCATCAACCAGAGAAGGCTGACATGACTTCAAGCGTGACCACGTAGGCATTCTCACAATGCCTTGCAGCACATGGTATAGTGCAGTCAATGATGAGCGACTATCAGAGCCTATATAAAAGCATAGCGAGCACCCCTTTTAGGGTGATTTAGTAATAAGTTCAGCAATAGAAAGAGAGAAAGCCTTAAAACTTTGCACATGTATTCCAGTATTCAGTTATGTGCAGCAGAACTGCAGCAGTGAAGAAGATGAGTCGTAGTCTGGGAATAATTTAGAGGTTCAGTTGGTAGGGAGAGAGAAAGGCGAGGTGCCAGCAGCAGTGCCAGACTTAGTGTGATTGATCAGTAATATGCTGGATGGCATCTGTCCTGCTGCATTTAAACTTAACACATTACACATTTTTTTTCTTCATTTATTGTGCACTAGAAATCAGAAACAGCACAATATGTTTTATAGAAAAAGAAAATTTGCAATCAGTGTCAGTCAGATATGGTGTTCTTGCTTGAGCTGAGTTTTTGCATTTCTTGTGCAGCCATTTTTGTGAAGGGAAGAACAGGGCTATGTTCACACCTTGTTTTTTTATGCGTCTTTTTAATTCAAATTTTAAGCTGCGTTTTACATTACCAGCAAAGGCTATAAGGTTTCAGAAATCTCATGCACACACATTGTTTTTGTTGGTGGTTTTTTCTGAGTGATTTGGAAATCTGCTGTGTTTTTTAAAAATGCCAAGATATGAAATTCACCGCACACACTATTGTATTCAATTTTTGCAAAATGATTATTTATTGTGTTCCACAATGCTGAATAAAGTGCCGTGTAAAAATAACAAAGATACCCCTACATTCACATATACCCGACGTTTCGACTCTACATGAGTCTTAATCATGGGGTACTGAATGGTGGGTGGTATAGAATATGGGCACTTGTCACAGTAATGCAACAGGAATTGTGGTAGTGGTTATGCAGCACTGTATCATCAGATTATATATGCATGACCGGAGGCTGTATACAGACAAAGATATGAATGGCGGCGCTCCCGCGCCCTGCCACGGCTGCTAGATGCCGCATGATTAAGACTCATGTAGAGTCGAAACGTCGGGTATATGTGAATGTAGGGGTATCTTTGTTATTTTTACACGCCACTTTATTCAGCATTGTGGAACACAATAAATAATCATTTTGCAAAAATTGAATACAATAGTGTGTGCGGTGAATTTCATATCTTGACAGTATTTGGTCCTATAGGGTCCAAATTCACCAGCACCTTCTTTCACTTTGTGACCTGTAGTGCACACCCATTCTCCCAAGTGTTTTTTAAAAATGCAGCATGTCACTTCTTTCAGCATTTTTGCAGCGTTTTTTCACCCATAAAAATCAATGAGCAAGTGCAAAAACGCACCAAAAAATGCAAGTATCATTTGCATTTTTGGTGCAAAAACCTTAAGGAAGTTGCATCATGATTTTTTGGGGGCACTGAACTTTATCAGCAAGCACAAAGGAGAACAAAACCACAGCAAAACCTGCTTTTTATAAGCAGCTTCTTTACTGCCAAGAGAGCAGTTTTTGCCCGAACAAAAAAGAAATTAGCAAAAATGCAATGTGTGAACATAGCCTACTTGTTTTTTTTTGGTTTTTTTAAATATTAAAGAAAATTCTCAAAATCCAGATGTATAACTGCGACTGTCTGCCTCACAATGTGTGTATGTCGCAAATAATTTATTTTTACACATCTGTTTTCTAGTTAAACACTTTTTATAGTGTCATTTTTGGGAGCAAGATTGAATTTTGTTTAAAAAATGATAATAAAAATGTAGATATTAAACTGCATATCTGTTTTTGCACATCTGTTTCATTAGTCAAATTTAACAACTGTATATGCCACACCCATACTGTGGCCTTCTGCCACAATTTGCTGTCTTTACATGTACCTTCCTACGTAACATTTCTTGTTGGGTTCTTTTTGGCAAAAGATGAATAATTGGAGTTTTAAAGATTGTGAAATGTAAATTAGAGGGTTGTACAAAATGCATGGTAAAAGAAAAAGTGGCAATGGCAATGAACAGGTTAGACTAAAATAAAAAAAAACATACTACAGCTAAAAATATGGCAGCCACTTGCAGTAGCTCCATCACCATAACTGGCAACGGTTATCTGGGCAGTAGTTCTACCAAGTGGAGGCCACAATTGGCCTGCTTTGCCTGCACCAAATGTATTGGCAAGTAGGAAGCAGAGGGCGTTATAGAACATAAGGCACATCATATGTCTAAGTCACAGTAGAATGATGTTACCTTCGACAGCGACACCGTCAGTATGAGTCAGCGTTCTGCAAACATCAGTCTGCCTTCAGTCTCATCATAAATGACTAATAGATATTAATGTTGGACCGTTTTTTGATTTAAAAAAAACATGAAAAGTTTGTCAGTGCAATGTGTTATTAAATGGGCTTTTGGTTACAACCGGTTACCGTCCTTTCTATGGTGAGGTCACTTGACATTACCAAGTCAGTTTTTACCGTATATAAAAAAGCCAGATACAGTCCTGGGAGACTTCAGGGTAATTTTCAGTATTGTGATTCACAGCAAACTGATTTCCGCAAATCAACTTTTTTAGTAAAATTCAACAAACTTTATTTTAATTTTCAAAAGATTCGATCATCTCTAATGATAACTCCTGTAGACATTAGGTTTTATCTATATTGTTTGTCACTCAGCTATATTTAAGAAATTAGCATAATTAAGAACTTGACAGTAGATGATAACTCAAGGATTAGCAAGAACTGTAAATATAACGTGGTCAGAATGCAGGAACATCTCTTCTTTTGATTGATTATCTCCATATTCATAAATGGCTCAGAGATTCCTTGTGTCACTCCTCATGTGTCTGGAAATGAAGTGCAGACTGTATTATATATTGTGAAGGAGTAGACCATTGTGCTGTGGCTTTTGTTCAAGGAATCTCAGGAAAAATACGAAGCAAGTGATGTAATTTTTTGTAGCAAATGTGAGGCGTTGTCCTCGTATGACTGACTTCTATCTGCTCTGATAAACGGACCCTACATCACCACTTCTTTATGTGGCGGTGTACAGAAGGGATCTATTACCGCTGCAGACTGCTGGGTTATGCGATAATGAGAAGGTTATCTTTCTTCTCTGCAAATTTCTTTTGACACTAATGTTAAATGAATGAGCTTGACTGAAAAATGTGCTAATATATGCTTTACACAGAGGTAACTAGGAGGAGAAGACTTGTGCACAATATTCTTCAGTGACTGTTGAGAAATGACAGATGTTATTTTAAAGTGAGTTAGTAAATCAAAATTATTATTAACTAAAGTTCATAGCTGAGGACACTGATAGGAGGACATGAGAGGGCAATAGGGAGCAAAATTCTTGGGATGGATGGATTGGGCAATATTGCAGTGCCATAGACCATCAACAGCTCCTAACGAGACTCAACTCTTCATAAAGTTGAAAGCAGCTCTATCACCTAAATTTAAGGCCCTATGTATGGGCAGCAAGTAACAGGGACCGGTCCACACTACTTTTAACCCAAATGATTTCACAAGTTATGAGTCCATTGTAGTCTTTGTTAGCTCATTGTATCCAAACATGACAATTTTTGGTGGAAATTGAGCCAATAAAATGTCCCATGGAACCTTATTGATTACGAAGGGGAGCAGCGGGAGCAGTATAAAAGCAAAACTGGTCACTTTTGAGCTGGTGACAGGTCCTCTTCAATGGCATCATGCCATTGCCTTTTGTGAGCTACGCACTTACAGATGCATTTTTTTTAATACATAACGCCATATGATGTCTTGATGTGACTGCAGTTTTTGCTATAGAACTGGACCTCCACATTTTGCAGTTTCTAAAATGATGGAGCAAATGGCACAAGAATGCAAAGGGGTCATCTTCTGGAACAACAACACACATGTAATTTTTCAATTCCTTTCTATTTTAACCTATACCTCAAAACATTATTATGGCAAGTTAATTATGTTATCATTAAGCTAAATCGAGAATGGATATGGTAACTAATTGATTTGTACATTTTGGGGATCACTAATCACAAGAAAAAGGAGAAAAATGTTAAAATATTTTTCTGTGTTATCTACAAGATTTCTGGACTGCGTTACCCCTTAATTTTGGTACAAATATATTTAGATTAATTTATTATTGATTTGTGTTAAAACAAAGAGCTATTAGTAGAGACACAACACAGCATCTTGTGCTCTGTACCAATTCCCTTGGGGTTCTGTGGCGTACCTGAGGTCCAGTCACTATAGAGGTACTGCACCTCAGTCGGAGGTGTGGTGCTCCACTCTCGGGTAAGTAGGGGACATCACCCAGAACCCACACACTTACATCCAACACCGGACCTCTCAAGGCCAGGGAGGTACTAGGTAGAGGGTGTGGGTGGAGAAAGTAGAGAAGGGGTGGAGTGTAGTGAGTGGTCAGAGAGAGAACACAAAGAGTTAGTGGCAGTCAATGCTGGGGACTTGAGCAGAAAGGAGCTCGTCCCTAGACTAGATGACACAGTGTGAGAGGAACAGAAAGGACAGAAGAGAGAGAAAGAGAAAGAAGCTCCAGTGAAAGAGAGAGGAAGAAGGGGTCCTAGGTACACGGGAAGTGAGGAATCCACCCGTGGGGTCAGCATCCACGCCGACTGTAGTTGAGTGGAGGGACCAGGTCGCAGTAAGGGGACCGGCCCCAGTCTAATGAAGAAACTAAGGACTCAGCTAGCTAACCGGAGGCTGCAGTATCTGCATGTGCTGCAGCCGCATCCACATACACTCGCTGAAAAGGCAGCCAGACAGGAACAAGGGGACCTAAAGCACGTCGCCCACCAAGATCTGAGGCTGCTGGCTTGGGACACTGTGCAGGAGAGGAGTGAACCAGCGCAGAGAGACGGCCAGGAAAGGAACATATGAAGGAGGTTCTGACACGGTGTACCCCAAATTACCTGAGAGCTGTCTGGACCACCTCCCGGAGGACACAGCACCCCAGCTGGGGATTGTATTAACAAACTGTGAGTAAACTGGAAAGACTGCACCCTGCTGTGTCCTCACAATTATTTGCTGCGTCATCTGCCCTGCACTACAGCCACCATCATCTCTTACACATTCAGCTGCCCTGGGGCCTAGCTCTACCTGTAGAGAGCTGTAACAACTCTGCTGCATCACCATCAGCCCCAGCAGACTCTGAAGCAGCGTCGGCTAACATCTTTATTGCCGAATACCACAGGTGGAGTCACAAACTCATTTCCCTATAAACTATTCCCCTTTTTACTTTATATTTTAATTTTTATTGGACACCCAGGGCCAAGGACTGGGTCACTGCCGCTGTGACATCCCCTTTAAGAACCGTCCGGCCAGGTACCGAGTTCTGTGGCCCTAGGGAGACCTCCAGTTCCCCCTAGGACTCAAAAAACAATTTAAAGGTTTGTTTGAATTACTGGAATTATTGGTTTTTAATATTCATATTCGACTAAAGTGTTTTCACTTTTTGATAATTTGGTGTAATTTACTTCATCCTAGCACCCATTTTTCTTTTCCGCCTATCTTCTTTGCATTGGTGCCTTCTGGGGACACTAATACTTATTACCTTCCAGGTTAACAATTTTCAGTTTCTCTTTTTAAATTTGGCGCATCTTTCAGCTGCCGTGTTCCACAGTAAGTAATGTATCTCAGTAAGGGACTGAAGTACATTTATGCTTTAATTCAAACCACTTTTGGGCTGTAAATTATGATGAATTTGTGGGCTGCACATTGCAATGTCTCCCCCTGCCCACCACTAAGCGTCATCTGCTTTTCAAAAAGTTGGTGGAACTGGCCAGAGTTGGCTAAAAACACCATGAGTTGCAAAATTTTAGGCAACTACAGGTTGTGCAAAATTGTGCCACATTTTCATGCAAGATGAGCAATGGTAAATAACCACATCAAGCTTGCCAGATGGCGATCATTTAATAGCCTGTTTAAGCAAGCTGACCTATCTTCAGAGGCGCCCTGAACAATCTGTAATAGATCATTCAGCACGCACAGGATGCCACTTCTCTTGGCAGCACAGGTCCTGTTTGCACAGAACAATGTGCTGCATAGGACTAAGGTCTTATGTGTAAGCCAAATAATTATTTCACAAAAAAAGTGTATTCATCAGATGAATGTCAGCCTGTTTAGTCTGCTCTTTAGCGACAATTGTGCAGAGCAAGGAGACATTTTATGTAAGTGGAAAAATAATATCTAGCAAGATGTATCAAATCCATCGCATCGCTTGTGCCACTTTAATTATTATTATTAATGTTTATTTATATAGCACCATTGATTCCATGGTGCTTTACATGAGAAGGGGTTACATACAAATTACAGATATCACTTACAGTAAACAAACTAACAATCACAGACTGATATAGAGGGGAAAGGACCCTGCCCTTTCGGGCTTACATTCTACAGGATGGTGGGGAAGGAGGCAGCAGGTTGGGGAGTTGCAGCAGTTCCGGTGTCGGTTGAGGCGATATCTCCGGTAGTGTTGAGGAGGCAGCGGGGTCATTGCAGACTGTAGGCTTTCCTGAAGAGATGTGTTTTCAGGTTCCGTCTGAAGGATCCGAATGTGGTTGATAGTCGGACGTGTTGGGGCAAAGAATTCCAGAGGATGGGGGATATTCGAGAGAAGTCTTGGAGGCGGTTGGGCGAGGAGCGAATAATTGTGGAGGAGAGAAGGAGGTCTTGGGAGGATCGGAGATTACGTGAGGGAAGATATCGGGAGATTAGTTCAGAGATATATGGAGGAGACAGGTTATAGATGGCCTTGTAGGTCAGTATTAGTAATTTGAATTGGATACGCTGAAGGAGTGGGAGCCAGTGGAGAGATTTGCAGAGGGGAGAAGCGGAGGAGTAGCGAGGAGAGAGATGAATTAGTCGGGACGCAGATTTAAGGATGGACTGGAGAGGTGCGAGGGTGTTAGCAGGGAGGCCACAGAAAAGGATGTTGCAGTAGTCGAGATGGGAGATGATGAGGGCGTGCACAAGCATTTTAGTAGAGTGAGGGTTGAGGAAGGGACGGATTCAGGAAATATTTTTGAGCTGGAGGTGGCAGGAGGTGGAGAGAGTTTGGATGTGCGGTTTGAAGGACAGGGCAGAGTCAAGGGTTACTCCAAGGCAGCGGACCTACAGTACAGGGGAAAGAGTGGTGTTGTCAATTGTTATAGATAGGTCAGGTAAGGAAGATCTGTGAGATGGGGAAAGATGATCAGTTCAGATTTGTCCACATTCAGTTTGACGAAGCGAGAGAAGACAGAGGATATGGCTGATAGACACTCCGGGATTTTGGAGAGCAGAGAGGTGACATCTGGGCCAGAGAGGTAGATCTGAGTATCATCGGCATAAAGGTGGTACTGGAATCCGTGGGACTTTACGAGTTGCCCCAGGCCAAGTGTATAGATTGAGGAGAGTAGGGGTCCTAGAACCGAGCCTTGGGGGACTCCAACAGAGAGAGGGTGGGATGAGGAGGCAGAGTGTGAGTGGGAGACGCTGAATGTGCGGTTGGAGAGGTATGGTGAGATCCAGGATAGGGCGAGGTCTTTGATGCCAAAGGAAGAGAGGATCTGTAGTAGGAGGCAGTGGTCAACTGTGTCGAAAGCAAAGGACAGGTCTAGTAGGAGGAGTATAGAGTATTGTCCGTTCGCTTTGGCTGTAAGTAGGTCGTTAGTAATTTTGGTCAGGGCTGTCTCAGTGGAGTGATGGGAGCGGAAACCAGATTGTAGATTGTCAAAGAGCAGGTTAGATGAGAGATGGGAGGAAAGTTCAGCGTGGACGTGCTGCTCCAGGAGTTTGGAAGCGAATGGGAGCAGCGATATTGGGCAATAGCTGGTCATAGCGGTTGGGTGGAGGGTTGGCTTTTTGAGGATAGGCGTGATTGTGGCATGTTTGAAAGCAGAAGGGAAGGTACCAGAAGTTAGTGATAGGTTGAAGAGGGAGGTTAGTGATGGGATAAGAGTGGTGGCGAGATTGGGGACTTTAAACTTTAATAGAGTTTTGCGACTTGCAAGCCTAATCGCTGCCATACACAATAACTTGGTTGTTGACCGAATGATGGTTCAGACGATCATTAATCATTAAGGAGGCAGCCATCTTAGCCGTCTCTCTCATATACACGAGCACAGGTTCGGCCAACTCTCCTTCCCTATGAGACAGCTATTGCCAGACATGGTGAATGAAGACCTATGTCCGGTAAACAATACGATCAGCAGTATGAAATCGCATTGAATTAGTATTGCACCTCACAATCAATTGTCCAGTGCTCCGGTAAATTCTAGACTGTCAGCTGAACTGGTCGGACCTCTCTGACCTTTCCCGATGCCTGCGCACTGCAGTACTCTGCTCTGCTCTCAACAGGGCAGAGAATTATGCCTGCGCAGGAGCCACGACAGAAGCAAGGAAGAGGACGTCACCGCTAGAAGATGGGAGGTGCCGGACCCGGACCTCGACACTCATTGGACACGCACCGCACCAGACCGCCCCCCGTGAGTATAATATAACTCGTTTTTCTATCTTTCAGGTTACATCGGGGGGCTCATCTACAGCATTACAGAATGCTGTAGATAAGCCCCTGATGGCGGTGGCCACATCTCATAGGGAAAAAATAGGTGACAAATTCCCTTTAATGCATACTGTGTACCTGATGTTTGTATCTATATATTATATGCATATATGTATGTATGTATGGATATGGGAGTGTACACTGTTCATTTATTATTATTATTATTTATTTATATAGCACCATTGATTCCATGGTGCTGTACATGAGAAGGGGTTATACACAAATTACAGATATCACTTACAGTAAACAAACTAACAATGACAGACTGATACAGAGGGGAGAGGACACTGTGTTTCGAGCTTACATTCTACAGGATGGTGGGGAAGGAGACAGCAGGTTGGTGGGTTACAGCAGTTTTGGTGTTGGTTGAGGCGATATCTCCGGTAGTGGTGAGGAGGTAGCAGGGTCATTGCATGCTGTAAGCTTTCCTGAAGAGGTGGGTTTTCAGGTTCCGTCTGAAGGATCCGAATGTGATTGATAGTCGGACGTGTTGGGGCAAAGAATTCCAGAGGATGGGAGATATTCTGGAGAAGTCTTGGAGGCGGTTGGGTGAGGAGCGAATAAGTGTGGAGGAGAGAAGGAGGTCTTGGGAGGATCGGAGATTACGTGAGGGAAGGTATCGGGAGATTAGTTCAGAAACATATGGGGGAGACAGGTTATAGATGGCCTTGTAGGTCAGTATTAGTAATTGGAACTGGATATACTGAGGGAATGGGAGCCAGTGAAGAGATTTGCAGAGGGGAGAAGCGGAGGAGTAGCAAGGCGAGAGATGAATTAATCGGGCAGCAGAGTTAAGGATGGACTGGAGAGGTGCGAGGGTTTTAGCAGGGAGGCCACCGAAAAGGATGTTGCAGTAGTCAAGGCGGGAGATGATGAGGCATGCACAATCATTTTAGTAAATTGAGGGTTGAGGAAAGGAAGGATTCTGGAAATATTTTTGAGCTGAAGGCGACAGGAGGTAGAAAGAGCTTGGATGTGCAGTTTGAAGAACAGGGCAGAGTCGAGGGTTACTCCGAGGCAGCGGACTTTCGGTACGGGGGAAAGCGTGATGTCGTTAATTGTGATAGATAGGTCAGGTAAGGAAGATCTGTGAGATGGGGGAAAGATGATGAGTTCAGATTTGTACACATTGAGTTTGAGGAAGCGGGAGGAGAAGGAGGATATGGCTGATAGACACTCCGGGATTCTGGACAGCAGAGAGGTGATGTCTGGGCCAGAGAGGTAGATCTGAGTGTCATCAGAATAAAGGTGGTACTGGAATCCGTGGGACTTTATGAGTTGCCCCAGGCCAAGTGTATAGATTGAGAAGAGTAGGGGTCCTAGAACAGAGCCTTGGGGGACTCCAGAAGAGAGAGGGTGGGATGAGGAGGTAGTGTGGGAGTGGGAAATGCTGAATGTGCGGTTGGAAAGGTATGATGAGATCCAGGATAGGGCGAGGTCCTTGAAGCCAAAGGAGGAGAGAATCTGTAGTAGAAGGCAGTGGTCAACTATGTCAAAAGCAGAGGACAGGTCTAGAAGCAGGAGTATAGAGTATTGTCAGTTTGCTTTGACTGTAAGTATGTCGTTAGTAATTTTATGCTGTGCATGCATGCTGTGCCACTTTGCACTTATGTGTTTTGTGTGCACAGGTGTCATTTGTTGCATTTGTGTGAGGTATGTTGCTCACATGTCCTGTGTGTATGTGTGTTGTATATATGTTCAATGTTTTGTACCAATATTCAGCACCCTAGAGAGTCAACAGATTTCACCAGGTCAATATTTTTGTAAGGCACCATATGCCTGTGCATTGTAAAGAACACCTGATGAGTAAGGGCCCCTGCAAGTTACATAGCTGATGGCCAAATAGTCTCCTATAACTCTTGTGTTCTCTATGAGAATGCCACATACAGACTCCTCTGGCAGTGACTTATCTCCTGGAGAACAAAAGGATTGGTCGTGTATTTCCAACGTGTAAATCCTTCTCTTCTGCAACATCATTTGTTGGATGCCCTATACAATATCAACCAGTCTTACCAATTAAAAATGAGTGAATCACTTTGTGCAAACCTGGTCCATTGTCCAGATCAGTGTTCTCTGGATGTGGACAAGAGCTGCCTGAATTTTCTTTACCCTTCTGGATGCCATTTTCAGTTTATGATTAGCAGTACTGGTGAGACATCACTTGTGCACAGCACAAGTTGCGGCAGGCTGGTGAATCAAATGTTGTGCTCAGAAGATCAGGAAATGCCCACAGCTCCTGCTCACGGTTAGAGAGCACTGACCTAGACCATGGAAGCAGTCCGCTTAGCTCTACTGCTGACTATAGTATAATGAGTATGGGGCATTAAGCTGAGGAAGTTCTAACACTATATTTTGCAAGAATCCTCAGTTCATCTACGGTTCGAACAATTCTAGACAGTATGTTCTTGCGAGCACCGCGCCGACTACGAATAACCCATTCTTATGGCACTTTACCATACAATTTATTTCTGCCTTGATTATAAAACGTCATCAGATAAAACGATAAGAAGAAGGAAATACATGAATAATTACTTTCCACTTCAGCACATTTCCTGAGGACATCTCCGTAATCCTAAATGAAAGTTATTAGTGCTCACAGTGGACGTTTCCTTAAAACCGGCGTAATTATTAGTTACTGTAGAATAAATGATTTGGAGAAAAGATTTGACTTTGTGCTAAGACGTCAGTGAGCCTGTCACTGGCGGCACAGCATGGGGCACCCCCTATAAGTGGGATGAATAGTGTTGACTTTATCCTGTGAAGGACATTGTACATATTTGCTCAACCCTCCAGCAACAAAAGGGTTTAAGTTTTCCCAAAGAGATTAAAAGGGTGGAGAGGCCCCATATAAAGAGTTCCGTGGGTCCTTTTAAAGGATTTTTTAAAATTTTTGAAAAATGCGTCCATTTCATAAACCACGCAGCCCTGATCGTGAAGAAGGAAAGGCCATTTTTTTTAGTGCAAATTTAAACCCTTTTGGAAAATGTGTAAAAACCCCTTTTTTTTGCCCATTTTTAAAATTATCCAAACAATTTCGGAGGGAAAAAACCCACACCTCCTGGGAGCGAGGGTTTTCCCAGGATTTTACTTGGTTTTCTTGGGAAAACAACACAATGGGTGAATGAATTTTACAGCTCACAACACCCCGTGGGTGGCGGGGGGGTGAGAATTTGGTTTCTTTTGTTTATTAAATTTTTAAACACTAGGAGAAAATGGTGCAAGGGGGAAAATTTTTTTTTGCTCCCGATTTCCTTTTTGTTCCTTCTGTTTTTTTTTGGAAAATTTAAAAATTGACTGTCAAGCCCTTCATAAACATGAGCGTAATGATGGTAAATTTTTTTTACTTCACCCCTTTTAAAATTGCAGCACTTCAATTCAGAGGGTCATGTAAAGCAATATCAGACATTTTCTGATTTAGCAAGAGAGTCAGGCCCTGAAAGAAGAGCTTTTGTCTATAAGGAAAATGGGGGGGAAAAAAGGAAAAGCGTGTTTGTGGGTATGCCCCGCCA